>JAREIK010000385.1:4815000-5565000 GCA_029783825.1 Sapria himalayana
TCTCAAGCTCAAGAGATTAAAGGCAAAGTCACATCTTCTCAAAGCTATGATTTTCTACTTAAATAAATGTCATAATTATGGAGCATAAAAGAAGAGAGGAAAAACAAAAAAAAAAATTATTCACTCTACAAGACTTAAAACAAAGCATAGCAATGACTCCAATAGAGATTTTTGCACTCTTTAGGACATTTATGAGAAAATGAGGGATGCAAGACAAAAGTTAAACTCGAAAATTGAGGGGTGGGACTCTCAACCCTTTGATACTTTCACTCATATGATTTCCATAGTGAGATTTTAGAAAAGCATATATTAATAATGCAAGTATTATGCTTATGAAGTAGAAAGTACAAATACTTATTAACCTTATTAGTTCTTGGTCTTTATGCTACCTAAGACCAAAGAATAAAAATGTACTTATGAAACAACCAACAAGGAAAATTTATGGGTTACTTAAAAGGTAGACTTATTAGTGAATCTCAAGCAAATATGATTTATTTTCCCAGTAGTAAAATATTAAGGGTATAACTATTAGAGGACTATCATTAGGATGAGCTCAATGGTAATAGCTGTTACGACTTTATTATGCTACATAATTTATTAGGCAATATCTCAAAAACTTATTAATGAAAGTATCTTATCAATAGAGATCTATATGTGTATGGGTCATACAAATAATAAAGAGAACGTTTATTCAGATATTGATCCGAAAAGGATTGTATCAGCATTTCAGTTATTCAATAATGAGATAATTTTAGTATTATAAATATTTGTATTATAATGTCAACCTAAGATTTATGGGCTTATTCATTTAATTTATATGATATTTGGAAAATTAGCTTGAATTATATTATGTTTGGACACAGAATAAAGATTAGGGCGTTATACAATGACTCTTTTTTTAAATAGCATATAAGGTGATTATTCTCATCGAGTCTATCCTAATAGTTGTTTCATATATACACGCTTATTATCTGGTTTTAGGTATCATTAAGGTCAAGAATTGATATAGTTTATAAATATATACACTTTTAGTTTTTAAGCATCATACTGACACAATTAACGTATGTTTCCATCAAATTTCATTACTAAGAATTATACGAGTGAATGTAATTCATAAGGGTTATCACCACATTGTAAGATACAATATATGCATACATGTCCCAAAGATTACCTTTCATCATCTTCTTCGGTGATAATATGACTCACTCACTAAAGTTGATACCCTTAGTAGAATATTTTATATAACATGTATTATAATTGAGAATCAGTCTTTCTAAGATATGTATAATAAATTGACATGTAAAACTATTCACTCTTTCAATTTTTATAAATAGTATACTTGCAATGATTAACATATCTAAATATTGGGTTTTAATATATATGTTTATCTCACATATCATAGTTGGAAGGACAGTTATTTCCTTCTCATAATCTTCCTCCTTCTTATCAATGTTCTATAAAACATGCTCGAGCCACCTTGGGCTAGGTGGCCCAAGCATGGACCACAACACGATATGATTTTTGGTCATGCTAGACCCAACATGGCATGATCTAGTACCACAACACAACATTGGAATAGTGTGAGTCGTGCCTCGAGCCGAGCCAAGAATGACCAACATGCTTGGCCTATTGACCTGGGGTTGGGCATGGGCGAGTCTTGGGTCATTGATCATGCTTTTTCAAGTGACCACACGATGGGGTGGTTTAAAAAAAACTAGCCACATTGTTGCAATACGCTTATGTGGCTGATCACCATTACGCAACCATCCATGTCTTGTATGTTCTATGTGATAGGGACAATGACATGGTGACCTTTCATTGTCCCTATTGGATTTAAAAAATAGTTATTTTAATAGTAGCTATCCGATTAAATTCAATGGCTATTGGTCAAAATCATAGATGTCATGATTCTAACCACAAAAAAATAAAAAAAAAACAATAAAATAATTTTTATTTATTTTGAATTCTTTAAAATAGCAAATAAGAATTTTAGAATTTTCATTCTAAATTTATTTTCCTCTCTCTCCTATGTGCCCTACTCTCTCTCTCTCTCTCTCTCTCCTCCTTTGAACTCTGAATCTTTAATGGATTGTTCTTTTTATTAAGTAATTATTAGTCTAATTATTTACTTTACAAATTATGGCTTATGATTTATGCTTACACATATAGGATAGGTAGTGGTGTGTCAATGTTGAAACTTCACTCGAGGTTACATTTTAAAAGTGGTATAGTTTTCACAACAAAGAGGTCTATTGTAATTATAATTTTTCTTAGTTATTTAATTTTTGTGAGTTTTACTTTTTTTTAGTTTCATAATTTATTTAATAAATAATAATAGTTAAAAAAATATCACATAGTGAATATAATGATGATGAATATAAATTTGATGTAGATATAGATAATAAAGATAACCCTACCAAAAGGTTATGTTTTCTCTAAAAATAAAAAAATAGCCATACATCAAAAATATAGTCCAAGGCACTTTAAAATGGACATAGATATATATGAAATTAACATAGATATAGATAATAGTGATAACCCTACCAAAAGGTCAAAGACTTTGAAATAATAAAAAATAAAAATTCTAGGAGTGATGATAAAGATTTAGTATAGTGTATATATCAAAAAAAGATTTGTGTGTGTGTGTGTGTGTTGTAGTACATATGAGATTGAGCACCTAAAGAGGCATGCCGATTAATACACCAAAAAATATGGTGTATTAGATCTGAGGCAAACCTAACTTAACATTAGGGTCTTTTAAGCTGAATCTTGGTCCCCTTCATATGTCACAATGATTTATGAAGGGAAGTCATAACTAAACTAATTAAATATTATTGGTCTTTCAATTAGATTTTGGAGGATCCTAGAGTTATTAATATTATGCGAACCTACTTCTAGCCGGTTTATCATTGGATTCCTAAGATCTACAAGTATGAATGATAAAATAAAATATTATAAGTTAAAAAAACAATTAATAATTAAAAAATTTAGGAAATTTAGTGGAGTGGTCTTCGTGATCTCTGATATATAGACTAGTTATAACGATGCATCATTTGTATGTTTTACTACCTATTATGTAGACTTAAAATAATAAAAGAATTTTAAGATTTTTTTGAGATTCATCCTCATAATGATCCTACCATATTTTAGTATATGATGCAAATATTTATGGAATATGAAATTCAAAATAAAATATGTAGTATTACTTTTAATAATACTTCTAATAATAAAGTAAGTATTAGTATGTTTGTTAGGACTATTAGAGATGGGTCATTATGTAAAAATTTTCATATTAGATTCATATGTAACCTAATTAACATGATAGGGTAGGTAGGAATGAAAATTATTTCTCCATCATTAGAAAAAAAATAAGAAATTCTCTAAAATATATGAGGATACCTAGCAAATAACAGGAGTTTAGTAATTTATATTTGTTTGCAGGCCTAAAAAAGAAAAAAAATCCAAATTGATGTGAGAATTGGAATTATACTTTTCTTATGTTTGATTCATGTGTTGGCTACCAACACATGATATCTAGCTATATCAATAGTAAAAGTGATAAATTTATTATTGATGATTCAGACTAGGATATAGAAATTTTTTTTATGAAATTTCTAACAATTTTTTAAGACACGATGAACATGTATTAATCTATGTACACTTTCACTTCTTGTATTGCACTTAGGTGTATATACGATATTAGTAGCATATTTAGAAAGTATAGATGTCACTATATATTTAGTATCATGACTATTGAGATGGAAATCAAATATTTGAAATACTAGTCTTTCTCTCTCATTCTAACTATATATTATTTTGCTACCTATATGGATCATAGGGTTAATGTGGAATGGGTAGAAAATATGTTGACATACCTATCCACGTGCATAAACCATGTACACCAACTTGAAAAGGTTCATTCATGAAAAAACAACTAACTTATTTATATATTACGACACTAAGTATGGTAGTTGTAGCCAAGCTTTGGATATAGGCATAGATATCATATTCAAAGATAATGACTTCTTCATTCAATTATCTAAGGGTGAATAATGAGATTATATATTTATAGGAGCGAGTTGTCTTGGTACTTAGATACTGATTACTACTCTATTCTATTACTTGATGATAATAAGAATTTGGATATGTTACTATACTGGAAATAATATGAATCCACAAATCTCATACTATCTAAGATGACATATGATCTACTAACCCCTCCGCTATCTAGCATAGCATCAGAATCTAGGTTTTATACCAGCTAATATTATTTTAGATTGGAGATTAATATTACGACTAGATATCACAAAGGTACTTCCATGTATGAAGGACTAGAAAAATTTGAGGTTGGGCATTCATGATATGATACAAGAGATGATGGTAGATGATGATTCATGAGACTTGAAGATCAAGGATATTGATGGAACTAATGACATCTTTGAATGCATTCATGATAATGATGATCTATATCTATATCTGCACTACTATACCATAGAAACTAATTCATTATTCTTCATTCATGTGATAGTAATAATGTGCTAGTTCTTTTTTTGCTATTTTTTTTATTTAATTATGATTTATGCACTATTAATATATTAGATTATTGGATTGTACTTATTATCATTTGTATTTTTGATGTTTTTTATTTTATTATGATTTATGCATTCATCATATTATACATTTGTTCCATTATTCAAATTAAAAGGATTTTTAATCTTTTATTGATATGAACTAAATACAATGTCAAGTCACAATGTTAATTTAAAATTTTAAAATTTTTATTCAAATTTAAAAGTTAAGGCCAAAAACTAGAAGAAACGTGATTCGGTTCATACTGGTATGAACCATCCCAAATCAGCATAGCCTATGCCAAGCCCTGCAGGGCCAACATGACCCAGCTCTTTGTAGGCCAACCATGCCATGTCGAGCCAACATTTTAGTTATATTGTCATGCCTTACACAGCATGATGGTATGGTATACCTTTAGGTTTTCTTGTCATCATCTATGATGAAAATCTCGTACAAGCCTAACAATAATCAAAACTCAAGTTCATATTCTATTTAACCACTCATCCATCAATATATATATAATACAATATAAATCAAACACATTCATTAATATAAAATCATTATCACATTACATAAAACAAATTACACAAACCATAGGCCATAGACTAATTTAATAGAATTCCCATATCTACCTTAGAGAGAAGGGTTTTGAGAGCATCCCTAAGTCTAAGGATTAGCATTAAGTCTTGCATCCTTTTATTGCCTATGGAATGCTAGGAAGTATGAAACCTCTAGGGTTTGGTACCCACACCATGGAGGGGAAAAAATAAAAACGAGAAAGATTCTCTAATTTTTTTTCTTTACTTTTATACTTAGTTGATTCTGCATTATTATAAGTAGTAAGTTGCCACTTCCAGAAGAAAGTTATAACATTGGTCTTCAACTCTTAAGATTGACGTTACGACTCTAAAAAATAGTCATGACTCTAGAATTCATCCTAATATGTTGGGTAATTGTGCTTCCACGGTAGTGATATTAAGATACAGAAGACAACACGAACAACAGAAAAACAAGCAATATATATCCAATCCAGCAATCCAACCATAACATAATCAAAAACGAGAAATAAAACACCAGAAATAATGTGGTTTGATAATCGCTCAGTACGACTAGCTATATCCACTAGAAAATGCTTATGTGTTACAGATTAAACCAACAAAAAACTATCTTATAGTATGCAGCACAGAGTAGTCACAAAAAATCACGCAGAGAGAGAGAGAGAGAGAGAAGATGATGATGAACAGTTCCCCGTGTCTAGAAACAGTAACCCGAAATTAAAAAATTACAAAATATTTTATAATAAAAATTCTCTCGGTTCATTTAAGCGGAGTAGAAACTCCATTATTGTGCTACTGCTGCATCCCCAGCCTCTTAATATTTTCCTTCCTGCACTTATATGAAAATATTAAAACAGAAACAGAAATATTTGGTTATACAAACAAATTATCAAAAAAAAAATTTACATATACAGCATAATCTTTATATAATACAAATTCATGGTATTGGGTAATGACTACGAAGGGTCTAATATCTGTATAACATAAATTCAAAATACTATGATGTAGCTATGACTTCATGTATTTTTCATCTTATTCTTCATAAAGAGGATGTGGAACTAAGAAAGTTAACAACATTATGAATAGCCTATCATATTGTTATATGGCTATAGCTTTGTAAAATTGTAATGACATTGACATTGGTCTTTCTTAATCAGTATATGGTCGTGACACTTGGAAATAGCCACAATACTAAGAAGGTCTCTCATGTGTTTCATGTGGCCATAGAATCGGGAAATAATCATGACACAAAAATTTTCTTTATGTATATTAAGTGTCTGCGGTGATGTAAGTGATCGTGGCACTAACATTTACTTCTCTTTAATATCATGTCACCATGATGCTAGAAAGATACCAATGCACTAATAATTAGCCCATACGTAAAAGTCATAGCTTTGCTTTTCTTTGAGGATAAAAGTTGGAACATACTCAAGTCATGATACTCAAGTCAAATACTTCCATACTACATACTCAAGTCATGATACTCAATAATTTTCATAGCTTTTGTATGATTAGCTTTGACTATATAATTTTGTGTAACTCAAATTTTGTAATTTTATAAAAAGATTATGGCTCGAACTTGAGATTACTAAATCATATTAAAAATAAAGTCATAGTACTAAGACATGATCATGACCTTTAGTATTAATGAGATACTTGATAGCTATGACGTAAAATTAATGTTGTAGCCATTTAAATTTTATGAGATAATTATGGTTGTGACTCCAAAATAATATAGTAGTCACAAATAATGTCACATAGTAACGAGATTATGTTGATAAGTTGGTAGGGTCGTGGTGTATAAATATTATCATGATCAATTAAGTAATATTTTGGTCATGAATGGATGCTGAAACTATGCAAGATTCTATACTCTACCCTTTAGTTAAACATTTCTAAAAATATATTGATTCTATGACTATTTATCAAAATCTACCAAATTTTCAAAGTTATGAAATCAATCCATAATTATTTTATTTTTATGCCTATAGATTATCAAAAATTATCAAAATATATAAGAATATTTGGTAGTTTAAACATCAAATAATAACTACATTATATGTCATTAGGATAAATGAACATTCTAATGATAATCCAATATTTGTTTTGTATCCAAACCCAACATAAATAAAATTAGTTAAACATGTATCATACGAATCAAGTGGATGAACCCTAGGATCTAAGACTCATACAAAAATCTTGAATTAACTTCTCGACTAGAATTATATTATCTAAATGTTAGTTGACCGAACTACTGACATGATTCCTATATGATTGATATCTAGATGGAAGTCCTCTTTACTACTTGTATGACCTGTATACTTGTAAATATTTGTTGATAAGATACTCTCAAAAATAAACTTTTGAAATACTATCTAACTAATAAAATTTGGCAATATAACAAATTTTCATACTAAAACTATTGCTAATCTCTGAGTAATAATTTCTCCCTCAATAAAATATCTCTTATATCATCTCAAATAAATTATTTTTTCTACAACTAGGTTTGAGCATTATAGTATCTCATGATAGTAGATCAACTTCTTTTTTTAATACATATTGATAATTATAGCAGGGTTTGAGTTGTGCCACTATACCTATGAGTAAGTTAGGTGTTACTTTCCAAGCAGTACTACATTCAATGTCCATAGCCTAACCATTAATACTTTCTCACCTCTAATGATAATCTCTACCATCCATGCTAAATTTTTAGTGGATATTTTTACTTCCTTCTTATTTCTTTCATCTATTTTACATTAGTGGCACTTCCTTCTTTGGTTCTTTTCTCCTTGGATGTCATAGATTTGGGGGACCTTGTGGCTTCTTCTTCAATTCTAGCTTGACTTTTCACTTCATGTATCCCTAAAGTTATGGTAATGAACAAGGTCATGACTTTGTCTTAAGGTTCTATTGGCTCATTTCATTATGTAACACCAAAGTCATGGTGATGTGCATGGTTGTGGCTTTGTCATTGAACTTATGATGAGCGATTTCTTTTTAAAACACCAAAGTCATAGTATTATGCATGGCCATGACATTTTTATTGAGCTTCTGATTAGCAATTTCTTTCTATAATACCAAGGTTATGATGTTGTGCATCATCATTGTTTTTTAATTGAGCTTCTAATGAGAACTTTCTTTCTATAATACCAAACACGTGGAACTATGTTCGACCACAATTTTGTCATTGTCCATTTCCTTTAAAATTTTTATCTCACTCATGTAATGCTTTACTCTTTATCCATTTAACTTAAATTATGCTCCTCTTTTTGACTTCACCATAACTGTCCCATAAGAAGTCATGAATATTATTTCAAAAGAGCTATACCATTGTAATTTCAATTCATTGAAAATAACTCCAGCCGAGAATTAAAAAACCAATTTTTTTTTCCAAGTTAAAACTCTCTTCTTTGTAGATTCATATGATTCTATTAATTTGTTTTATCTTTATAAATTCATGAGTTGTTATATTCTTTATTTCTCTACTCTTTCAATTTATTCATTTGTATAACATTTTTTTCCTTTGTATCTTTCAAATCATAATTCAATTTTTTGATAGCACATAATGTTTTATGTTCAAGTTCAACCAATAAGTAAGAAGCCTTTCAAAAGATGAATTAAAAAGGGGACATTTATAGTGGTATCTTAAAAGCAATTCTATAGGCCATAGTACCTCCTCCAAGCATTGATACCAATCTTTCCTAGAAAGATTAATCATCTTCTTTGATATTTTTTTATCTCATTGTTAGAGATTTGTGCTCGCCCATTTATTTGTGAATGATGCAAGTCACTTTTTACATTTAGTTCCATGCTTTACCAAGTATGTCCAAAACATAGTTACCAAAATGAGTTTGTTAATCACTTATGATATATTACGGTGCTCCAAATCAAGTAAAAACACATCATTTCCACAAGTTATGTGTCAAGTTATATGTGAATAGTATAATGAATATAACCAATATCATCTTTTCTAAATTATCATCCATGTCCATTGCCACTTGTTCAAATGTTTATATAATATCAGAAATCAATAATCTTTGTTCTTCCATACTGTTGAAGTAATGCATAAGCCACAAGGCATAACATTTCAAAAAACTTATTAGTAATATTGTTCAAGTTCAAAATATATGACATCTTATGTACTCTAAAAGTGTTGTCTTCCTTTCTCACACATTAAAATGGTATGTGACTTAATAACTCCATCATCATTACCAACATTTTCAACCAAACATTATCCCAACTATTTGGGGGTAGTTTTATGAATTATATTTTTCTAATTAACCCTATTAAAAAGCATGTCTACTCTCAATCTTTTAATTATTAAATACTTATTTATAATTTTAATTCAATTCTTTCTAATAATTTTTTTTATAGTTTTGTCATTCCTAGCCTTACCACACATTCATCACACTATTATTATCTTTGCTACTCTCATCCTTTGAATATGTTACTTCAAGGTTGTTCAACATTCACTTCCATACAATATGTTTTGTCTTATTGTCATTATATATAATTTTTCTTTTAATCTATTTGGTACTTATCTATTACAAAGAATTCTTGATGCAACTGTCTATTTACATCCAAATTTAATCTTAATATATGTTAATTGATACATCTTTGAAACTATTGATTTTTGATATTTCTTACTTTTACATTTTGATTACCACATCATTATCACTCAAAATATAAAATTTAAACTCATATTTCAGTATGTCACCCTGCCATGACTAATTTTAAACCCTTTGAACTTGAGGGAAATCATCCAAATTTTTAGACTCCTACCAAATTCTTCTTTAATTTCATTAAACAATAATATATTATGTACAAATAATATATAATGAGGGATATCTTCTTGGATGTTTTTTATCAATTCATCCATAATTAGCATAAAAATATAAGAATTAAGTAATGATCCTTGGTATAGTCTCATAACTATTGAAAACTCATGAGTGATGCATTGAACTAATTTAACTTTATACATCACACTCACATTATTACATGCCCTTGATTAGTTCAATATATATATTTAATATAATTTTCTTGCATAATGCTCATCAAAATAATATGATACAAAAAATTGTTCTAAGATAGATTCTTTTAGATCAATCTGCACAACCTCTCGTATTCTAAGGATGGAGTGATCTTCACATTAAAAAGTTTTCAATTTATATTTTTCTTAAGTAATGTACATGTCATTCTATAAATAAAAAAACAATTACAATTACAGTCACAAAAAAAAATTCTGGCAATGTATTAAATCATTCAACCAGTACTTCTATTAGCCAATTTATTTTGTATAATCAATTAACGTTAGTAGATAACTTTTTTGATCATTTTTATTGAGAAATATAATTATTTGACGAATTTGAACAATTGGCTCATTTGAAATTTTTGTTGTGATTGTACTTAGATCATGTCATTTTGTGATTGTAGATCATCAAATAACATGGAAAAAAATGTATTATGATTAATTAATTTAACATTTAGTAGATTTTAACGACTTCATTCACTCGGATAAAGTAGATCATCAAATTATATTATGATCCCACTTCATCTACATTGTGCTTTAATTTTGCTTAATTGAGTAAAGTAGAACAAAACTAAATTCAAACATTGCCAAGATTCAAATTATTTCGATAGTACTCAATACTCATTCAAATAATTAATAATAAACGAACATAAATTTAAATCATATCACAAGAATTTTTGATCATGTTAATATGATTTATATGAATCCATATATAATTTATATTAATCAAAACATGATTTTCTTCATGCACAATAATTTATGAAATTAATTCAACAAAATATATAAAAAAAAATCACAAAGAAAAACAATTAATGCATGCTTTTATCATGTATACTTCTCAATTTGGTTTAGGCAAACATTAAAAAGAAATTTTCAAAATCTTTGGAGACTTTAGTTCAAAAAATCTCTTTTTTTTAATAATATTTTTATATACAGAGATTTAAATAGCCATATTTGTAAGCATATAAGTGAGTGTAATATAATTTTTTGAGACTATGGTTAGGAATTCAAATCAATAGAAAGATTTATGTTATAATGTTTCCTTAGTTTAGTCTTCTAGGATTATCAATAAGTTTTATTAGAAAAATAAAGTATATCTAACATCTTGTATAAGTTGACGTAATTAAAGTCGAATTAATTATTTTTGGACAAGAGAGAAGATTTTAGTGGATGAAAAAATTAAAAATTGACACTAAGAGAGTACTTGATGAATTAGTATGGGCAATTTGTTTTCAATTCTTGTTTTATAAAGTTGGAGTAAAATTTATTAGGCAGTTAGATAACAACTCAAATTGGGGATTAAATAATAAAATTTAAAGAGATAAATATGTTAATATTTAGAAATAGAATTATAGGTGATCATTTAATCATAAACATCAAAAAAAAAATAGGGGATCATTTAATCATAAATATAATTATAGGTGATCATTTAAAGAGATAAAAAAAGTAACAAGGATATTTTGTATTACATCACAAATTAAAAATAAGTGAGATTAAACATAATTAAAAGAAACAAAAAAAATAGGTGATTTGGAAAATGAGACTTTTTGGTTGAATTCTAAGATACAAAAGATCAATAGGAAAAGAAACAATGCTTTATGGTTTGACAAAAAAGGAGAATTATTATGTCTCAAATCTTTACAAAAAAACTTAGTTATAGAGTAATACGAGAAACAAAAAAGAGAATAAAAAAATTATATATTAGAATAGATATTAAAGAAATGTGAAAAAAGATATCTTTAAACTAACTAATATGAGAAAACCAAAAATTGGATATTCAAAGCATGTCATGCCAATGATAAGAATGATGGAATAATTAATAGAATAAAATTATTTTAGATTATTTTGCAAACATCATCAATACGACACGTATAACATAGTTGAATATAGATGGGTTAGTTTCTTTGAGTGTCATATATTATCGGTTTCATACGATACAATTCAAGACAAGTAGAATACACTTATATATATATATATATATAGTAGGAAAATTATTTGTTAGGTTGGGCTGACCCTACCAATGTAAGCATGTAAATGAGTTATAATTAGATTGATTTCATGACATTAAAAATTTGATGAATTTTGAAGAATAATCATTAAATTGATATGTTTTTAGAGATAATTAGTGACTTGGTGTTTATATTCTAAATTCTCATGAAGGATTGTCAGTGGGAGCCCAAGATTCATAAAACTATCTCATGTACTTCATTTGAATATCTCTCTAATATCAAGCTAAATTAAATGTCTACGATTTAATAATTATGATTTATATGAGGTATGAATAGTTTAATGAGTAATTAATGTATTTTATTTATATTATGAAATAAAAATTGTTGGAAATAATAATTAAATAAAGCTTGAATTAGAGATTAGATTATTAGTAGGGTTGTGCATATTATCATAGTGGATGTTGATAGGTAAATCATTAGTTTCACTCATAAATATAGTAGGAAAGAAGTGACAGTCTTTCCAACTATGATGCATGAGACAGATCTATATGTTAAAACTCAAAATTGATCATTATAAGTATGATACTCATGAAGCCAAAAGTATAAATAATTTAAAATGTCACGCTATTATTTATGTTATAGAAGAACTAATCCTTGATTGATATGAATATTTTATATAATATTCTCCTAAGGGTTTCACCTTTAATGTGTGAATCATATTGTCAATGTGAAGGATGATAATAGGTAATCCATGAGGTATGCACGAGTGATTGTGACTCACAAGCTGGTGAAACCCTTTGAATTACTTTCACTCATATGATTTCCATAGGTAAGATTTTAGAGAAACATATATTAATAGTGCAAGTATGATGCTTATGATGTAAAAAATGCAAATACTTATTAAACTTATTAGTTCATGGTCTTTATGCTACATGAGACCAAAGAATAAATAAATATTTACATATGAAACAACCATCAAGAGAAATTAATGGGCTACATAAAAGGAATAGACTTATTAATAAATCTTGAACAAATGTGATATTTTTTCCTAGTTGTAAAGTACTAAGGAGACAACTATTAGAGGACTATCATTAGGATGAACTCAATGATAATAATTATTATGACTTTATTATGCTACCTAACTTATTAGTTAGATGATATCATAAAAACTTATTAATGAAAGTATCTCATCAATAAAGATTAGTAAGTATATGGGTCATACAAGTAGTAAAGAGAACTTTTATTCAAATATTGATCCCAAATGATTATATTGACATTTCAGTTATTCAATAATATGACAACTCAATTTTAGTAATATATATATTTTAATTATAGGATCAATCTTAGATTTAATGCTTATTCATTTAAATTATATGATATTGAGAAAATTAGCTTGAATTATATTATGTTTGGACATAAAACGAATATTATGATATTATGCAATAACTCATTTTCCTAATAGCATAAAGATGATTATTTCCATTGAGCTCATCCTAATGGTAGTCCTCTCGTAGTTATTTTTTTAGTATATCACCACCGAGATAATAAATTATCTCTACTCAAGAATCATTCACAATCTCAAACATTTTAGGTAACTTCATCAGCTACCCTTGATGGTTGTTTCATATATACACTTATATTCTCTGCTCTTATGTATAATAAATGTCAATAATTGATATGATTTATAAGTATTTATACTTTTAGCTTTGTAACTATCATACTCACATAATTAATATATACTTTCATTAAATTTAATTATTAGGAACTATACTAGTGAAAGCAACTCACAAAGGCTATCACCACATTGTGAGACATGATATACCCATGCATGTCACATTGATTGTCTATCATCATCTTCCTTAGTGACGATATGACTCACACACTAAAGTTGATGCCCTTAGTAGAATATTATATATAACATATATCCTAATCAAGAATCAGCCCTTCTAAGATGTGCATAATAAATTGACATATAAAAGTATTCACACTTACATTTTTATAAATAGCATACCCGTAATATTTAACAAACCTAAATTAATTTTGGGTTTTAACATATAGGTATATCTCACATATCATAGTTGGAAGTGATGTCATTTCCTTCTAATAACTTTCCTCCTTCTTACCAATGTTCTATATAACATGCTCAGGCCACCTTGGGCAAGGTGGCCTGAGCATGACCCACAATATGGCTTGATTCAGTCATGCCAAACCCAACATGTCATGGTTCAGCATCGTGCCTCATCTTGGAACATGCCAGCTTGAGGCTAGTATCAGTCATGCTTCATTAGATGACCACTCGATGGGGTGATTTTTTTTTTAAATACTAGCCACATTAGTTGGAATATGCTTATGTGGCTGGTCACCATTATGAGACCATCCATGTCCCATCTAGCATGTGTGATAGGGACAATGACATGGCAATCTTTTACTATCCCTATTGATTTTTTTTAAAAGTGAGTTTAACAATAGCCATCCAGTTAAATCCAATAGCTACTGGCCAGAATTTGATAGCTATCATGATTCTAATCTAGCCACAACAAAATTTTTAAAAAATAGTTTTTATTTATTTTAAATTCTTTAAGATAGCGAAGAAGAAATTAAGAATTTTTATTCTAAATTTTTTCTCCTCTTGCTTTCCTTTGTGCCCTCCTCTCTCTCTCTCTCTATCTCTCTCTCTCTCCTCCTTTGAACTCTAAAACTTTGATAGATTGTTCTTTTTGTTAAGTAATTATTTATTTAATTATTTAATGTACAAATCATGGCTTATTGTTTATGCTTATACATATAGGACAGATAGTGGTGTGCCTGTAGCCCTGTACAACTTGCCTCGAGGTTAAATTTTAAAAGTAGTATAGTTGTAACAACAAAGAGGTCTATGGTAATGATAATTTTTCTTAGTTATTTAATTTTTTGTGAGTTTTACTTTTTTTTAGTTTCATAATTTATTTAATAAATATAAAATGTTTAAAAAATATATATTATAGTGAATTTAATGATAATGAATATGAAATTGATGTAGATATAGATAATAATAATAATAACCCTATCAAAAGGTCGGAGGCTTAAACTATGTTTTCTCTAATGAACTCGACCCAAACTCATTTGCCACTTAAAAACAAAAAATTAGACATATATCAATAGTATAGTACGAGGCACTTTAAAATTAGCATAGATATATGTGAAATTGACATAGATATAGATATTAGTGATAACCCTACCAAAATGTCTGAGATACTTTAAAATAATAATAATAATAATTCTAGGAGTGATGATAAAGAATCAATACAGTGTATATATGATAATTATACATGTAAAAGTATATGTGAGACTCTACACATAAAGAAATATGTCAATTAATGCACCAAAAAAAATTATGCATTAGATATTAGGCAAACACAACTTAGTAGTGGGGTCTTTCAAGTTGGATTTAGTTCAGCTTCATTGGCCTCTTTATATAAAGATTTTGGGAGGATGACTAAATTGATTAATATTATTGGTCTTTCAATTAATTTTGAAAGATCCTAAAGTAATCAGTATTATACATACCTATTTTTAGTCTGTTTATCATAGGATTCATAAGTCTACAAGTAGGAATGATAAAATAAAATATTATAAATTAGAAAAAAAAATTAATAATTAATGAAATTAGGAAATTTAGTTCAGTGTTATCTATGATATCTGATATATAGACTAGTTATAATGATGTATCATTTATATGTCTCACTGCTTATTATGTAGACTTAAAATAAAAACTTTATAAAAAAATTTTAGGATTTGTTCGAGATTCTTCATCCTCATAATGACCCTACCATATTTAAGTGTATGATACAAATATTTAGGGAATATGAAATTCATGAATATAATTCACTATTACTTTTGATAATGTTTCTAATAATAAAATAATAATTAGTATGTTAGTTAGGACTATTAGAAATGAGTCATTAGGTGAAATATTTCACATTAGATATATATGTAACATAATTAACTTGATAGGATGGGAATGAAAATTGTTTCTCTCATATTAGAAAAAAATAAGAAATTCACTAAAATATTTTAGGATACCTAGCAAACAATAGGAGTCTAGTCATCTATATTTTTTTAAAGTCCTAAACGAAAAAATTTCCAAATTGATGTGGGACATTATTGGATTTATATCTATCTTATATTTGATTCATGTGTGGGCTATCAATACAATGATATCCAACTACATCAATAGTAAGTATGATGAACTTATTATTGATGATTTAGACTGTGATATAGAAATCTTTTTATTAAATTCCTAAAGATTTTCTATGACATGATGACATGCATTCATCTATATATACTTCCACAACTTGTATTATACTTGGGTGCATATATAATATTAGTAGAGTATTTAACAAGTATATAGGTCATTAAGTATTTAGTGTCATGGCTGTTGAGATAAAAATCAAGTATTTAAAATACTAATCTTCCATTCTAACTCTATATTGTTTGGCTACTTGTATGGATCTTAGGATTAATGTGAAAATGGTAGAAAATATTTTGACATACCAATCCACATACATAAACCATGTATACCGACTTGAAAGTGTTCGTTCACGAAAGAATAACTAATTTGTTTATATATTATGAAACTAAATAGTTGTAACCAGACTCTATGTATTAACGTATATATCATATTCATAGATAAAGACTTCTCTATTCAGTTAGCTATGGGCAAATAATAAGATAGTCTTTTGATTAGGAGAATTGAGGCAGCCAAACATATGGCAGCCAAACATATAATAAGTTAGTCCATCATATTCCGTTGGCTATGTCTCGAGTATTGTTGTCAATTATCCTCTTTGGTGATGATGTAACTTATATTTTAAAAGTCAAATTCTTAGAAAACCATTCTATATAATATCTATCATTATCTAGAACTAGTTATTATAAGATGTGTACAATAGATTGATATGTAAAAGTATTCATATTTTTGGATACATAAGCATCATTCTCACAATGATTAATATACATAAGTTTTGGGTTCAAATGTATATATTTACATGTGTAGTATAGTTGGAAAGACTATTACCTATTTTCTACCATATGCATGAGTTAGTCTTGTAGCTTACATATCATTATCTATTATAATAATCTTGCACAAATCTATTAATAGTCGAAACCATATATCATGTTATATTTAATCGATCATCCATCAATATCTTTAAGACAACAAAAATCAAATACATCCATTAATGTAAAACTATTGTCATATCACAAAAACAAGTTTCGTACAATAAAATTCAAGACAAATAGAATGCACTTAATATATATATATATATATATATATATATATATATATATATATATATATATATATATAGTAGGAAAATTATTTGACTATATGAGATTCTAATTGAGAAAGAAAAATCTTCTATAAATTAGGATTTAATGATTTACTTTGATGTTTAATAAGCTTTTGGTTATTAAAACTAAGTTTGACAAACATAGACATAACTATATGGTGATGATTTATATATAAAAAAAGATAATATTCAAAATTGTTTTCACTATTATTATGATTCATATTTTATTATTTAATTTATTGGCGTCTTCCAATAATATTTTTATTTTTTTATATATTTGTATATTAAGAATAATTATTTTTTAATGGTTTCCTCATAATAAGAAGTCTCCTAGGGGTTTAATGACAAATTAGTAGTCAAAATTAATTGGCACATTAATTTGGTAGAACCTAATAGAAGATAAAAAAAATATTATCATCAAGCTATATTAAATTTTTTTATGTAATTTGTGTATTGTTTGATATCTTTATCATTTAATCTAATCTTCATGAAAGTTTCAACAAAATTAAGGATTTTCCTCATTGTCACAATTATCAATTGCTACATCACTCGAATGACCTTTAAATTCAATGAAATTTTAAAAGAATGGTGAACTTGGACAATTGAAATAAAAAAAAAACTTATAACACATTATTAAAATGTGTTATAAGATTTTTTAATAAAAAATTAAAAAAAAACTTGTAAGAGGGTAAGTATCTGATTAGATAGGTGGTATGCAACATTAGAAAATAAAAGTTTTTGAATTAATTAAATAAAAATTGAATATCAAATTTGTTAATTAAGCCTTAAATTTGGTAAGAGAAACATTTTAATTGAGTTTGAAAGAATAGCTAAATCTTTGATAGTAACATTTTTTTTGATATTTTGGATCAATAATCAAAGACATCTAGTTAAAATAAATAATGAGTCTTATGTTATAAAAAATGTATTATTAGTCAAATAAAAAAATGTATAAGATAGTGGCTAGATAAATCTTTATAATATATAAAATATGGTAATGATATAATGAAATTTTGATGTTAGTGGAAAAGGCTTCGAAGTGTTTCTTTGAAGAATAGCAAATTTAAGTTTTATTTTTTCTAAGAGAAAAATATGTTTGAGGGAATAATAGATAAAATAACCAATAGGAAATGAATTAGTTAAGATTAGTGAAAATAGTCATAGAATTTGGAAAATTATATTTAATAAAATAAAATCATAAAAATATCAAAAATATCATTTATGTGGGGTAACATTTACTTTTTTCAAATATATTTTTTCCTCTCTCAAGATAATTGTAGGAGAATAATCAAAATGTTATCTCCCTCTGTCTCTATTATCTCTCTTTCTCCTCCCTCTATTTACCTTTTCCATTTTTTTCTCTCATTCCTTTGCTCCTCTCTCCCCTATGACCCTCTCTCTCCGCCTTTATGTCACCTCTCTCTCTCTCTCCCTTCCCAGTTCTATCACCTCTCTCTCTCTCTCTCTCTCTCTCTCTCTCCTTGTCTCCCTCTCTTTCTCGCTCTCTCCCTCCCTCCCTCCCTCCCCCTCTTTGTCTCTCTCTCTCTCTCTCCTCCTCCCTCCCTCCCTCTCTCCCCCCTCCCTCTCTCTCTCCCTCCCTCTCTCCCTTCCTCTCCCCCCTCTCTCCCTTCCTCTCCCCCCCCTCTCCTCTCTCTCTCTCTCTCTCTCTATCTTTCCTTTCCTCTCTCTCTCTCTCTCTCTCTCTCTCTCCCATTTCCTCCCCCCTCTCCTTTCCTTCCTCTCTCTCTCTCTCTCCTCCCCCTCTCTCCTTTCCTCCCTCCTTTCCTCTCTCTCTCCTTCGGTCTTGTATATCTAAAAAACTCAGAAAGGAGGGCTTGAATGTCATTGCCGCCTACTCTATTCTCTTGCTCCCCCTTTGTGTCTCCACCCACCAGTCTATGCTTCACCAATGTAATATTTTATTCATCATCACCCTATATAATTCAAACATTGAAATGTGTAAGTATTGACATGGTGAAAAAGATATGATGATGAACATAACCTATTCTTTGACTGAACATGAATGGTATTTTTGGGATGGAAAAATATAGTAAAATAAAGTCAAATTCAAATATTTTTTGATTTTAGAGCATATCTAACAGTGCTATATAAAATAGCTACTCAAAATATATTAATTATTATATTATCTATTTTAACTAATCACTTTTTCAAAGTAACTCCAACAACACTATCTATTTTAGCTATCTATTTCAACTAATTTTAATAACTTTAAATAATAAAAATCTAAAATAATATATATAGTATGCCATGCCATCACCATATTGATGACATCACATGTTAATATGTTAAGCTACATTATCAAAATTTTAATTTTTTTAATTATGATCTTATTTACAACAATCACGAAATAAAAAATTTTAAAATTTGAACCAAGAGTTGCAATATATTTTGTTTTTTGTGATATACACATTTATGCAAAAAAAATATTTTTTAGGTTATTTAATATTTAGTGTACATGGTTAGGATAAATTTGATAAAAATATTTTTAAAATAACTAAAGTAGAAATAGCTAGCGTCTTTGCCTCAACCATAAGTAACTAGCCAAACAACACTAATGGGAAATAGCTAGCATGATAACTAGCCTCTTGAAGACAATATTTAAGGGTTGACTATGTAAAATAGCTAAAAAGGAAGGTTTTACTAGACTCTTGGTGATGCTCTTAGTAATAGGGATGGCAGTGAACTGAGGGAAAACGAGTATTCGTCCAAATATGCCCCGTTTGAACTGGGGATGGACTATACGTATTGGATGCTGGATGTATACGGGGACACCCGTATAAACCCACGCGGGAATGGAGGAGGGATGGACTTACTCTTACCCCTACCCTGTACCCACCTCGCCCTGCCCCGTCCCCGTTACCCATTATACACACAAACACACACTCACTCATTCAAGCCCTACTTTATTTTGCTCAGCCACTCACGGCCCACCTACTCTTAAAGCCCTCCCTGCCTCCATCTCTCTCTCTCTCACAATGAAACACACACCCGACTCGCTTGCCTCCTCCGGCTCCTCGTAGTCAAAGTCGAGCTCCTTGTTGATTGCTTCACAACAGATGAGTTTCTTTCTCAGCTGAATCTCCATCTTCCCTATATTCTCTCCTTCTGCCTTTTTTTCCCCATGAATTTTATATATTTATCTCTATCCTGTCCTTGAGTAGATCGTATAAGCCAAAAACATATATAGGTTTGTATTTGAGTATACATGGGTTTGGATTTTAGCTAGTTATATACTTTTGTATTTGTGTATATACATGTATTGTTGCCTATATAAAACATATGATGGTATCAATGGGAGTCTTGGGCTTCAACTTGAACAGACCCTTCATTCTTGGGTTGTGGCCAATTATAACTTCTAATTAGTTAATCTTCTTTTCAAATGAGGTTGTGGCTAATTATCTCTCGCATTTTTTTATATTCTACCATGAGATATCATTTCCGTACATTTAGATTTTCATATGTCAATACATAAATATTTATAAAAATAAACATTTTTACATGTAGTTGATTACAAACAATTGAAGGAGAAGCAATGAGAAATAATATATCAACTCTTGAAACTTCTGCAACACCAGGTGAAAGTAACCAACTTCCAATCTCTATTGATGAAAATCGATCTACCAACTCAACTCCAATGACTCTTGGTGAAACAGATAGGCATAGATCAATTGTGTGGAATCATTTCAAGAGAAATTAGTTGATGGGAAGATAAAAGTTGAGTGCAATGAATGTAAGAAAATGCTTGTTGGTGGTGCTAAGAGTGGAACTAGGCACTTGCATGATCATCTTAAAAGTTATTCGAGGAAAAAATATAAAAATTTGAAGCAATGTTTATTGGTATCAAACCATTTAAAGAATGATACCGAAAAAACAATGGAGAACTGGCCATTTGTTTAAGAGAAGGGGAGGAGGGATCTTGCCAATATAAATGTATTGCATGAATATCCTCTTAGTATGGTTGAGCATCACGAGTTTCAAAAATATTGTCACACTCTTCAACCAATGTTAAAAATGGTATCCTGCAATTCTCTCAAAAATTATATCCTTCAAATTTTCAAAATCGAAAAGGAGAAGACAATGAAGTTGGAACACACAAAGAGTGGAGTTGTCATCACTACGGACATGTGGACCTCAAAAAATCAAAGAAATGTATACATGACAATCACCACACACTTTATTGACAATTTTTGAACATTGCAAAGTTGAATTATAAGGTACTAATAATCTTTCATTAGCATGTGTTATTTATTATAATGTAATAATGATCTTCCATTAATATGTGTTATTTATTATCTTTAGATTTTTATATGTGCCTCATCCGCATACCAAAGAAATGCTTGTGAAGTGTTTGATGGAGTGCTTTTTTGATTGGAACCTTTGTAGAAAATTGATAACTTTGACTGTGGATAATTGTAATACTAATGATGCAATTGTGACTATTTTGATTGATAAACTTCTATTTGGTTCATATTCTCAACTTAATTGTGCACATATTCTTAACTTAATTGTCCAAGATGGTTTGAATATGATTGGAGATGGTATTGAAAGAATTTGTGATAGTGTTGCTTATTGGACAGCATCTCCCAAGAGAGTGCAAAAATTTGAAGAGGCAGCTCATCAAATACATATTCCAAGTATCAAGTTTGATTTATAGAGATATGTTTGCTCGCTTGAAATATCGAGATTCTCATTACAATATTTGTCCAACCGAAGATGATTGGGAGGTGGCAAGAGAAATTTGTGAAAAATTTGAATTGTTTCATATTGCAATCAAATTGTTTTCAGGTACTATCCTACTGCCAATGTATACTTTCCAAAACTATTTGTGGGATAAGAGTAGAAATATCTAAGTGGCTTCAAAGTCCCAATGACGTGATAAAAGATATGGCCTTGAATATATTGGAAAAGTTTAACAAATATTAGAGTGTGATTCATGGTGTTATGGGAATAACCACTATTTTAGATCCATTGTATAAGTTGAGAATTTTGGAGTATTACTATGATAGAATGTATGGAGGTGTGGAAGCTTTTAATGAGGTGACGATGATTAAGGAGCTTTGCTTGGAATTGGTTGGCAAATATGAAGCGAGGCAAGGAAGATTATGAACCACAACCTTCTCCTCCCCCTCTTCAATCAGTTATTGATTCCAACTCTCCATTAATTAATAATCTCTCTAATTTTGATAAGTTTATACAAACAAGAGAAATAACAAAAGCACATGAGAAGTCTGAGATAGATTGTTATTTCGAAGATGGTATGATGCCAATAACTTCAGATTTTGATGTACTATCTTTTTGGAAGACAAGTGGTCCTAAGTATCTCACTCTTCCAAATGATTGCTAAAGATCTTTATGCTATTCCTGTTTCTACTATTACCTCGGAAACTACTTTTAGCATAAGTGGGAGGGTGATCAGTCCACATCACAATATACTTCTTCCAACTACAATAGAAGCTTTAATATGCTCTCAAAGTTGGTTATGTGCTGAAGAACGAGGTGATGAAATATTATTTGTATATGCATCATAATGTGCATTATTTATGACTAATGCATTTAATTTTTTAGGTTAATTTACTTCAACGGGCCTGAAGAGTTACAAATTATTGGAGGATCTTGATATTGATGATGATGTATATTATTTTAGTTGAAAATGTATATCTGGAAGAATCTAATTATTTTTTTCTTTTAATGATATAGAAAATTGGTGTTGAAGAAATAGATTCGACTATCACCGATAGTGTTAACTATTAAGGGATGATTGAGTTGGTATAAAGCCGGTATTAAGAGATGATTGAGTTGATTAAGATGGTTTTACCACTATTATGTTGATTGTGTTATGTTGAATTTTATCAAATTGAAGTAGTATTTAAAATATTTAATTTATTTAGCTTGGAATTGGGCTTGGGCATTAGGTTTGTGTTTGGGCTTGGGCTTGGGAAACGGGTATGAGGAAAGTGGGAATGGGGATAGGAATTAAAAATTTATCTGTGGATGAGGATGAAGATGAAAATTATACCTGCTAATGGAGGTGGACGGGGGATGGACAAAATTTTTTTAAGCGGGTACAGGGATGGAGACTACACTTCCCGCTAGGGGTGTCAAACAGGTTGGGTTGAGTTAAATGGTTACAGGTTAAACAGGGAACGGGTAAAAAATATGTAAACTCGTATACGACACGTTTATTAAACGAGTAAAAAATCAAAACACTAACATGACCCATTTAATAAATGTGTAACATGTTACAACTCGTTTAACATGTTTAATTTTAACAAGTTGGGTTGGGTTGAGTCGGATTAACACGATAAATCAATCATTTGACCTAATTTATTTAAATAGGTAAATAAATTATAAACGGATTAGCATGTCTCACTTGAACACGACCCATTTATTAAACGTGTTAAATGAGTTGACCTGTTTATCACCCGAACCCATTTATGTCTCACCAAACCCATTTAATCAACGGTTAATCGTGTCATGTTGAATTTTGACAGTCCTACTCCCCGCCCCCACTCCGGTCCACAGCCATCCCTACTCAGTAGTGTATTATATTCTGAATAAAAAAGTTGGGATTTTAAAATTTAAATACTTTCAAATTGGTATTTAATAACATAATTTTTATATTATTTTTTCCTTGACATACTAAAACGTAATTATTTATTTTTTATTTTTTAAACTAATTGGAGACTAACCTAAACTAATTGGCGACTAACCTAAACTAATTGGCGACTAACCTAAACTAATTGGCGACTAACCTAAACTAATTGGCGACTAACCTAAACTAATTGGCGACTAACCTAAACTAATTGGCGACTAACCTAAACTAATTGGCGACTAACCTAAACTAATTGGCGACTAACCTGGAACCTGTTATAGCTTTTAAGATAGGGGTGGCTCGTTTGGGCGATGGCACCAGTCCAGGGCCACCGTAACAAAAAAGAATTCTCAATTATTATCAGAGGTGATTCGCATCGTTCATCAAGAACACATGGCGAGGGAACCAGTGAACGTCAATGAGTACCAGGAATTAGCCAAACAAGTTCTTCCGAAAATGTATTATGATTATTTTGCAGGAGGAGCCGAGGACCAGCACACTCTTAAGGATAACGTGGAACAGTTTCAGAGGATAACGTGATAGTTGATCATAACTATCTGTCCTGTTTGATTGTCTTTAGACCAAATTGGCAGTGTTTTCAACAGTTAAAAATTTATGGGTTTTCAGATTTCGGCCGAGAGTTCTAATCGACGTGAGCAGAATCGACATGTCTGTTACAATAATGGGGCATAGGATCAGGGCGCCTGTTATGATTGCTCCAACTGCAATGCAAAAGTTTGCACATCCAGAAGGTTGCGATGTGTTGCATTAAAATTCCCTGTGTTGACTACGCGAGGAACTTAATTAAGATGAAAATCTCTTACTGTGGGTCTGTTCCAGGTGAAGTAGCAACCGCAAAGGCTGCGGCTGCGTGCAACACGATAATGGTATTGCGATGGTCAACACACCAGTCATGTTTTCCTAGTATTGGTTACTAATGTGTTTTCTTATTGTAGATTTTATCCTACATGTCTTCTTGCACAGTGGAAGAAGTTGCCTCCAGTTGCAGGGCTGTTCGTTTCTTTCAATTATATGTACTCTGTACTGCCATAGCCTGTCTAAATTATTTGCAGATCTGCCATTTTGATTTTTTTTCGTTCTTGACATCTTCTCATGGCGTCACAGTTATTTTACCTTCTTCTACCAGGTGTACAAGAGACGAGATATAACAGCTCAATTAGTTCAGAGAGCTGAAAGAAATGAATACAAAGCTATCGTATTAACTGTGGATGCTCCCCGACTTGGTAGAAGGGAGGCGGACATAAAAAACAAGTAAAATAACTCTCTTATTCATTGGTTCTTGTTATTCCTTAGTAATTAATAAGTTTTCTACATTCAATTTGAGCTGCAACACATAATATTTAATGAAGATCGTTCTCTTGATGTGCTACACATTGTGACAAGAACACTTCAACACAGATATATTAACACTTTTGCAGAATGGTTGCTCCTCAGTTGAAGAATTTTGAAGGTCTTTTATCCACCAAGGTTGCTAGTGTGAGTGGACTTGTCTTATTAAATTTTGCAAAGTATTGTCAACAAAACTCTCACTAACAAGTGCTATATGATATACTGTTACTGTGTTAATTTTTATGATTCTGTTTCTCTTGCACTGTAATGTTGATGATTGCTTGTGATCCTTATTTGAAATGTTGATATTTTGTAATTTATTTCTCTAGGATACAGGCTCTAATGTAGAATTATTTGCCAATGAGGCATTTGATGCTTCTTTTTCATGGAAGGTACAAATCTCTTCAATTCTTTGTTTGCAATTTGCTGTATTTTGGAGATAGAATGGGTTGGTGATTGTGAAATTTGGGAAAGCAAAAGCTTATAAGTTACTTAAGAATTATACTATCAATTCTTTAGTAGAATCAAAATGCCATACTTTTTATTTCACTCTTATTTATCTTAGGTTACTAGTAGTTTTTCAAGTCTACTTATCTTTTTGCCAAATAAATTATATAAGCCACTTATCAAGTTATCTAATTTCCTTGTAAATTTAGTATTTTAAACTAAGTGCTAGATTTTAGTCAAGGTTACATGATTAGTCCCTCAAGCATTGTTATTTGTCACAAATCTAATGAATGCAAATCCTTTGGTCATTTTTATCTCGATGATGCTAGGTGGATCTTCTAGCATGTTTATAATTCATTCTATCTTGTTATCTTCAAAAGTACCCTATAATTTCATAATCTCCTAAAAGTGGGAGTCTTACCCTGATTAATCATGTAATTATTGTGTTCACTTATGCAGGATATAGAATGGTTAAGATCTATCACAAAATTGCCAATCCTCATAAAGGGTGTGCTTACATGGGAAGATGGTAATAGAAAAATTTCTTTTTCTTCTCATTTGTTTTTAGTTATAGGCTTATAGCCTAAATGAATAAATATATTTTCCTTATTGGTTTAAAGAGATGTAAGTTAAGATAAAGATTTGAAAAAATTTATCGTAAAAAATTAAATCATAAAATAATTCAAACATCAACAGAATATTCTTACCAAATAATATATACAAGGTGTGCTTGTATAATGGACCAATTAGATAGAAACAACTCACATGTTGAATATTCTTATTTATAATAAAAAAGAAAAATAAGTTGGAAAATAAAAAACAAGTTGTAACTTCAATACTCATCTTCAAGCAAGTACGTAAAAATCTAAAACATAGAGCTTGGACTAAAAAAAGTAAGATGAGGTCTCTTTAGAGGTGTCAAATGGGCCGAGCAGCACAGGCCCGACCTGAGGCAGGGCCCGACTTGGTCGTGCCTAACCCAGCATGACATGATCCTTGAATCATGCCTGGGCCCGTGTTGGGCTGGTTCTCTACATTGCTTGTGCTGTGTCATGCTGAGGTAACCCAGGCCTTGTGCTGGGTTAGGCACGATTTGGTACCATAGCCCAAATGCATGGTATTTTGGCACAACTTGAATCGTATCCCTCCAACTTTTTGAGACTTGAGCCCTATGATCACAAAGCTGATTTTGACGATGGACCCGACATGCATTTTATGGTCAAACCAACCTAATGGTGGGATTGGTTCGACAGTTGGGTTGGTTTTAGAATTCGAAGCTTTTGGAATTTATGACCGTTGGGTTGGTACTATAGTCTAACTGATCTAACAGTCCAAAAAAAATAAAAATAAAAAAATGTATTTTTTAAATCGTTGGATTTTTGCCCTAGCAGCTAGGAGGCAGAATCCAATGGCTCTAGGGATTATGCCCCTAAAATGATTTTAAAAAATTCAAAAAATTTAAAAAAAGTTATTTTTTTTAAAATAACTTTTTTAAAAGCTATATATTATATCCCTTTTTATTCATAATTTTAACTTATCTCTCTTCTCTCTTTCGTATAATCTCTCTATCTCCTTTTTGATCTGGTCTATCTATTTCTCAGTCTCTTATTTTGGTTTTGACTTTCGGGACTCGGGTACAGAGTGTGACTTGTCTATTGTGGTACGGATATCATAAAGTAAACAAAATTTTATATATTATGGGTATTAATTTTTAAATTTTGTTTAGTTAAGTTTTTTTATTTTAATCATATTTAAAACTTAAAATTTTTAGACTTTAGCATTAATTTAATTAATATTAATTAATATATAATTTTTAAAATATTAATTACAATATAATTAATACATTAAAAAAAAATTTAAATGATAAATAGTAATTTTAATATTGATAACGAAATTAATTTAAATGTAAAAATTAAAAATATTAATATAAATAATGATAACCCTATAGAAAGATTCGAGGCACCTGAAATTTTATTTTCTTTCGTCACTTTGATTCAAACTTAAATATCTAAAAAATAAAAAATTAGAAAAAAATAAAAAATTTTAACTCACTTTAATATAATACACATTAAAATATTACGTGTGCTGATAAAGAATTGATATAATATAAATATTATAAAAAATATTAACTTATAAGAGTTTATGTGAGACTCAGTACCTCAAGAGGCATGTCGAATAATGCACCAAAAAATATGATATATTATATCCTAGGCAAATTCAACTTAGTGGTATATTTTTAGCTGGATCTAATTCAGGTATAATGTTGATTTTCTTCATATACCTTAATGAGTTAGGGAGGGAAGGTATGATCAAACTGATCACCATGATATATTTTTTGATTAGATTTTTGAAGGATCAAAGGATAGTTAATATTATGTTGACTTATTTTCTGTCTATATATTATAGTATTCTTATATCACTATTTAAGAATGACATGCTAAAATGCTATAACTTAGAAAAAGAATAATAATTAATAAATTTAAGGTTTTTAGTAGAGTTGTGTCATGATATCTGATATTCGAACTAGTCATGACGATGCATTTTATGCATGTATTATCATTCACTATGTAGATTCAAAATGTACACTAAATAAAAAATATTAGAATTCTTAGAAATTCTTCATTCATATGATTGCCCGATCATTTGAATGTATGATGAGAATTTTTTGAGAATATAATATTTAAAATAAAATATGTAGTATCATATTCAATAATTCATCTAATAATTAAGTAATTATTAACATGTTTGTTAGAATTATAAGAAATATGTCATTAGGAAAGATTTTTTACGTTAGATGTATGTATAATGTTATTAATCTTGTTATGCAAGTGGATATGAAGGTTATTTTATTTTATTTTAGATAATATATCTAACTTACTAAATTGTTTCATATGTCTCGTAGACAATAGGAGTTTGATAATATTCGTTTGTCTATGGGTCTAAGAAAGAAATTTCAATCGAATTCAAGATATGTTAGAATTATACATACATTATGTTAGAGTTATGTGTTGAATACGAACTAATGATATCTAACTATGTTAATTGTAATAGTGATGAACTTATTATTAATGATATTGACTGGACCACTTAAATTTTAATTATGAAATTTCTCAAGATTATTTATGACATGATGAATATGTATTTATCAGTTTATACTCTCATCACTTGTATTATAGTCAGGTGTATATGTACATTAGTAGTATGCTTAAGAAGTTTACAGATGACTTAACACTTAACGCTATGATTTTAGAGATGGAAATCAAGTACTTAAAGTACTGGTTTATCATTTTATCTCTTTATTGTCTTGCTGGCTACATGATCCATATAGTTAAGGTGAAAGAGGCAAAGAACATTTTTACATAAAAAAATATATTTTTTTAATTTTCTTGAATTTTTTTAAAAAAATTGGGGCAGAATTCTTAGGGTAGTTGAATTCTACCTTATAGCTGTTGGGGGTGAAATCTAATTAGCAACATTAAATTTTTTTTGGCACCTATAGGTATCTTTTAGATTTTCATAAAAATATTTATTGTTTGATTTTTTGTAGAAATATAGCCTCGTTGCTTGATTATCATAGTAAAAATACTGAGAGAAGAACTTAAATACTTGATTTTATAATGTTAAATTTAAAAATATTTGTTAGATGATTTTCTAATGTATATAATTGATCTCAAATAATTATATTTATATAGTTATTTTCAACAAAAGTATACAAGTTTATAATAGATCTTTGTTTAGTGTAAGTTGGTTTGAACATGATTGTGTGTACCTATATTATAAGTTCTCATAATTACTAAAAAAGATCTCAAATTTTTGAGAATTTTTCTTAAATCTAAATATGCAAAAAATTATATATAGGTAAAATTTTTAAGGAAAATATAAAAAATAATTAATTATATTAATTTTATTAGTTATATCTGATTCACTAATAGTCAAATAATTAATTTTTTATATAAATTCTCTTGTAAATAGTAGAGTCAACTATAAAAATTCTATCTGATAAGAAATCAGTATCTGAATTAATAGGTGTATATATTTGAGCATAATATAAAAGATTATATTTGTAAGAGTATCAATCATATATTTTTTTGTATGATAAAATAATTATTCTTTTAGAATGAGCCACATCTATCCAAAGTAATATATTAGTTTCTCAAGGTTTTTTTATCTAGAATTATGATTGAATGTACTTTTTAAGCGGATAAGTCTCAACTCATCTCTGGCATATTAAGAATATTGTTTATGTGCACAACGAGCAAGATCACTTTGGCATTAAAGTTTATATAGAAAAAAAAGTTTGTAACACAATGTTAAAGTCAAAATAAGGTGATTATTTATGAAAATATTGCAAATAAAGCTATTGCTTATTGCTTCATGTCATATTATTTTTTGTAATTAACAATTGAATTTGATTGTACTATTTAAAATTCAATTGATTTACACACACACACACACACACACTTTTCAAGATTATCATGAAAAAATATTTTCACATCTAAGTAGTGTATTCTATACATGTGAGATATTGATAATAAAATATGAATTTGTATTGAAGATTTATTTTGATTGTAAGAAAGAAAATATCATGATAAATTATATCTAATATCTGAGTAAATTGTTATGTAATAAGTCTTATCTTAAGTTGATTCATAAGAAATACTCACCTATAATTAAGAGACATTTTTGAAAGTTGATGTACTAGTTTTATGTCTTATTGAGTGAAAAATATAATTCTTTTTATCATTGTATAATATCATTCTAAATGTGATTATTTTTTTAATATTCTAGAAGATAAAGTTATCTCAAAAAAAAATAAAAATTTATCATAGATCTCTTCTTGGTGCATAATAGTGCTTGACTTGTATTTGAATAATTTTAGATGCCCATGATTCTTGAAAGAGATTATAGGTTTTAATAATTTTTTATGTACCTTAGTATGTAGAGAGATATTTCAAGGTGAACCTATTGAGAAAAATTCAAAAAATAATTAATTATATATATTATATCTTGTTTTGTTATAGTTTGATAGTTAATATATTATATAATTTTTTTTAACCCCCAAAAGGGTAGCTCGTTTGGCTTAAGGCTCTGGGCAATGTCCCAGAGGTTCCGCGTTCGAGTCCTCCCGGGGGTACTGGGGTATTTACCTGGTCGGCAGCTCCAGGGCCCCGAGGGATTAGTAGGGGGAATGGGCCCTAAAACCCTCGGTATCAAAAAAAAAAAAAAAAAAAAAATAAATAAATATATATATATATATTATATAATTTTCTTATAAGTAGTAAAATTAATTGGATAAATTATATCAGAAGTCAAGTTAATATATGGATAAATAAAAATATTTGCTGTAGCAAAACTTAAAATTAACCTTCATAAGAGTATTAAGTGTATATATCATCTATAATTAGATAATGTTTTTTGTAGAATAATTAATTTTTATATTAAACAAATATTTGATTTACTTAAGATTATTCGACCGAAACTATATCAGAAAGCACTCTTTAAATTGAGTGATCTCTAACTTTTTATTTTCAATAATCAGAATATTATTCAAATACATAATTAACAAAATTATTCTTTAGAAAATAATGATATGTTTATAATATATGTGTATCCTAGCTATATGTTATTGTTTTAGGTAGTATAACATCTTCTATAATTTATAAATTATGTTTGATTATAGTATAAAATCTAAGTGACTATTTTATTTGCATATACTTATAGTTGTTAAATTGAGATTCATATTTGAGAATCAAAATTCTTGATTAGTTAATTAAAAATCAAAAAGCTTGATTAGTGAATTGAGAATCGAGAATCATAAATCGAATTTTTATGATATTTTTGCTATGTTAATTAATTTCTATTTCATACTGTTGATAATTTTTTTTTTGTATTTTAGTTATTATTTTTTTGATATTTTTGATATTTTATTATTTTATCACGTTAAATTCGTAATACTAAAGGCTTGAATTATTTTTTTCTATGTTAATTAATTTTATAGTTAATTTTTTTTAGTATTTTAGTTTTTATTTTTGATTTTTTGAGGATATTGGTCCCTTAAGAATCAGTATTAAATGGATCCATATGAATTGATTCATGATTCAGTGATTTTATTTTTGATTCATGTATATTTTTGATTTTTTTAAAGCATTAGATCATTTATCCCTTGAATCATGAATCAAATCGTAAATTAAATCGTGAATTGTATGATTTTGATATCAGTGCATATAATCTTTTCAAGATTATCATGAATAAATATATTTTTTATGTCTAACTAATATATTCTCTATCTAAGAGATGTAGCTAGTAAAATAAAAATTCATATTAACATCATCTTGTCCAATAGAGTGAATATCATAATAATTCATAATAAATATTTAAATGAGCTTTCTTGTAATAATTTTTGTTTTAAGGTAATTTATCTTTTCATTTTAATTTATCTTTATCGTAAATACCTATCTACCACTAACAATAGATTTTTATGAAGGTCGTGATACAAGTTTGTAAGTTTTATTGGAGTAGAAGACATGTATCTCCTTCCATTATGGTCTGTCGTCTTTAAAAAACAAGTTTTTAATAAAAATTTGTAGCCATCTTATTATTTTTAACGACTACAAGCTAGAAATTCGATATTTATTGGATTTCTTACCTAAATAAAAATAAATAAAATTAGAAAAAATAAAAAATATATTTTTAAAATATATTTATAAATCTCTATAAATAGATACTGAAAAATTTTAAATTTTCATAAGAGTATTAAGCATACATCTCCTCTGTAATTAGATGATGTGTTTCGTAGAATAAGTAACTTTTATATAAAAAAATATTTAAGTTTCTTAAGATTATTAATCTGAAACTATATCAGAAAGTACTCTTTAAATTGAGTGATCTCTAACTTTTTATTTTCAGTAATTAGAATATCATTCAAATGCATAATTAACAAAATTATTCTTCAGTTAGGATTTTTCTAGAAAAATAAAAATAAGTTTATAATACATATGTGTATCCTAGCTATTTGTTATTATTTTAGGCAATACAATATCTTTAATTTATAAATTATGTTTGATTATAATATTTGAAATCTAAGTGACTGTTTTATTTACATATACTCTTTTCAAGATTATTATGAATAAATATATTTTTTGTCTAATATATTTTTTATTTAAAGAGATGTAGCTAGTAAAATAAGAATTAATATTAATATCATCTTGTCTAGTAGAGTGAATATCATAATAATTCATAATAAATATTTAAATGAGCTTTCTCATAATAATTTTTATTTTAAGATGATTTATCTTTTTATCTTAATGATTCTTTATCGTGAATACTTATCTAGCACTAACAATAGATTTTTTTTGAAAGCCATGATACTAGTCTGTAAGTTTTATTAGAGTAGAAGACATGTATCTCCTATTATGGTTTGTCATTGTTTTTAAAAAAATAATTTTTTTAATAAAAAATCTGGAGCCATCTGATTATTTTCAATGGCTACAAGCTAGAAATTCGACATTTATTTGATTTTTGACCTAAATAAAAATAAATAAAATTAGAAAAAAATGTTTTTTAAAATTTTTTTAAAATCTCTATAAATAGAGATTAGAAAATTTAAAATTTTGATTCTAAATTTTTTTTGTTCAATTCAATTCTCAAATTATCTCTCATTTCTCTCCTCTTTCTAAATATAATATTTTTTTGTGATTATTATTTATTGTTATAATATTTACTTTATTGCTTACATTTATGCATATGAGTTATGATATACTCAGTATGACTTTCAATTGCAATTGGAGTGTAGAGTCTTGAAATTTTAGTTGAGCCTTGAGGTTAGAAGTGACACAGTATTTTATAACAAAGTAGTATGCTAAACTTTTTTTTTATTTTTTATTTTAAATTAATTTTATAAATTTTTTATTATATAGAAATAATTAAAAAAAAGATAAATAATAAATATAATGATAATGATTTTGAAATAGATGTAGATAATAATGATAATCCTATCAAAAAGTTCAATATTGAAATTAAGTTTTATCAAATGATCTCGATCTAAACTCATTTGTTACCGAAAGAATAAAAAATTAAGATAACTTCATTAGTATAGACATTTTAAAAAATATGATGTATTAGATCTCAAACAAACTCAACTGAGTGGCAGAGTCTTTCAAGTTGGATCTAGTTCAAGTTCAATTTTGTTAACCTCCATATATCTAATGATTATGAGAAGAAAGATATTATCAAATTAATTATGATTGTGAGTCTTTTAATTATATTTTTAGAGGATCATAAGATAGTTAGTATTATGTAGATCTACTTTCAGCTTACTTATCATAGGATTTCTGGGATCACAAGTAAAATAATATAAGTTAGAAAAATAATTAATAATTAATAAATTTATGAAATATAATCTAGTCGTGTCCGTGATATTAGATGTTTGGATTAGTCGTGATGATCGATTATTTGTGTGTCTCACCGCCTGATATAAATTTAAAATGAGAACTTACTAAAAAAATTTTAGAATTTTTTAAAATTTTTTATTTTCATGATGATCATGTTATATATGAATCTATGATGTGGATATTTAGAAAATATGATATTCAGAATAAAATATTTAGTATTATTTTTAATAATTTTTTAATGATAGAGTATTTATTAATATGTTTGTTGGAACCATTAGAAATTGGTTGTTATGTGATATTTTTTACATTAAGTATATGTGTTACGTTATTAACCTACTAGTACAAATGAGATCGAAAGTAATTTTTTTTATTAGAAAAAATAATAAATTTATTAAAATATTTTAGAATGCATAACATATAATAAAAGTTTAGTAGTCAATGTTTGCTTGTCTGCTTAAAAAAAATTTAAATAAATGTAGAGGTGTCAAATGGGCTGGTCAGGCTGGCTTGACCTAGTTTTTTTGGGCCCAACCGGATTGGCATGCCGTGCCAGGCACGACACTGTTTGGATTATGTCTGGCCTGACATGGGTTCATGGCCCAAAATTCACTGGGTTTGGCTCGGATCAGCCCGGTTTGGGTCAGGCCAGACTCTAATTTTTTTTAAAAAATTAAGACTTCGGTAGTGCGTGTCGCGCCACCATCACTTTTTCAGGGCTCGCGGAGCCTCCCTCGTCGAGCATTGGTTCGTCGGGAAGTTGTCTCCCTGTCGTGCCCATGCTTGGTGCGTGGTCACTTGTGTCGTGCCCATGCTTGGTGCGTGGTCACTTGTGTCGTGCCCATGCTTGGTGCGTGGTCACTTGTGTCATGCCCACGTGCTAGGCACTCGTGCCATGCCTGCATGGCACGCGGGCTGAAATCCCTCGACTCGGCACGACATGACCAGTTCGAGGGTGTGCTCGGCAGGAGCCAGAGCACGGCATTGTAGCATACCGTGCCTGCCCACGCACGGTTGAACCGTGTTGGGCTTTGGGTCGCCAGATTTATTTGATACTTATAAATAAATGTGAGATACCATTAAAATTATATCTATCATATGTTGTAGTCATGTGTTGGCTATCGATATATGATATTAGATCATGTCAATAGTAAGAATGTTAACTTTTTATTGATAATTCAAATTGACTCGAGAATTTTTTTTATTAAATTTGTAAAGATTTTTTTATGACATGATAAATGTGTATGTATGCTCTAATCACTTGCATTATGCTTAGGTATATATGTGATATTAATAGCATATTTAACAAACATAAAAGTTACCTTTTATTTAGTATTATGGTTGAGATGAAAATCAAGTATTCAAAATATTGATATTTAATTTTAATTCTATATTATTTGGCTGTCTATAAGGATCTTAGAATTAAAGTAGAAAGTATAGAAAATATTTTGATATACATATCTATGTTCATGAATTATGAAATATTAATTAATTTGTTTATATAAAGTATGATATTAGTTATAACATGACTCTGGATACTGACATGGATATTATTTAAGAGATGATTTCTTCATTTAGTTAGCTAGGGGCAAATGATATGGTGATCAGTTAAATAATAATGAATTATCATGATATTTAGATATTAATTATTATTTTATTATATCATATAATAATAATAAGAATTTGAATATTTTATTTTGGTGAAAATCATATGAATATTTTTATCCCATCCAATCTAAGAAGACACATGATTTAATAATTTTTTTTGGTATTTAGCATAGGATCAGAATATTTTTTTTATGATAGTCAATATTATTTTAAATAGGAGATTGAGATTATGATTAGATATAGTAAAGTCACTTGCATGCATAAAAAATTGAGAAGATTTAAGATTGAACATTGAAAATAAGTTACAAGAGATGATAGCAGATAATAATTTGACACATGAAGATTCAGAATATTGAGGTTAATACTAGTGATATCTTTAGACATATATATGATGATGATGACTTACATCTATTTTTATACTATCTAAGAAGCACAAACACAGATAATGACATGGAATATGACATGATGGAATATGATGACATGATAAATTTTAAAAAACTAGGATATAGATATGGCTAGAACACTACATGATAAAATAAAATAAAAATAATTATTTTCATAAATGTCATTTTAAAAAAATATTGATAAGATAAAATAAAATAAAATTTATAATTATATTTTATAAATATTATTAATATATATACAATAAAATAAAATAATTATCTTTATAAAATAAAATAATTATCTATATAAAATATTATAAATATAGGTAAAATAACATTTATAAAATAAAAATAAAATCCGGCTAGGATATGGAATCTGGAACCCCCCTATTCCAGGATCAAAATCCGACAGCAACCCCCCTTGTCCAAACTTTTTCATTGGCGTTGTCAACACTCGACAGTAGCTTTGATGTGATATCCTATTCAAACCCCCTTCTCGTAGGCCGTAGGTTGAATTGTCCCCCCCCCCGGCTTCAAGCCCCCCATGTCGGTCATGTGGCTAAGCTGTGTCCGGCACGTATTCAAGGTTTTGACCTGCTATTTGGTCAACGATATGCCATGTGACATATCATACACTTATCCCGACGCATGTTTAGCATGTATCTGCATATCCGAGTGTCAGACACACGGATACTCTTATCCATGCTTCACTGTACACTATCATACCATAAATATTGATCGATGATTCATGTAATTTTTAATTTTTTATATGATTTTGATATAATGATTTATTCAATATAATTTATTTCTGGTATTTGTTTATTTCATTATAATTTATACACTATTAATGTATTGTATTTATTATTTTATAAGTTATATATTACTTCATTATATTTAATTTTATAAAATATATATCATTAGTGTATGTATTATATTTTGTTTTTATTTAGGAAATAGAATGAATTTTTTATTATTTTATTTGAGTCAACTACGTCACATGATTGTGAGATGTGAATGTAATATGTGAATGCCTTTTTTTTTATTTTTATATAATTTTTTTAAATATAATATTTTAAAAAATAATTTAATATTAAATTAAAATTTTAAAAATACTTTATATTTTATTTGAATTAAAAATTTCAGCCCAAAATATCAAAATAATTTAATTTAGTTAATGCCGGAAAGAAATGACATGACTCGGTATTGTCTGTTACGATCTGACATGACCTGATATGGTCTGACTTTTTGCGTGCCAAATGAATCGTGTTGGGCTAGAGGTTACCATTTTTGTGCCATGTCTTATTCAACACAGCACGGTACCACGACTCATTTGACAACTCTAAAAAATCTCATATTTTTGTTTACCAACTCCATGTCAAAATTTTCAAATATATAAAATACTAATTTGCTAATTCAAAAGATTAAATCTTCCCCCAAATAAATAATAATTCCTATTTTTTGGGGGTTTTCCTAAAACTACCTAAAATTAAAGTTTCAATATCAAATCAATTCTACCACTCTTCTTCGCACCACAACCACCACCTCTTGGCATTAATGCCCATCACATGTAGTGCGCGTGCGACATCATTTACCATGGTATACATGGTTGTCTTTCCAATTTCATAAAAAAATCATGCATTATGTTGGTACAGTGCTCATGATCCTTCATAAATCCTAAATTTTGAATTCATATGATTTTTATTGTGATACCATTTTAACATAAAGCCAATTAATAAAAAATAAATAAATTTGCACTTCATAAACTTAATGTGCAATTCAATCTCATATATAATGAACACATATAATTGAGGTAATCAATGGGTTGAATATTCTCGTCAATAACACATTTAAATTAGAGGTGTCAGCCGGGCCGGCCCGGCCCGCCACGAGGCACGGCACGGAAAAATTTCGGGCCCGTGCCGTGCCCGGGTTTGGCACGAGCCGTGTCGTGCCTGGCCCGGCACGGTCGGCCCGCGGCACGGCAAACTGGCATGGGTTTATCCTGTGCCGCGTGTCCCGTGAGCCCGACCCCATGATGCCCCTCCCGCATAAAAAGACTGTGGGTCGGGTCTGATTCGACCCGACCCGCGGTCCCCTGTATCCCGAACCGCGGTCTCCTGTATCCCGAACCGCTCAGACAGGAATGCCCGAGCGGGCCAGGCGAGGCACGGCACGGCCCGCCTTGCCTGCGGGCCGTACCGGGCCTGGCATGGAAGCACAAACGTGCCTTAAAATAACGTGCTGGCCCGTTTGACACCTCTAATTTAAATTATAAACAAAAAAATAGTAGTAGAATTGTAACAAGTGTATAATTTAAGTATTGAGTGGTCAGATCTTGTAATATTTAATTTTTTATGAACTAAAATTATAACAGACTTGTAGATAACTAATTCGAATATGCGAGAGATTTTTTTTTTAATTTTATTCTTTCTAAAGTCATTATGATTTATACTTAATATATATGATAACTTAATACAAGTGTCATTATAATATGGACTAATAAATTTAGATGTAACTTATAAGTGACTATCTTCTCACTAGAGGCTTAAGTTGGACTGTAAATGAGCAAAAAAAATAGAGTTTACTCTTCTTATACTCATTAAAAATAAGTTATACTAAAAAAATATGATATTAGTATTTACTATTATTTTATTAGACTCAAGTTAAAAATATTTGTATTCTTCTTGAATACTAGAGTAATAAATAAAATTTTTTTTAAAGCTTTAAGTATCATCTTATTATTATTTCAGCAGAGATCTTAAACAAAATAAATATTTTCAAAAAATTTGTGAGGTATGCTAAATAATCTTTTGCTAGAGTATAAAATTTGAAAGGCTACGGCCACATAATAAAAAAAATAGAAGAAGATATTAGATGGATAAGATAATTTATGATTAATATTATATTTTCCCAAAATTATTTTGGAACTCTTATATTGAAGATTATTATTATATCTGTTTAGTTAAACTCATAGTTGTGAAAGAAGTGCTTAAGGCGCACCTAGGCTCAAGGCACAACCACTCCCTAGCTATAGCACCTCACCTTTCAAGGCATGCGCCTTACTGAAGAGGCGCGCCTTATATACTATAGTTTTTTAAAAAAATATATTTATTCTCAAAATTTGAAATTATATATTGAAATTTATATAATTTTATTTGTTTTTTTCATCAAAATTTATTTAAATATCAGGAATATTTATTTTTTTATCAATAGAATCATATTTAATAAAAATTTATGTGCATCTAAAGTTATATTTTATTTTAAAAAAGCTCATGCCTTAGGTGGGCGTTGCGCCTCAAGGCTCCAAGAAACCTTTGCGCCTTGGTTCACCTTGTACTTTTTAAAACTATGGTTAAACTTAAATATTTATTTTTATTTATAATTTTATTATGTGGGGGTGTATCGGTATATGAAATCTAATGTATAATTATGTGATTAGTATAATATATGTGGAAATTGTGTGATGTGTTTTCTAATGCATTGTCCATATTTTTTTTATGTTTTATGAAATTGATTTTATAATTTTTAATGAAATGTTTGAAAAATAAAAAAAATATAATCTATAATAAAAAAAAAACTAAAACACGTATTATTATTAATAAATATGTTAAAATATTTTAATTTCTACTTGATCTTATCTTTATTAGGTTCTTATATGTGAGTGTTTCAAGTTGAATGAGTCATTGTTGACAAAAGTTTATCATACATGATAAAAAAATCAAAATTATTTTCCTAAATAACATTTCATATACTTTAGTTTAGGAATATTGCTAATACTAAGATATAATATTTTTAGCTTGATAAATAATATATGATCATGTTAAGAATATACAAATAATGTGTTAGACGTACTCAAACGTGTAGTAGGATGTCATAATGTAGAAGAAAAAAAAATATATAATTCATTTTACTTAATTTTATTAGAAGCTTTTTTTTTTAAATCTTTAAATTTTATAAATAAATATTAATAGAAAAGAAAAATTAGAATTGAGTTGTCTCAAAAGATAACTCATAGAAAAAGAACTAACAAAGTAATGTGCAATTGTGTTGTGTGAGTGTGTTTAGGGAATTGGTATCAAAATCTAAAATTATATAGTGCATGTCAGTTGTGCACTATTGATGACACAACTATCATATCTTGAAGAAATATTATAAATAAAATAAATATTTTCAAAAAATTTGAAAGGTATTATAAGTAATCAATTGTAGCAATATAAGATTTGAAATGTCTCATAATAATAAAAGATAGAAATAGAGGTGTCAAACGGGCCGGGCCGGCCCGGCCCGGCACGAGGCACGGCACGGTTCGGCCGTGCCTGGGCCGGCCCGGCACGATAAAAAAACGTGCCCGGGCCCGTGCCGGGCCCGGCCGCACAAACCACGTGCCGGGCCGTGCCCGGCACGACTCGTGCCTTGGCACGGCACGTCGGCCCGCGTGCCTGAGTCGTGACTCGTGACCCAACCGGGCCCCGCCCCCGGTAAAAAGACCGCGGGTCGGGTCCAAACAGACCCGACCCGCCCCGCCCCGCCTGCCCTGCCTTGCCGTGCGCCCGTGCCCGAGCGGGCCGGCACGGCCTTGCCGTGCCCACGGGCCGTGCCGTGCCCGAATTTTAAAAACCGTGCCGTGCCCGGCACGGCACGGCAGCACGGCTGGGCACGTGAAAAACGGGCCGTGCCGTGCTGGGCCGGCCCGTTTGACACCTCTAGATAGAAAAAAGGTTTTAGATCGACAAGGTAGTTATGATTAATATTATATTTTCTCAAAATTATTTTGGAGCACTTATATCGAAGAGGAGTATTCTATTTGTTCAGTTTAATATTTTTTTTTATAATTTAATTTTTTGGGGGTGTATAAGTATATGAAATTTGATATATGATCATATGATTAGTATAATACGTGTGAAATTTATGTAAATATTTTTTCTAATGCATTGCCTTTCTAATTTTTTTTTGATTTATTGAATTGATTTTATATTTTTATAAAATGACTAAAAAATAAAGAAATATAATCTATAACAAAAAAAAAAACTAATATATATATAATTATTAATAAATATGACAACATGGGCATTGTTACGCTAGTGTGCACATGTGTAATATGATATCATATTGTATTCTTCTTTTTTTAGGATTTAATTTTGACACTATATAAAAAATCAAGCCATGAAAACAATCTGAATATTAATAAAAGTTCTCACCAAATAATGTACACAAGGTGCTCTCATATAATGGGTCAATTAGATTGGGGCAGTTCACATGTTCGGTGCCCTCATTCATAAGAAAATAAATAAAAATAATATATAAACTAAAAAAAAGCTTAAGCTATGGCACTTATAAATATAAAAACTGAAAAAAAAAAAAGATTTAAGTATTATGTATAATACTTACAGAAAATAAAATTAGAGATATATTTTATGTAATTTGGATATGAGGAAGAGATTAATCCGTTTACAATTGCAATCCAAGGTAATTAATCCGTTTGATCATATATGAACGCTAACATAGAAAAACCCTTTCTATATTTGTGGTTTCCCTCATACTTGATGTGGTTTAGTCGACAGCAATAAAGGCTGTTGAAGCTGGCTTTGCTGGGATTGTTGTATCAAATCATGGGGCTCGGCAGCTAGATTACAGTCCTGCTACTATAGCAGTGCTGGAAGAGGTACCATATTACATACTTAATCACGTTCTTGAATGAAAATGAATATTATCTTATCAAATATTCATATAAATTTGGCAACTTTGATATTTTTCGTTAAAGCCTTGAGTTTGTTAGTTGCAACTAAAATTTGATGAATTTATGCTTATTAGAACTTGAGATATCGCGCATCATATATAGGCATTATAGTGCATGTAATGCCTATAATGCATGTGCAATCCAATAATTACTTATATCTTGTATATAAGTATATAATTTTTGTGGAATCCAACAATTATATGCACCATATATAAGCATTATAGTGCATGTAATGCCTATAATGCATGTGCAATCCAATAATTACTTATATCTTGTATGTAAGTATATAATTTTTGTGCAATCCAACAATTATAGTGCACCATATATAGGCATTATAGTGAATGTAATGCCTATAATGCATGTGCAATCCAATAATTACTTATATCTTGTATATAAGTATATAATTTTTGTGGAATCCAACAATTATAGTGCACCATAGATAGGCATTATAGTGCATGTAATGCCTATAATGCATGTGCAATCCAATAATTACTTATATCTTGTATATAAGTATATAATTTTTGTGAAATCCAACAATTATATGCACCATATATAAGCATTATAGTGCATGTAATGCCTATAATGCATGTGCAATCCAACAATTACTTATAGCTTGTATGTAAGTATATAATTTTTGTGCAAACCAACATTTATAGTGCACCATATATAGGCATTATAATGCATGTGATGCCTATAATGCATATGAAATCTAATAATTTCTTATATCTTGTATATAGTATATACTTTTTGTGCAATCCAACAATTATAGTGCACCATAATAGGCATTATGGTGCATGTAATGCCTATAATGCATGTGCACTCCAACAATTACTTATATCTTGTATATAAGTATATAATTTTTGTGCAATCCAATAATTATACTGCACCATATATAGGCATTATAGTGCATGTAATGCCTATAATGCATGTGCAATCCAATAATTACTTATATCTTGTATATAAGTAAGTATATAATTTTTGTGCAATCCAACAATTATAGTGCTCCATATATAGGCATTATAGTGCATGTAATGTCTATAATGCATGTGCAATCCAACAATTACTTATATTTTGTATATAAGTATATAGTTTTTGTGCAATTCGACAATTTTAGTGCACCACATATAGGTATTATATATGGTGCACTTGAGATATCTTGCACCATATATAGTCATTATAGTGCATGTAATGCCTATAATGCACGTGCAATTCAACAATTACTTGGAGATTGTTTGTCCTGATATACCAAAAAAAAGCTAGTTAAACTGCAAGTGTTCAATTTTGGCTTGCTGATTTAGTTTACATCATTTGTACGGTTTGTATGTACCTTAAATTTGATATAAATTAAAATGCATGTGCAATCCAACAGTTACTTATATCTTGTATATAAGTATATAATTTTTTTTAATTAACATATTTTTAAAATAACTAAAAAAGATATATGGAGTTTTTGTGATTTTCTTTCATTTATTCTAAGATTGAAGTATTATAAATCATTATCATCATCATCAATTAAGGTTTATCTTGATTATTTGAGGTTTGCTCTATGAATTATATTTTTTTATTTAATTCTATTAAAAATTATGTATAATTTTAATTATTTAATTATTAAATCTTAGTTTATAATTTCTACATAATTTCTTCTAGGCCAGCTCGCGTTCTTTTCTTTTTCTTTTTATTTGAATATTCTCACATTTTCTAAGAAATTTGAGTCGGACGTGACCAACTTATTTTGACGTTTCTTATTTATTTTATTATTTATATGACTTATTTTAATTTTTTTAATAATTATATTTCTAATTTTTATTATTACTAATCATATCACACCTTAATTCTATCATTCTCATTTTTGTTCTCCTCATCTTTTGAATATTTTATTTTTTGGTCATTTAATATTTACTTTTATATAATATATTATAGTTAGTCTTGTATTTATTCAATATAATTTTTTATTCAATTTATTTGGTATGTGTCTATTGCTTTAAATTTATGATATAACTCTCTATTTGGTCCTTCCAATTTTAATCATACGTGATATATTTTTGTTAATTTCTTCTTCTATATATAATATAGATCTCAAGTACTTGAAATTATTGACATACAAAATCATTACAAATGAAAACTAAAATTCAATAAGCACCCGACTTTCTTGTGTTTGTTTCTGTCGTAGCTATTAATTTTGTATTTATTGTTAGTTATTTTTTTTCTTTTTAATTTATTTTATTATTGATGGTGGTATCTATCAACTGCGCTGTTCCAATTCATTAGTCTGTTATATTATAATTATATAAGGATGACACTTGCATGAAGTTATTGAATTATTATGGTTTTTGGCTGTGTTTTGCCTGGTGCTAGAGCCAAAACTCTAGGGGAGAGTAAACATAAGGTTTGTAAAGCGACATCACGTGCACTGCATAAGCACAGTGCACGTGGCACTGCATGCAACAGTGCCTGTACGTGCGCAGTAATCTGACGAGGTAGGAGGTGCAGGAACAGTCACTGTGCGCCACCGTATTCCATCATCGCACACTCATTGTGTGTGCGACGAGGGTTGATGCCCTCTGTGGTGCTACTTTGTGCAGAGTGGCACTGTAAATTTGGCTGTGAATTGTGTTGTGTACATTATTATTAAAATCATACGATTCACGATTTGATTCACGATTCAGAGAGTAAATGATCAAACTCTTTAAAACAATCGAAAATATGTATAAATCAAAGACCGAATCGCTGAATTGCGAATTGATTCACATGAATCGATTTAATATCTATTCTCAATGGACTAAGATCTTCAAAAAATCACAAAAATAAAAACTAAAATATTAAAATATATATATATATATATATATCAATTATAGGAATTAAATAACATGGCAAACAAAAATTCTAATCTTTGGTATTACAAATTTAACTTGAAAAAACAAAAAATACTAAAAAAATCATAAAAATAAAAATTAAATTACCAAAAAAAAATTAGTAACTGTAGGAAATATGATTAAATAAATGTGAAAAAAAAAATATAAAAAATTTGATTTGATTCTCAATTCACTAATTAAGTATTTTGATTCTTGATTTGAATATCAATTTAATAAATATAATTTGTATATTATCTTTGTGCGATCATGCAATATTGTGGTGTTGCATCGTGGCTTCACCAGTACTATAATACGGGGTGTGGTGTAGTGGCTTTAGCAATATTTTGCAGGGTGTGCAGCTGAGGTTTCAACAGTACTATGTAGGGTGTGTAGTGTCTATTGCTTTGTTTTTCATTTAGTGTATTATTTTATAGAAGCTTGAAAACTAGAATTACCATAGTGGCTTTACCTCTATGAATTGAGACGGTAGAGAATCAGTGAGCTCGAGCATATTACTACTCATTTTATATACTTTACTCAATTAATTACATAGTTTCTAGAATTTTTTTTCCAATCGAGGTTAAGCCTTGAGGTTGCATAGAGAGTTAGATAGTTAAAGAGATTTTTTGGGTATGATATTTTTTATATTTATTATTATAATTTTTTATAATTTGCAATTATATTTTGATATGGAGTTTCCCGCCACCATGGTTATATTAAAGAACGGTTCAATTTATACGGTGAGTGATATCTTGCTTTGTAAGTACTAGCAGTGGTGGGGGTAGTAGTTGTAGCAGAGACAGAGTTAGAAGAGTCTTAATTTAATATATATACTACAAGAAGGTGGGTCACACAAGTGATAATTATTGAAAGTTATTTTCAAAGTAGTGGTCCAACACATTATTGGTAGTTGAGGGAGATATACCGACTACTAGATCTATGTCGGCATCCTTACAGACTTTCAAGTATTACAACTCTTATAACTTTTTCATGTTAGTTAAGAAAGAATATTAGAGTTTTGTATTCTGCTCATTAGATTGCTATGAGTAAAGACTCAATAAATCTAGTACATTCAGATGTATGAAGACATAATGGAGATTAGAAGCGAGAGAGATTTATGTATTTATTATTTTTATTAATGATTATTCATGATTTATTTAGATATTTTTTTTTTTGTTTTAGATTATAGTTTTTTTTTTCCTTTATTTTTTTGTAATTTTAGAAAAAGATAAAAATTTAATTAAATATAATTATTTATAAAAAAGTGATAATGAATTAAAATATATGTTAGATAATTTCAATACTTACCATATATGAATTGTGAGATTATATATTAGACCGACTCTATGTGATGATTCACCCTCACAAAATATAGCTGAGGAAATAAAGAATAAATATCTGGTAGCAACAGCTCAATTACTTTTGTTTGGTATAAGTGTTCCAAAGTATTAGTGGGGAGATATTATGTTAACACCCAACTACAAACTTACTCATCAAAGATATATATGAAATAGAAATTATTTAACTAATATCTTAAAGTTTTTGGGAGTGATTATTTTGTTCACTATATCTCTCTAAGATGGGACATAATAATACTCAGGACCTATAGTCGTGACCTTGGATACTCAAATTCTCAAAAAGATTAAATGTGTTTTTTTTTTTGAGAAAGATTTATTTTTTAGTGAATTTATAAAGTGTGGGAGTTTAAAAATTATACCTAAATTTATTATTTTTTCTTGTTTTTGTAATTCTATTTGGGACCTCTAGTTAGGAGAGTCACATTTCTTATATCTAAATTTATTGATCCATATTATGACGACACTATTATTGAATTATCATATGTATCAGCAAATGTATATTAGTTTAACTCTGGAAGTAAAGAAATTTTCCAAAAGAAGAAATTTTTCTCTGGTGCAAACAATATAGTAGTATGACTCCGAGTCTATTTTAGTTCAAATTCATGATAAATCAGAGGCTAAGAGATTTAATTATCTAAGATTTATAGTATAAACTAGGAGAAATGGCATGCATAGTAGTCTGCTCAGATCAAAGATGATTCGATCAAGGTGTTGGATAATTCTGTAATTATTCATTTTGATTTTGACCTTATGATCACCCTCTAGAATAAACATAAAAGTTATCCCCACCCACCAATCAATCTCATTGATTTTATCATACCCATGTTTTTTTTTTTGTTTTTTTTTTAATAATTCTAGGATATTCACATCTTTTTCTTAAATATTATTTCACCGATGATGATATTAGATAATTGTGGAAAAGATAAATGTTTGTTTATACAAGTTGTAATTTTTTTAAAAATTTGTTCATCTTCTCCTAATCCCTCTCTCGTCAACTCTAGGGTAGATGTATACGATAAATTTTTACACTGGTTAATCGTCTCAGTAATGAAAATAAATCTAAATGAGAATGTAAATCATCATAATGTGAGATTTATTGCGAGATGATTTATTCACAATTTTGGTATGAATTATCTGAACACATTTTTAATAGCCAATGTGATTTCTGTTTGAATTTTTATTTTTATCGGGCGATATCTCCTATATGGAAGATGTATCATTTATATATGAAGAATATATTTTTTCACGCTGATCTTAATTGAGGAACGCGTGGTAGAATTTGAAGTGGTATGTTTTATGTGTGATCTTTACAAGTGGTTATTGAGAATTTGATTTTCATGCACATATTATTATTATTATTTTTTTAATTTATAATGAAGTTTTAATGATGAGATAGTATTATTTACTGTGCATGTAGATGATACTTTTTGATCACGTGAAACAATAAATTGAAAATCACCTAACTCGAGAAATATCATGTTGTCACTAATTGTGGGCATGGTGGGTGTCGACTCCATGTGGTGGGCATGCAACAATGGAGATCTCGGCACACAGTGCATCTGCACCTTCTTCCCCATCAAGAAGATGTGCATGCGTATGCACCAGTGTACTTAATAGTGTACAATGAAGATGTGCACATGTGTATGCAACAATGGAGATCTCTCTCTCTCTCTCTCTCTCTCTAGAAACCTATCAGTTATAATTTATAAACCAAAAAATACAAATATCAAATGAAACTTAATAATGAAACTTAATAGTGTCCTGGTTTTGTCTATAAATTTCCCATTAATCATGGCTATGAAAAGAAAAGAAAAATTGTACGTAAGGAAAGGACATGGAAAACTCATGAGAGAGACAGTTCTTCAAAAAAGAAAGTGATCTTCGCGGAACCAGCTTTATGACACTCGTACTTGCTCGTGCCAGGTTGTTCGTGCTGTGAGGGGAAAAATTCCAGTTCTGTTTGATGGAGGAGTACGGCGGGGAACGGACGTTTTCAAGGCCTTATCCCTTGGAGCTAAAGCTGTTCTTGTAAGCTGCTGATTTTGAGCCTGCACACTTTTCTCCCTCCTTCCCCCGTGTGCGCTAAGAACCGGCGAAAATAATGATTCACCAAATAAATCTTCCTTCTCAGTTCTGATTCATGGTCGCCGTGGTGTCAGGATCCCTGGCCCCCGGCCCATGATGTTTCATCAGACACGAGCTCTTATAAGAATTGGCCTTCGACGTGTCTCGTGCAGGTTGGCAGGCCAGTGGTGTATGGATTGGCAGCCAAGGGGGAAGACGGGGTCAGACGAGTAATCGAAATGCTGGAGGAGGAGCTCGAGGTCACCATGGCTCTTTCTGGTTGCCCCACCATCGAGGATATCAGTAGGAGTCGTGTTGGGGTTGGGCACGAAGGATTCCGATCCTTGCTCTAGATCACTCAATGCCTTGGTTCTTGTTAAACATGCACGTTACAGCCGATATGAATTGTTTTTTACATTTTATGTTTGAAAGAGACGCCTCAATTTATAACAATTGCACACCAAAACCTAGTTGCAGATGTAATTCTTAACAAGAAAGGAGGGAAGAGGAGAGAATCATGGCCTGCCATCTTCTTCGTGAACGGTGGAACAACACGACCGTTGCGTTCTGATGCCACTGACGCTGTTCCTCGTGGTGACGACTTCACCTAGCGAAAATCGCTTCCTTGGTTCAATCTCTGGCCTCTGTCTGGGCGCGCTGTGAGATCTCGACTTTGCCGTAAATGACTGCGTGCTGGTCATGTAATTGGGAAAGTAGGGATGTTGCTTTAAGTAGGCATCGCCACAGCTACTCTTGTGCGGCGAGACTGAATCTAGGGTTGATGATCTCATGGAAATCCCGCTGAACCTCGGGGTGCATTGGCTGGTCGAAAATCTGCTTTTTTCTTCTGCCTCAAAGTACCACCTGAAATCAGAACGACTGGTTCTGCATTTGCGAACGCAGATCTGAGATAGATCCGGACATGGAAGGATCGGAGATGAGATTGGTTCTTGGTACGGGAAGTCCTCGCCGCAGTCGGACAAGACGCCGATGAACTTCCTGGATCTGGATCGCGGCTTGTACGTGTCGATTTCGACGATCTTCGTGTTTTCATCGAGCTGCGGCGGCGGAGGCGGCGGCGGCGTCGTCGTCGTCATCTCGCATGGTGCCAGCATTCCCTTGCTGTTAAACAACTCGCTTCTTTCATCTTCTCGTTCCCCCCTCCATCTTTCCTACATCGAAGAACAAATTGCGTTGTCGCCTCCAAGAGGACTTAACCTACAAGATGATCAAACAAATTCGTCTGCGTTCTTACAATGGATTTTCTAGCTCGTGATTCATGTCGAATCCTGTAGACGAGTTTGTCTTGGGAGCAACAAGAATGTGGTGCTCGACGTGATGATTGTGCCCTAACAAGAGCCTCCATGCTGTTTATAGTTGCTGCCATTTGCTTTCGAACAAGATAACCTCTTACCAGTGCTTGCAACTTAACCAATCCTCGTAATGCCCGCAGAGCTTTTCGAGCCTGTTAACAAATTTCACCAAAAATCACCAAAAAAAAAAAAATCTTTTGAAAAATGGAGGAACATTAGATTTTGAGGCAGCCATTGCTACAGAACAGCTAAACTAAAATGGAAGTGCCAGGTCTAATCACAATCCTCAGAAAAAATAAGTTCCAAATTCTGCATGAGCATTAGGGCCCATGTAAAAGACCCCCCCTGCTGCCACCCACGTCCTAGAGAAATAAATGAACCTTGCTGCCCTAGGGATTAGGTTCACCGACCCACCAAACAAGAATAATAATAACCCATCTGCATGAGCTTACAGGTACACACACACATATCGATAATGATAATGCATGCCATATACATATAAGTGGCATTTAAAAATTTAATAATATAAATAAATAATATGCATGTAAAAGTATACAGATATATATACATATATGTGTATGTGTGTGTACATATATATGTATATATATATATATATATATTGTGTGTGTGTGTGTATATACATATATATGTGTGTATATATATATTGTGGGTGTGAAAAAAATATTAGAAATATTCAGCTCTGAGAAGCAAGAAGGAAGATGGAACAACGGGGGAAAAAGGAAGCAGGTGCACTTAAGTACAAAACCCAACTGTTTCATTGTCTTCTTGTTTTGCGAGTTTAAAGGATGAATCAGAGAAAAGGAAGAATGAGGAAAGAAACGGATAACAGTACGTTTAGGCTACTAGCAAGATGTAGGAAAAATGGATCCATGATGAGAATTAGCAGAACAAAGGAAATTTTGATCTTGGAATGCGAAAGGAAAAAGGGAGAATTTAAGCAGAAGAATAGGAACTGCAGAAGAAATCCAACTGAGTACCTAAAAGAGAAGAGAGAAGTGATGAAGCTTAAATCTGAACGCAAAAAAAAAAGCAGCAGCGGAGAAAAAGAAGAAACTTTGAAGGCCACTCACTAAATGGCCTCTGAAAACGCATTGAATTCTGATTGCCGCCCACCGCTGCGTCCCACCAACGAGAAGAGCTCCTCTTCCACGGCTGGTGAGCCTGACCACTGCCACAGCCGCTTGCGCCGCTGCTACGGCAGCATCTGCAGCGGCGGCAGTTGCAGCGGCGACTGTAAGTGCATGCTTGTTCTGTTCTCGCTCCGACTCCGCGAGGTAAGATCTGAGCCAGTAATTATCTCTCCCGGCGGTATTCACCGAACGGCGGCCCGCCGGAATCTCTGGGCTGGCCGAGCCCTGGTAATTTCTAGTCGATTTCCCAAAACTCCATCTCTTCTTCTCCTTCCTGTGGTCGCCCGACATGGAGCTCGTCGCATCCACATTATCCCCGGCGATCTCCCTCTGCTTTTCTTTCTTAATCCCAAACAAGCCTTTCAGCCACCTGTACGCTCTGCCCATCTCGATGATTTCCAACTACCCAACTCCCCAAAATTCTGAAGAATGAAACACGAATCCATTACTGCTCATCATATCTTCTTCTTTTATATCTACTTTTTAAAGCGTGAGCTCCAAGCTAGAAAGAACATAAAATACGGCGAAAAAACGCAAGGAATTCAAATGGCTAATGGCTTTCAAAGCAGAATCAGCACAAAAAAGAAGATGGGCAGGAGCCCTCGATGAGAAACTTAAGAACAGGAACACATGTGGGTCTTAATGGAGGAGGGCAAAGGCTGTTGTCTCGGGTATAGAATCTGGACGAGTTGTTAGATGAAGTGAACAGTGGAAGTGGCAGCCGCATTCAAAAACCTTAAAAGAAGTGGTTATATTTTCTGTCATCTCCATGAGAGAAAGAAGGAAAAAAATTTAAAAAAAAAAGGTAAAAAAAAAAACCAAGCTCATCAAATAAATCTGACACAACCTCGTGAAGAAAAGCATTACCAAACAAAAGGATGCCACAGGCGTAATGCCGCTCTCCTTCTTTCTCCGTGGGACTCTTCAGGAATCACGGTTAACCGACACACCCTCCCACACACACGCACGCATCTATTCTAATTATAAAACAAGATTAAATTTTTCATTTATTTATTATCTTACTTTGATCATTATTTCTTTACGTTTTAATATTTTATGTCCCTGTTTTTTCTTTTTTTTTTTGTTTTTTTAACAAATCATGAAAATTTTACTTTGATCATGATTTCCATTTTCATTGGGGAAAAAAAAAACTAGAGATAATATTAAAAATAATTGGATAAAATTGTAACAAGAATTTAATAATTAAATAAAAATATTTAAATATTGTTTTTAATAGAGTAAATTGGAAAAAAAAAAAACTACTAGAATTATTTTTTTAATTATTAAAAAATTTAATCGATATCGATGATAATTATTTTTCAGAATAATAGTAAAATTTCACATAAACTACTAGTATGTACATATATGATTATTAAAATATATATTATATATAGCTATAACTATATCTATATGCACGCGCGCGCACGTGAGAGAGAGAGAGAGAGAGAGAGAGATAATATATATAAATTTTTAATAAAGAATATATAAATAATGTAAAATTAATTCTATAACATTTATAATTATTTAAAAAAATATACACATATATATTATTAAAAAATTAAAATATAAAAAATATATAAATGTGCATAACTACTAGCATGTACATTTATGCTATAGCATTGATGATTATTAAAAAAAATATTAATATGTAAAATTTCACATAAAAAAATACATACATTGATAATATATATAAATTTAATATATTATTAAAAAAATATATATTTTATTCTATTAGGACCACAATTTTGTACTTTTGTATATATGCCTTCTTTGCTTTCCTATTGTCCATCCAATGATTTGATAAAAAAGTCAATAAAAATGTTTATATTGACGTGGGTGCTTGGTATGGTAGCTACCCACAATTTTTTTAAAAGTGACAAATATTGACTTAGCATATAATAAAACAAATAATAATTTTAATTTATTTTTCATTTCCAAACTCCCTCATTAATAATAATAATAATAATGATAAAGATTAAAAACGGGTCAGCACCCTAATTCGAAAGAAAACAACAGCCATGAAAAAGAAGCAGAGCAGAATGAAAATCACAAACAAAGAAACAAAACCCACCTCACAAAACTCTAGCGTTTTCTTTCCCGAGAAACTTTCCTGGAAGTTCTTTATCTCTGTCTTGTCGATCGCGAGAAACTGCAGCAGACCGTACGTCTTACTAAATATGGCAGGAGCTGGTCACCATGTGAATCTCATAACTTTCCCTTCTCCTCCCTATCTCTCCTGATTCTCTCTCTAAAAAATGCTCGGGGAGAAGAAGCATCGGAAGGAGAAGAGAGGGGAGGAAAAAGATGCAATCCCTCTGATGGAGTTAGGGTCATCCTCATCAATTCAATTCCTGAAAAAGTCGAGGTTAAAAGAAAAGCAGGGTGGCTTCTGTTTCTGAATCAGGCAATGGAAAAGATCTTTCCATTGCGATTTGCAGTGAATCTCTGCTCACTGATTCTGCACAATAAAATCTTTACGGTTTGGTTAAATTCAAATTTGAAATATCTCTCGCGACCTTTCAAAAATGGCGGATTGACCTAGCATCAAAGCTATCCTTTTTGAGCATGTGGACACAATGATGGTGATAATGGTTCATTAACATGAAAGGGAGACGAGGATGTGACAGCCTAACAGATGGGCTTCTATTATGGATTTGCGTGGGCCGACGCTGCTCTTCGCTCTTCTCATTCATTAAATGACATGTTTGGTTCATTTTTGGAGAGGGTTTCGTTTCGTTTCGTTTCGTTTTGCCAAACAAAGTGCTCCTTGATATCGCGAAAATTTATGAAATAGATCCTCGATAGAGAGATCATTCTTTGTGTTTCTCGTACGGGGATCCCTTTTGTGGGAGTAGAGGAGAGAATTACTAGGGCAAATACATGCACATTGCCCACGAAAAATCTAAAAAAAAAAAAAAAGTAAAACTTAATGGCTACGACTAAGCTTTTAATTTTTTTTCTAAATTCAAAAAACAAAATATTTGTTCTTTTTTGGTACCAAAGCAAAATATTTGAGTTTTAATACGCTAAACTTTTAGTAATTAAAAAAAATTATGTAAAATTCTAAAATAATTAATGTTTTGGTGTACTAAAATTAAATTGTATCTTGCGAAATTTAGTAAATATAAATTTGATTTAATTAAATTAAAAATTGTTTTTGCAACCTGATAGACCACATTTCTAAATTCAAAAATCATAATTTCTCAAAAATAAGTTTAAAAATTATAATTAATAATGAATGTGTAAGTGGCAGTGTGAGATTTGAACCCATGCTTTATAATTTGCTAAATCCACACAATACCACTCGAATGCAAAGCTAAAGATACCAGAGGGGCAAGTGATGAAAAATAGTTATAGAAGATCGAAAATCTCCCCTCATTATCATATTCACTATCTTTGTCAATCTAACTACTATAATGTTGCTATTTCAATTATTAATGTTTGTGTTTTTATATTTTGATATTTATTATGAGAAGAAAATAAAGGATACTTTTTGTATAGATTAAAGATTTTTCAAGGTAAAAAGATGTTAAGAGATTATTTTAATAATTTGGTGGGATATTTATTTATTTTAATCACTTATATGAGAAAAAATTTGATGATTAATTATTGAAAATTATCATATTTTTTTTTATTTATTTAATTATGAAATTTATCATTGGTGATATTAATTGTTTTTTTAAATAGATGATTATTTTTTTAATAATTATCAAAAACATATATTTTAAAACCACCACTAATGCACTGGATCCCATAAGAACTCCTAAGTTAAATGTGCTTGGTTGTGATCACTGCTGAGACAATTGATCAGTGTGAAAGTTTGTTGTATGCACCTACCATGGGGTCGGTAAGGGGAGATTAGGGGGAGAGTTGAAAAAAAATTTAAAACAAAAGTCACCTTTAATAATAAATAATAATAATAATAATTATTATTATTATGATCAATATGTAATTCGAAAAGAATATATGTTTTTTTATTTCTATACATTTTATAAACACATGGTATCTTTATAATTTTCTAATTTTTAAAATTATATAATTATTATAATCTGATAAAATCATAAGCTCTTAACTTTATAATTTTTATTATTGCAACATTTATGCTTACGAATTATTATATGGTGTCAATAATTTCATAATTTATTAATGTAATGACTTTTATATTGGTATTATTTTAACTTTTTTTTTTGCCATTTTAGTGATCTGACAATTTTTTAAATGTTTATATTTTTGTATTTAATAAGTTTATTTATATTTTTATAAAACATACACGAACTCATACACACACAATTGTATTTATAAATATTTTAAATTGTTTAATTTTAAAATTTTATGATATTTGTATTTTTTATAATTTTATAACTATATACTCAAAATTTAAATTAAATTTTTTATTATTATTATTTGATGTTCATAATTTTATCAAACATTCCGCATAATGTTGTAAATCTAGCCTTGGTTCGAACAATAATTCCTGAAAATTGAATATTAGCTGATACAAATATTTCTTGACAACAAATCAACAATGTAACCTTGAAATTTCTAATCATTAACAAAAATAAATTGAAGAAATATGAATTTCGTTCCAAATAAAAATATTTATTTCAATTAACAAATTAAAATATGGCAAAAGTTTTATTGTTAATCATATCAATCCATGAATGAATATTCATATAATCACCAATTAGAAAGCTAACATGGAATCAAAATTAATGTCAAGTATAACCGAACATACACAATATTAAATTTTAAAAAATATTATTAACTTGTAATAAATACAACCTCAATTAATGCCAACTTCAAATATATATATATATATATATGTGAGTGAGTGTGTGTGTGTGTGTGTGTGTGTGTGTGTGCGTGTGTAATTGACACAAAGATATGTAGCTCCAATATTGTCACAATAAATTATTGATAGCAAATAAAGGGAAACATGAAACTCAACAAGGACATAATGAACCTATCAGACTGTGGAGGCAACAATATGAGATTACGACCAAGAGACAAAATATAGGCCCCAGTGGGGTTATAATGACCAGAATAACAACCCAACGAGTATAAGAGAAGTTATGTAGGGTAATGAAGAGTTTGAGTGAAACCTAACATCAAGATCACATAGAGATGATAAACTGATCGGGTGGCTTGGCCCATCATGTGTCATGACCCACATGGGGTGCACCTAATATGGTACAACCTATGTGTGGGTGTGATGAAGGTAGGCACAATCTTAGAAGACATGTCAAAGAATTAAAAGAAATGTTGCATTATGTACTAGATAAATTTAACTTAATGTTACTGACTGAAATTGGATCTACAATAAATCTAAGTTCTGTGTATTATATACAAAATTATATCAAGTGTTGGTGTAAAAGATGAAGGAGCCCAAAAAAGAAGGTAAATTTCCAAACTCTGTCCATACCTACAAATATAATAGGTTAATTAACTTTTTTTATGATTAAATCTTTTACTTTTACCCATTTAAATTGTTACCAAACATAATGATTCACTAAATATTTTTTTTCCCAAGATATATTTTTCATCTTTTAAATTAAAATTATGTTTTAATTTTAATTAGAAGATACTAGACAAATTTTAATTTAAGCCCAAATTGAATTTCAAAATATATTTTAGAATTTTCAAAAACTAAAAATCTTTAAAAAATAATCCTGCTCAATTTAGTTAATTAAAAAATCTCCATAATTTAGTCACACAAAATAATATATTTTTTCTATATATATATATATCAATTCTCAAAATAATTAAACAATTTATTTTAAGAATTAACCTCACACAACCCAAGTATGTTCTGCCAACACTTGGTAGAATACACAAATAATTATAATTAAAAATCACACTAAATAATCAAAGATAAAATTCTAAAAATAATCACCGTCCATAAATATATTAGAAATGGTGAGTTATTGTAGAAAATACCTGCAAATATTTGGAACCAATTATAATTCTAGGCATAATGTTCAGTACACCTCCTTGCTTCCTAATAAAAGTTCAAAGCATTAGAACACATCACACTTGATTACATCCATTGGAAAAACTTCCATATGAATCACTAGTTCACGACACGAACTGTTGCATGATCATGATCCTCAACAAGTCCTCTACCCGTTCTTTGCATGAACAAATATTACTAGTGAATGAATGTGAGAGAAGAGAAAATCAAACATTAAGCTAAGGATTACAAAGGGCCTCTCTTTCTAATTAGATTATTATTTAGATATCTATCTCATATGAATTATATTAGTAGTTTAGTTATTCAATAATGAGCAATTATTTATAGTTTTTGATATAAGAATATTCATGGTTCAGTTATATAAGAATATTCAAATTATTAAATATTCTTATATATTTTAGTGGTCAATAATAATGTATAGATATGAAAATGAAACTAATATGTATTAATTTCATGGTATTTGATATTTTGGAAAGTTTTAATGAATAGTTATAAAATCAATGAATTTTTTAAGATATTTAACAGAGGGGATAGATTAGTGAGTCTCATGTAATTTTGACATCTATTCTAGGCCAAAACTACATAGTCACAACTTCTTCATGTCATAGTTATAGTAATTATTCAAAGTTATGACTTTTGGAATACTAAATATTATATATAACATTACTCAAGAATGACACTAAATATTATACCTAATTGGTTGAGGATAATTCGTGTATGTCACGACCCTATAAAATTTATTAATACATTTTTTTCGTTATGTTACACATTCTCAATGATTATTATATTATCAGAGAGTCATAGTCATACTTAGCTCAGAAAATATAAATGACCATAATATTAATTTTCCATTGTTGTAACTAAGTACCCAACTAGTGCTCAATATCATAGCTAATTTCACAGCATGGGACTCTATCTTTATATGACTCGATAGTCTCAAGTCAAAGTCATGATAATTTTATAATATCATAGCTTTTGTGCTATAAAAAAGTCACAACAACTCATGTCAAAGTCATAGTAATTATTCATAGCCATGATTTTTGGGACACTAAATATTATACATAACATTGCTCGAGTGTAACAATATCCTCGATCAAGATTATTATCCTCAAAAAAAAAGGCATAGCCATGACTTGTATGGATGGGCTATGACATTCTAACAATGCTATGATAATATATTATATGATAGAAGAAAATGCTAGTGTCTACTCATTGTGTTTCAGATACTTAAGAGAATTTAAAAGTTACATTTGCATCATTGCTAGTTCCTAGCACCACAATCACAGTCAAGACATGAAAGACCGGCACCACAACTATTTTTTAGTGCCAAAGCCACATACATATCAAGAAACACTATTTGCCAATATCACAGCCTCCATACTACACCATGGCTATATAATAATATGAAAAGCCATCTTCACTCTAGGCTACTTCACAATACCATAACTTTTTATGGACTATAAAAAGATGAATGTATGAAGTCAAGGTATTTCATAGTGCCATGATTTTGTGTTTTAGATATATTATACCTCAATCATGGTTTTTGCAGTGTCATGACTTTATGTTACAAAAAGATCAAAATGTTGAATATAATCACAATCATTTACTAGAGTCACAACCTTAAGCTGAATAAATGAAGGTCAAAATGATGAATTTTTTTTGAAAGTCATTACTTCCTACTTAGAGTAATGCAAGGCAACTCGAGTATAAAATTGGAAGATAGAGAATTTTTCAAAGACTCTCATTTCCTTCTTCTTCTCCCTCATGCAACAAACAAAGTCATGACAACTACAAACTCTAGGAGTGAATTTCACACTATTTAGGGATTCAATAAGCAAGAAAGGGATGCAAAACTTATGCCAATCCATAGAGTTGAAAAGCATGACTCTTAAGCTCCTCTCTTTTATGAAAGATTCACTAATTTATTCTAAATTAGCATGATCTAGGATTTGTGTAATTTAAATTATACAATGAAATTGATTTGAATTATGAATGTATTAATAGTTTGATTTATTTTAGATATGGATGCTAATAGATGGTGACTAAATAGAGATTAAATTAGAGTTTTCACTATTAGTGAGTTTGTGCGAGATTATCATGGTGGACGGTAATAGGTAAACAATGATGGTCACTCATGAATAAGTGATAGCCCTTATGATTATGATGCATGAGATAAACCTATATATTGAACCATAAAATTGAGGTATATTAATCATTATAAGTATGATGTTTAAAAGCTGAAAGTGTGAATACTTTATATGCTAATTCATTATACATATCTTCAAGGAACTAGTTCTTTATTGGAATGTATATTATATAGATTGTTCTGCTAAGACATTTACCTTTAAAAGTGAGTTACATCATCACCGAAAAAGATAGTAATAAGAAATTTCCAAGACAATGTGTAAAATATGTTGTAACTCATAAGGCGGTGATAGCCTTTCCGAGCTAATTTTGCTTGTATGGTTCTCCCTTGTGATAACCAAGAAAAGTGTACATTTAATAAATGAGTTTGGTACTTACAAAGATGAAAGAATAAATAGTCATAACCCATATTAATCTTTGATTTTATGATAATTAAATTTGAAGAATAATAGTGTACATACAAAAAAAACCTCAAGAGCAATTGATGAAATAAATGAAATATTATTTCATTTATTTGGTGATGATATACTGAGGGAACAACTATGAGGTATGAGATTGTTAATGATTATGAAATAAATAAATTATTATTTCATTTATTTTAGTGGTGATATACAAAGCAACCATCAAGAAAAATATCATACCTAAAAGGTATAAGATTGTGAATGATTCACACAAAGATGAATTATTATCTAGGCGGTGATATATTGAGAGTAAACTACGAGGAAATTACCATTTAGAAGGGTTCAATGGTGAAAAATATCTTAAATACTATTAGAGCAAGGAGTCATGACATAATACTTCAACCTTTGTTTTATGTCCAATATTATATAAGTTTGTAACAACGTCATATATAGATTAAATAAATCAATCATAGATTTAAGATTGTTTAATAGTTTGAGTATCTATTTTATTGAAAATAAGTTATTTTATAATTACTATGAGATCTATATCTCGATGAAAGTTCAGTATACTAATTATATAACGCATATACTTATGGATCTTAATTGATGGACACTCTCATTAATGATAATTTGGGATATCACATAATTGATTAAATTATATAGAGTAATAAAAATCACAATAAGTTTTTTATGTCATTATTATGGATTATTTAGTTTATTTTGTTAATGTAAATTGACTTAATTATTCTTGTACAAATATAATTTCTTTTTTATAGTTTAAATATTGTTAAATTCAATATAATATTCTTTGATCTAAAAGCAAAGTCTTGTGAACTTGATTGAACATTGATTGTTATATTTGGTTTTGTTTATGTTCTTATATTTTGTTTTTTTAACAACTTTTGATGAGTCTAAGCTCTAAGACAAAGCTAAGTCTCTTTACCCAGAAGTCAAAAAAATTAAAAGAATCCTTTCCAAATAAATAGTTGATAAGAATATTATGGAGGGCACCAAAAGTAACATAGAGACCCAAAGAGATGATGGACAAGCTATTCGACAACCTATCTACTATCATACCATATAGGATTATTGGATGTCTATAGAGATTGGTAGTTATTCTAGGATTTATTCGCATCCATTCAAAGTCAATTACTCGGAGTTGAAGCTGAGTCTAATAATTATGATTCAACAGTACTAATATAGTGGAAGAACATCTAAGAACTCGAATGGATATGTTGCATTATATTTTAGAGCTATGTGATACTAGGAAGATGAATAGAGTTAGCACAAACATAACAAGATTATGTTTATTTTTGTTTTCATTAAGTGGTGAAGCTTAGAGCTAGTTCCAATGTTTACCATAAGGCTCCATTGAGAGTTGGGATGAATTAGTGAAATCTTTTATCATTAAATTATGTGCACCTCAAATTACTTCTCAACTACAATGTGAGACAAATCAATTTTAATAAGATGAGCATGATAACTTTTATGATGCTTTGAATCATTTTAAGGAGCTATTGAGGATAAGTGCTCAACATGAATTTGAGTTGTGGTTCAAAGTCTAAATCTTATACAATGGGTTTAACTACATGACAAGGTGCATAGTTTATGTGGCTGTTGGAGGGTCTATTATTAATAAATTACTAGAGGAGGTATATCATTTGTTTGAGAAGCTAGTAAAAAATAACTATCAAACTTTTCTAGATCATTCATTTTGGAGAAGACAAGCTAGAATATTAAAGTTGGATAGGTTCACCATCATTGAAGTAAAGATATAAGCTCTATTGCAGAAGTCTGATGCCTAACAAGAAAAGCGAAGAATCACAAGAGAGAAAATGGTCTTACATCTATTTGAGTCAGTGAACTTAGATCCCATTTATCAAATAGAAAATGTCAATCAAATATAGAACAAAGGAATCATTAGGCCAACAACAATGTCCAAATGTATTACCATTCGGATGTGTGAAATCACAAAAATTTTTCATATGGAAGCTATGGGAATGAGCTGTAACATATTGGGCAATTCTTTAGAAATATTGATAATAATACAGTAAACTACACGAATCAAGAGGGCTTCACTTTCAATTGTCAACCATCATGAAAGAAATAAAAGCCAATTGTGATTATTAGGAGTGCAAGATATCATATTGAACTAAAGAGAAAAAACTGATGATTGAGATAATCAAATAGGGGCACTTGAAGTGAAGATGAATTAAATAAATTCAATGGTGAAGAACATAGAACATCATATTGGTCAGTTGGCATTATTAATGAAGGAAAGAGAAGTAAACAAATATCCAAAAGATGTGAAAGTAAATTTTAAAAATTAGTTCTCAATATTGCTTAGAAGTGGGAAGGAGATACATCATTTTGAACAAAAATAATTATGGACATTTTGGTGGTAAAAATATTGTGACTCTTCCAAGAGTTGTAACTTTCTGAAGTCTTTAGGGATAACAAGGCTTTGACTTTTTCAAAAACCATGGCTCATCCTAAAATTCTCCAAAAAAATATGAATCAAATAAAAAGAATTCAAAATGAAGGTCTTGTTAGCCCCGTCCCCAATTGAAGAGAATTCAAAATAAAGGTTTTGTTAGTCATGGACCCAAACTCTAGAGTCTTTATACAATCTTATAAAAATAATTGTATAGAGAATGCAAGATGAAAGTCTATTAAAATACTTGTATAGGAAACTTGTATGTTAGCTCGCCAACTAGACAACACTCACATAGATAAAGGTTTGATATATATTAAGAAAACTAAGTACCAAATGATAGGAGAAGATATTTGTGACTTATTATAAACTTGATGTACTTAGCTCACACAAGATTGGATCTTACCTATGCCATGAGTATGGTTAGCCAGTTCACATATAATCCTAATGAGAACATACAAATAAAATCATATAAATTGTAAAATATTTGAAATATGCTTCCAGAAAAAAAAACCTATTCTCTAAAAAGTCAAACATTAGGATACTTTACCTTTGTGGAAGAGAATGTAGGTGCATGAAAAAGTAAGAAACCAAATATTAATTAATGATCTAGAAACTTATTACTAAGAATTGCTGTTGGGAATTCTTGAACATTATAATTGAAATGTTTTCTTACAAGAAATAAGCTACCTACAAAAATAAGCAATTCAACTATTTTGTCATAACAACATAGAATGTGAAATTGCTATTAATCCAATCAAACACAATCAAACAAAAAAATCCCATGATGACAGGTTCTTTAATAAAGAGAAACTAGATAACAAAGGATAAAGAACTACCAAAGATTTGGCTAGAAGATTAGCTAGTTGATATCCTTACCAAATGAGTATCCAATTAGGTGCTCTAAAAATTTTTAGACTAATTAGGCATGTGTGATATTCATGTACAAACTTAAGGAGAAGTATTGAGAATAACAATAATTGTGGAATAATTCTTTCATTAATTTTTTTATAAGATTTTATAATCAAATAAATATCATAAAAATTATTGATAAATATATTGCATTTGATCATACAAATGATAGATAACATAAATATATACTTTTTTTTGTCATTTGAATTATTATTTTATACCATATAAAATTATTATGTTATTTTCATCCATTTTATGCATATGGAAGTCACACCTCCTAACATTCTTGAATGATTGCCAAATTATATTAAAGATGAACTCTTTTTTTCCAAATGATTTGTAACAAATAGAATTTGGGTAGTGAAGTATAAATACAAAGGCACTACAAGTTAAAATTTGGTGCAAAAATAAGTTTTAGTCTCATGATGATTGTGATCAAATTGACCAATGCAAAGTTCATGAATTCAGAATTTATTTTTAGCTTGAATACCCACTTACACACAATTTCTATTCAATATTTGGGTAAATCCACCATCTTCTAGGTGTTACTATCTTCTAGAGATTGTATCTCTTCCTCCATGGCTTGCTCAAGCTACTTTGATTCTCTAAAGGCTATAGCTTTCTTCATAGTATTCTAATCATCCCATGTGACAAGAAGTTTATGGTATGTATTGTCTACATACATCATTAGTTGATTTTTGACCCTTGTAAACCTTCTTAATCTGGGTGTATACTTTGCAAATTTTTCATCATACTCAACTAAAGAAACTAAATTAGCACTCTCTATTTCTTCTTCAAGATTCTGATTTATGACTTTATCATTTTTTATTGTAATATTGTTCAAGTGGCAATACTATAATTCCATGTTGAGACCTCCAATCTTCATGTTATGACTTTGAGAGGAGTGGCACCAACCAAGTTTCATGTCAATATTAAGTTTGCTCTTGACAACCTGACTTTTTGTCACCCCTTTGAGAAGAGTCACAACAACCAAGTTTCACATCATAACATGGAGTTGAGCATGATGATATAACTTCATGTTGCTCTTTTGAGAAGAGTCATGAAAACCAAGTTTCATATCATGACATTGAGTTAAGTCATGATAACTTAACTTCATGTTGCCCCTTTGTGAAGAGTCATGAAAACCAAGTTTCATATCATGACATTGAGTTAAGTCATGATAACTTAACTTCATGTTGCCCCTTTGTGAAGAGTCAAAATAATCAAGTTTAAAGGCATGATATTGAGTTGAGTCATGAGAACTTGACTTTATGTTACTCCTATGAGAATAACCATGACAACCAAGTTTCACATCATAATGTTGAGTTGAGTTGTGACAATTTGATTTCATATAATTTGTTTGAGAAGATTCACGACAATTAAATTTCATGTCATGAAGTTGAGTCGAGACAGAGGTGTCAAACGGGCCGGGCCGGCCCGGCCCTTTTTTTTAGGGCACGACCGTGCTATCCTACCGGGCCGGGTACGGTTACCGTACCGTGCCGTGCCGTGCCCGCTCGGGCCTAGCCTGGCCATACCGGCCAGGGCAGTCCCGAGATGCAGAAATTTTTTTTTAAATTTTAGATATTGTAATTCTTAAGTGTATAGTTTTAAATATAAATATTTTTAAAAATGTTAAAAATAAAAATTAATTAAAAAAACAAAGTTTAGAAATTTTTTTTTATCAAATTCAAATTAGTTTAACTTTTATTATAATTATTAATTATATATTAAAGTTATTAATTTTTAAAATAAAATTTAAATCATAAAAAAAATAAATCCATACATTATGTTAGTAAAAATAAAAATTAAAAAAAAAATTAAACAACACAAATGAAAAATTAGCAATCATCCATTTGAAAGCGAAGGTCCGAACAAAACAAATATTAGTTTCAACACAACGTACAAACAAAGCATACAAATACAATCAATAAAAAAACATCGAAAACAAAAAACAGCAGATCATCATCAATCGTCAATCGGCATATCATGAGAATCATCAGCCGCAACATCAAGATCAGTATCATATGAATCATTATCATCGGCAATCAACTCCTCCGCCATCGTAGTGGATGTGGATACGACTGCAGTGCCAGTCCCAGTCCCAGCTCCATCACGATCATGGATGCTAAACCTCGATTCCTCCCAATCCTTCAAACAAGCCAAGGCCTCAACCATATCTAGACGTAATCTCGATCTCCTATCCGAAATCACATTCACTACAAAAGAAAAAGCAGACTCCGATGCTACGCTCGACACCGGAGGAGTCTGTAGATCCCGTGCCATCCTAGATAGCACGAGAAAGGTGGACTCATATGATTTCCACCACTGTAATAAATCAAGATTCTTAGTATCAAAATGTGATAGGATTGAGGAGTAATCGGTATCTAAATACCGAGAAAGCTCGCTCCTGTGTGATGGTCCACCCCAACATTTCCCCCTCACTAGCTGAATGGAAAAATCATCATCTCCGAACAAGGTATCAATGTTCGTAATCACAATCTCACCACTACTACCATACCTAGTATCGTAGTATGTGAATAGGTCAGTCAACTTCTCGTGAATGAACCATTCAGGTGGCTCTTCCAGGTTCATGCACGAGGAAATGTAAGTCATGATGTTTTCTACCCCTTCCACCTTAACCCTAGGGTCCATGCATGTAGCGAGGCAAAAAAGTAATGGAACGGTGGACCAGTACTTCAAGTTTTTGGTTTCCATCTCTACAACCATATGGCTAAGTGTCGGATCAGCTCGATACTTCCTAAACATGCTACTAATATTGCATATGCACTGGAGTGCAATGCAAGTCATGGGCATATAAACCAACGAACACATGTTAGTCGTGTCATAAAAAATCTTCAGGAATTTCATAAATGAAATTTCTGAAGCCCAGTTAGTGTCGTCAATAATAAGTTCGTCACTCTTACTATTGACGTAGTCGGATATCATGTGTTCGTATCCAACACATGATTCCAACATCAGGTACGTGTAATTCCAACGATGTCTCACATCCGATTGGAATTTCTTCTTCTTAAGATTCGCAGACAAACAGAGACTACCAAACTCTTGTTGTCTGCGAGGAGTGCGAATATATTTTAGTGCATTGCGTATATTATTCAATGCGGGGGAACACACCTTCATACCTGCTTGAACAATCAGGTTAATCACGTGACACATGCATCTGACATGAAAGATCTCTCCTAAGGTGCATCTCTAATATTCCTAACAAACATATTGATCGCTACTTCATTATTAGAAGCGTTATCGAATGTGACACTAAAAATTTTATTTTGAATTTTATATTCCCTAAAGATTTTCATCATACACTCAAAAATGGCCGGGCCATCATGAGGATGAAGAATCTCAGTGAATCCTAAAATATTTTTATTGATTGTCCAGTTAGAATCTACATAGTGACTCGTGAGATATGCATAAGAAGAATCATCGTGACATGTCCATATATCGGATGTCACGGACACCACTCCACTAAATGCCAAAAATTCCTTAATTATTTTTTGTTTTTCTAACTTATATATCTTTAGTATGTCACTCCTAGATGTGGACCTAGGAATCCTACGATAGGATGGCTGAAAATAAGTCTGCATGATGCGCACTACCCTCGGATCTTCCGAAAATCTGATCGGAAGACCCATCAATGTGATGAGCCTGGCCATGCCGTCCCTACCCAACTCGCTGGAGTATACGAAGGGAGTAAACTTTGAGACTGAACTCGATCTAGTCTCAAAAAATGTAGTGTCAAGTTGGGTTTGCCTAGGATCTAAGGGTCCATGTTTTTTGGTGCATAATTCGACATGCCTCTTAAGGTGCCCAGTCCCAAATGAACTCTTACATGTTAATAGTCCCATACAATATTTGCACTGTGCCATTTCTTGTTCCTCACCCCTAACATTTTTTTGTGTCATGATTTTAAAATGACTCTAAACTACATGTCTTCCTAGTTTTTTGTTTTTTAGAACTTTCGGTTGAGACGACTGGAGAAACCAAAGTTTCAGCAGCCTCAGACCTCTGTGTAATATTTTCATTTTCCAAATTTAAATACGTGTCAGGTGTATTTGTCATTTTTTATGATTTTTATTTTTTCCTAATTTTTTTCTTGAGAGAGAAACTATAGAGAGAGAGAAAGTAAAAAAAGCGTAAAATAAATTACCCGGTAAAAGCAGTGAGATCGGTCACGTGCACGGTACCCAGCAGCAAGCTCTAATGTTCAAAACTCAAGTCGAGTTTCACGAAAATCCAAGCCGAAAGCAAAATCCCGAGGCCCGAGAGAGAGAAGCACGGTTTATGTGAGAAAAAGAGAAAGATTTGAGAGAATATATGTTTTTGAAAAACATAAGTGTTAAAGGGAGGGGATAGAATTTATAGATTAAATATATTAATTTTTTCTAAAAAAAGATATTTTTTTTATATTTTTTTGAATTTTTAATAATTATTTAGGGGGCAGAATCACAAGGACAGTTGGATTTTGCCCCCTAGCAGTTGGAGGCGAATCCAACGGTTGAAAATTAATTTTAACTATATATTTTTTTTTCCCGTTGGGATTGGGTCGGGACCGCGGGTCGAGTCCAATCAGACCCGACCCGCAGTCTTTTATTCGGGAGGGGCCGGGTCACGCCCACGCGTGGCCGCGTGAAATCGGCATGGGAAGAACCTGTGCCGGCGTGCCGTGCCACGGCCGGAGCCGTGCCGGGTCATGCACGGCACGGGCCCGGGCACTGTTCTTTAACGTGCCGGGCCGGCCCAGGCACGGCCGAATTGTGTCGTGCCTCGTGCCGGGCCGGGCCGACCCAGGCACGGCCGAACTGTGTCGTGCCTCGTGCCGGGCCGGCTCGGCCTGGCCCGGTTGACACCTCTAAGTCGAGTTGTGATAACTTTTCTTCATGTTATAACTTTGAGAATAGTCAAAATAATAAACTTGCTGACTGAACACCTTGAACATGATATCTTTGGAATAGATGATTATTCTAGTCTATAGGTTAATATTTTGTATTATTTGATTCCTTACTTGTCACCAATGAAGATGCACTTCATAGATTTGAAGTCCAACATGTTCTTCTCCCTTAGCATATATACATAAGTATCACATCCAAAGACTTGGAGATAAGCCAGACTTTCCATTCTTCCATACAATACTTCAAATGGAATTTGTCCCTCAACTACAAACATGGAAGTGTGGTTCCTCAAGAAGCATGCAATGGTAAGAACTTTTGCTCAAAATTTTGGCTCAGAGCCTATCTAGTTTTTCATTAACCTCACATTCTTCATCAATATTCTATTTAGTCTTTCAGCTACATGATTCTGTTAGGTTTTCATTCTAACTGTATTGTAGCTCATAATTCCTTGCTCAATAGAGAATCAATCAACTAAAAAATAGTCACCCTCATTGTCAATGTACAAGACCTACATATTCTTGTTGAAAAGGTTCTCTACTAGTGTCATAAACTTCTTGAACTTTTTGAACACCTCTAACTTTTTAATCACTTCTAACTTATTCTAAATGAAATATACCCAAAGATACCTGAAGAAATTATCCAAAAATAAGGTATCATACTTGAATTTGTTAAATGGTGCCTCTTGTGTTTTTCCAAATAAATCACTATGTCAAGGCAAACATTATCATTGCACTAAAGATTATTGACTTGAACTTTACCTACTTTTATTCTCCATACAAATAATATTCACAAACTTTATACACTTGCAAGCAATCTAAATTTTCTTTTACAATATATTTTGAGATGCAATCAAATAGAGTCACGACTCTAGGTTTTCAAGTCACCACACCATCTAAGTCGTGATGCCATTTGATCATATCACTACTTCTAGTGGACTTTGCCTTTTGTTATCTAGAGTATTCATACTTCCTTTAAAATTTCTTTCTCTTAGTGGCTACTTTCTTCTATGAAATAAAGGATCCGCTATCAAAATTAGGGATGGTGGAAGTCATCAACTTGTATGGTGAACCAGCCCTCATTCCTCTAGAAATGACCCCTGCTCTATGGGTTGTTTTACATCATTTATCATCTCAAGTGAAGATCAAGCATATTATTGTCTTCACACCATTTAATATAAGGTTTCTATTGAGGCCTAGAACATACATTACACCTAGGAGCTTCTTCACAATTCTATTATGTATTCGCATCTTTACTTTCTCATGACCTACAATATTAATAATAGAATTGTTACCCATATACAACCTTCTACCATCGAGGTTTTCATATTCACATAACCTTTCTTGATATGAAGTCATATTATATGAGGCTCTAGAATCAATGAACCATGTGTCATTGTTGTGAATTTATGAGTAGAGATGGCAAATGTGTCAGTATCCGTGGATTTCCGACCCGATCCGATCCGGTCAAACAGTAAAAAAATCCTTTGACTGGATAATGGATATGGATAAAATCCGATTTTTTTGAATGGATATGGATTTAGGCATTTCCGATCCGAAACCCATATCCGATCTGACCCGAACATGCGGATATCCGATCTGATCCAATTATATCCGATATGTTCTACCAGATATAATACACACACACACACACACACACACACACACACAGACATATATATATATATATATATATATATATATATATATATATATATATATATATATATATATATATATATATATATATAATATAGTCCATATATAATGAGAATTTTTAGATTCGTCTTGCGAATTCTGAGACAATCTCGGATGACGAAACTGATTTCCCCGTTAGATTCGTCTTGCGAAATCTAGTGACATAGAAAAATTTCGTTGAATTCTGAGACAATCAGAATATTTTACGAATTTTTAGGTGACGAGTATAGAGTAAAACCTGATAATGAGATTTTAGAAAAATCTCAAAATTTTCAAATATTTAAAGAATATCCATTTAAGATAAATGCAATTGAAACCAAAATAAAATGATGTGTTTTGAAGCTGAAATAGACTAAAATAGACAAAGTGGGACACATGGCTCCCACATTGAAAAAAAATAAAAAAAAATACAAATCAAGCAAGCAGTGGAGTTACTGGAGTAGGAGGCGCACACTAGAAGAGAAACGATTTCTATTTTTTTTTATTTTTTTTCTCTCTTTAATTTTTGAGTTTTGGACCCTCGGAATTTATTGGACAAAGAACGAAAGTTGCTGTATACTACGAGGGCTACGCATAGATACCAAAAGCATAGGATTTGGCCGTGAATTCAGGTAAAAATTCATAAATTTCTAATTTTTAGTTTTTTTCAGATTTACGTCATTTTAAAGGTCAAAATATTAATGACCAAGAGTTAAAGTTACCCTACGCAACGCGAGCTAAGCGTGAGTACCGAAATCACAGGATTTCACCGATTTTTCACTTGAATAGTGAATAGTGAATCGGAATAGTGAATAGTGAATCAGAATAGTAATTTCAAAATAGTGAATAGTGAATTGGGAATAGTAAATAGTAAATCAGAATAGTGAATAGTAAATCAGAATAGTGAATCCGGAATAGTAAATAGTGAATCAGAATTGTAAATTCAGAATACAGAATAGTAAATTCAGAATAGTGAATCAGAATAGTAATTCAGAATAGTGAATAGTGAATTCGTAATAGTATATAGTAAATCAAAATAGTGAATTCGGAATAGTGAATAGTGAATAGTAAATAGTAAATAGTTGTGGGTTTAATTAGGTTATATTTGACAATTTTGATATGTTTACCTACATTTTGCATGAACCACTATACTAGTTCTAGGATTAAAGATATAGATTACTTTAATGATCATTTATGTGACTATAATTTTTTTTTATTTTGAGCAATACAACTTATTTAAAATAACATGCACTAAGGCATCTAAGTTATATTTGATTATGGTTTTTTTTTGTATAGAATATGGCACATTCACAATCTAGCACTTGTAGCAATAGTGTTGCTAGCACACAAGAATCAGCTCCAATTGGAGGAAACTCAGGTGGACTCTCCACTCAATCAGTACCAGTTGATTGTGAATTTAAACAAGGAAAAGTTGGTAAGACTTTCAGAAGTCCTATGTGGAAACACTTAACTCATCTGGTTGTTAATAATGAAGAGAAGGCCCAATGCAATTATTGTAAAGAGCTTTTTGTGGGTAAATCATCCTATGGTACGTCGCATTTGAAGCAACATTTTGATAGGTGTCCTAGAAGAAAATCAGCTGGGGGTGACATAAGACAAATGATTTTGAAAACTGATTCGAAAGGAAATGTTAATTCTGGACCTTCTGGTGCATTTAATGAAAAACAGGGAATAGAGAAATTAGCAAAGATGATAATTCTCCATGACTATCCTCTTTTCAAGTGTCCTTGCCGTAATACTGTGAAGAAGCATATCTTGAACATTTACGGGGAAGAGAGGGATAAAGTCATGAAGTTGATCGAGAATAATGATAGTAGAGTTGCTATTACAACGGACATGTGGACTTCTAGTAACCAAAAAAGGGGTTTCATGTCTGTTACAACATATTTCATTGATAAATCTTGGACATTACATAGTCTAATCCTGAGGTATAACAAATTAATATATTCATTCTTAAATTAAGTATATATATATTTTTATTCATTGTTTACTTTATTGATAATTTTGTTATCTTTTCAGGTTTATTTATGTCCCTTGCCCTCATACAAGTGATGTGCTAACAGAGGTGTTGATAGATGCTATGCTGGGGTGGAATGTGGACTCAAGGATATCCGCTATTACAGTGGATAATTGCTCTACTAATGATAGCATGATTGGTAAGATAAAAGAAAAATTGAGTGTTGATTGCTTATTGAATGACGGGTCTTTACTTCATATGCGTTGTGCTGCACATATCTTGAACCTTATTGTTAGGATTGGTTTAGATGTGATCAAGCATGCCATTGATAATGTCAGGGACAGTGTAGTTTTTTGGACAGCATCTCCAAAAAGAATAGAAAGGTTTGAGGATGTTTGTAGACAAATGAAAGTTCCTTGTACTAGAAGATTGGGTTTGTATTGTCCAACAAGGTGGAACTCCACTTATCTAATGCTTAAAACTACTTTGGCTTATAAAAATGTGTTTCCTAGACTTAAGTTGTTTGAGTCACACTATGTGCTTGTGCCTAGTGAAGCAGAATGGGAGACTGCAAAGGATGTTTGTGATAGGTTGGAGTTGTTCTATAATGTCACTGAGTTATTTTCTGGGACAAGATATCCCACTGCCAATATATTTTTTCCTGTGATTTGTAGAATTAAAATGACATTGAATGAATGGCTCATATCCTCCAATGTAGTAATTAGTACAATGACAAAGAGTATGGTTACAAAATTTGATGCATATTGGAATGTGATCCATAAATTGATGGGTGTTACTGCAGTATTGGACCCTAGGTATAAGATGAATTTGCTACACTTTTACTTTCCTTTGGTTTATCCAAATGACTTTAGTGAACAAATTAGCAACATTCAACGACTTGGTTATGAGTTGATGGAGGAATATTATACTAGAATATATAAAGGGACTAATACAGAATCTGCAGTACATGGAACGGTCACTTCAACTTCAAAAGAGAGTTCAATAACTATCAATAGTGATTATCAATTGTTTGTGAAAAGGATGAAGACTAATAAAACTAATAGTTTCAGAACTGAATTGGACCATTACTTGGAGGAAGATGTTTTGCCTGAAAATTCTCAGTTTGATATTTTATTATGGTGGAAGTTGAATGGGGTAAAGTATCTTGTCTTGCAAACTATTGCAAGAGACATATTAGCAATTCCAGTATCTACTGTTGCTTCAGAGTCTACATTCAGTTCTAGTGGGAGATTAGTTAGCCCTCATCGTAATCGACTTAATCCGAAGATGATAGAAGCATTGATGTGTGCTCAAAGTTGGTTGTGGAGTGAAGTGACAAAACATGATGGTAAATTTATTTCATTGATCATTTATTTTTTATTTACCTATAATTTCATAATATTTGTAAAATTTTAATATTATTTTTCTTTTTATATTTTTTTTTCTAGGTGGAGATGACTTGTTCATTTCAGATGGTTATGCATCAATTTATGAAGAAGATATTCACGTGCATAATGAAGGTATTAAATTTTATAACTAATAAATTTTAATTCATATTGCAATTTAAGTATTCAAATATTAAGTTTTTTTTTATAATTGTAGGATTCGAGATTACACATGATCGATGACAACATTTTTATCAACTTTTATGAAGATGAAGTCTATCAAACCTTGTTGAAACTTTGTTTAAGATGTTAAACATTTTGAATTTGTCACTTGATACAAATATTTTGATTTGTGATGTTTTATTAACATTAGACTTTGGTTTATATTCCTAAATTTATAAATCATGAAATTATAAATGGTGTCATAGGTTAGCAAAATACGTCTTAATATCGCATGGATAAATCCGATATCCGTGGAGAATATCCGAAATCCGATTGATAGGATATGGATTTAAATTTTTTTTATCCGTAGTATATGGATATGGATATGGATATATTATTTTTATTTAGGATCGGATATGGATTTTGAAAAATCCGATCCAAATCCGATCCGATGCCATCCCTATTTATGAGGATGCCAAAATATTTGACATGGTCCGAAAAGTTCTTTGAGCAATTATCACTCATCCAACATAATTTTATAAGTATATGAGTTGTATAAGTGGTAAAATATATATAAGTCTAGATATTAATCCCATTAGGATTGTGTAGATAGTTCAATCAACCAATAATAAATTTATTATTGCTCAAGTCGAGTACATAGACTAGGGTTTTTGAAAGGAAACTTAGATTCTAAGGTTAGTTCACCATCTTATGTGAATGATGGCCATGTGGCTGTATTTTTTTAAAAAAAATAGAGTGCCCCATGAAAGGGTGGTCGAATTAAAAAAAAATAAACTGCCTTTATTGATCACCTGATGGTGATCGCATCGAGCGATCAACCGAGCCTGTCACCCAAGATAGTTTACTATGTTATTGGGCTAGACACACGGGCACGACATGAGGTATGGTTCATGTTGGCCCAACACTGCATGAACCATGCCAAGGGGCAACCTAGCCCGACCTAAACTGGGCCAGGCACTGCTGAACTGGACCAGTCACTGCTGAACTGGGCCAGGCCTCGGGCCGTGCCATACCTGTTTGGCACCTCTACTTTGACCTATAATATCTTAAAGACATAAGATGATGTGATAATAAATATGTTTGTGCTTTAATTTCACAAGTATAATAATCATGATTATTAACATACATCTTATTTTAAATCACATTTATATAAATCATATAAGAAGAATTAACTCGTCAGGCTATGACTATCAAATGAATCACATCTTTTTGTATGTGTCCCATTACTTTTCCTGTCACTATCTTCCAATGCTGATACACAATTCATAGACTATGGTAATTCATAATAAATTGGTGATAAGTATATTCATGCTTCTAACTTTGTAAGTGTATTACTTGCAAAGATTAAACTTACCTAAACCTGATCAAATATTTTTTATGATTGCATAGGATTTGCCCCCAATTAGGGGGTTGGAATCATGATACTTAAGGTTTGTTATTTCTATTGGCTTCAAATCATATTCCACACCTCTCTTATTTCTAAAATTTTTTAAGCATTGCATATAACTTTGGGGAACCATGATACTTTAAGCTATAAGTCATAATATTGGGTTGAGATCATGATTTTCGAGTCTTGTCGAATAATCTCTAGGGTACCAAAGTCATGACAATAATGAATATCATGACTCATGTTACTTTTTTCTAATGCTCGATATCATGGCAATAAGAGTTCCATGACTAAGACAAATTCTTTCTAGAACAATGTGTTGCAGCATTATGAATGGTTATGATTGATATTTTCTTTTTATAGCAAGATATTTTGATACTAATGAATAGTTGTCACTGATATATTTACTCTTCATAACACAAAGTTATGATGTTGATAATAGGCATAGCTATGATATTTTTTCACTAGAGCACAAAGTCATGCTACTAAAAAAGCATTGACCATAGTATATGCTCTCTATAATATAATATTGTAGATAAAAATAATGTCATGACTCAAAATACTTGGTGTTTTAGTTTTGTATTGAATAAGTTTCAACATTAAAAATTTTTATGGCATGGAAATAAATTCATAGTAGTTGTGTGTTTTATAGATAGTGTAGTCATGATTCTAAGAAAATCTCATGGCCACAAATAATATGATGCATACTAGAAAAATTATATCAACTTTGTAGTAAAGTCATGACATATAAAGATTGTTATGATTAATTTTATAAAGTTATGTCCAAAAAAACATGCGACAACTACTTAGTAAAATTTGGAAGGTATAATACCTAATAGAGACATGACATGAGATATGTCTCAACTCTCAATCACTTCTCTCTCCTAAGCTTAAACTCTACCAATCAACTAATTTCACTCAAAATAAGTATGATTTTGCTAATATTTATCAAATTCTTTAAAAAAATACATTTAGTGAAATTTATTTTCATAAAAGCACAAATATGTATAAATATAATAATAAATACATGTCAAAGCACACAAAGAATTAGAACATGAAGTGCCCAAAAATCATCAAAGGGTAAGTAGTTCTACTTCTACACAATAATCATCTATCAACCCATAATACTATTAGCTATCATTGCATACAAGATTATGGCAAGCAATCAAAATTAAGTTGGACCACCTATGTCTAATATCTAATAGTGATCATAGTTTCCTACCCACTAGTAGGAGAAAAAGTAAGATCTAATGATGGTAGTTCCATTGAAAAAATGAATCTCATTAGACTTGATAGAATTACCTTTAATTAGGTTAAGTTGTCGAATCTTGAGAAAGTCAACCAAAAATAAGTAATGATTGCAAATGCATGTGTTTGCTTGGTAACATTTAGATATGATAGTAATATATCATTTGTGGGCTTTCCATAAACTCACTTCCCTCCATGCTACCTAACCAATCTAGCAAGGATTAAGGCAATTCCACCAAAAATATCAATAGCTCATACAATACGAAATATAAATGAGACTTGTAAATTTTCATAAATTCATAAGATTTGGTATCCTGACTAGTTGTTGAAGATAATGGTAGTATCCAATAAAATATAAAAATAAAGAATTTTTATAAATTACACAAACATAAATGAGACTTGTGGAAAGGATAAATATCTTGACTCAAATAATATGATTATTGATGCCATCATTAGTCACAATATACCTTATATCCTAGATATCTTTTCTAGGTATCATCAAATCTAAACATAACTACCTAATTCTAAAAAATCATATTTATCACCACCCAATAGAATTGTCAACCGGGCCGGGCTGGCCGAACCTTCACGAGGCACGGCACGGTTCGATCATGCCTGGGCCGGCCCGGCACGATAAAAAACCATGCCCGGGCACGTGTCGTGCCCGGGTTAAGCACGAGCCGTGCCGTGCCATGCCGGGCCCGTGCCTGGCCTGTGCCGTGCCGTGCCTTGCATGTGCCGTGCCGTGCCTTGCATGTGCCGTGCCGTGCCTTGCCTGACCCGGCACGGTTCGGCTCGTGGCACGGCACACCGGCACAGGTTCTTCCCGTGCCGGTTTCACTCGTGCGATCGAGCGAGCCTGCTGCCTACATGGCACAGGCTACCTCGCCAAAGACCCACGCGGTGCCCGGCCCCTCCCGCAAAAAAGACCACGGGTCGGGTCTGATTGGACCTGACCCTCAGTCCCACTTCTACGAGTCCCTTTGCCCCTAGCCGACCCAGACACCTCTACCCTATCCTATTCACCGAAGTTCCCAACGGGAAAAATAATAATAATAATATATTTTTTTAGCCGTTGGATTCTCCTCCAACGGCTAGGGGGCAGAATCCAATGGTCCTCATGATTCTGCCCCTTAAATAATTAATAAAAATTCAAAAAAATATAAAAAAATATCTTTTTTTATAAAAAATTAATATCTTTAATCTATAAATTCTACCCCCCTCCCTTTAACATTTATGTTTTTCAAAAATATAAATTCTTTCAAATCTTTCTCTCTCTCAAAAACCTTGCTTCTCTCTCTCGGGCCTCGGGATTTTGGCTTTCGGCTTGGATTTTCGTGAAACTCGACTTGAGTTTTGAATATTAGAGCTTGACTACGGTGCACCCTGCACGTGACCGACCTCACTGCTTTTACCGGGTAATTTATTTTACGGTTTTTTTTTTACTTTCTCTCTCTATAGTTTCTCTCTCTAGACCAAAATTAGGAAAAATAAAAATCATAAAAAATGACAAATACACCTGACACATATTTAAATTTAGAAAATGAAAATATTACACAGAGGTCTGAGACTGCTGAAACTTTGGTTTCTCCAGTCGTCTCAACCTAAAGTTCTAAAAAACAAAAAACTAGGACTTCTGTCAGTTTTGACTCATTTTAAAATAATAACACAAAAAAATGTTAGGGGTGAGGAACAAGAAATGGCACAATGCAAATATTGTATGGGACTTTTAACATGTAAGAGTTCGTTTGGGACTGGGCACCTAAAAAGGGATGTCGAATTATGCACAAAAAAACATGGACCATTAGATCCTAGGCAAACCCAACTTGGCACTACATTTTTTGAGACTGGATCGAGGTCAGTCTCAAAGTTTACTCCATTCATATACTACAACGAGTTGGGTAGGGACGGCATGGCCAGGCTTATCACATTGATGGGTCTTCCGATCATATTTTCGGAAGATTCAAGGGTAGTGCGCATCATGCAGGACATATTTTCAGTCTGCCTATCGTATGATTCCAATGTCCACATCTTGGAATGACACACTAAAGATATATAAGTTAGAAAAACAAAAAATAATTAAAGATTTATGGCATATAGTGGAGTGGTGTCCGTGACGTCCGATATCTGGACAAGTCATGATGAATCATCTTATGCATGTCTCACCAGCCACTATGTAGATTCTAACTGGACTATAAATAAAAAAATTTTAGGATTCTCTGAGATTCTCCATCCTCATGATTGCCCGGCCATTTTTGAATATATGGTGAAAATCTTTAGGGAATATAAAATTCAAAATAAAATTTTTAGTATCACAATCGATAACGTCTAATAATGGAGTAGCGATTAGCATGTTTGTTAGGAATATTAGAGACACACTATTAGGAGAGATTTTTTATGTCAAATGCATGTGTCACGTGATTAACATGATTCTTCAAGCGGGTATGAAGGTGTGTTCCCCCGCGTTAGATAATATACGTAATGCACTAAAATATATTCGCACTCCTCAGAGACAACAAAAGTTTGGTAGTCTCTGTTTGTTTGCGAATCTTAAGAAGAAGAAATTCCAATCGGATGTGAGACATCGTTGAAATTACAAGTACCTGATATTGGAATCATGTGTTGGATACGAACACGTGATATCCGACTACGTCAATAGTAAGAGTGACAAACTTATTATTGACAACACTGACTTGGCTTCAGGACTTTCATTTATAAAATTCCTGAAGATTTTTTATGACACGACGAACATGTGTTCGTCGGTTTATACGCCCAGGACTTGCATTGCACTCAGGTGCATATGCAACATTAGTAGCATGTTTAGGAAGTATCGAGCTGACCCGACACTTAGCCATATGGTTGCAGAGATGGAAACCAAGTACTTGAAGTACTGGTCCACCGTTCCATCTCTTTATTACCTCGCTGCATGCATGGACCCTAGGGTTTAGGTGGAAGGGGTAGAAAATATCTTGACTTACATTTCCTCGTGCATGAACCTGGAAGAGCTACCTGAAGGGTTCATTCATGAGAAGTTGACTGGCATGTTCATATACTACAATACTACGTATGGTGGTGGTGGTGGTGAGACTATGATTACGGACATGGATACCTCGTTCGGAGATGATAATTTTTCCATTTAGCTAGCGAGGGGGAAACATCGAGGTGGACCATCACATAGGAGCGATCTTTCTCGGTACTTAGATACCGATTACTGCTCAATCCTATCACATTCTGATACTAAGAATCTTGATATATTACAGTTGTAAAAATCATATGAGTCCACCATTCCCATGCCATCTAGGATGACACGAGATCTACTGACTTCTCCGGTGTCGAGCATAGCATCAGAGTCTACTTTTTCTGTTGTAGTGAACGTGATTTCAGATAGGAGATCGAGATTACGTCTAGATATTGTTGAGGCCTTGGCCTGTTTGAAAAATTGAGAGGATTCGAGGTTTAGCATCCATAATCGTGCTGGAGATGAGACTGGATAGGGACTACAGCCGCATCCACTGTGAAAGCGTAGTAGTTGATTGCTGATGATGATGATCCATATGATATATATCTTGATGTTGTGGCTGTTGATACTAATGATATGCCGAATGACAATTGATAATGATCCACTACTTTTTGATTTTGATGTTTTATTTTTTATTGATTGTACGCTTTATTTATACGTTACGTTGAAAATTTAATTTGTTTGGTTCGGACATTCGGTATCTATTCGATTATTTGTCATTTTTTATTTGGTTTGCTTTTATTTTTTTTTTACTTTTAAATTTTTTTAACAAAATTTTTTGATTTATTTATTTTTTTGTTTTAATTTTTCATTTAAAAATTTAAAACTCTATAATTTAATTATAATAAATTATAAACTAATTTTATTTTAAATTATAAAAAAAATTTAAACTTTGTAATTTAATAAATTTTAAACAATTTTTATTTTATAAATTTTGTATATTATACATTATCTATAATTCTATATATAATTTAATATATTTTATAATTAAACTAAAATATAAAAGTATAAAATAAAAAAAAAATTAACCCGGCCCGTAAGGCCTGGTTTGGCCCATACCGCCAGCTAAGGCCCGACCGGGCCTGGCCCACCTTGCACGACCCAACATGCCGGGCTTGGATTTTATAAACAGTGTTGGGCCAGGCACGGCACGGCACAGTAACCGTGGCGTGCCTGGCCCAGCACGAAAGCACGATCATGCTCTAAAAAAATGTGCCGTCCCGGCCCGTTTGACACCTCTAGGCCCAACATGGTCAATCTGGCCCTATTTTGACTAGATTTTGTGTCAGGTCATCTTAGGCCATGCTGGCTAGAGCTGGTTTGGGCATAGATATGCCAGCCTAGCTTGGACTCCTGACTCTAACACCAACTCACATTCTTCTCACCTGCATGCCCCATCGATTCTGATTGTAAAATTGTGGATTAAATGAAAAAATGATTTAAATTTTTTTTACAAATTTCAAATTTTAAGTTACCATTTGGACTTTATGAGTTGTGACTATGATATTATATTATTATTTATTTCACATAATTAACAAAAAAATAAATTCATTAACACTTTACACCATTAATAGTTTAATAATCAAAAATATAAAAAAACACATCTATCAATCATCATCAAATTCAAAAAAAATAAATATCATCAATCAATCATAATCATGCAAGCTCAATCATCAATCCCAATGCTAATCAGTATAGGTATGCAATTGATCATCATCGAGTAAGTATTTCAAGGTATCACTAGCAATGGGCATTGGCCTCCTCAAAATCCCATGACTCATCATTCACCAGCAACTCCCCACTCTTATTCCAACATGATCTTGGATGCTCAATCTTGAATCCTCCCAATCTTTCATGCATGCTAGTGCCTCGATGATATCTGACCATAGTCTTGATCTTCTATCCAAAATTACTTTGACTAAAATAGAAAAAAAAACGTTAATTCTATGCTCGACACCAAAGGAGTTAGTAAATCCAATGTCATCTTAGATAGTATGGGATAAGTAGATTCATATGATTTTCATCATTATAAAATATAAAATTTCTTGTTATCATTATGTGATAAGATTAAGTAGTAATTGGTATCTAAGTATCAAGACTGCTCGCTCTTATTCGACAGTCCACCCCTTTGTTTTCTCCTTACTAACTGAATGGATAAGTTATCGTCTCCCAATATAGTGTCCATGTCTGTACTCGGAGCCTGGCTATAACTACTATCATACCTAATGTCATAATATTTAAATAATTCAGTCGACTTATCATAAATGAACCATTTAGGTTGGTGTTTCTAGTTCATCACAAGGATATGTATGATAAAATATTTTCTATCCTTTCCACCTTAACCCTATGATTCATATAGGCAACTTGACAATAAAGAGATTGAATGATGGACCAGTAATTTAAGTACTTGGTTTCTATCTCAAGAGTTATGTCACTAAATGGCACGAGTCATGCCTCAATCTAGCATGACCTAGGTCCAAGCATTGTTCTAGACCAAGTCGTGCCAGGCTAGGCACAACTCAGTTGCCACCTCTAGTATCCACAGAACTCACAGCTCAATTCATGCTTTCATCCATGATACATGAAGAAGTGCATAAAAAGAAGAGATACATACTACCATAAACATTGAATAGAAGGAAGTGTTGGAGAATGATTATGAAAATGATAAACTAAATTTTCCACCTAATCTCTATTTTCCATAGTGTTTTCAAAAAGAAAAGGCTTATGAATGATATGAGAGATTTCTCAATATATTCTGGAAGTTAAAATAGGAAGTTAGAGATATATGGAATCACAAACATGATCAAGAAGTATATTACACTTAGTTAATGTAAACTCCTAAGAAAACTAAAAGATCCTGAAAGTTTTATGATCCCATGCATTAATATTGAGCATACTTTTTGGAAGAAACTACATGACTCATGATCAAATATTAACTTGATATCATTATCTATAGTACAAAGATTAAAACTTAGTGAAATTATTTTGACATTTCTTTCATTTCAAATGGTTGACCGATCGATCAAATTTCTATGAAGTATTATTGAAGATGTATGGTGAATGTAGGAAATTTTATTTTTCTTGTGAATTTTGTTATGCTTGATATAGATGAAGATCAATATGCTCTATTGATCTTGGGTTGACTATTTTTAGTCACTTGATAAGCATTGATAGATGTCAAGAAGGAAGAATTCATAATTTATATGAGAGAAGAGTATTATCGGGGCCATAATTATGATGAGAGATTATCCTTGTAGTAGAATTCCATGGATAACATCCGCCTTGTATTCCAAGAAGGCACATATGTGTTTTCCACATCGAGACTCAGAAAAAAAAAATCAAAAAGAATAAAGCTTTTGGAGTAGAAGATGAATATGCACATCCCAATGTATCAATATGATGAATCATATATCTCACCAAGTAGTGATTTCTATCTTATACTTAATGGCAATTTGAATGATTTCTATTATCAAAATGTAGTAAGCTATGGAGATATGAGAACTAGGCGCCATGCAGGCATAACATTTGATAGTCCTTGTATAATTTATGTTTTTTCATTTGGAGATATAATCACTAAGTTGCTAGAAGAGACAATAAGAGTGAATAAAAGATAAAACGACATGTTGAGACAACTAGCAAGAAACTTGTGTACATTAATTTAGGGATACTTAAATAAAGCACTATATTAGAACTTCATGAAGCTGAAATGATTCTATTTAGTGGTGATAAGGTCATAGAAATATAAGGAGTTATGACACATCATAATTCCATGGCCAAAACAAAAAAAAAGAAGGAAGTTTTGTGCACTCAAGACCAAAAATCAATGTGTAAATTACTCTAGAAGTGGTCTTCCATATTTTATTTTTGACTTACACAAAAAATATACGGATAAAAGAAGTAAAATACTACATGGATAAATTAGCATAGATTTCAGAAGTTATAAATGAAATGAAGGCTTTAGTGAAGGTCTAGCTATGAACTTTATATATAGCACTGTTTAGAAAGTAACATAGAAATATTTTCTTTTTGTTGTGTGAAAAAAAATTCTTTTTGTTGTGTGAAAAATAAATTTCTTTTATTGTTTGTTATATATCTAGATTAACAGAAAAATAGATAAATAGGTAAATAGATATACAGATTGATAGATAGATAGATATATAGATAGACAGATAGACAAATAGACAAATAGACATATAGATAGATAGACTGATAGACAGATTGACTGATAGACAGATAAATAAATAGATAGATAGATATATGTATACAGATAGACTAATATACTGATAGACTAATAGATAAATAGATAAATAGATAGACATATAGATAGATGGATGACATTTTGATTTTGCCGAATATTAAAAATTGAGCATCATAATAAAGTTACAATAAGTTTTTACCATTATTGTCGAAGATTATTTAGTTTAGTTAGTTAACTTTAGTTGAAATAATAATCATTTAAAAATGTCTATGGTAGTTTAAATATTAATATCTTACTTTTATGTCTATATTTGTATTGCTTAACTTATATTACTTATTTGTATCTTTCTTAATGTTTTTATATTTTTTTAGTCACCATTCAATAGAGAAAAACTTTATGACTAAAGTAACATGTTGAGACTTTGAAAAAAAGAAAATCAAAAAAAAAAGAAAACTTTTGGAATAGAAGATGAACATGCACATCCCAGTGTATCCATATGATGAAACATATCTCTCACCAAGTAGTGACTTCAATCTCATATTTAATGGCAATTTGAATCATTTATATTATCAAAATGTAGTAAGCTATGAAGATTTGAGATCTAAGAGCCATGAAGGCATCACATTTGATAGTCTTTATCTAATTTATGATGCTTCATTTGAAGATATAATCACTAAGTTGCTAGAAGAGACAAGAAGAGTGAATGAAAGGGAAGATGACATGTTGAGACAACTAGACAGGAAACTTGTTTACATTAATTTTGGCGTACTTAAAGAAAGCAGTATATTAGAACTTCATGTGGCTGAAATGATTATAGTTAGTGGTGATAAGGTCATGGAAATTGAAGGAGTTATGAACATCCTAATTTCGTGGCTAAAACAAAAAAGAAGAATATTTGTGCATACAAGACCAAAAATCAATGTGTAAATTACTTTTGAGGTGGTATTCCATATAGTATTGTTGACATACGCAAAAAATATAAGGATAAAGGAATTAAAATTCTACATGAATAAATTGGCATAGATTGTAGAAGTTATAAATGAAATGAAGGCTTTAGTGAAGATGAACTTAAAATGTAGCACTAGTTGAAAAAGCAACCTAAAATATTTTATATTTGTTGTGTGAAAAATAAATTTCTTTTGTTGTTTGCTATATAGTATAACTCAAAGTTATAGTCATCGTCATCCCGTTCCATGACTTTCAAATGAATCAAAGCCATTTCTATTAGCTTGCACCATACCTTTTAAAAAATATATATGCAACATCATGACCTTCCATGACCATTTAAATAGAGTCGAGTAGGGGATAGAACTCTAAATCCCAAATCGCTCTCCCATCATTCGATTCCAAGATCCAACACCTTGAAACATCAAAACAACCATGGAGGAAAGCTTGAGATTGAACAACAAAAAATGGAGGCACTATAGAATGAGAATCAAGACAAAAGAGAAGCATCCATGGTCTAGAAAAAGTCTCACAAAGAGCAGTAGTGCCAGTGGTGAATTATCTTTCATAAACATATATAAAATGATGGTTTCAATCTTTTCCAATAAAAGATTTATTAGAGAGTGAGGCTTCATATACTTTGTCCCCTCTTTCTAGGAGATAATAGAAATAAAAAATTATAGTTTATTTTTTGCCCATAGAGAATCTAAAAATGCATCGGTTATATGAGAATTCTATGGTAATTCTAAGGATCGAGTAGATAAGAGATGCTACATAAAAGAAATTTGGCTATATTTTGATCGGGATATTCTTAATTAGTTACTTGGATTGTTATGGGCTAGATATAGCATGACTTTCAAACACTAAAAATATGAGGTGAGTAAAGATTTGTTGAGTATATATATTCTTAATTATTATGGTTTCAATCTTTACTCATCTAATGCAAGTGAGTAAAGTATGATTGTATTTCATTTACTCATTATTATTGTAGACACTCTATGTCTCAAACATCAAACAAGATAGGGTAATTATTCTCTATGCTATCTTGACTGGATGTAGATTTGATGAGAGAACATACTTGAAAATTTTTAGAGTTGTGCAACAAATAATTCATATAATTTATTAAGTTTAGCCAATGATGTTTTGATGAATAATGATAATGATGAGGTATGCACGTGGGTGTTCCCCTAACATTTTTGGGCATTAAAAGGGGCCTTTAAGGAGACAAAAAAAATTAAAGAAGCTAATTCTTGAACGAAAAGAATTGACGAATATTATTCAAGGACTATCCTTCACTGAAGCTTACATGGAAGCTATTGGAATGAAGAGGTGGAATATGAGATGAAGAGAAAGCCAATATTGAGCATTTCATAGTTATACAAGAAAGTATGTTGGTTGATATTTTTTGTATTTTGGAAAATATATAGTTATAAGCCAAAGATAGGGAAGAATGCCTGAAAAAAGAGATTCAATCCTTTTATACAATGATAGCATAAGAAGTAGAGAAATGAGATGTAATAATAGAAATGTATATTTAGAACAAAGAGATATTATTTTTGGTGCCCCAAAAAATATTTAAAGACAAAATTTTCAAAATTTTGGAAGAATGGATGAAATGAATAGAGACTATGGTGATTAACAATATTGAATTATTTGGGAAATTTTAAGAGATAATCACAATGGATTGGAAGAAAATAGTGTCAATGAGAGATGAAAAAATTAGAGATGACGCATAATATTAAAAGAACTAATATATAGAAGAATTAAGAAAATTTTGTGTGAACTAAAAAAATTATATTTTATAATAAAATATTTTGAAGCCGCACTAAACTCCATTAAGAGAAGACAATATGTGTTGCATAACATTTTGATAAAAATATTAGATTGGACAGCTACCAGTAAGTAAGATTCATATAGACCATTCACTTCTTTGCCACTATTTTATCACTTCATAGTAGATTTCCCATTTAAAAAGTTTGATCCTAAAGAGAAGCCATAACATTGATATCCCAAACACATAACTTATATTTTTTGTTTATTTTCTTGTTATGGTGATGTAATTAATTTTGTGTTGAATATATGTGTAGTATAATATATAATTTTTTTATATGTAAGAAGAGTAATTACTCGAGGATAAGTAATCATTTTAGTTACGACTTTGTTTGTTATGCCAAATACCAAATAAAATTTAGTGTTTTGGTGATTATTTTAAAGAAAAAAACTTTAAAATAAACAATTTACTAAATTGTAGTTTTTGATGGAATATAATGAATAGTTGTGAAATTGAATAATTTTTGTATGAATTAGAGATATGGTGGATTGTTGATCTTAGAAGTGAAAAGTCAATTAAATGCATAATATTTCTTGTGTTACAACTTTGTTACATGTCATTGAACTATAATATAATTTTGGAATCTATTCTTGGTCGAAACTCTACATGAATAATCATTACAAAATATTTATAAATTATGGCTCTACTATCTTATTAACATAATTATTTTAATATGCACCATATTTTATTCAATAGTAAACTTTCTTAGAGTCGTAACCATATTAGCTCATATAATTTTTTATGATAGTGATATTAATTCTTTTTCACAATAACCAAGTACCTCTCATAGTGCTCAAAGTTATGGCAAACCTCCAATACCACAACTTTCTCATTATAGAAGCACCAAGTCTAAGGTAATTGTCATGACATTATTCCCAACATCTTGAATTTTACCTATAAAAATTTCTAGAGAGTAATACTCAAGTTATGGCTATTTCCAATGTTGCAAATCTCAACTCTAGAAAAATGACCAAAGTTGTGGCTCATTTCCATTGCCATGACTTTGGGTTAGAGAGATGAAATACACAAGCTATAGACATTCTCAGTGCTACGACTTAGTATTACATAGTCAAGATGTGTAGTATTATGAGTGTCATTGTAATCTATTGCAATAGAAAGAGAGACCCAAGTTATAATCTATTACTGTTCTAGTATCATGACTTTGTGTTTTATAGATAAAATATATAGTCATGATAATTGTTAGTACTACAATAATCTAATGTAAGAGAGAGACCAAAGTATCATCTCGTTACTTCTATCTAATCATGATTTCCCACATATATTGCTCATTTCCCAATGATATGACTTTATGTTCTAAAAATGAAATGTGCAATAATGATCATTCTCAATATCATGATTTTTAATTAGAAAGGGAATAAAGTAATGACTCATTCTTAAAAAGTTATGACTTTTGACTTAAGGTTTGCACACATCCATTCGAATGTAAAAGTATAAAATGAGAATTTCAAGAAAGAATTCTAGTGCATTAGATGAGAGATTATAGGGTTTTAGGAGTCACATTTTGCCCAACCCTAGGGAAGTTTCACAAGCAAAGGGATGACACAAGGCATAAACATAAATCTTAGGAGGGGGGGGGGAGCATGAATTTCCACCTACCCTAGGGGAAAATCCAAGGTGCACAACTACATATTATTGATTTAGAGTTTAATTTCTAGATGCTCTTAAAAGTTTTTATTAGGAACCTAAAATTCTATGAGATGTATCTCGAAGTATCTCATGTAAATTTCTACTTAATGTCTGGATAAATTGAAATATAAGGTTATTATATTTGATTAAGTGTGATGGATGATATATGAATGAATTTAATGTTTAGATTTTATTGTGGATTGATTATTGATTGATATGGTAATTATGTATTATGGATTTAGAGCTTCCACCTACCCTAGGAGAAAATCCAAGGTGCACAACTATGTATTATGGATTTAAAATTTTTTATTTCTAGATGCTCTAGAGGGTTTTCATTAGGAACCTAAAATTCTATGAGATGTATCTCTAATTATGTAAATTTTTCCTTAATGACTGGCTAAATTGAGATATAAGGTTATTATATTTGATCAAGTGTGATTGATGCTATATAAATAAATTTAATGTTTAGATTTTATTGTGGATTGATTATTGATTGATATGGTAATTATGTAAAATTAAAATTAGAATTTTATTATTGGTAGGTTTGTGTATGCTAACATGGTGAATGGTGATAAGCCACAAAGTACACTCACACATAATAATAGAAATGAAGTAATAGTCCTTCTAATTGTGACACATGAGATAAACCTATATGTTACTATGATAAAGTACCTTATATAAACAAGCACAATAACTATGAGGAAACTATCATTGAGGAGAGTCTAATAGTTAATAACTACCTTATATGCCAATAGGTTACTATGATATTTGTATAATAATCATACCTTCATTATGTAACCAAGCACAATAATATTTAAATTATTTAGATAATTCATCATACATAATAGAATGTACTAACCCTAGAATTTAAGAATTTTATCTAAAACTCAGTATTATCCTAACAACTAGAGTAGTTGTTGACTAATAGATAGTTGATCGAACTACCTACATAATCCTTATAAGATTAATATCTAGATAAAAAATTCACTTTACTAATTATATGATCTATATACTTGTGGGATTGATTGGATGAGAAATACTCACCCAATGAGATTTTGAGATAGTCTATTCCTAAAAATTGAGCATCATAACAAAGTTATAATTATAGTTAAGAAATTAACACGTTTAGTCTGAGTGGTTGGCTAACACCATATCCAAATTTTCTTGCGAGAGAAGAAGATTATGGATTCGCTCTCTATTATTAACATTGAATATCTTCTTTAGTATGTCATTAGCTCCTTACTCCAACCACATCACTATGCATTCCATCTACTTTATCTACATCTTGAACATAAAAATACAAAAAAAAATTGAAAGGGAGATCTAATGATCCTTTACAATAATTCCTAAGCATCAATCATTAATACGACTTTCATAGCCTCTATTGAGAAAACATTGACAATCAACCATTAATTCATTTTTTAGAGTATAGATTAAAAGGGTCTCTATATAAGAAACAATTCTAATTAATGTAAAGATGCTTAAAAATTCTATCTCATGAGTGCTCACATAATATTTGGATGAATTAAATTTGGTAACATTCTTGAAGATAATAAAAAATACTTTACTGAGGTTGATACATGAAGCCACAACCCTACAATAAAATTTTCTTAAATGAAACAAATACCTTGATGAATAACTTCCCTAGTGGACCCATTGGAGCCATATAACAACCCCACCTTAATGTCATCCAAATTTAAGAGCAATGACATAAACTTTACATTATGCATTAACTCTATATAATGACACAATTTTCCTATGTTGACATTCAACATCAATCAAATGATGTATTATGGGAATCAAAATAATTTTATACATCAAACCTCTTCAATCAAATTTGGTATTATGTTGACATTCATACTCTTGACTAAGGGTGATTAGTCTCAATCAAAAACATTTGGCAACAACTAAGGATATTTAAACTCAATTAAAGGTATCTAGTCCCCGCTAAAGGATATCTAGTTCTAATCAAGGGTATTGAGCCCAAGCTAAGGGACATCTAGTAATAATCAAGGGAATCTAGCCCCATCTAAGGGACATCTAGTGCTAATCAAGAGCATCTAACCCCGATTAAAGAAATCAAATCTCAATCATAACGCACCTAATTTTAACTAATGAGACCCACTCCTAATCATGGTCATCTATCCTCAACTAAAGGTACTTAGGACTAACCAATAACATATATTGCCAACCAAGGATACTTGGCCAAAAATTAAGGATAATGAGCCTCAACTAAAGATACTTAGTGCTAGTTAATGGCATTCAAATTTCCACTCAAAAGTAAATATTTATGAGGTGATTTCTAATTATTTAGGTATTGTTGTCTGTTAAGTAGTACTTAATGATAATTAATCCAATCGGGCATGTTAAGGGTACTATGTTCTAATATTTTTATTTTTTTGAGTTTTTTATTTTTTTGCAAATTTAGAGTGTTTTTTATCCTTTGCAATAAGCTCAAATGATTTTAAGGAAGTATGAAAATAATAGAAAGAACCAAGAAATGTGTAGAAATTAAATTTCCAAAGAAGTTGCTAATATTTGTGAAAGTTGACAAGATATTATGAACTTGGGCAATAAAGGAACAAGATGAATTTGTGAGGCACATTTTAAGAATATCTTATGAAAATTTCATCACAATGATTGGATCAAGTAGAAGTTTAAGCTAAAGATTATAGTTGTTCACAACACCATGCAACAATTTTTATTTTTGAAATAATAACTATTCATTATCAAAATCTGTACATTCTAATATAATTTTAGATTATCACACTCACTTTTGAATACAATAAAAATTCTTATTTTAATTTTTCTAAGAATAAAACCAACATCTTGTGATTTATCATTATGTCATCTTCTATTTATTTCTCTCTAAAAGTGGTATATCATTGCTGCCAAGAGGGCTTTCTGGATTAAATTTTTTGGCATATTGGCTGAATAATTTTTCTGCATAACTTTGAAGGTGTCGGAGATGGAATACATATCTTCTATCATCTCTGTCGAGCTTTTTACATTATCCCAAATGCTCTTCATGAATGGACATTGAAAGAATAGGTGCTCGCCTATTCCAATTCAGAATAGAATTCACATTTAAGGTTTTTTAGAACTAAAAATAACTGAACTTTGTCATAATTTCCCACATTTCACAATCCATAAAAATGTGGCATATTTGGGAATGCATTTGGAAATCTAGATTGTCCAGGTCCATTCAAATTGCCTATCCCATCATTACCCATTAGAAATTTGTATGCATTGGATATGATTTTTTTACTTTCTCCCCATTTGTTGAGGTTTCCATAAGCTTGCTCAATACTTTTAGATTTTTCTATTAAGATATTTCTAATCGAGATGTATCAAGCTCATTCTACAACAACTTAAAAATCCAATATATATATATATGATGACTTAGATCCATTCAAATATTGTTGCTTTACTAAAAAAGTAACTTTTCCATTTGTGCTTCAAAATGTCTTCATTCTATCTATAATGACTTAAAAATCCATTGAATATATAATGACTTAAATCCATTCAAATATTGTTGTTTTACTAAAAAAATAATTTTGTTATTTGTGCTTTAAAATCTCTTCATTATATCTATAATGACTTAAATCTCTTAAATATAATCAAACATTAATAGTATCAAACTTTAATATGATATAATTTATCGTAGAAAAATATAATATTTTTATAAAAAAGAAAAAGATTAGAAGAAAAATATTAAATTTGTTTCATATATATTACAAAAAAAAACATTAAAGTAGGCAGCATATTTATATTGCATAAACCATAACAAGCAAACAAATTGACTAAACTTAACAAATTTATTTTGCATAATCAAAGAAATGAAAAAATCTTGAAATAAAATATTGAATTTTAAAAGATAAATATGTGTAACTTTTCTCACCTTAAACAATTTTAAAAGATAATGTATTACAAAAAAAAACATTAAAGTAAGCACCATCTAAATATGTCTTTTTTCTCACCTTAGTCTAACTTTTATATAATATCTTAAGAATCTTACTCACATAACATTCCTAAACTAATTAGATATGCCTAGAGGGCCTACTCATCCATATTATCAACCTAACAGGGCTTATGTAATTCATTGAAAAGCATTTTCTCTACTTCTCTATCAATTTATTATTCTATGCTCTATTATAGTTGATGATCAACATATCATCAATATATAGAAAAATGAAAAAATGGTCATCACTTGATTGATGACTTAAATCAAAACTTGGTGATCATAAGAAATGTTATGAGAGCTTGAGACTTCATACATTAATAGAACTTTTTATACCACTTAAGCTCATTCAAACTTTTTTCAATATGCATATCAGTCTTTCCTTCCATTCTGCCTAAAATCTCTCAAGTTGCTCTATATAAAGTATTTTATGGATGTCACTTGTCTTTCCTTCCATTCTGCCTAAAATCTCTCAAGTTGCTCTATATAAAGTATTTTATGGATGTCACTTGTCTTTCCTTCCATTATGCCTAAAATCTCATTCAAATTTTTTTTTACCACTGAGCCCGAGACTTCATACTTAAGCTCATTCAAACTTTTTTTCATTATGCATACCAATCTTTCCTTCCATTCTGCCTAAAATCTCTCGAGTGGCTCTATATAAAGTATTTTATGGATGTCACCATATGAAAGTGTTGTATTCATAACAAGTTGATTGATATATATGTCCAATTTAGTAGTGAAACTCAAAATTATTTGAATAGAAGATATCTTCATACCATTATTTTTATAGTTAAAGCAAAATACAACTATTTAATTTGAGCCTTATATATAAGTATTGGGAAAATTATATTTCAGAAACCCAAAACAAAAATATTTATGTTTTGGGATCAAAAAACAGAAACCTAATTCTATCTTGTGGTTTTCTATTTTAGATAGAAATATGAGAAATTTTCAAATTCACTTACAAAATTATTATTTTCATGAAGGTGGGTTTCAAACCCAGGACATATGAATTTTAAATGTGCTTAAAACCATTCAGCTACTTACATCAAAACATTTATGAAATGAAAAATAAAAATATAAATATACATAAATGTATTTAAATATTTTGTGTAGATTTGATTTATGAAAGAGTTTGATTTTTGAAAGTTCAAAAATATCTAAATCTAAAATATATGAAATAAGTTTGAATTTTAATTTTTTTTTTAATTTAAATCTGATTTTTCAAATTTCAAAAAAATAATTATGTATTAATGATTGTTTAATTTTATCTTATTTTAAGATTTTAATTATCTAATTTTTGTCAAATATTTTAGTTATGTTGCTACAATGATTTGACCCAAACCAAACTAGATTGCAACTCAAGTTTTATAATTTTTAGTCAAGTTGGGTTTGGGTTGAAACTCATATTGGGTTATAACTTGGGTTAATATTTTTTGAATATAAGTATGATTGGGGTTGCCCCCAACCTGACCCAACCTACCTAAATTGTAGCCCTAACATATCTCTTTTCCCTTATGTTATATTTAAACCAGGAGAAATGAATAAAAAAAATGAAATATTAAAAATGTTTTCAACAAATTCAAATGCCTTAGTAAGTTATAACAAAAAATATTTTATTTTTGCAAAAAGTGAAACAAATAAAAAAAATTAAATTTTGAGGCCCAAATTTGAAAATATTTATGATCTTGTTCTCAAAATCAAAAAAAAAATTATTAAAAACTATCTTAAACATAAGATATTGATGTTCAAGTTCTCCAAAAAACCAAAATTCCAATTTTATAAATGTGCATTTATAAAATATATGGGTGGTTTTGGATTTTGAAAACCAACCAAAGAAATTGTTTTTTTGATTTCGAAAAGTAATTTTCTTTTTTTAGATGTGTGTGTGTGTGTGTGTAAACCTATATAGTGTGTGTGTGTGTGTGTGTGTAAACCTATATAGTGTGTGTGTCTGTGTGTAACTATATATACATCTAGATCTATAAATATATATGTATATGTATATGTGTGTGTGTGTGTAAACATATATTGTGTGTGTGTGTGTACATCTAGATCTATAAATATATATGTGTATGTATGTATGTATGTATATGTGTGTGTGTGTGTGTGTGTGTGTGCGTGAACCAATATAGTGTGTGTGTATTTATATACATCTAGATCTATAAATATATATGTATATGTAAGTATGTATGTATATGGGTGTGTGTGTGTGTGTGTCGATCATTAAATATAATAACTTATAAATATACATATTTAATTATATGTATATAAACACACACATACACATATAATTTTATATATAAACATATATATTTATAGATCTATATATATATATAACACATATATATTGATATAGAAAACTATATGTGCGTGTATGTATTTATAGAAGTATAAATATGTGTGTGTGTGTGTGTGTGTCTATGTGCGTGAGTATCTATTTTTAAAAATAAAACCTATTTTTGAAATCTAAATGCTATTCTTTTAGGCAATTATAGAATTGGAAACTATTGAATATGAATTCCAAAATAGCACAGATTTATTTATATAAGCAGTAATAAAATTGGGTTTTCAATTTTTAATGCCGAAAAGAAAAAAATTATTATATCTTGGCATTATTTTAATAAAATTTTTTGATTTGAGGACGAAATTATAAATATTTTCGAATTTGAGCTTCAATAAATAAATTATCTAAATAAATACATCTAAAAAAAATTAAAAAAATAATCTGGCTGGACTGGAGATATATTATTTATTCAATATGTTAAAATAATAATCAATATTATTGTTTGTAAAAATTTAAATTAAAAAATTTATATGATATATAAAATTATTTTTTTAATTCGCTTCCGGTTTGGTTCAGAGAAAACCAGCATATTTAAGACTGGCGCAGCAACCCGAAAGCGATTAGGGTTTCCGTGTTGTCTCCGTCTATCTCCAATCTGAAAATAGGAGCATCGCTTCTCGCTGATCTCGCTGATCTCGCTGATCTCGCTGATCTCGCTGTTCATCGTTTTTATCCAAGGAAGGAGATTCATACGCCATGGTTAAAGTTAGTTTCTATAGGAACTGTAAGTTCTTCCCTACCGATGCGACTGTATTTACTCATTGCGCGTTTCTCAAACCAATGTTTAAAGATCCACTCGACGATATGTTTTTGTGTTGCAGACATTATTGATGATTAATACATCTGTTTAATGTTCATTCACCTTGCGAATAAAACTCCTCGCTTTCACTTCTCAGTCATATTTTCTAGTTGTCGAATTGTCGTGTTAAACATCGTCGCAAAGCGCCCAACAGAAACCGTAAAATTTGTCTCCGATGTCGGTTGCTTTCGATTTGAGAGATTAGTGATTAGTTTCCCTAATGATTTGATTAGGCAAATGTGAAATGCCTAATACACATTGGATTATGAATCACAAATTTGAATTTTGTTTTCGCCCGCATGTGCGTGAAATACTGATCGATATATCAACTTTTTGTTGAATTTGTTTCTTTTCAAGCAGATTGTGAAACAAAATAAACATTTTCTTAATTGTTGTCTCTGCGTGAAAATGACTGAATCATACATAAATTAACATCCATGACGAGGCCCCTTACCCACATTTGTAGTTGTGAAATGCTCGATTGCTTCTGCAAGGTATTTATTTGTCTTCGCTTAGGTTATGTGCCAGTTTATAATTCACAATTCTTGCACTGTGGTAACCTCCTCAAAGCCTAATGATTTGATCAGTTTCTGTGATCGAGTTTTTGACCTTCTCCTTCAACATGGTTCACTTTGCTGATTGGGAGTTTGTGCTGTTTGTTTCTCCATATGATTCTTACACTATATGCTACATGTCTGCAATAAAAACACCAGTGCAACCCAAAATGATGAATCATAAAAGTTCATTCTTCTTCAAAGTGTTACTCTTCGTGTAGAAACAGAACATATGTTCCTTCTTCCAATATAATTTACAAGAAAATCTAACTGCTGGAAAATTTCTGTACGCCCCATAAAAGCTGGTTTCTTTCTTTTGATATATATGCGCATATATATATATATATATATATATATATATGTTGAAAGTGACACACAAATAATGGTGATCAAACATGCTATATGACTCATAAAAGTCTTTGATTTCTTCTATATGTATGTGTGTGTGTAAGAATCTCACATATTTCTTGAGTTATCATTGAATTTGGAATAAAAGTGAGGCATCTTTATGGAATGGTTTTAGATGGAAAAACATTTAAGAAGCCACGTCGCCCATACGAAAAGGAACGGCTGGATGCTGAGCTGAAGCTTGTTGGGGAATATGGGCTGCGCTGTAAGAGGGAGCTGTGGAGGGTTCAGTATGCTCTGAGTCGCATCCGAAATGCAGCAAGAATGCTCCTCACGCTGGATGAGAAAAACCCAAGAAGAATTTTTGAAGGAGATGCCCTTCTGCGTAAGATGTTCAGATTTGGACTGCTGGAAGAGAAGCAAAACAAGCTGGATTATGTTCTCGCCCTCACTGTTGAGAACTTTCTAGAGCGTCGCCTCCAGACCATTGTCTTCAAGTCTGGTATGGCCAAGTCTATTCACCATGCTCGTGTGCTTATTAGGCAGAGGCACATCAGGTACATCTCTTCGCCACTTGTATATTTATATATAATATCAGAATGAAGGTTTGCGTCTGTATTGTGATTGCGCATGGTGGCTTAGGGTTGGAAGACAAGTGGTGAACATACCTTCTTTCTTGGTGAGGGTGGAGTCGCAGAGTCACATTGATTTCTCCATCAACAGTCCGCTTGGTGGTGGCGGGAGGCCTGGCCGTGTTAAGAGAAAGAATGAGAGGGCGGCCAAAAGGAAATCTGCAGGCGGTGATGGTGATGAGGAAGAAGATTGACGCGACGATGTTCGTCAGCGTGCGGAAGACTCTTTCCTTTATCGATGAATTTGTCACACTTGACCTTCCCTTTTTTGTTTTGTTTCTTGGAGCTCTTTTCTTGCTTTGTTTATGTATGCTCTATTTTTTTGGCAGAAGGTGAATGTTTGGTACATAGTTTTTTTTTTTTTTTTTCTGATAATTTATCAATAATAGTCATTGAATGTCGTTTAAATGGATATTTCAATCTAGTCGATGATAATATTTAAAATTTAAAATGATATTTTATATTTGTTATAAAAATTAAAAAAGATTATATATTTTTTTTAATTCATATTTGAATATAGTCAAACGAATGCGAAGGGTAGTGATTCAAAAAATATATCTATTTTTTAAAATTATAATTAAATATATTCTAACGAATGTTAAGCGTGGTGACTCTTAATGGGGATTTGTGTTTTGAGTGTATAAAACATAAAATAATTAAAAAAAAATTAAAATTAAAAAAAAGTGTATCAAAATCAAAAAATATGGTAAGTGAAATGTTTTATCTATTTATTTTTATGTATGTGTATATTCATATTATTTTTATATATTTAAGCAAACATATATAAATATAACTAAATATATATGTGTGTGTGTGTGTGTGTGTAAATATATAAATATATAAATATCTAAAAATGTACAAGTATATAAACATATATAAATACATACAATCACACACACACACATTATATGAAAAATATGTATATATATATACACATATATAAATATATTAATTGTATTTGCTTTTGGGCCAGTCGACCACTCTCTCTAATACACATGTAACATTTCTATAAAGAAATAGGTATATTCTTTGTCAAGCAAAAATCTAAAAATGTTGCACCTAGCACTTTGCTTTTAGGCCTTTTATAGTTAGAAATTAATATCTAAAATATCTTTTTATTGGCATGATTAAAATATATCACTAATGGTTGAAATGGCCTTCATAAAAGTCACATTTTGATTTTTTTTATTTTTAAAAGATATTTCTATTAGTCATACTCTAGATTATACTAATATTTATTATACTAATACATTAATATATCACTAACAATCACTAAGGCAATCCTTTGCGAGAGATGATAATTGTTATTGAAATGTGGCTCTCTTAGCAGGGCATAATATATTGAGTCCTCACACCTTTCGCAATTGACTACTATCTTGATCTTTAATTTAGTTTTATTTTTCTTATTTTGTGTGAATCTATTAAGAAACATTTAGTTTTTTTTCCTTGTTTATGTTAAAAGAAACCTTGGCCTAGATGTTTATCATAATATCTTAAATAAAATTCGTCTTAAACCATTGATAACTTGATTAAAGAGACGTTGACAATTTAAACTCTCTTGTCTTTTGAGTTTCTCTTTGTCATACAATTGAACGAGATTGATTCCATATGTAGCTTGAATCGCTTCCTTCTATTTTAGATTTTATCTTGCATAATGTTATTCCTTATTTGAATATATATATATATATATATCTACCCACCCACAAATAGACACACACACACACACACACACAAACACACACACATATATATATATATATCTTCCCCCCCCCCCCCCCCCCCCCCCCACACACACACACACAGATAGATAGGTGTGTGTGTGTGTGTCTACTCACACACTCTCACACACACACAAACACACACACGCACATGCACACACACACATGCACATGCACACACGCACACGCGCACACACATATATGAATGAGATGATTCCAAAATTAGTATGGAACATCTTGAATACCCTTGATTCGAACAAGTTTGAACAAAGACAAGTTTTCAAATTGGTCTAAAACATCTTAAGCATTTCATGTATGTGAAACATTTATGTATAACTTAGAATAGTTTAGTGTTGCTAATTTGAAAGAGTTTGAATAAGATGGGGTTTAAAAGATATGTGAAACATTTATGGTTAGTTTCATTCAATGAGCTTGAACAAGATACTTTGGCATAGTTCAGAACAATATGTTTAATATCATTCTAATAAGTTCGAATGAGATGTGATGCAAGTGGGTTAGAACCAACAATTTAGATTCATTTGAATGCTTTTGAGCTTAGCATTGTTGCGAATATGTTGCAAATTTGAGTGTGATACTAAATGTAATGATAAATATAAGAGTTGGGTTTTAATAAATTAGTACAAAGCACGTTGGACTAGTTGAGTTCAAGAATACTCCATATAGGCAACGACATTATTAGAATGTAACAAGAGAAACCAAATTTTAAAACTCATAAACCCTCGATTTTATAAATACAAAATAGCCTACCAAATAATAAGATGAATGTGTTTAAACCTATTGAAAATAAAAATACATTGTACAAAGTTTTTTTTTAAAAAAACTCAATCTAAATATTTATAAAATTAGATCGTGCGCAAAATTAAACCATTAAATGGATAAATCCTATTTGCAATGTTATATGCCACAAAGACGCCCTTATTTGCAATGTTATATGAGCACCACCAAATGAAAATTCAAAATTAAAATGTAAAAACATGATAGAGAGAGACACCCTTATTTACTAATCAATCTATTAGTAGTAGTAATAGTAGTACTAATAATAATAATAATAATAATAATAATAATAAATACTAATAAAAAATACAAAATTACAAAAAATAAAAAAATATAAAAAATGAAAAAAAAATGAAAAAAATAAAAAAGTATTAAAAAATTTAAAATATAAAATATAAAAAATAAAAAAAATAAAAAATAATAATAATATATATATATATATATATATATATATATATAAAATATAAAAAATATAAAACAAATATAAAAACAAAAAAACAAAAAAAAACAAAAAAAAATACAAAAAATACAAAAAAACACAAACAAAAACCAAAAAAAAAACCAAAAAAACAAAAAAATTAAAACAAAAAAATTAAAACAAAAAAAAAAAAACCTAAGCTATGAACACGTTAGTCTCCAAGAAGCTAGAAAGACCTCAATTTTTCTTGAACACACACACAGACACATAGTTAAAGCATATTATTGACAAAACATGGGGCTTTGAGGAAAATATGAAAGCATAAACCTATACAAAATAGGATTGAAATATGTGACAACAGATAGGCACATCTTCAAGCATACAATCAGAACTACAATATGAAATAACTTTTGCTGCCCAGCTCTTGTTCGTGCATAACCCACCCATGCCCACACAGATGCTTGATGAGGCGTCACAGTAGTGCCTCCTTGGCATCGCAAGACACTTCATCTAGCATGTCGAGAAAACCTCTTCGGGCTGGCCCATCAGGTGCGCATATGTTTAATCTGAGCCCACATGTGGACGCAGCTTCAAACCTGGTCCACAACTCTTTCTTCAGGGTATTCTCACCAGGGCGACTTCCTTGCACAAATGAGCTCCCACCTTCTTTCCACACCGGCGTGCTACTTGCTTCTGCCACAGAAAAACAAAAGCCTAAATATTAGGACACTCGCCCTCTTTTGCTCGTCGGACTACCATGCTGTTGGCGACTGCATGAAGGTGAATAATAGTTTGGAAGAAGAAACATGGTGTTGGAAGTATTGAAGCATGTACCAGCGTCGTCGTACTACCTTGGCCATTGAATTTCTTGGGCAGAATGAGGCTGGTTCGCGGATCCAAGGAAGGGGGGGGGTGAATGGGCGGGTGGTGGTCTGGTGCGGCGCAGCCCTTGGATTTCTCTTTCGGCAGCTCCAGCAGAAGACACGTTTTAGGAGGCGAGAAGGACCAATCAGGCGACGAGTCCAGTTCCTTCTTCGCCGTTGGATCTTCGAAATCTTCGTCGCCTTGTGTGAAAGGAGGAGGTGATTCGGGGCCGCCCCGTCGTCCCCTCGTGTTGGGCTCCAGCACCACGCATGATTTTGGAGGAGACATCTTAAAATGCGGAGTCATCGCCAGTACGGGTGGTCCCCGTCTTCCGAGTGTCGGAGGCGAAACCAACCCGCGCTCGCTTATCTCCGTCTGATCTGCCGAAGCCGACGGTGGGTCCGCCGTGAAGCTCGAAGAGATCGTCGTCTCGTCGTTAAATTTGACCGCCTTGGGCTGTTTCTGGTATTTGGAAGATAATGGCTGCCTGCATACAGAAAGAGGCGTGAGGAGAAACAGCTGTCGGCCCCTCTCGATGCGGCAGGAACCTCGCCAGGAAACAAGAGGAGAAGGAGAAATCATGGAACCCATTAGAGTTCTGCGCGGGCTCCCAGCATCCTGGTGATCATCATTTACGCCAGGAACACTTTTTCCCATTGCGGGGGATCGTCCCAACTGGTTCTCCTCCTCCTCCATCTGGTTGCCGGTGCCGCCGGGGAGGGCGCCCTGGAATCTCGACACCCAAGGCTGCATCGCAAGTATAAATTACTGGCATATGGTAGCGCACGCATGATGATATAAACGAATAGAATACGATAAGATCCGCAGGCATTACCTTCAAGGAGGAAATCATGGCCGTCAAGAAATTACCAAATGATTCGATTTCACCCACCCCTCCTCCTCCTCCTCCTTGTTTGCCTGAAATCTTCAGTTCACGTGTTTGCGAAACAAGCCCATCGATCTGCCAACTGATATGTTACTATTGAATATCATGAAGCATCATCTAAAGACAATCTTTTATCTAAAATTCAATCTGCAGAAACAATTTTAGTGGAAATATAACTAATTAATAAATATATATATATATATATTTTTAATGTGCGTATATTTGATATATGTTCTAATATATTGTCAATTTTAAATTTTTTTATATTTTTATAAAATTAATTTTTATTATATGAAACGACTTGGGAAATAATGAAATTATTGACTATATAAATTAAATATGATCTAGTAATAACTAATTATTAATTTTTTTTATAATTCTTATATAAATAAATAATTAATCAGTACCTAAATTAATATGAGTATTTATAAAATTATCAAAATCCTTAACTGAAATTAATTCATGAACTATAGTATCATCCAAATTCAACCTAATTTGTGCTTATTGATATATATGACAAATTCATTAAAGTATCATCGTAATATTAATTAACAAATTCAAATATAACAAATGAGCAAGTATGTCCTAGATATAGGCCAAAATGAGACAATTGAGTAGGAAAAAAAATAAAGGTCCAAAAGTATCCTCCAGACTTTATTTTTCTAATATTCACTGAAATAGAACTCATGTTCAAAAAAAAAATAATAATAATATTTATACTCATTAAAATCCTATCAGTCTTTGGTAAAAAAATAATTATATCATAATTGAATATTAGAGTATCTAATAAAAATACATCTCAAGGCTTTGGAAATCAACTTATCTCATCTTTAAGAAAGATTATAGACAAAAGAATCACTCTCAAAAATTCAAAAAGGTTAACTAAATAATCTCACTCCAAGAAGTAAAATTTGAAAGAATACATACTAATAAAGAACAAAAAATTACATATGCTTAATGAGATAATTTTTGATTGAAATTATATCCCAACAAAAATTATTTTAGAATACTCATCATAAATAATAATGTCTAAGTTATCCCAATCAAATATTTATTTTTTATTTTAACAATTTCATTCTATAGGAATATACCAGCACAATAAATCTAATATATAATCTCATAATACATGCAAAAAATATTAAATCTATATGAAATATATTCTAACGCATTGTAATTGTTTAATATTTTTAAAAAATTAATTTTTTATTATTTTATGAAATATCTAAAAAATAAAAAAAATACTTGTGATATAATATAAAATAAAAATACTAATGTAAATCATGAGCAATTATTAATAAAAATAATTAGATATCTAGAATATTCTTAGATATCATCTCTAATAGGTTCTCAAATATTTGAATATGTCAAATTGAATAGGTATTTGCTCACATCAATATGAAGTATAAAATATAAAATTCTGATATGCATTTAGATTTTCAAACTAACACAACTTGAACTCTAAGATAGAAAGATACTTTTAAGAGTAAGATAAAATATTCTCAACTTGACCAATGATAAGAGACCAAGTTAAAAAAACTCAAGAAAAAAAATTCACAAGCCCAGACATCTAGTAAGATATTATACAATAAAAAAAGATAATTCATCACGATCAAACCTAAAGAATATCCTTCTCATATTCTTTTGATCCTTAAAATAAACATCAGTAGAATATAAAATAAAATCAAAATTGAATAAATCTCAAATGTAGCTCATTGAAACAAAAATTAATATGACAATCATAAATAAACAAAATACATAAAAAATAAGGAACCAAGATAAATACTATTATATTCACTATAATTATTATTAGCTATCATAATATTAAATTAATAAGAAAAAATTTAATAAAAAATAATTATCAATAATATGAGTATTAATGCTTGTAACTACAATCCAAAAGTTTGAAATAAAAGTAAAAATAAAAATAAAGAGTTTTAATTCCTAAAAATATAACTCACTAAAAGAAAAATTAATAAAATAATCAAGAATAAGCAAAATAAACAAGAGAAAAAAAAATAAATATTATCATATTAAATAACTTTTAAATAATTATCATTAGTTATCATAATATTGAATAAATAACAAAGAATAATAAAAGTATAAAACAATTAATTATCAATAATGTCAATCTTTGTTTCGGTTAATTCACAAATCAAATATTTAGAAATGAGAGTATAAGTAATAAAACTAGTAGTAACTTAAGGACTCGTGAATGAATCTAAATGTCAATGTGTCCCTCTCAACACTCTAAAAAAGTCTCAACATCTTCTCTAAATTTAACTAACAACAAATATCTTTAGTATGTTAGATCATCCAACACTATGTACACTACAGAACAATTTTTTATACATATGTTTATTGATATCATATCACTACTCCCTAAATTAACTAAAAACTCTTGGTTTGAGTTCTAACTAAATTAGGAACCCTAAATTTTAGGGTTTTCAAAAACTAACACACCTAAATAATTAGGGTTTCAAACGAAAACATTATTGTTACACAAAAACTCATTGCTACTACCTAAAAAATAAGGATTTCATACCAAGACATTACCATCAAGCACCACCCAAATAACTCATTTTTGTCACACAAAAATAGGTTTTCAAAACAACACTTTTATCGCCGAAACAAATACCAAGATTTTGACACCACTTCCTCTCCATGGCATTGACATAGTGGACATCAACACTCATCGCACGTAGTGGGGATGTGAATTAGAGGTGTCAAACGTCCTCGCAGCATGCATGGACCCTAGGGCTAAGATGGAAGCGGTTGAAAATACCCTGACTTTCATTTTCTCGTGCATGAACCTGAAAGAGCCACCCGAAGGGTTCATTTACGAGAAGTTGACAGACTTGTTCACATATTACGATATTAGGTATGGTGGTGGTGGTGGTGAGACTGTGAGTACAGACACTGATACCTTGTTCGGTGATGACGATTATTCCATTAACGGAGCGAGGGAGAAACGTAGGGGTGGACCTTCACATAGGAGTGAGCTGTCTCGGTACTTAGATACCAATTACTGCTCAATCCTATCACCTTCTGATAATAAGAATCTTGATTTATTACAGTGATGGAAATCATATGAATCCGCCTATCCCGTGCTATCTAGGATGGCACGGGATCTACTGACTCCTCCGGTGTCGAGCGTAGCATCGGAGTCTGCTTTTTCTGTTGCAATGAACGTGATTTCGGATAGGAGATCGAGATTACGTCCAGATATGGTTGAGGCCTTGGCATGTTTGAAGGATTGGGAGGAATCGAGATTTAGCATCAGTGATCGTGCTGAAACTGGGACTGTGACAGACACTGCAGTCGCATCCACATCCACTACGATGGCGGAGGAGCTGATTGCCGATGATGATGATCCATATGATACTAATCTTGATGTTGCGACTGATGATTCTCATGATATGCCGCTTGACGATTGGTGCTCATCTGCTCTTTTTTTTCGATGTTTTTTTATTTATTTTATTTATACGCTTTGTTTGTACTTTGTACCATACGTTGTGTTGAAACTTATACTTATTTTGTTCGGACTATTGGTTTCAAAAGCATGAATGGTAATTTTTCATTTGTGTAGTTTAATTTTTTTTAATTATAATTTTTACTAACTTAATGTATTTATTTATTATTTTACGATTTAAATTTTATTTTAAAATTTAATAACTTCAAATTTTAATATATAATTAATAAATTATAATAATAAAAAAAGCTAAACTTAATTGAAAAAAAAAAAATTTTTTTTCTAATTTTTGTTTGTTTTATTTAATTTTAAATGTTATAATTTTTACAAAAAATTATATTTTTTAATTATTACTAATACTCTAAAGTCTATACAGTAACTTAATAAAAAAATTTACAATAAAAAAAAAATTTCTAATCTGCCATTTTGGCATTTTCAGCCCGTGCTCGTGCTGGCCTCCCGGGACCCGGACCCCGGTTGACCCGGTCCCGCGTTGCGGCTCCCGCCCAGCCTGCCCTGCCGCCTGGCTTGGCCTGTATTGGCAAGGCGTGCCCGAGCGGGCCGGGCATGGCACGGCACGGCCTTGCCGTGCCTACGGGCCGTGCCGTGCCCAGCACGGCACGGTAGCACGACCGTGCTCGTGAAAAATGGGTCGTGCCATGCTGGGCCGGCCCGTTTGACACCTCTAGATGTGATGATGGTGCATGGTGGCATACACATCCATGTGGAATGTGCTAGTACAATGCACGTACCCTCTTTTTTAGGGTTTTACACCCTTACAGACCCCAAGGTTTGTTCCCCATGGAGTTTTGGTTATAGTTGAAATTATAATGAAATTTAAAAATAAAAATTATACAAATAAATTTCTTATATAATGAGCAAGTCTAAAGTAAACAAAATAAAAGAAAAACTAGAAACTAATAACTACACAATTATAAAGTAAACAATTTTATTTGTTGTGAATTCAATTCACCACGATCAATGTTCATCATATTATTTTTGTTCTCTCTTTACAATCATTCTTATTCCATCAATCTTTACATTTTTTTTCCTTCAGCTTTAATTCCTCTATTAATCTCGATGTCATAAAGTGGCGTTTGTTTTTTTTTTTGATTAATGCTGAATAAAATTTTTTTAAGATTTATACTAAATAGATAGGCGGAGACCGAAATGAGGATTTTGGTTGGGTAGGAATGAGCTTTTTCTGAATGGAAAAAATCAAATTTCTTGACTTTTTTATTTCAGCTATTTTTTCAAAAAATTCAGTAATAAGTTATTAAAAAATAAAAAAATAAATGGCTGAATGCTGAAATTAAATTGGTTTCAGCATTCATCCAAAAAAAAAAAAACAAACACGCCCGCCCCAAGTAATTCCCAACAAACTATTCGAAGCTAACAAACTATCATTGCATCAAAAAAGTAGTAGTCTAAATGAACGAGATAGTGAAATGCCTTGTCCAAAAAAAGTCTAATTTTTATTTTCCAATATTTTGGAGAGGATTCATGCTGATGAAAACATTAAATTTTCTTCAACAGATCATTTCTCCCCTCCTTGATTCTTGTGGTGAATAGTTGGCTGTATCACAAATCTTAAAAAGGAATGAGTTGCCTACTTGTATTGCCATGAACCGACATGAAAACTAGTAACCAAAAACAACATTAAATTCAACATTTTAACAACCAAGCATCTTCACATAGCATACATTTCCACAGTTCATCCGCATCTACTAGTGAATGATGCTAGTAAATTTAAGCAGTTTTTTGAAATCGTGACTTACCATTTATCTAAACCAGCCATTGCGTGTCAGCATCTGTACTCGTTTCACAGTTGAGATAACAGCGGCTATCTCTGCTGTGAGAAAGAACCATTGCTTCTGCCAAGGGAACCATAATGGCGATGACAGAAAATCCATCAACAATTGTGCTTATGCATGGCGCGATCAATCCACTCATGAATATGTACATGGTTACTATTGCACAAAGAAATATGCCTCAAGCTTAGCTCTGCCGATAATCTTCCCCTACATATCCCACTGTTCCAGATGGGTGAAAGGGAGATGAGGATGCTAGACTAGATTAGAGTTATCGAACCAAAGTCTCGCTTATTTTTTATTTTTTTAAAACCATAAACTGAAATTTTAATATTTTTATTAAACCCAAATCAGTCGGCTTCTTTTGTTTTTTAGATTTTATTATATACATATATATATAATCATAATGATACAGATCAATTAATTTAATTTAATACCAAAATTAAATTATTAGATTAATATTAAATTAATTATTCTAATCACACATGTGCATATATTCTAAATAAACAAAAAAATTAAGATTTCTTTTATTGCATTTGAACAAGACTACGAAAGGGATTATGGCTTAAATAAGATCTTGAACACTTAAATATAAATTATTTTACACAATAATTTATAATAATTATAATTCACACCACTATAAAATTATAATTGTACTCACTCACTTATTTAAAATAATTTATGTCGCTTGTTACTTATCACTTATTAGACTTTTCACGTTAAGATTACTGATACTCGTTGATTGAATTAACTTACTGACAATCTAATTTAATTAATCTCTTAATTATTTCTTTTAGATTTTTTTACTTGATTTATTTGATATGCCGCATCATAATCCACATGAAGAGCTTGACAATATCAAAATTTATAATTTTCCTCAATAAGGCGTCATCAATTCTTTTGACAGAAATTGAATTCAATTAGTAATTAATATTTATCAAATATCTGATAAAGTCATCTAATTCACAGAGTTCGCATTTTTATTTCTAGATTACACTCTTTATAATCAAAATAACTATTAACAAATATAGACAAGTATAAGAGTCATAATATTTATAATAATAAAAGTATATTTTATTTTAGAATTCATTATAAAATAAATACAACGTGATGCTCCTGTTCAATACACACAATTGCACTAGCACTAGAAGTTAGAATTTTTCTATTCGTTGCAATTAAGATAGACCTAGTGGAATCTAATACTACAATCTTATTGATATATTATCCGACTTTATCTAGATTATGAACAATGAATTCTTATTCTACAAAAATAGATGATTCAATCTTCTATGCGTAAGCAAGTCTGTACATACTAAATTTCTATAAATAGAAATAGAATAGGGGACAAATGTATTTTTACTACTTCAACTCAATATAAAATATTATATTAAAAAATAAGAAGATATAAATCAAAAAAAAAAAAATCATAAATAACTTATAGCATAAACTAGTTCCAACAATCTCTCACTTTAGCTGGAAGACTCTTTGTAAAAAGATCTGTCAAGTTGTTTGTCGTTGTTACTTTCGTCATAATCACATCTCTTTTTTTAATTAATCTCTTATTAAATGATATTTATGCTCGATATATTTTATCTTCTTGTGAGTTCTTTATTCCTTTAAATTTATAACTACTCTATTATTATCATAATAAAATGTAATAGGTAATTACACATAAGAAATGACCTCTAGATTCATCAGAAAGTACATGAGTCATACAGCCTCCTTGGTAGATTCTGAAATTGCCACATACTTGGCTTTCATGATGAAATCAATAATATAAAATTATTTGATATTCTTTTAACTTATTGCTCCCTTTCCCAAGATAAACACATAATCTAGGATAAATTTTCTTAAATTCTGATCTAATTATAAATTTGAGTCTGTATACCCTATAGGCACAAGATTATCCACTTAATTACTAACATATAATCCTCTTGTCCATTTCAAATACTTGATTATGTATTTCACTGTTACCTAATATTCTTATCCTGAGTTACATTAATATCTACGAATCATGCCAACAGCATAATGGATATTGGATCTAATGTAAAATATTACATACATGAGATATCTTATTGTAGATACATAAAAAATTGTCTACATTTTTTATCTCATTGGATATTTTGGAACATGATTTCTTTATTAAAGAAGCAATTTAATATCTGAAAGAAAAAATATTTTTTTAAAATCTTACATATTAAATCAAATCAATATTTGATCGATATAAATAATTTGAGAAAACTCAATATTATTCGCTTGTAATCTCACAAAAACTGAATCCCAAAAATATGAATAATTTCTTATAAATCCATACGAAATTGACTGGATAATCAAATCTTAACCAAATACAACAAGACCAAATCATTTACATTGAATAATATATCATCAACATACAATACTAAAAACACCATAATTTATTACCTCGCTTTATATATATAATACTCATATTGACATTGATCAAATTCATAAGAATTAAAAACTTAATATCAAAATGAGTATTTTAAGATCTAAATACATGTTTTAATCCATAAATGACTTATTCAACTTACACAATATGTATTATAAATATCTTTTTATGAAATTATCTGATTGTATCATATAAATATATTCTTTAAAATGTTCATTTAAAAATATAATTTTTATATATATTTATTAAATTTCAATTATAATGAATTGTAATAGACAAGAGAATCCAAATTAATTTCAGCATAACTACTGACAAAAAGATTTTCTCTAAATCAGTTCCTTCTTTTTGAGTAAAATCATTTGTGACAAGCATAGCTTTATAAGTCTCAACATTACCATCTATCCCTCTCTTTTTCCTTATAAATCCACCTGTATTTTATGAGTTTTATCACTTCAAGCAATTCCACAAGATCCCAAACATGATTAGATTATATTGACTGTATTTTTAATTCCATAGTCATTGGCTAATATTCTACATCTCTATCTTGAAGCACATCATTATTTTTTAAATCAATATCTAGCTTATTTAAAATTTTATCATAAAACTCTCTCAATAGCATATACTATATAGGTTGATGAATAACTCGCCCACCATGATAAGATATTCATCTTTATTATATACTTTCAATAACACTATAAATACATATTGATCCCTATGAATCATTATGACTACTACCTTCTGGTTGTAGTACCGGCACATCAATAATGGACACACAAGATTAAATATCAATGTCATCACAAACAACTTTCTCATTATGATCAGGCAATGAGGTATCAGATACGTCACCTTGCGGTGTTCCTTATGTTATTGAAATAGTAGAGACAATAACTTCTCTTAACATCTCTATAATATTTCTACTTTTGGGCACTAGTGCTAACAATGACATTTTGATCTTTTAAACTATAAAATAAATTATTTTTAATCCCTCAAGGATATCCCACAAAAAAACAAACTTTTGTTTTGTTTCCAACTTATTTATTTTCTCTTTTAGCACATGTATTTGGTAACCCCATAAATAAATTTGTTTCAGACTAAACTTATGCACAATCCACATTTCAATTGTAGTTCAGACACTGACTTAGATGGAACTAATTTCAAAATATAAGTTTTTATTTCTAACACATATCCTAAAAAGAATCAAACATATCCAAATTACTCATTATTAATCTTACCATGTCCATAAGAATCTTATTATTTCTTTTTGTTACATCATTTTGTTGTGAAGTACTAGGTGTAAATAATTATATGTAATTATTCGATCCAACAAGTAATCATAATTTCACTAAAGAGATGCTCACAATCATGATAAGATCATAGTATTTTAAGATATTATGATATTTCTCTATTTTCGTCTTGTACTCTTTGAAATTTTCTAAGATATCATACTTATAGTGTATCAAATAAATATATTCATATCTTGAATAATTATCAATAAAATAATAAAATACTCAAAATTATCTCTTACTTTAATATGTATGGCCCAAATAAATTAAAGTGAATAAATTATAATCATTTTTTGGTTATTTAGCCTTTAGCCACAAAAAATTATTTAATCATTTTTCCTTCTAAGCAAAACTCATATGCTGTAAGTATTTTTACTTTCAATGAACTCAAATGTCTATCTTAACTAATCTCAAAATCTATTTTAAATTTATGACCTAAGCATGAGTATCAAAGATAGATTTGATTTATATCAGAAGAATATTTTCTTTTATATAATAAGGCATTAATGTTATTCAACACGTATTATTGCACCAAAATCAGAACTATAGAACAAAAATAATTTTTAATAACATAAAGATTATCTTTAATATATCAAAATAAAAAAAAATTTATTTAAGTAAATTATTACAAGATCATAAAATAAAAAAAGAGAATTTATTTTTAACTAAACTAAAAACTAAAATCAAATTTCTCTTTATTTAAGGTGCATACAAATAATCTTTTAAATTTAAGATAATATTTCTCTCAAATTAAAGCATACAATCTCTCACTATAATAATTATTGTTTGGGTATTATTTCTCGTGTGAAGATTAATTTCTCCACCATTATATATCTATAGATATCACCGCTAAACATGTTTCAATTACTAATGATTAATATTTATATTAATACTACACTTTGCTAAGATAAATTAGATACTACTTCTACCAATATATTGATTGCTTATGATGAAAATATTTTTCTTTTGATTTTTTAACTCTCGCTTGTGACATAGGAACTTTCAGTAGTCACTAATATGGTTGAAAGAATTTCTTTTAATTTAATAAAATTCTTTCAACCATAAATATTCCAAATGATTTCTTGATAATAGTTTCAGCCAATAAAAATTCCTTAAGCAATTGTGCCAAAATCCAATCAAGTCTGTTCATATTATAATTTAGGTAGAATTATTTATTGAAGTCTGACAATGATTGAAGAATAACATCAATCTGAAAATTCACATCAATCTCATCTTTAAAAATCTCTAGTTCATTTAGAATACTAATCATCTTGAAAACAATATCCCTTATTTGGATATTTTTAGTCATTATAGTATTAATAAGATCTTTCATGAATTTCTTCCTGATTAAATGAGTCTGATTTTTTAATATTTCTTTGAGATTAGACAACATGGCATAGGCCAAGTGTCATGGACATATACTAATATTGAAATATATTTGACATGTTAGCTAAAATATAATATCTAGTAGACATTTCATCAATCATTATCTATTTCTGATAAGGTTTAACTTTCTCATTGATTACCAAATATTAAAGTTTATCCATGTACATATCTATGAGTACAAATTTATACTTTTCAAAAATCAAAACAATATTAAGATTTCATTTCCAATCAATATAATTAGTTCCTTCAAATTTATTCTCTATGAGAATTATGATGAGTAGATTAAAAGATATTTTCCTGAAAAAAAAATTATAATAAACTTATTAATTTGAATTCTATTACAAGAATTTATTCCCTCCAATAATTTTTGAATAAATTTATCATTAATCTGACATATCATAAAAAATAAAATGACTCGATAGGAGAACATCTATTATTTATTATTTGTTCAGATAGGTCAATTTTTAATAATCTTGCTATATAGGCAATAATTGTACCAAACAAGAATAAATTGATAACTTACTTTTAATCTTACAAAGAACAATGACTCAGATAAAGAGAATATTATTATTTATAACTAAGTATAAATTATCACCTAATTATAAACTAATTAATTCTCAAATGATTCATTCAGAAGAAGTGATTCATTTAATCAATTCATTAAATTACTTTATGATAATTTGTGCTAAGTATATCTACAAACCAATTAGTGCGATAGGAGAAATATACCATGACTATCATACTAACTTGCATAACTTTCAAATCAATGATGGAGACAATGAAATTCATTTAATGAACTCACTCGCCCACTTAGATATTTTAAAATTTTAGGATTTTAATTTTTTTTTTAAATATGTATTTTCTTTCGATCCAAAATTATCATGCTAGTTGTCATGCTATACATACATACCATAACAACATATAAATACCCATACATATTTCCATGCCACACATATTTCTATGCCACATAATCTCATGAAATAGATAATCCCATGCCACACATATTTCTATGCCACATAATCTCATGAAATAGATAATCCCATGCCACACATATTTCTATGCCACAACACATAAATTTTCATTCCACAAATATGTGAAGACAAAGCATCATGCGTATTCAAATGTCAAACACCCCAACTATGTAGGTTAAAGGACATCTCACCTATATAAAGTGCTTTAAACCGAGCAAATCTGCCCACTTTCACTGCAAATGTTCGGGGCAGTGTCCAAGGTAACAAAAAAATAGATTTTTTTTGGAATCCAAACCGTGTGCTCCGCCATTGTCGGTGTCTATCATCATGAGTTCTATTGTCGTCAGTTTCTATGATCGTAAGATTCATCATATACATTATCACTTGTTGCAACCGCCACAGATTCTTCCACTATTGGACACGTCAACCATTACATATGTCATCGTCGGCTTCAAATATAACTTTCAGTACCATAATTTGCCATAACAGTCTCTGCAATGAGTAGCACCGAAAACTTATACCATCACCAACGCTGCTATTGGCCGTGACTATTTCCATAGCCATAGTCACCGGCGATAGAAACTATCACTGGCACTGCCATTGGCCATGACAACTTCCACATTCATAGTTGCCAACTACTAAAATCATCACTGGCACTCCTCTTAGCCATTACAGCTTCCATAATCATTATCGCCTACAATTGAAACCACCACTAGTATTGCTACTGGCCAAAACAGCTTCCATAATCACCATCACAAGCAACTAAAATCACCACTAGTGCTACTACTAGCTATGACTGCTTCCATGTATGTCATCGTCAACAGCTTCAACCACCTCCATTAGTAGTGTTAACCACCATCTCAATCACCATTATTGCAGAATAATAACAAAATAAAATTTACAACTTCATGTAGAATAAACACACAAAAATTAATTGCAAAATATATTTAAATTACAAAAAATTAACTCCACAATCCATAAACACAGCCGAGTTATCTAACTTGGCCAACATAGAATAGATTGCCTCTGTTTAGGTTGGCCATTCCCATTTTTACAAAAAAAAATTTAAAACTAACTTATTCACACACAAATATTGTAATATACTCCCTTTTATACCATTATTGGGGATATAAAAGCTCAATAATTCGAGTGGATAATAATTGTTATTTAGGATTATTTTGTTACAAACATATGTTCATAAATATTATAAAAAGATAGCTCAAGCTTGGCTCTACCGATGATCTTCTCCAATATATCTCACTTTTCCAAATGGGTACTAGAAAGATAACGACACTATAGTGAATTAGAGTTGTCAAACCAATGTCTCTTATTTTTATATATTAAAAACAAAAAATCAATAGTGAATTAGAGTTGTCAAACCAATGTCTCTTATTTTTATATATTAAAAACAAAAAATCAAAAATTTAATATTTTCATTAAAACTAAACTATTTGGCTTCTTATGTTTTTAATATTTTAATTATTTATTTTATATATATATATATATACACACACACACACACATACATAATCATAATCAATTTAATACAAATTAAATAATTTGACTTAATAACAAAATCAAATTAACCAATTATAATTAAATTAATTATTCTTTTATTGTATCTAAATAACACTACAAAAGAGACTATAGCCTAAATAAGATCTTTGACTCTCAATATAAATTATTTCGTATAATAATTTATAATAATTATAATTCACACCACTATAAAATTATTATTGTATTCCCTCACATATTTAAAATAATTCATATCTTTTATTACTTAACACTTGTTATAAACTTTTCACATTAACATTACATATACTCATTAATTGAATTAACTCATTAATTGAATTAACTCATTGACAATCTAATTCAATCAATTTTTTTATTATTTCCTTGAAATTTTTCTATTTAACTTATTTGATATGCTGGATCATAACCTACCTTTAGCATTTGATAATATCAAAATTTATAAAATTTCTCAAATGAGTATCATCAATCCTATTGACAAGATATAAATTTCATCAATAATATATATTTATCAAATATTTGATAAATTTATTTAAATCACAAAATTACAAATATAATTATAAATTACATTCTTTATGAATCAAAATAATTATTAATAAGTATGTACAAATATCAATTACTTCAATAATAAGAGTAATAATATTTATAATAACAACGATATATTTTATTTTACAAGTATAAAATAAATATATCATGATAGACTCACCCAGTACACCCAATTACAATAGTATTAGAAGTTATAACTTTTTTATTCACCATAATCAATGTAAACCTATTATAATCTAATGCTACAATTTTGTTGAAAGATTATCTAACAACTATCCAAATTGGAAACAATAAACTCATATTTCACAAGAATCAATTATTCAATATTTTATACATAAGTCAATCTTTACGCACCAAATTATCTACAAGCAAAATAAAAGATAAATACAGTTTTACAAATTCAGATCATTATAAATTTTTTTATTAAAATAATAATGAGATGTAAATCAAAAAAACAATCATAAAATAATTTTTAGTATAACCTAGTTTCAACATAAATGGCAATGGTGTGATGGATATTCATTCAATATGCATATTCGTTTGTACCAAAATATTCCAGCTAATGCATATTTCATGATTATTATAGAAACATGTCAAGATAAATTATTCTATCACCAATCAAAATTGTTATCCGTTCCTAAAATTACTCCTAGAAGTAAAGTAAAGAGAGCTTTTAAATCAACAAACATCGAAGCAGATACCCATAATATCAAAATCAGAATCATACAACAATCATTTTTGTACCATCAAAAACTTGAAATCAAGGTTCTGAGACAATTTTTCTGAGCGATAATTACCTGACGAGTGAGAGAGGAGAGGCAGGACTGGATAAGTAACACTCGATCAAGAAAGTCGTCCTCAACGTCTCGAACCCTCTTTTCCATTTTATTCTGTGAGTGCATTTTTTTCGTCACAGCGATAGAACTCGAGAATCTCGTATGTTTATCAAAATTTGTGTCCTGATTGTTTGACATGTCCGTCAGGGCTTTCCTCGCCGATCTCGTTTTTGCTTCTTGTCTCGGCATGTTGCCACGCCACGTTTATTCGATGATGCAGGAAGGAAAGGAAAGTTGCGCTCCTGCAAGAGCAAATCTCTTCAACGTGATTCAAATTTGCATTCCGTTCATGTTTTCAAAGTTTCACAAAATATAGATTCTCTGTTGACAGGTTATTCTTTCCGCTCTCACGGAGCCACCCGATGTAAGCGACAGAAAAGTGCTGGTATAAATCTTCCATTTTAATATTTTAGTATTTTGTACGGAAAATGATATTTTAAAATAAGAAATATAAAATCATTTCGCTGTAAAAAAATATTGACCAAAGTGCAATGACATTTTAGGGTTTTTATTTAATTAATTTAAATTAAATGCCGTCGTCCACCAATGACATTTTAATTAATTTAATTGTGGCATCCACTACGATGGCAATTAAATTAATTAAAATTACATGTTAGGGTTTTTATTTCCTCTTTTTTTTTTTCTTAACATAGTCCTAAATATAACAAAAGTGATACTAAGAATTAGATGCCTATGAAAATATTATTGAAAAAATATATTTAATTTTCAATTAATTTTTCACTTAATTCATCATGCACTTCATTATATTAAATTGGACTGCTAAATCTTTTTGTATATAAAACTCTTACAATTATATAGTACTTAGCTCTCATTCATTTACTTCAAGAAAACAAATTTTGTTAATACATGTCCTTTGAGTTATTTGTAATTAAAAACATGAAAATAATAAGGAACTAAAAAACAATGATATGTCCTGTATTTAATTATTTTTGTGTATTTATTTGTCATGGTAGTTGAGATTAATAATGTTAGGAGATGATTTTTATGTTTGTAATGTTTGATTTTATACTTTTTTTTTATTTCATATTTATGTTTTCAAGTTTGGCTGATTTTAACAAATGGAAAAAATATATAAAATAATTAATTGAAAAAAAATTATAAAAATAAATATTTATGTTTTAGGTATAGTAGTAATTAAATACTATTTTAATAAATTATAAATATTATCATACTTAGACAATTAGTTTTTAGGAAAATATACAGATCCATGTATTTTATCTTATTTACAATGAATATTCTCAAATTAATAGATTGGAATACAAGTAAGGGAAATAAAAAAATAAAAAGAATGGCCACTACTACTGTTAAGATATGGTCCTACAATTTTTAAAGTCGCTGACTTTATGGAGTAGAACACCAAATCCTATAGATAAGATGTACTTCTTTGGGGTCTAAAATTAAGAAAAAAAAAGTTATTTGCAGAGAAGATAAGAAGCAATTGGTAAAATAATCAATAGTGATATTATCATTATTATAGTTTTTTTTTTAACACTTAATGAGTTTTGGAATGTAGATATTTTGACTCCTCGTGAAATTGACTTTTGATTTGTTTGTTAATATCTCAATATGTCATGAAAAGAAAATCAACTACAATAAGTGATACATAAGTTGAATTTTATTGAGTGATAAAGTAATGGATGTTGTATATCATGACTTTTTACTTTCATTATATTTGCTTCATGAACCACAAAGCTTTTACCCTTAAGTTGGGTTGCAAATTAATAGTTTGAATTCAAGGCCTCTAATTATAAACTAAACTCAAACACCATATTAAATTATAATTTTTTCTAAATTTTTAAACTATAAGAAATTTTTTGTAATACGATTATTATTATGGAGTTAGAAAATAAAAAAGTGCTTAAATGACAGAAAAAAAACATGCAAAAAATATAAATATGAATAACAAAAATAAGACAAAATGACACAATGATTTAAATTAAAGATACTTTTGATTATTTTCTTTATGATAAAGTTGATTTGATATCAGACTAATGACTTCTCATATTATTTAATTCATTTTGGACCATTTTATACAGGTCAAATATGTCTATTTCAATAATTATCATGATATTTTACTATAATGGATAAATGTTGAGGACAAAAACATGTCACATATGAGGGGAAAAAAGCTGTTATTATGTCTATGAATATACTGATCGAATTCACGTTTGAAATTTTGATTGATATGAAATACTCAAAAACAAACATTGACAAATGAATGTTCAAATTAATACTCAATTGTAAGAAATCACTTAGAAGTGGAAATAGGTTTTAACCTTTTTCAATATGGGATGATAGTAGTGTGCGCCAAAAGTTAAATCTGGTTAACACAACAAGCATTGAAAAAATTGAACTGTTTATTAAATTTGTTTGAGTCAAGGCACAAATGAACCAATCTGTGGGTGACCATATAGATTTATTTGTTCGTGAAAATTACACTGTTGCACAATCTAACTATGGTTGTGGGCCTAGTATTGGTGCAGTACCAGACAATAAAATGATTAACACAAAATTCAACAAAAACTTTATTATTAGAACACAAATTGGAAACACTAATAAGATTAATTGAAATTATTAGTGCATGATAGACATGATGTAGAACGAGGAGAGAGTAAGAAGATGAAAATGTTTATGGACCAAGAAGTGAGACAAATAGTATTCCTATTGTCACCTAATAATGTCCAATTAATGGTGTCACAGTGTCGAGCATATTGATGTCTTGAGTAAAATGATGGGTAGCACATGAGTGATGAGTATGTGTAACAAGTTTTATTAATAAGAATAGGTAGAATAGCAGGATTGACCATTGCAAAGTAGGATAATTTTGTAGAATTATATAGCTAGAAATTTGTGGTTAGAATAATAATAAAAGATTTAGAAGAAGGTCGAGGCTTATAATTCAAATAGATGCAATGGATATATATGAGGATAGTATGGTCAAACTTACTACAAATTTGGCACAAGGTATTTGATGATAGGTTGAAGTATGTGGGTTCCAATGTGGTTGAGATCGACATAGTTGGGGTTTTCCCAAGATGGTGTGTTAATATTGATTTAGGTTTGATTTTTTTATATATTATCAAATAATAACTATTAAGTTCATTCATGGAGATGGTAAACTCTTGATTTTGATCTCTTAAATAGTCTTGATGAATTTTATATTTTAACTTTTGAAAATACATGAATCTAGTAATAGGCATCCAGAAAATCTTATTAGATTGTTAATAGTAATAATTAAATGTAAATTATGATTGAAACTCAAGATTACCTCAATATACTGAATTATCATGCTATTCATAACTTAAACATCCAATTGTTATAGATCTTATAACCAACATTTTCTTTCTCTAAAGTAAAGATTTTTATCTCCACTAGATGTTGACTCGCATGATAATGGAAGAAAATAGAAGAAGAGAGACAGAGAGAGAGAAGAATGAATTCATTATTCTAGTTTTATCCTTCCATAAAAAAGTGGCCAAATAGCACTAAATGAAAGGTGCAACTCTTATTCTATACTACATGCATGATTGCCACATTTTTACAATGTATTTTCTCTAAAAGAAAAAGTGAAATAGTATAATAATTACAAAACTTTATGAAAAGCTTGGCCAAAACTCATTTCCTCAGTTTATTTACACATATTTGTTACTCAAATTCATAACTATTTGCTAACATTCATGAGGGTTTGTGAACTTCCTCTTCCTTTTCATTTTAATTAATAGGTAATATTATGTGATAATGAGAATAAGTAATATCATGTGATAATGAGAATAGGTAATATTACCATCTATGCCTCTATGGTCATTAACACGTCAATGGAATTAATTATAAATAATTACTACTTAAGATTGATAAATACATAAATTATCTACAATTTCTTTGTATTTTTAAAATAAATTCGTTGCTCATCATGAAAATTTTTAAAAATTATCAAATAAATATACAAAAATTCATTTATAAAGATTATTAAAAAAATACCATGTTAATATAATGTTGTACAAAATTTAATGTCACATATTGGCTACATAATAATTTTTGTCAACAAAAATATTTAACCATCATTAGAAATCATCAAAATACTAAATTGTATTTGTATCAAAATCTATTCGATAACAAACATCAATGGAAACAATTAACAAAAATAGAACTTAATGAAGAAGACTCATTAAAAATTACCTCAATATGGTAAACAAATCATGCCATTAATGAAGTATTCAATTCTAATTTCAGTTTCTCTCTCTCTCTCTCTGATAACATCTAGAGATTCAGTACATGCATTTTTCAATCGGCAGTAAAATCCATTTAAATTAGAGTAATTGTATTTTTTATCCCACAAAATTAATTTTTTAATGATCTAGCACATGATATTTCATAAGCAAATAAATTATACATTATGAAATGAGGTGTTACACAAATGTTCCTAGCAAGCTTGTTTTGTTCTAGTTAATTAAGTTGCATGCTAGTTGGCCAGATATACAACTATAACTACCCAACTGGAACTATAGTTGTTTAAATTAGACATATATGCAGTAGTTATAAAATGTTTGTTTTTGTTAATCAAAATTTATCTACAACAAAATATATAAATGTAGCTATTTGAAAATTGCAATTAGTTACTGATAATTTTTAATCACAAACAATATTGTTATAAATTTAAATGCACGGATAAAAATATTTGTTAGATAAAAATGTATTTTTTTACAAATTAATCCATGAAGTTTGGATTCAAATGTGACATATGAATTGAGATTATGTTGTAAATATGTGGATGTCGAACTTATTTGAAAACAACTTTATTGATTTGTTTATGTAGCACTAAATTTGTTGCATTGAATATATAAATAAAATTCTAAAATGAATCTTCTCTTCTTACATATAAAACTTTATAAATAACTCTATTGATATGTTTATGTAGCACATCGTCCTCATCATCAAAGTACATTCTCAATAATTTTTTTATAGCATATTCATGCCAAATAAAAACACATAAAAATTATAGATTAATACAAATAGTCAATCTGAAAGATACAAAAATTTATATTCTAAAATAATGTTATAGTATTTTAAAAAATAAACATGAAAACGGGAAGTCCAATTGATACCATAATTTGGAGAGCAATTATCATGCAAAAGCAAAAGGAGAGCATTATTTTCCTTTGATCTACTTCTCTTTTTCATTTTGTTTTTTAAAAATATTATAACATTATTTTAAAAAATATATATTTTTTATGATATAAGTTTATCAATTGCTCTCCAAATTATGGTATATATGCAAATGTTAATATTAGTTAATTTTTTATGATATATTAACAATGAAATTCATCACTTTAAATATATACGAAGAGTCACTTCTGCAAAGTCATCTTATGGAAAGGTTCAATAATATGTTTTATGTCCTTTCCAATTTTAACTACCCTAAGGCCTCATTTGACACAAGAAAAAAGAAAAGTTTTCAACTCAACTACAATTGAGACCTAGAATTTTTTTTATTGCGAATAATTTAAATAAAAATATCAAGTGGTTTGAAGAGAAATTTCTCATAACTTTTTCATGAGTATGCAACAAGTGAGCAATCAATGGCTCGACCACCACTTTTATTATATTATTTACATTATGTTTATTATATTATTTGAATTATTATATTTTTGAAATTAATTTTTATATATATTTATATTTTTCATATGATATAATGTTGTGGAAAGAACTAACATGGAAAGTTTGCAAGGATCAATTTCTTTTTTACATCGTTAATCCATTTTTTAATGAAGAAAATAAATATGTTGTTATGTTTTATTTAATTGGAGCTTCAATTGAGTATTTGAATTGCATGATGCCTTAATATAGTTTTGTTTTATAAAAGTAATCGTTGACTTTGATTTCTCGATGAGGGCATCTTTTTGTCGCCAAAAATTATGTGTGCTTGTGATTGCTATTGTGGTATCATGTTTAAAATAATTTTGGCTCAAAATTATGTTGATTTTGTGTTAATCTTCATCTCTTGAAATTTAGAATATGAGTTTCTGAGTAAGCTGAATCTAAATTGCAATTTTAATAGTTAACATTTCTTTTATTTTAAAATGTTGATTTCCTCCTTTCACAACATTCTATAATTCATACTTGTAAATACATTTAGTTTTTTTGTAGCAATTTAATGTTAAGTTATCACATATAGATTATATTTTCTCTCTAACTTGGTTCGATGGCAAGAATTGTCTAAGAATTATAGGTGTCATCTGAAATTCATTATATACAACTTCTTTATTTTTCGACAATAAGTCTTAGATATTAATCCAGAGTATCATTTGTCTAGATTAATTTGGAGGCATGTGAAATCAACAAGAAAAAACTTACTTTCATCATTACTTGGTTGGTCTAGAAAAACCAAAAAAACTAGGTCATTAAAAAAGAAAGAATTAATTCATGGGTTCTCATGAGGCAGTCCAATTGATGTCTTGATTTGGTGGGCAATGTTGCGACTTTGTTATAATACTTAATTATAAGGTTAGATAGTATCCCAAAGGCTAGTTGGTGAGTGTTGCTCATCTAATATCATTCTACAATGTTGAATTAATGAGATAGTCATTCAGACAAGAATTTGCCCCAGACAATAACTTAAAATCATATTAAAGAATGATTTTAAAGAATAAAAATATTATGCTGGATGTTATTGATGTGAATTAACATATATACATTCATTATCCTACCACAATATTTGAAATGCATAAGCATTTCAAATAGTATAAATTATATTTAGTCTAATAATTCTCATATATTTTAACTTTCACAATATTTTAGTATATATGTTAAAAAAATAATATACAAATTTCAATAAATAACTTTGATACTAAAAAATTAGCGAAGATGGCCAAGATGGCTAGACCCTTACTTCAATACTCTGTCTTAAGATATTGTTTTTGTTGAGAAATAACCAACAAATTATCTTTTGTATTAATAATATCATCAATGTGAACTAGTAATAATAAAAGAACTATCACTTGTACCTCATTAATAAAGATTGGAGTAATCAAAAATATATCTACCAAGTCTAAAAATGTAACAACAATAAAGAATCCAACCAAACCAGACACTAGTTGCTTCTCCATATGTACATCTTCTCTAGGTCACCATGAAGTATATTCTTCATGTCTAATTGATACACATCCTTATAAGAAAAAATAACAAGAGAAAGTAATAATAGTCTAAACCAAGATTATCTTAGTTATAAAAAATAGATTATCCCAATAATCAATCTCAATTATAGGTAAAATAACTAACAAAAATATAATGTTTTTCTATCTGCCCATTCATCATAGCATATTAGTTATGAAGATTTAATATATTTATTTAACTATAATGCCTTAAAACCAATAATAAAAATCACTTCGTTGCTTGATTCTAAAAATGTCAACTTAACCAATGGAAAGTGACCAAATTATGAAAGTGAAACTAAGAGTTCAACTCAGGTTAAGGATGCAAAAGATTTGGATTTCATATAATCACTAGCCATACCCTTACTTTTTCTTTTCCTTTTCATGCACTTATCATTTTGAAATATCATTATATTATAGAAACTCTTACTATTTTTTTTTTTTTTGGCAATCTAAAGACCCAGATAGTTGAGTTACTAAGATCCCCATATTATCCATATTATAGTTCATTATAAAATTGTCATATGTATTTTGTTAGGCTTGGACAATAATGTCAATTACCAACTCATGGCAAATCAATAGACCAAGTTTCTTTAAATAATCTAAATAATCATTTTTTTTTTCAAAACATGAGGGCTTGTTGAGATTCTTACTATGATCTTGTCAAAAAATAATGTCATAATGGTGGCTAACTCTTTAATAAAATCATTTTATTAGAACATTTTCTTGAGATGGCTCACTAATGTGATTGTCTCCATATTATCAATCATTTATTTTTTAAGTTCAGAATTCAAGTTGGCAAGCATAAGACAAGTCACATCAAGAAAAATATTTTGATAATGTTTTAGGTAATAAGGGTATTATTAGTAGGGTTGGCAAGTATAGGTTGCTCAAGAACAAAATTTCCTTTTTTTAAAAGAATGATTATTAAGCTTCTATGCAAATCCATGGTCTTTATTTTATTAAATTTATCTATCTAAATAATTGATATTTGTGATAAGTTACATGTTATGTTGGAAGTCATTATCTACAAATCACATGTAGAGTAGTACACTATTAAATTATAGCGAGGCAAAAATTATTTTCATTAAGTTTTATAGAATTAAAAATGCTAAAAAATTAATTCAACAACTTTGTTACTTGAGATTTTATTTGTTCAAGATTCATATTCCACCAAACTTTGAGTAAGTTTTGGCTTATCACTCATTGTTTAGAAACTCAATTAGAGCAAAAAGACACTAATTGCACTAAAGTTACAAGCTTTCTATAAATAATAATGAAATAAAATACAAACTACTAAGACTCACAAAGTAGAATACATACATATCTATTTTGCCAAAACTACATACATTGATTTTCTTTACATAGACACAAACCCTAATAAACTAACCATAAGAAAAAATATGATTTTTTTTTCAATATAGATAAAAAAAATAGACATGTAGGTCTTAAACTATGCACAAAAATAGAAAAAGATAAAGAAAGCAACAATTGATCCAAGATAAATAATCATCAGTGCGCAAAATTAGAAAAATAGGTTTTCTTAATATTACATACTTTAAGTATGTCATAAGATCAGATGAATAAACATCAAACAACTATTTTTTTCATCTTTGTTACTTCAAAAAAAAATTTTTTATCAAGATTTCAATCTTGTTATCATTTCTGAGAGAGAGAGAGAGAGAGAGTAGGCATATAGAAATGATTTTTTTTAGTTAATTTTATGTTTGAGAAAAAGTGTGCACATGTTGAATATACTCGTGTTTTCTACCTAGTAAGTTTGATTACACATATATTTCATCTTGTATTTATACTTCATGCATGTTCCATAAAGGTGGTAAACAAATTGAGTGGTCAAAACATAAAGGTGCAGCATGACACATCTCATGAAATTGGCTAGTGCAAGATGAAATCAGCTTAAGTGACAAAATGTGTTTAAGTCATGCTTGGGTCATGCTCTAGTTCAAGTAAATAGAACTCTTTTTTTTGCAAAGATAGTTATGTCAACTTAGATTAATTAATCAAACTATAATCAAATAATTAATCTTCATCAATAGTACCAAAATTATATTGTGACTTTGCAAGGGTGCCAAATTTTATTATTGATTGACATGATCTTAAAATCTCGATGGATAATTATTTCTCATTTAACATATCAATAAGTATATGAGTTGTATAAATAGAAAAATGGATGTAAGTCTAATAATAGATTATATAGATATTGTGTTGGTATTTGAGCAATTAACAAAGAATTAACTATTAATAGAGTTGAATCGATAAATATGAAATTTCAAATAGATACTTAGAATATAGGGTTGACTCATTTTCGTGTCTATGTTAATATATCTTTAATATTTAGTCAGTGTTTTATTTGAATATTGAACAAATGGTAGATTATTATGAAAATACTCAAATACCCACTTAGCATATAATGTCGATATCAACCTTAGGCTATAACTACCAAAAATAATCATCTCGTAGTTTTCCTCCTCATTATATTACTACCAAAGTCACACATTATTCTATTCATAAGTAATTTGTACAACTAACCCTACTAAGAAATATGTCAAATACCATTGCTAATTAATATACGTCTTAAAGACACATATGTTAAATATGGAAGATGATGTGACAATAAATATGTTTATTCTTTCAACTTCATAAGTATCATACTCATAAGAATTAACATATATATTGTCATGAATCATACCTATGAAACTCATGCAAGAGAAATTGACTCACAAGGTTGTCATGAATCACCTCCTCTTGTATGTGCCTCATGGCTTACTTATTACCATTTGTCATAGACTCATTGCATTGGGCTTCATAAAGCCTATTACAAGTTGAACTTGAACATGATGAAATCTAAGAAAATAATTAAATTTACATCAATCTTGAATTTTTACTCAAATTTATCTGATGTGTCAAGGTTATAATGGATGTTACTTGCTTTTTACCATGTCACATGTGTATGTCAGGTGACAGACATATTAATATCTATCACAACTAATATGCATTAACCTATGATATAGCAAAAATTTTTAAATTTTAGCTCTATAATATCCATCAATATCCAAATCATAATATGAGTCCGTTGGTGGATCGATTGGCGAGGTTACTATTCATGATTTCTTAAATTTTCCAAATATATCATTTACAAGGTTAAGAGCTAAGAAGATCAAGGAAGCAATGGTTGGGTTGATGCAATCCACTTGGGTTGAATTTAGACACCTAGTTAACATGACTTCTACTTTTAAGCAGGGCTAAATAAAGAGAGAGTAGCCATAATCAATTTACTTCATGCAACCGAAGAGTTAGGCTAACTTGGAACATGGAGCTGAGCAAGTTAATTGGGCTGAACCATTTATTTATTTAAATTAATAGGGGCTATTTTTTTTATGAAACTAAGCTCAAATTTGTATTTTATTGGGCTGGCCTAACTTGGGCTTGTTTTGAGCTAATTTCTTAGCCTAGTTAATTTAGGATTTTTCCAATGGTCATATAAATAGGCCATTATGTTATTAAAAGAATAACTTTTTTGATGGATGATATCTTGAAATTTTCAAAATTAGAGAGTTGAGTTTTTTCTTCTTGTTCTTGAATGAACTTCTGAACTTATCAAAGAAATATTTTTATATTGTGGCATTCACCCTTCAAATCTAAGTTATTGAGACGAGTTTTCATTGGGTTCCTAGAATAAGATTTCAGCAGATCTATTGGACAAGTTTTCAATGGGTTTAGATTCTTCAAGTTTTTGGTTTTTTTTTTGTTCCTTGTTGATCATTGGGTCAAGGTATTTATTGATTACTTGATTTTCTTTTCGTTCTTGCTTGGGGGTTTGATGATCATTTCAGATTGTGGGTTCAAAGGGGTTTTCCCTTGTGAGTTCACATGATTTGGTATCAGAGCTAGGTTGCAAATCAGGTCTTCAATCTTTATTATTAATTTTTCTCCCCCACCTCAGTATTATTCATCGTATTTTCGGTATTTTTCATTTTCTAGATTTTTGTGTAAACCCAAGATCTACATTTTGGGTCATTTTGCTTGGGGTTTTACTATTTATCATTGCCCATGGCACTGTTCATTTCAGATTATAGTGTAAACCCTAGATCTACATTTTGGGTCATCCCCCCCGGGTTCACTGTTCATCATCGTTTTGGCACTATTCATCATCGTTTTGGCACTATTCATCATCATTTTCTGCACCGTTCATTTCAGATTATAGTGCAAACCCTAGATCTTTTTTTTTGGTCTTTTTTTTTGGGGTTTCCTTCTTTTTGAATAATTTATTCTTCATTTTATGTTTTATAATTTGGGGCTTTCTCTATTTTTCAATTTTTGTTATTGTAGCTCCAAAAAAAAGAAGAATAAAAAAGAAAAAAAAAGAAAAGAAAAGAAAAGAAAATAAGTTTAAATGTTGAATCAAATTCTAGTTTTTTGTTGAATTGTTCTCTCTCCTAATGATCTTTTTTTGTTTTGTGTCTTCTGGGAACTATGACACTTGTTTTGCTTATTCTTATTTCTTGAATTTTGTTTGATGATGGGACTAAACATTAGTTCGTGGAATTTGTTTGAGTTTAGCTAGTTCTTAAAGAACATGAGAGTGAGAACAAGAGTGGTAAAAGACTAGAGTATAAGAGATCGGTTTCAGGAAAAAACCAAAAAAGAAAGAGTGAAACATGAGTGAAGTGTCATCCTTCGAGTGTAAACACGTAATGAAGTGTGTGTGTGCAGTTTTATTACTAACATTATTCTTGCAAGGTATTCAAAATATGTCCAAGGAAGGTGGATACCAAGGAATAGAGATAGATGATGCTTTCACAATGCGAGCCCTGTACCAACAGTTTAAGCGGCTAAACATCATGCTAAATGAAATCATGGATAGAATAGACACACAAGATGCTACCATAGCCAATTTACAAAGGGGTCAGTCGCGAAGAGATCCTAATGTTAGGAGGCAACAAAGGCGTGCTCATGAACCATTGGTGGAATCTGATGAAGAATGTGAGTTAGTCCTTGAGGATGATGAGGATGATTATGCTATTGGAGCTAATATGGGCAAATGTGAATAAGTTAGGCATGAAAGGGGGCTTAGAAGAAACTTGTTGGGCAGAGATAGAGTAGATGAAAATACCACATTTCTAAGGTAGAAATGATCCAGAGACATATTTAGAGTGGGAAAAGAAGATTGAGTTGATCTTTGATTGCCACACCTATTCAGAGAAGAAGGTAAAACTAGCAGTTATTGAGTTCCAAGACTATGCACTTATTTGGTGGGACCAATTAGTGACCAACATGATGAGAAATCACGAGGGGCCTATTGATATTTAGGATGATTTAAAGGTTCTCATGAGAAGAAGATTTATATCTGCCATTATCATAGGGATCTTTTCTAAAAGCTTTAAAGTATGACACAAGGTTCAAAGATCGTGGAAGATTATCACAAGGAGATGAATGTTACTATGATTAGAGTTAATGTTGAGAAGGATTGGGAGGCTACAATGGCAAGGTTTTTGAATGGTTTGAATTGAAACATTGCTAATATGGTGGAGTTACAATATTATGTGGAGTTGGAGGACATGATACATGGCTTTGAAGGTGGAAAGACAGTTGTAAAGGAAGGGACCAGCAAAGTATTTGTCAACTTCTACTCCTGCATAGAAATCAAAGTGGAACAACAATGAAATACATGACAATGCTATTTTCAAGCCCAAAACTGAGACCTCCAAGAGCAAGGAAGATGACTCTACTAAGCATAAAGGTAAATTTAAAACCCAAATCAACCATAATCGTGACATCAAATGTTTTAAGTATTTGGGTTCATGTCATATTGCTTAACAATGCCCAAACAAAAGAGTGATGATTATGAAAGACAATGGGTAAGTGGAGACCACAAGTGAGAATGATAGTGATGATATGCCAGCTTTGGAAGATGTTAGTGGTGATGAAGAGAAAACCTATGCTGAGGAAGACAAACTTCTTGTTACTAGTTGTGCTCTTCATACACAAATCAATGTGGATGAAACAGACCGGGAAATGAAAAATATATTTCATTCTAGATGTAGTGTTAATAGCATGGCATGTTGTATAATCATTGATGAGAGAAGTTGTACCAATGTTGCTAATAACACCCTTGTTGAGAAGTTGGGCTTGCCTTTGTTGAAACATCCGAGGCCTTACAAGCTACAATGGTTGAGTAATTGTGGGGAGGTCAAGGTAAATAAGTAAGTCTTAGTGTCTTACAATATTGGAAGGTACAGTGAAAAAGTACCATGTGATGTGATTCCTATGCATGCTGGCCATATCTTGTTGGGAAGACCATGACAATATGATAGGAAGGTAATGCATGATGGGTTTAGAAAAACGTATAGCTTTATAAAAGATGGTAAATAAGTTACACTTGTCCCTTTGTCTCCAAGGCAAGTTTATGAGAATCAAATGAAATTGTTGAGTGAGGTTGAGAAAAAAAGAGAGAGTGAGGCTGAAACTTCAAGAAAAAAAGAGAGTGAAAAGAAAGAGTGAAAAAGAATTAGTTGAGAGAGAGGGAAAAACAAAAATGAGTTTCTATGCAAAAGAAAGTGAGGTTGGGAAGGCTTTTATGGCAGATCAGTCGATGATTTTTATGGTATATAAGGAATCATATCCTACTAACGATAAAACTAACCAATCTCTTCCTAGCATATTTGTTTCTTTGTTGCCGGAGTTTGAGGATGTTTTCCCAGAGGAAGTTCCTAGTAGACTAATGCCCATTAGATGTATTGAACATCAAATTGACTTCATACCTAGAGCTGTTATCCCAAATTAACCAACCTATAGAAGTAACTCAGAGGAAACAAAGGAGCATCAAAGGTAAGTAGAAGAGTTGTTGAGCAAGGAATATGCGAGGAAAAGCTTGAGTCCATGTGTAGTACCAGTACTTTTGGTGCCTAAAAAGGATGGGACATGACATATATGTATTGATTACAGAGCCGTCAACAACATTATGGAAAAGTATCGTCATCCTATACTTAGGTTAGATGATATGATTGATGAGTTACATGGGTCTTGTATTTTTAGCAAGATAGATCTTAAGAGTGGATATCATCAGATAAAAATGAAAGAATGTGATGAATGAAAAATTGCATTTAAACTAAATATGGATTGTTTGAATGATTAGTTATGCTATTTGGTCTTACTAATGTACCTAGCACTTTCATGAGATTGATGAACCATGTTTTGTGTGTGTTTATTGGAAAGTTTGTTGTTTATTTTGATGACATTTTAATATATAGTAAGAGTATAGATGAGCATGTTGAGCAGTTGAGATGCGTGCTTCCTATTTTGAGAAATGAAAAGTTGTATCCTAATTTTCAAAAATGTATTTTGCATGGAGAAAGTTATTTTCCTTGGTTTTGTTATTAGTGAGAAATGTATTGGATGGATGAAGAGAAAAGATAATCAAAGAGTGGCCAATGCCTAAGAGCATCATTGAGGTAAGAAGCTTTCATGGTTTGGTTAGTTTTTATCGGTGATTTGTAAAAGACTTTAGTACAATTGGCTGCACCACTCATTGAAATTGTTAAAAAAATATTAGTTTTCATTGGGGAAATGATCAAAAAAATGCATTTGTTGTTATTAAAGAAAAGCTATGTTCTACCCATGTGTTAGCATTACCTGACTTTTTAAAAACTTTCGAGATTGAGTGTGATGCCTCATGAATAGTAATTGGAGCTGTTTTGATGCAAGACAAGTGCCTAATAACATTTTTCAGTGAGAAATTGAGAAGAGCAGCTTTGAATTACCCAATTTATGACAAGGAACTATATGTACTTGTTAGAGCTTTAGAGACTTGACAACACTATCTATGGTCTAAAGAGTTTGTAATCCATAATGATCATGAATCATTAAAACATCTCAAGGGCCAAGGTAAGTTGAACAAGAGGCATGCTAGATGGATGAAGTACATTGAGACTTTCTCTTATATTATTTAGTACAATCAAGGTAAAGAAAATATGGTTGCTGATGATTTATCCCAAAGAAATGTGTTTCTAACTTCTTTGGGTGCTAAAATACTTGGATTTGAGTATGTGAAAGATATGTATGTCAGTGATGTTGATTTTACTGATGTGTATATAGCATGTGATAAGATAGCATTTGAAAAATTCTATAAGCATGATAGTTACTTGTTTAGAAGAAATAAGTTGTGTGTGCCAAATTGTTCAATCCTTGAATTGTTGGTGCATGAGGCACATGGTGGGGGGTTGATGGGACACTTTGGTGTTAGGAAAATATTAGAGATCTTGCATGAGCATTTCTTTTGGCCTAAGATGAAAAAAGACGTCATTTGCATTTGTAGTAGATGCATTACATGTAGAAAGGTCAAGTCCAAGGTTATGCCACATGGGTTGTATATACCCTTACCTGTTCCAAGTGAATCATGGGTAGACATATCAATGGACTTTGCTTTGGGGTTTCCTAGGACAAAAAGGGGTAGAAACTCTATTTTTGTGGTTGTGGATAGATTTAGTAAGATGACCCATTTCATTCCATGCCATAAAACAGATGATGCCATACACATTATTTATTTATTTTTTTGGAAAATAGTACAACTTCATGGTGTGCCTATAAGTATTGTGTCATATAGAGATGTTAAGTTTCTTAGTTACTTTTGAAAAGTTTTGTGGGGTAAGTTGGGCACTTAACTTCTGTTTTCCATCACTTGTCATCCACAAACAGATGGACAAACTAAGGTAGTTAATAAAATTTTATCTCAACTTTTATGCAATGTAATTAATAAGAATCTAAAAACTTGGGAAAATTGTTTGCCATTCATAGAGTTTGCATACAATAGGACCATGCATACTACTACTTCTTATTCTCCTTTTGAAGTTGTTTATGGTTTTAATTCAGCAACTCTTTTGGATTTAATGGCTTTACCTATAAATGAAAGGGATAGCTTGGATAGTAAAAAGAATGCTTAATTAGTAAAGTCCATTCATGAAAAGGTTAAGCTTAAGATTGAGAAAAAAAATGAATAGTATGCTTCCCAAGCTAACAAGGAAAGGAGGCTTGTCACCTTTGAGCTTGGAGATTGGGTTTGGGTACATGTGAGGAAAGAGAGATTTCCAGTACAAAGAAGATCCAAGTTGAATCCTAGAGGAGATGGACCATTTCAAATCCTTGAAAAGTTTAATGACAATGCATACAAAGTGGATCTTCCAGGTGAGTATAATGTGTCTACTTCTTTTAATGTTGTTGGTCTTTCTCTATTTGATGTAGGTAAAGATTCAAGGTCGAATTCTTTTGAGGAGCGAGGGAATGATGAGTCCGTTGTAGATCGATTGGTGAGGTTACTGTTCACGATCCCTTAAATGTTCCAGATGATCCAATTACAAGGTTAAGAGCTATGAAGATCAAAGAAGTAATGGATGGGCTGGTGCAATTCACTTGGGATGAATTTGAACACCCAATTAACAAGACTACAACTTTTAAGATGGGCTTCAATAAGGATGGAGTACCCCTAATAAATTTGCTTCATGCAACCGAAGAGTTAGGCTAACTTGTAACATGGAGATGGGCAAGTTAATTGGACTGAACCATTTATTTATTTAAATTAATGGGGGCTATTTTTTTTCATGAAACTAAGCCGAAATTTGTATTTTGTTGGGCTTGCCTAACTTGGGCTTGTTTTGGGCTGATTTCTTAGCCTAGTTAATTTAGGATTTTTCCAGGGGTCATATAAATAGGTCATTATGCTATTGAAAGAACAACTTGTTTGATGGATGATATTCTGAAATTTTCAGATTTAGAAATATGAGTTTTCTCCTCTTGTTCTTGAATGAATTTCTGAACTTATCAAAGAAATATTTCTTTTTGGCGTTCATCCTTCAAATCTGAGTTCTTGAGATGAGTTTTCATTAGGTTCATGGAGCAAGATTTCAGTGGGTCCTTTGGACAAGTTTTCAATTGTTTTAGATTCTTCAAGTTTTTGGTTTTTTTTTTGTTCCTTATTGATCATTGGGTCAAGGTATTTATCGGTTACCTGGTTTTCTTTTCATTCTTGGTTGGGGGTTTGAAGACCATTTCAGCTTGTGGGTTCAAAAGGGTTTTCCTTTGCTGGTTCACATGATAATATTAATACAAACATCAATCATAAAAAAATATTTATCCATCATTCACATGTATATAATTAAATCTTAGATCTCAATTTAGTCTAACACTGAAAAATATTTCATATGAGATATTTTGAGAGGAATCTTATGGAATTGATGATTATCATCCTAATGCAAGCCCAAGTAAAAATCTAAGTATCAAAATATAAACTTAATTAAGTATTACTCATGTTTGCATTGAATTTGTTCCTAATTGGGTGTTGGAATCATGTCACCTAGAATTTAGTATTGCTCTTGGCTCAAAATCTAATTCACGCTTTCTCATTTTTCTTTTTTTTTTCCTTTCTCACAAAATCTTCGACGTGATATTTATATATTTTGTGGATTTAATGCAACACAACAAGCTAAGAGTTATGGTGTTGGCTTGAGGTTGTAATTTTCTAGACTAATCGTATCTCATATGGAGTTGTAAAGTCACGATGGCAATAAATATTGTTACTCAAGTAACTCCATTCAAGAGTAAAAATGTTGCAGCACTAAGAATGTAATAACTGGCATAAATTTTATGTGAAATAAAATACTATGGTATTAAAAATAATCATGACTAATATTTTTTCTAGTATAGCAAAATATCATCATATTGAGAATGATTATGACTAATATATTTATTCTTTTTCACAAAGTCATAATACTAGGAATGATCATGAAATTCTTAATTTAATAATTTCTATTATCATAATACTAGGGATCATCAAGGTAATTCTCAATATCATAACTAATCTAGTAATTTATCTCTGGAGCAAAAAGTCATAACACTGAAAAATATTACAACCAGAGTAAATACTATTTGAAATAAAAAGTCATAGTATAAAATAATATAATGACTTAAAATACTTGGTGTTTTTACTTTGTAATAAATAAGTTATGATAATGAGAATTACTATGATTATTTATAGTAATAAGGTACTTAACTACTACAAATTAGAAATAATGCCATGGCCATTATATGTTCTATAGATTATTTGATCACGACTCAAAAAAGTCATTATAGTCTTGTAGACTATATTGTATAATGAAAAGATTAAGTCAACTCGATAGTACAATCATAACATACAAAGATTGTGTCAACTCACTTATAGAATCATGGCATACATTTAAACCTATACTCACTTCATTGATAACCAATCAAAATATCAAGTTTATTGGCAGTAAAAAGGTTAATGAGAACCTATACAAATATTTAGTTGGAAGCATTTTATATTCCTCAACAACCATATTATTTATTCCTACAAATATTTTATCCAGGTTCATGTATTTTCCAATGATGTCTATCTTGGAGCATAAAGATATCTCTATCTTTTTTATGATATTTTAAGATATCACAAGAGAGCATAAAATGGGAGAAAGGAATAAAATAAAAAGATAAGAGAGAGTGTGAGAAATAGAGAGAGAGTGAGTGGGTGAATGATGAAATAAGAAAGATAAAAAAAATAGACATGAGAGTTCGGAGAGAGAATGTGTGGGGGTGTGTGCTTGTATAAAATAGAGAAAATAAAATAAAAGAAAAAAGAAAATAATTTATGAAGATAAAAAAGGAAGGAATAAACATATAAATGAGACTAAAACATATATAGGAAATTTCATAATTAGACATAAAATATGGGCAAAATGTAAATATTTTTCATTTTGGATCGTTTTTCCTTATTTTTTTTTAAAAAACTAGACTAAAACATAAAAATTTTAAAATAATTCTGTATTGTTCTAGTGCCAATTACTTTTTAAAATATTCACAAACCATACTATACCCTTAACCAAAAAATTATGGTTGTTTATTCAAAATTGATGTTGCCACTTTTTATTTCAACTAGCACTCCAATGGCAAAAATTATTAAAGCAAACATAAATAATTAAATAAAACACAAGCCAGAAAAAAAAAATACAAATTATTAAATTAAAACACACCAAAAAAACTATAACATTTAAAAATCAAATTAAACCGAATTTATATATTTTCTAATTGAATTAATTTTTCCAAACCAATTTAATAGACCCAATCAGTCCAAATTATACATTTCTAACAAATATTTACATAAATATTATACACACATATAAACATATAATCTTATATATATATATATATATATAATTTTATATTATTTCATATTTATAAATATTTATTCATTCATATAAATGTGTGTGTGTGTCTATAATATTTATTAAATATGAAAGATTTGGGGATGATTTTAAATATTTTCTCTGTGGATCAAATTTAAATAAAAATATATATGTATTGAATTGCATGAGAAGAGCCACATCAGCAGAACAGCAACGGAAGCCTGCACTCCAATTATCAACAATATGTCAGAAATCTAGCCCTCAGATCTCGAGCAGAAGAACATCCGACGGTGTTAAATTTTCAAGAGAGAGAGAGAGAGAGAGGGGGGGAGGGGGGTGAGAGGTCGACATGATGACGAATTAAAATGTTCGATGCTTATCTGCTGTCTCTTCATTTCCAACAAAGATCCGTACGGGAGATTTTATTATTATTATAATTATTATTTTAATTTCCATTTTTCGGGATCGCGAATTATCACGTCGATTGATTCCACGCGCGCCAAACAAAAGTGAAGCTGTCCGTGAATTTCACTATTTTTTGTAGAATTTTTTTACATTAATAAATACTTTGAAATCTTTTTTGTAGGTTGAAAAATAATCGAACCCATAGTTTCCACCCTCCCATAAATGCTAAATCGCTAGTCTTGACATTGACTTTCAAATATTAATTATTTTATCAAATTCAAAAGCAGTTTTATTTTTTAAAAATACCCAATTATTGGAATAATATCTGCCTATATATACATATATACCTGCATATATATACATTTATATAAGAGTGTGCGTGCGTGCGTGTATATATTCTCTCACCTGTTCTAATTTTCTATTGGTCCTCCACCCTCTCTATCTTCCTCTATGTTCCTTCGTTTTTTTTTTTTATCACCTCTACCTCTACGTCAAATCTGTCTGGTAGGACTAGGAGGAGTGACACGAGAGAGATCGTGATGGTCTAAGCTGGGTGTGTCGAACTGGGTAGCCACTCATCGGGGTTTGTTTGTTTGTGGGTTTTGAAAATCAGAGAAAAAATGGAAGCATGCTGGAGGAAGAAAGAAGAGTTACCGCTCGAGTTGGTAGATTTGAACCACGGCTTGAGGCCGAGCCGAATAGATTGGGACGAGGAGGATAGTCTTCTTGAACTGCGGCTGGGTCCGCCGGGGAAGACGAAGCAGGGTGGCCGGTGCTCACGACGAGTTCGGCAGGCCGAGAAACAGAGCTGGCCCCGAGTTCTTCCCCTCCCAAGGCTCTCGCCCCAGAGAGGCGGAGAAGGCAAGCAGGGCCCAGATAATAAAGCGTTTTCGTGTGCTGCACATACAGCTGTGTTCAACAGTTATCAGAAAAGGTTACATGGCTTTTCCTCCCCACCCTTCTCTGTTCTGTCTTCTTGCTGCGTTGTGTTTTCCCATTTTTCGCAGAGCACGTTCATTCTTTCATTCATCCACTCGTAATGTGGAATGGGGCGGATGCCTCGTGGCCGGCCTATCTATATTCTTTCCTTCTTTATGCTTCTTCTTCCCCAAAACCCAACCATTTGCAGGCGGGCATCCTTAAAAAAAAAAAAAAAAGGAAAAACTTGTTCATTCTGCCAACGTTACGTGTCTCCTTCTTTACCATTTTACTTAGGATTTTCTTTGATTTCCACTAGCAAAAATGCATCTGATTAAAGCGCATGCTAGGTTTAAGAAAAAAACGGATGGTTTTTATTTCTACTTTTTGGTACTCTCGTTTGGCTCAAATCGGGTAATAATGAAGCTGTTTTCCACTTGCAGTCGCTCAATAGGAATTGTTCACTTGCACTTGTCGTACGCGAGCGCGTACTTAAGAGTACAAAAATGCTCTTATCTCCCCCCCTCCCCCACTCTCTCTGTGTCTTCATCATCTCTCTAGCACACACGTCAGCATCGTAATTACGATTTTATCTCCTGAAGATGGATACAAAGTAAAACAGGAAGGGTTGTGCTGTTCGATCTAGTTTCTGGGATGATCACTGAAACAGGATCGTTGTTTGATTTGAATTAAAAGATGGGTTGGAATGATGCAGGATGAGTTCGAGTGCGGTGGTGGGTTGGCCGCCAATTTGTTCATCGAGGAGGAATCTCTCAACAATGGCAACGACTCGGAAACAGCATCCTCCTGATGGGTCAAAGGGAAGCAGCAAGAACAAGGCTCTGAGGGTTGAAAGGGCAAACAAATTCTGCCACAGAGGCTCGTTCGTCAAGATCAACATGGATGGAGTTCCCATCGGAAGGAAGGTGGATCTCGAAGCGTATGATGGTTACGAAAAGCTGGCTTCCGCCGTTGACGACCTCTTCAGCTGCCTTCTCGCCGGTTTGCGATCTCTTTCACCACGTTTTCAACACAATCGTTTAATCAGATCAAACATGTTCGTTAATAAAAAACAAAAAATTTCTCGTAGCCCAACGCCATTGTTCTGCCGCTACCAGCGGGGCCAAGGAGATGGGATTGTTCGACCGTGAAGGCGAATATACCCTTGTCTATGAGGACAACGAAGGCGATAGGATGCTTGTGGGAGATGTCCCTTGGCAGTAAGCCCTAAATTGTCTTGAATCATCAGATCGCGTGGGCGAATTGCATTAACGTTTGACCTAATTTGTTCGTCTTGTTCGTTCCCCTTTCAGCATGTTCGTGTTGACGGCCAGGAGGCTCCGCGTTTTGAAGAGCTCCGCCATTGCCGCCCATTTGAGAGGTCGCAGCTCCAACGTTCTGTCGCCTGTAAGCGACTCACAACAAAGTCCTACTCAACAATGTGCGCCTCGCAACGCTTGTTGATAAATTACTTGTTATCTTATCCGATATTACACTGTAAACTATAAACTACAACAGCACATGCTTTAAGTCGAAAGAGATTTCATCGACAATCTTGAGTGTTTAACAGATTACAAAAAAAACAAACGATGAGAGCAACACAAAGCGCCAGCAACATATAAATATACACATCTATGTTATATATCGTCAGATGGTAGCTAATGGCTTCTGCTCCTGTTGATCTCACAATCCAGTAACAGTATCAAATAAATGAACGCCTGCAATCAAAACAATACTTACACATAGCTGCGGCCTTCCTCTGCTTCGCTGGTCTGACTGATAGAACTGCACATGGACTTGAGGTTGGCTATGCAGACGAAGTTAAACTGTATCTGTTCGAGCACAGGGTGAAAAAAAAAAAGAAGAAAAAAACAAAAAAAAAATGGAAGAAAATCAACTGCATAGGGAAAGGGTCAATGGGTTGAGAAAACACAAAACAGATATGGATGGCAATCAAATTAAGCATGCCTCATCCCTGCTGACTTCGATACGGGAGCTTCTGAGTCTACTCCAACAGTTTTTAGCACCAACTGGATTGCTGTATTTGGCTTCAAATGAAACAAACCCAAACATATTCCATCACTTAACATGTATTTTTCATTAGTACATATATATTTGGGCACACACAAAAGTGTTCTTTAAATATATATATATATATATGTGAGTGTGTGTGTGAGTGATAGAGTTTAACCTAGATTTTCAAAAGAAAATCTATTGAGATATTAACCTCTTAAAACTCATGCTAAGTTAGAGTTATGTATACCGTGTATGACCTGTGTGTGTGTATGCCTTTAAAACTCATTACACAACCACTTATATCTCATGCTATGTGAGTTTTGTGTACTATGTATAACCTCTCTCTCTCTCTCTCTGTATATATATATATATATGCATGTGTGTGTATCAATGTATCTTTGAAACTCATTAAAAATAATTTATTAATTTTCGAAAATATTGAGATATTAATCACTCTCAGATCTCATGCTAAACGAGTGCTTTGTATATTATGTATAACCTATATGTGCGTGTGTGTGCGTGCGTGTGTATACTATGTATAACCTATATGTGTGTGTCTATTGAGAAATTAATCTCTTACAATTGTGTATTATATATAAACTATACATGTATGTGTGTGTGCGTGTGTGTATCTTTGAAACTAATTACACAATCTTTTAGATCTTGTGCTAAGTGAGATTTTTGTGTACTATGTATTATCTTTGTGTGTGTGTGTGTGTTTGATACTCTTAGATCTCATGCTATGTGAGAGTTTGAAACTAATTAAATCCAAAATTCACCATTTAGAGTGCTAGGTTTTGGGCGCGCACACACACACACACACACACATGCACATATATAAAGTATATGTATATGCAAAAGAAAGTATGTATAAGTGTGTGGTAGTGGAGGAAGGAGAGATCTAAAATGAAGAAACCTACCTGAAAGGGATCTTGCCATCTATCGGGTAATGCTTGGTCAGCATTGTCTAAACAAGAGCTGGAATCGGCATCGCAGGAATCACATTGAGATGACCCCAAGTTATTACTCCCTTCACCACTTTCTATATTGCCCACGCTGTTGCCTGTCAGAGATTCATTTACGGCATCCCCACAGGAGGCCACCTCGCTGACAGGGCAGACAACAACGCTGGAATTAGAAGCACACCCCGAGCCCACACCGCCGGGATTGGAGTTCCTTGCGTCTGGGTCCGCATCGGGTGGCCCCTGCTTCCCCATTGCGGAGGTTCTCACGCCAGGGGTCGATGCATCGACGTCCACCCGGCAAGCTCTCGCCCCGCCAACCGCCACGTCGTTCGGAAATGCAGGACCCCCGAGGTTGTCGCTTATAATTTCGGGAGAACGCGAATCCTTCGCCTGCGGGCTGATCGACTTCCGCTTGTGGGACCCTTCGCCTGCTCCGACCGAATCACTCTTCCGCTTCAGGCACCCTGCCGGTGCCACATCAGCGGCAGCTTCCTCCGGACAGGGCCCATGGGACCGTTGCTCATCGGTGAATCTCGGATGCTTATCAGGGTGGTCGAACGGGAAGAAGACAAATGACGGTATCATCTTCCGTCGAACGTGAGAGATGAATATCTCCATCCGTGGCTTCCAGAACACGTACATGTTGATCGCATGCCTGAACTCATCCACAGTCCCGCGGATATCAAACTGCTGCCCTTCTTGAACCGCTTCTCCTTGCTTCCTCTGCAAGCCCATAAAAAATGCTGTGTGTGCACGCGGCTTCGATGCGTCCGCATAGTCATGAGGGTATGGGTGACACTGCAACTTCCCACACGTGTCTCGCTCTATCTGCGCCCACAACAGGTTACAGATCCCATTTGGCAATCAAACCATAAAAAAAAAAACTCAAATTCACCCAAATTTAGCTGGCCAGATCCATGAGTATCAAATTATGATAAAAATATCAATTTTGATGAAAATGTCAAAATTGATATTTTCATCAAAAAAAAAGTTGCACAAATGTAGTATATGAAGACCAAAAAGCAGTTATATATCACCATGAGAGTGAGCTGCCTCAAGCGAGATTCCACCCAGCCTTTCCATGCACGCAAGTCATGATCATCAGCTGCAACAAGGTCAACCTGCAGATAATTCTTGTAACTTTCAAAGAAGAAGTACGGCTCAAAGAGAAGGCTCCATTGGGCCCTGTTCATCTCCATCTCCTGAAACACACAAGCAGAGAGAGAGAGAGAGAGAGAGAGAGTTGTGGTTCTCGCAGCCATTCTGGAACTGCTCTTACGTCCATTCTGGAAGAGAAAACAAAAAACGAGAAAGAATCAACTCAGCGTCGGCCTGACCTCGCAGATCTTACGGCCATTCTGGAACTGCTCCGCGATGACGCGCAGAGTGCTCGTGGAGACGTTGTAGCTGGAATTCATGCAAGGGTAGGCGGGCGTGATGATCGGCATGTGGTGGGTGCGGTCGCGGGGATTCTTACGCGGGTCCCAAACCGAGAATCCTAGCTCGTGCTCTTCAATCGGACACAGCATTACGGGATTGGGCCACCTCCACTGCGCGTAGACCCTAAAAAACCTAGAAAGAAGCATGCTTGGATCCGCGTTAGGGTATAGCTGGCAGACGCGAGCTACAAGAAGGGCCCAGTTCACGCCACCAAGGAACCCAGTAACCTGAGCCACAGTTGCAGTAAGAAGAGAACTGAGAATTTAGCAACCCCGCCAAGAAGAAGGAAGGTGCGGCTGCGTAGGATGAGCTACTCACGTTGGAATAGACGCCCCGCCTTCTGGCCCAGTACTTCAAGCATCGAAGGGTCATTCTAAAATTCTAAAATTACGAAAGGGTCTGACTGTGAGACGACCTCGTCGAAAATGAAAGCTACTAAGGTTGAAGACAACAACATGGGCTACCTTGACATTTGGAACAAGTTTAAGGATCTGATCCGCCACCCTGCATCCATTAAGACTCCGGACCGTGGGCTCATCAACATCATACAGGACCGACACATCAGAGATATCCAAGTTCTGAGACAGCACATCAGACTCAGAGGCTAACATTACATATGCAAAAAAGTTAAATAATACAAATTACTGGTACAAATTGTTAAAAAAGTTTAAAAAATATATAAAAAAAAAAGACAGAATAATAGATAAAAAATAGATTTCAATATTTATAAACTAATTACATAATTGTCAAAAAATTTATCATAGTTTATTTTTTATTAAATAATTTACAAAATAATAAGATTATGATATTATTTTCTAATTTAATAATACTTTTATGTAGTCAATAGACGAAACATATGGGTTTTACTTGAATTGAATAAGATAAATTATATTTGTTCTTCTCGACTCACTTGAGCCCTTCAGAATACATGTCTACTATTGATTCAATAATAATTTATTATCAATTTGAATATTCTTCACTAAATAATCTGAACATTTTTTAATTTTTTTAATTTTTTTTATTTTTATTTTTTTAATTTTTTTTAATTTTTTTAATTTTTTAATTTTTTTAATTTTTTTAATTTTTTTAATTTTTTATTAATCTAACCATTTTATTTTAGAGGAATGATATCTATTTGATTGTGTACATGTCAAGAAAAAAAAAATATTGGGCTTCCTATGCATTTTCATCAAATTCACTCGGATACTTGAAGATTATATAGGATGATCACATATAATAACTTATGATATTTTATTATTTTTATTAATAATTATAATTGATTTACATAGTTATCAGTTCTTAAGAAAATATATCAATTTTTTTCATTTTTATAAAATTTAATGAAAAAATAAAAAATAAGTTTGAAATTGATATTAAGCTATTAAGAAGAAATGATGCATAAAATTACATTTATCATTAATTTTCTTATTTTTTCGAGTAGAAGATGGTTTTCATGAACATCATGTACTAGTACTCATGCACATAATGAGATTAAAAAACACTAACATTTAATTGAAATGACTATAACACTCATACTTCATAAAAAATTACATACGAATTTTTGGAAAAAAATAATACTAACTTCCAAAATAAACAAATGTCATCTTATATTCTCTGCGACCACATCATGGACAAGCTTGTAACTATATACTCAAAAAATGATCATTCAGTTTGTACTCTAATACTCTAAAAGAATGTGTGTTTGCGCGCGCGCGCGCGCGTGTTATTAAGCAGAGGCTATAAAAATTATTATGAGTACTGATATCACTTCTTCAAGGAAAAATCATATTTTAAGGACTCGATCTAAAAGAATGTTAATTCAGAAGCCATAGTATCAAGCTCTTTTCCCTGTCAAATTATTGTTTCCCACAAAGAAGAAGTAATGGTTGATCTTGCTCATATGTCTATGCCAGATACGACTGATATGACTGATTTTGAGGAGAGTAGTAACACTTTTCATAAGATAGTGCCACAATGAGAGGAGCCAAATATGAGTGTCCTATTGAATACAGGACATTTATAATTCGTTCTAGAAAATTCTTTTGTCGTATCATCTAATCCAACTGAGAGAAAAGGATTTAACTTTTTGATTATATTACGAAAGAAATCAAATGACATGTTTTACATAGCATAATTTATCTCAAGAAATTTTTAATTCTCATTTTAGCATTAGATATTCGAGTTTATTATGTTCACTTAATATTAGGTTAATTTAAGCAAGAGGTGTTACACAGATTATGAGGCTAGTCATTTTTGTGTTAGTGAGACGATGCGTAAGCCTCGAGTCGTTGAGGTGTAAGTATAATGAGCCTCACAATATATAAGTAATTAATATTTTTATATATATAAAATAAAATAAATTAAATAAAAATATAAAAATAATTTATTATTATTTTAAAAAAACATATTAGTTCACTATTTTCACAAAAAACTAAAACTAAAATAAAATAAAAAATAAAATCAATTATAATAATAATTTCAAACTTTAACAAAAAATTATAATCAAATCATGAAATAAAAATTAGAATAAATTATTTTAATTTAAATTCTTTCTTTCAAGGATATCATGATCCTCATTTAATGTATCAAAAATTGAAAATATTCACTATAATGTATTTTCATTTCATGTAAATCTTCATCTTCATCAATTAGTATTAAATTAAATTATTTCTCTTTGTATTTGTCTCTATGTGTACCTAGTATAAATTATGATAATGTAGTGTAAATATTATAAGTTGTTTTATTAAATTTAATATTATTTATGACTTTAATTTGTAAGTACTTATTTAATACTTTATTATATTTTATTTTGTATAAATATGAAGAAATTATTTGATCCGATGATTATTGAGTTTGTTGGGAGTTGGATGACTCAACTCTAATAGCATCAATATTAAATAATTCATCATCTTAAAACAAATAAAGATCAAAGAAAAAGAGATGATATTCTTTCTCTGCAATCCACTCATCATCTAAATTAATCTTCTCTGGTAAAATTGGATCTATATTTTATTTTCTTTGTAGACTTAATTCTCTCAATTTAGTATTATATTTTACATGCACAAGATCATTCAAACTTTGATGTTCAAGTATATTTTTTTTATGTATCTACAAATAATAAAATGAAGAAATTTATGTGTTATTAGAATTAAAATAATAAAATATGTAAAAAAAATTATAAAAATAAAAATATCACCTATTCAAATATTCTCAATTTCTTTCACAATCAATGCACTACAAGTGAGGCTAGGGACTCGAATAACAAACTTTTGCAACTCTGGTATACAACTATTGAAATGTATCCATTGGCTTGTAGGACTTCTTAATGTTAGAGAATTAATTTGCAATACACCTCCCAAATTCACACATGGCTTGGTCAAATAATCTCACATCCTATCCATGCATTCAAATAATCTCTTCCACACTTAATCAACATTAAAGAACTTATCCCTATATTACAATTGAGAATTAAGATATTAACTTATTGCATGTAAAGATCAATGAAGTTATAAAGTCCATCATGCATCAATTTTTTTTCTAAATTAAGTCATATTTTCTCTCCAAAACCATATAATTAAATGAAATCTTCTCAGTAGAATCCATATGCTCATAAATATAACTGATGACTATTTTTTGTCTGAATCTCTCTCTCTCTCAAGATAATATAAAATGGAATAGTGATATTTATACAAAAAACAACATGAAAACAAAAATTTAAATGAAACAACACTATACTTTGAGCATTCACACCAATTTTTTTAGCCTATTTACTTGAACACCATTTTTTGGAGAATATTACTATAAGAGCTTGTTTTTATTTATAAATGCGTAAGAGAGTAAGAAATGATTGTAAACCATATAATTAAAGAACGAAAACGTTCATTATTTTTTGTAAATATCATCATCAAGCTAAGAACCCAAGTATGACCGACCATATATGAACCTCACAATTTTTCTAGCTCAAGCAAGTGTAGTATCATGAACATCGACCTATGAATTAAAAATATAAATTGATTTCATAAACAAAATGCTAATAAGATTATTCAGCAAAAAATTAATAAGACACCAACTCTTTTCATCAGTCCAGCTATCTGATAAATTGAATATTCATATTATTTTTGAGTTTTTTTGTGATCTTTCATAATAAAACTTAAGACGTGCATAGAAATAGTCATAAACTCGGGTCCAAAATTTGCAATAGCCTCCATCATGGGAATCCAATAAAGATCATTCACAATGTTGAATGAGAGACCTTTGAATATATGAATACATAAATTTATTAATTTTTACACATTTTCTTTCTTTTTTCTTGCTTCCACCTTGAATTCAAAGTACTTTGATGAGGTTATGAAATAATAAATTTATCCATAGGTCCTCTCCTAGGAATAAGTTCCCCACTCCCATTGACACTCCTACTCACTAAGACACCTATTGTTTTGGACAAGTCAATCTCAAACATTGAAGTTAGACTCATTCTTATTTCGTGAAGAAATTCATTTCTTTTTGATTTATATAATCTTTCAAATTAGTCAATGCATCTTTGCACCCCAATCTAACATTTTCACTAACTTTAGGACATATTTTGATATCTTGATTATCTAGGTCCTCTCCTAGAAATTCATTTGCACCCCAATCTTTGCACCCCAATTCATTTCTTTCATATCTTGATGAGTTCTAGCTAAATAATGCTTCAGTCTATTCACCCCTCCTGTATATCTTTGATTGAAAAATTTATATTTCAAATACTACTCGAAATATTCAATAACATATTTTCACAAAAATTTTTTTATTGAATTTCTCGAATCGGAGGAACTCATTCTACATAATAAGACAATTAAAATTAATAATTAAATTAGCTTCAAAAAAATTTATTTAATTTCATTTAAGAATTAAAATTTAAAAATTAAATTTTAATTGATTTAAATTTAGGATATGTAATTTCAAGTGTTCCATTCGAGGAACACATGTAATTTGTTCAATTTAGGCTCTAAATAAGCTTAAAGAAAAGTTTTTTAAATAAAAAAATAACAATTTATTTTTAAAAACAAAGGGATACAATTTCAAGTGTTCCATTCAAGGAACACATGAAAATTCGTTCCTCTCAATTTTTAATCCATATAGTCAAGCACTATTGGAGCTCGATATATTCAAGGAAAGTATGAATCTTTAACAAATGACGGTAAAGTTTACCATTGTCTGTTAAAAATGAGCTCCAATAAAGATTCAAAATAGATGAATATGAGCTCTAGTATGTTGAAATTGAGCTCGAATAGTTTCATCTATTCTGATGATGGTAAACTATACCATCGTCAGAATTCATCAAAATAATTTATAAAAATAACACAGACGAACACACATTGAATTGAAGCCAAAATGATATTGACATTGAACATGTGTTTCAACAGTGATTGCACCATTATGTTTGAGGTGGGTTTAGTCTTCGAGCTTTTATCCCCAAAATAGCTTGCATTTTCTTTGGTAAAATAAAATTATCGAGCTATTATGTTTTTTTTTTTCATTTTCCGAAAGCCACATATGCTGAAAATATAGTGTACGCTTCTGTATACAAGACGTCAAAGGCACAATGAAGGCATGCATGAAAGACATGTCAGTGAAGAAACCATAAGATTAATATGTTTTTATTTTTTTTTTCCAAACACCTAAAGGTATTTTAACTCCGCCTCGCCCGAAGGCACACATTAAGGCGTGCTTGGAAAATGCCATTGAAAAAATTGGCCTTGAGTAATCTCATAAAATATAATTTAATAGAATTTTCTCAACACTTAATATATTTGATCTTAAGAGATATGTGTTAGACTATACATTTTTTTAACATGGATTAATAGGTATGTGATGCTAATTATATATATGAATAATATTCTGATTACATGGAATGATCAATTAGATATATTCTAACTAAAATCATTTTTACCAACAAAGTTTCAGACAAAAATTTAGATATTATAAATATTTTCTTGATATTGTGATCAAATACTCAAAAGATATTTATACCAGTTAAGCGTCTGATTGTATTACTAGTAGGAATCTCAACATCTTCAAAGTCACATGAGTCATTTTCTGCCAGCAACTTCTCTACTCTTATTCCAGCATAATCCTTGATGGCCAACTCTTTCATACATACTAGTGTCTCAACGATATTTGACTGCAGTCCTGATCTCCTATCTAAAATAACATTGAATATAATTGAAAAAATAGATTTCAATGCTAAGCTCGACACAGAAAAAGTCAGTAGATCTTGCATCATCTAAGATAATACGAGATATGTGAACTCATATGATTTTCACCATTATAAAATATCAACATTCTTATTATCATTACACTATATTATTGAACAGTAATCAGTATCAAAGTACTCTAACATCTTGCTCCTATTTAATGGAACACCCCCATCATTTTCTCATCGCTAACTGAATAGAAATATCACCATCTCTAAATATGATATCTATGTCTGTACTTAGAGTCTGGCTACAAATACTACCATACCTAATGTTGTAGTATATAAATATCTCAGTTAAATTTTCATTAATAAATCCTTCAGGTTGGATTGAATGTTGAAGTATTCTCTATCCCTTCCATTGTAATCCTAGGATCTATGCAAGCAGTCAGACAATAAAGAGATAGAATAGTAAAAAAATACTTTAAGTATCTGATTTTCATCTCAACAACCATATCACTAAATAGATCATCTCTAAACTTCCTAAGCATGTTACTAATATTGCATATGCAATATGAATAGTAAAAGTGTACACTGACAAACACATGATTGCAGTGTTATAGAAAATTTTCAAATTTTTCATAAATGAAATTCATGTATCATTGTCTTTGTCATCAATTATAAGTTCGTCACTTTTACTATCGACATAGTCCGATATTACGTGTTTATATCCAACACATACTTCAACATCAGATAAATGTAATTCTAATGGAGTCTCACATCCGTTTGAAATTTTTTATTCTTTAGACCCAAAGACAAACAAAGACTATAAAACTTTTATTGTCTATTAGGTATCCAAAGCAATTTTAGTAAATTATGTATTTTTTCTAAAGCATAAAAAACAACTTTCATCCTCACTTTTGTACTATCAGGTTAACGATGTGATATATACATCTAATATGAAAAATCTCTCTTAATAGTTCATCTCTAATGGTCATAACTAATATGTTAATGACTATTTCATTGTTAGATATATTATCAAATATTATATTAAATAGTTTATCTTTAAATATTATAATCTCTAAAGATTCTTATCATGCACTCATATATTGGAGGGTCATCATGAAGATTAAGAGAAATCTAAAAATCTTAAAATATTTTTATTAAGTGTCTATTTAAAATTTATATAATATGAGGTAAGACATGCAAAAGATGTATCATCGCGACTTGTTTAGATATCGAATGTCAAAAATATCAAATTACTATATTGCTTAAATTTATTAAGTATTATTTTTTTTCTAACTTACAATATTTTAGTATGTCATTTCTATATATGGGTCTAAGAATTCTACAATATGTAGGCTAAAAATATGCCTGCATAATACTGACTACCCTTAGATCCTCCAAAAAACTGACTAGAGAACTCATCATAGTGATCAATTTGGCCATGTATTTTCTCTCTAAATTGTGGTTTATGAAGGAGATCAACATCAAAGTTGAATTATATTCAGCCTCAAATACCTCACAACTAAAGTGGATTTGCCTAAGATCTAATTCATAATATTTTTTAATACAATGATCGGCATGTCTCTTTAGGTGCTCAATGCCACAAGCACTACAATATATATATATGTTTTTTATAATACTTACGTTGTGTAGATTCTTCATCGACACCCCACGTATTTTTATTTTTAATTATGCTAAAGTGAACCCAAACTATAGATATTTTTCTAATTTTTAGATATTTAATATTGTGTCAAGATTATGAGAAAAAACATGATTTTGGCCTAAAATTTTTCTGTATGTTTATTATTATTAATATTATAAACATCTATGTAAATATTAAATTTGTTATCATTAAATTCACTATTTAACATTTCTAATTTTTTTTAATTTATGAATTATATTCTAATTTCTAAATTAAAATTTTATTGATATTAAAAAATTTTAAAAACAAAATAAAAATTAAAAAAAATAATACCCAATTAGCATTAGGTTTATGGAGAGGAGAGTAAAAGCACTAGTCTTCACCCAAATTTTCTACCCTCCACATCCAGGATTTATTATTTAAGCCTTACAAAAAATATCTAAAACTAAAATTATAAATTTTAGTTTTAGAGAGAGAGAAAACCTGAAACGAGAAAGAGAGAGAGTGGAGAGTAAGATAAAAGAGATTTGAATAAAAAAGCCAAATCTCTAATCTCATATATATATATATATATATATATATATATATATATATATATATTAATGTTTTTTTTAATGCTTGAATTAGGTAGAAACCTGAAAGCAATCGGATCTTCTGCCCTAGCTGTTATAAGTAAATCTAAAAGCCTAGATCATCACATATTTATATTTTTATTTTTTTTTGTACCGTTAGGCGCCCATTAGAAATGAGAACCAAAGCTTCTAGACAGTCCAAAAGCTTCGACTTGGGCTTGAAGATGGGACTTGGCCCCAACGTGTACTCAATCGGGCTGTGACCTAAAAGAGGGGGGGCACGTCCACGCAGACACGTTCAGCCAACCACGTGGTGAATTAATTAAAAAAATTATTACATGTACCAGGTGTAGTGAGTTTTTAAAAATATAATAATAATTATTTAAATAAAATGAGTGAGGCAAGCATGGTCTGAATGGACCACACTTGATGCTCGGTCCAAGGTCCAAGGCAAGGTAAGCGTGCCGCTGGACTGTGCCTGCATGCCAGGCACCCGAGACAAGCCTAGCCCATCACAAGGCCTGGCTCCGCCAGGCACAACACGGCACGATCTGGGTCCAAGCACAATTCTGACCGTGTCATACTAGGCTAGGCACAACTAAACCAGGATGCCAAATCTGTTTGACACTTATGGTGTTATAATATATGCAAACATGTCACTTACTTTTTCATAAATAAAATATTTTGGTTCGTGTGATTGGTTCATGTAGATTGATATATATCTTAATATATTTTCTATCCATTTCACCTTAACCCTAGAATTTATATAGAGATCAAAGAAATATAGAGTTGAAATAGAGCTAATATTAAATATTTAGTTTTCATCTCAACTATCATTACACAAAACATATTATGTCCTCTATACTTTTTAAACTTGCTCCTAATATTGTATAAATGCCTAACTACAATGCAAGTAATGAAAGTATGCACAAACGAACACATATTTGACATATTATAAAAATTTAAAAATTTTCATAAATAAAATTCTTGTATACCAATTAGAATCATCAATAATAATTTCGTTACTTTTATTATTGACATAATTAGATACTACGTATTGATTAATTAACATATTACTCTAACATCAGATAAATATAATTTTAATAATATTCAACATTTATGTAATTTTTTTTAGCCCCACTAACAAATAAGGACTGCTAAACTCTTTTTGTTTGTTAGATTGCTAAGCAAACTTTATGTCCATCTATACTATTAGGTTAATAACATAATATATACACCTTACATAAAAAAATTTACCTAATGACAATTTTTTTATTAGAAACACCAAATTAAAATTATACTAAATATTTTATTCTGAATTTCATATTTCTTAAAAATCTTCGTCATACCCTCATATTTGATTAAACCATCATGAAAATAAAAATTTTCAAAAAATCTTAAATTTTTTTTATTAAGTTTTCATTTTAAATCTACATAATGAACGATGAGGAATGTGAATGATGCATCAAAACTAATCTAGATATCATATGTAACGAGCACCAATCCATTATATTTTTAAAATTTATTAATTATAAATTATTTTTCTAACTTATAATATTTTATTTGTCATTCATACCAATGAACTTAAGAAACATAAGATATGCAAGCTGAAAATAAATTTTTATTATATTTATAGTCCTAAGATCCTCAAAAATCTAATCAAATGACTTATAGTTCTAATCAGTTTGATTACGTCTTCTTTCCCAAAATCATTACAATATATGAAGGGGATCATTAAAAGTGAACTAGGTCAAACTTCAAAAATTCTACATTCTTTAAATTTGACTAAGATCTAATGAAAAATATTTTAGTGCATTGATTAATATTTATCTTAAGATGACTAGTGTCACAACTCACAAGCACTCTTACATGTATAGTTTTTTTCACAATATATAAATCATGTGAGAATCTTCTTTGATACTATTAAAATTTAATTTTTTTTATTATCTTGAATTAAGTATATTATAAAAATTCACTTAATTTTAGTTTTTTTAGGGGAAATACATTTGGATCAAAAATATTAAAAAAACATAATTTTAATATAGGACCATTCAGTTCAGTTGTCATTATTATCTAAATTTATATCAAATTTATTATCATTAAACTTATTATCTATCTTTTTTTTTAATTTATATCTAAAATAATATATTATGTAATAAACTAATAATAAAATTAAAAAAAAAACTATGTACCATAAACACAACTGGCCTGTATTAATTTATTTGAATAAAAGCCCATCTCATATTCCACAACTTCAAAAATCACAATAAGACGAACTAGGTCCTATGAGTTAAGAGAGCAAAGAGAAGTAAGAGAACCGAGATGATAAATTAAAGATAAGAGAGAAGTTGATAAAATAAAATTCTAGAATTCTATATTTTAAATTTTTTTAAGTTTTTTAGATTAAAATAATATATATTTTTTTTATTTTTAAATAAATTTTTTTATATTTTTAAAGAATAGATATTCGTCATTCATCAAGGTTCTACTGTAGCTATTAGAAACAAGTGTGATGGTTACAAATCATATAGATTTAAATAAATAAATAAATAAATATATATATATATATATTTATTTATTTATATATATATATATATATTTGCCGACACAAAAAGTGACAAGTTGTATCTATTGCTTTTCTTGTCAGAACCTATTATGAAAATTCATGACGAGCATTGCCAGAAAAAATAGACACCCCCAATTTTTTTTAAAAAAAAATTGGATCAGGACTCAAGAGTCACATGATGCGTGAGTCCATGAATACCTAACCAAAGCATGGTCTTGGGTCATGGATCACATGGCTTTGGATCATGCCTACTAGGTTAGGCAGGACCCATATGCCTATAGAGGCATGAGGCATGATTCCCTACGACCCAACAAGGCACAAGTCATCCTTGGGGCAGCATGATCCCTATCATGAATTCTATTATTATCAAGAAAATTGACTAGCAATATCTTTGATGATGTAATATCTCGAAATGAAACTAATGTATTCTATTATTATCAAATAAAATAACAAAAAAAATGACAATACCTATGAATAGGGTGATAGGTATAACTCATATAATTTTTTCTGTAAGCAATCGAATGATCAATATTAGATGAATCGACTATAGGATTATCTGACTATTCATGTCACACTACTATAATTTGAACATGTTGCATGTTTTCACTTCTCCTAGAAAAAACTCAAAATCCTAGGTGATCGAATCTCAATGCCATTGAGTTATAGCTGAAATTTACTTGGAAGTTACATGCTCAACTAGACTTGAATTTCCTTTTCAAATAAATATCGCTTTCAATATGTTCTGTAACTGTTGATATAAATTATGACTCAGGTGAGAGTTATCATAATATTAACTAACAAGTTCAGAATAGTTAATGGGTAATTCTCTCACCTATATGAAAGCTCATATAAGTCTCCTCTAGAAGAAAAACAATAAATAAGAGATTCAAGTATATATCTCAAATTTTTATCATGCCAAGACTATTTAAAGAACATATCTTGCTCAAATAAAATTATCAAAACTAATAAATATTTTATCAATCAATCAATCTCAATTGAATAATATTTATACTCTTTTTGTATATTATAACAACCAATAAAAATAATTTATCACTCTAAGTGTAATCTCGTCACATCACATAAGACACATCATAAACAAATCAAATACTTTTAAAAACTTTGAGAAATAAAATAAAATTATCTCTCTTTAATGTATAATATCAAAAAATACTTAATATGGGAAATTATAGAGAAAAATATCAAGTTGATGAATTGATTTCTAGGTAGAAAAACTACATCTCAACATAAAAAATCAAAATACTTCTATCAAAAATAAGTATTCTAATCATCTTAATCAAATATTTATTCTTTCTCTATAATTTATTTCTATGAGAGTGTGTCAGTACAAAAAATTAATTATATGACCTCATGATCAATATAGTAATAACCAAAATAAGCACACATATACTCTAATACAAGATCACTCCTAATGATTTTAGTTATTTTTTAAATTAATTTTTTTATGTTTTTATGATTGAAAAAAAAAACTTTGATCTTGTATTGAAAAGAAATAATTAGGTAAAATATATTAAATCATCAATAAATATAATAAAATACTTTAATATATTTTAATCTTTATCTCTATTAGGTCATTATACATCTAAATGTATTATATCGAATAAGTTTTTACTAATATATAATTTTGACAAATATAATAAGAAGCTCAAATATATTTTACGATTTGAAAAACATCACATTCTAGGATAAAAATATTTCTAACACTATAATCAAAAATTCTTCTTTTTAGCCAAATATGAACAACCAAGTCAAGCATAAACAAATAATAAGCCACCAAGACCCAAGCACCTAATGAGATAGTCAATGATAGAAATAATGACATATAATCCCAAAAGAAATATTCCTTGAAATCTTCCTCAAAATTTTTTGATCATGTAAAATAATATTAGCAGAAAAAAAAATATTACAATCAACTTATCTAGCAAAACAACTCACAGATACATGACTACATTGTCACATGCACAACATACTGTTGGTGTCGAGTTTATGGTAGCACTGTGGTTGTCACAATAGCACTCACATGCACACCATTTTTCTTAAGATTCACCACACAATGTCACATGAACACGATCGCACGCAAACAACAATTAAATACTATTCACAGTGGGGTTGCCACACACATGCTACCGTTGCATGAATGCTTTTTGTGTTGTGTCATCTGTAGAGGCACAATAATATCCGTATACACCATGGACATGTCTGTCCAGTAGACACACGACTCCACTCTACCCACACATGTATCTGTGTTGTAATAGATGCAGACTTAAACAACAAGCTAGCTTCCTTTCTCCCACAAAGGTTTGCTCCGATACCATGTGAAACACTAAACCCAAGGAATAAAAATAAAAAAAAAAAGTAAAATGAATACCCTCCATCAAAATACAAATGAAAAAATAACCTATAAATTTGAAAAGAATAGATAACTAATATTTGCAAATATGTATCATATATAAAATATCTCACAAATAATTATCATTATTACTTTGAATTTATTTATATACTGAATTTCATAACAATCATTTGAATAATATTTTTCCAAATGAAAAATTTACTATGAAAAAAATACAAGAATCTATTGTAGATTTTATCTCAGTGCAAATCGGTGCTCAATCATAATCTGAATACCTAATCAACTACAGGTTCTCATAATCACTAAAAGAGATACGGGACCAAAAATACTTCTTCATATAAATCAATATATAAAAAACTACATTCGAATAAATTTGTCGAGAAAAATCTGATAATAATAAAATAGTTACTCTTTCTCATAATTTTCATATAAATAATAAAATCAACTGAAATAATCATGTCAGGCATAAAATCAATATAAGGATCAATTAGAGTGTCTGCTAGAAGACATCATCAAAGTCTATTTAATAAAAAAATCAAATGTATACCTCCTATGTAGAGGTGTCAAATGGGCCGGTCCTACACGACCTTGCCTGATTTTAGGTTGCCTAACAAGACTACTATGCCGGCCCGTCATGGACCCACGGTTCAAAAAACGCCGGGTTCGGCCCAGTTTGGGTCAGACAAAATCCTAATTTTTTTAAAAAATTAAAGTTTTAGCAGTGCGCCGCCGCGCCGCCATGTGTCTTAACCCTTTCGGGGTTGTGAGAGCCTCGCCTGTTAGGTATCAGCTCGTATTAACCACGTTCAGTACGTGGTCAAGCATGTTGTGCCCACGTGCCGGGGCACGACACTATAGCGAAGCGTGCTGGGCACGGGCACGACACTGCAATATGTCATGCCGGGCACATGCACAGCATTGTAGCGTGTTGTGCCAAGCACGGGCATGACACCGTAGCATGCCATACCGGGGCATGGGCATAGCTGAACCGTTATGTGCCTGCGTTGGCCGGGCCAGCGGCCCATTTGACACCTCTACTCCTATTTAACACAACAATATCTATCTGAGAATATGTCACCGCAATGTCAATAAAATATATGTCTCAAAAGATCTTTCGTTTGAAACTATGATTAAAAGTAATTGTTGAATTAGATAATGTTCAACTCATTATTTTTCATAATCAGGATGTCATACCAGCATAAATTCTCCAAAAAAAAAAAAATTTAAAAAAATATAACATATATGTATATCCCAAAATAAGTGATTACATGTAAAAACCTCAAAGATTATACTCTTGGAGACAACTTCAACCTATATAATATTTTTCACAATCTAAAAATTATGTCTATATTATTCAATCTATATGCCTAATCAATAAATATCTCCTCAAATCACCTATTTTTTATATCTAGATGGCAAATCATTTATTTGTAAGATGTTGGCAATAAAATTAAGTTTTGTACATATAACATTTTGGCTGTTTGTGAAAAAATACCTTGATAATTCATGATAAATATATGAGTGAACTCCCTAACTACAAATCTCACTTTATAGTGATCTACCAACCAATCTAGACATATTTTCATAGTTAAAATATAGAACTAATAACACATCTTCTTGCAAGTCATGATACTAATTCTCAAAAATTACTAGCATAGAGACTTTATCTTTTCAAACATCATTTAATATTATCCTGAACGAAATAAAATCTTAGAAAAAAACTTTATTTTAATACCAACAAGAAAAATAAAAAAAAAATAAAAGAAAAAAAGATACATACAATAATATCTATAAAATATGATATTAAGTACAACACTTATCTCTTTCAACAAACAAACAAAAATTCAATAGCAAAAGAGTCGATTGAATGATCATATGACTCCTTAGTGAATTCGTCTCTTGTCTTAGTAGGTTGAACAAGTCTTCTTCTCCTAATATAGATTCTATATCTTGAATGGTCATGTCTCTCAATCTTTGACTAACCATGAGACTAAAATTATATACTCATAAACTACTATTTCACATGGGCTGGTGAGAGATTTTCTCTCATGAGGAACATCACTCTCCCTACAGTCAACAAGATCTAAACTAATTGATAGATATAATAATTTTACAAGAATATCACCATAATATATATATTATATATTAACTAATTCAAATATAATAAACAAATGACTCTCTCTCCTAAAGTAAGATCCAAGTGGAACAATAAAGAAATTAGAAAGAGTAATAGGTCGAGATAAAACATTTGGACTGTTACTCTCCTTCAATTCATTAAAAAAATGTTTGTTCAAAAAAATTATCATTACTCACTAAAATCATATTAATATCAAGTAAAAAATACTTATAGTTTCTTTGAAAACTAGAGTATCTAAAAAATATATATTTTAAGATTTTAGTGTTAACTTATCTCATCCTTGAGTAAAATCTTAAACAAAGCAAGTACTCTCAAAATATATATAAGACGAATTAAATAATCTTTCTTTATAATAGAGGATCTAAAATAGTACGTGCTCAAAATAAATAGAAGAAGACATCTAATTTATAAGTTAGTTTATAATTAAAATTGCATCTCTCAAAAAATACTTCAAAAAACTTTCTCCCAAATAAAAAAGTCCAAGTTATCTCAATTAAATAGTTATCCTTTTGCTCAGACATTATTTTATGAGAATACGCCGACACAAAAATCTAATAAAAATTTTATGATTTATACAATAAATATTAAATCTATTTAACATATATTCTAATTCATTATGACTTCTTGTTTTTAAATATTATTATCAAATTTATTTTATATCATTTTATAAAATACTTAAAAAATAAAAAATTCATGTGATCTAACATAAAACAAAAATATTCACTTTAACCATAAACAATAATCAATAAAAATAATTAAATATCTAAAAATTTCATGGATCGCATATCCACTATGTTTTCATATATCTAAATATATCATACTATCAGATTAAATAAATTCTTATTCACATCAATATGACATCCAAAATAAGAAACTCTAATCAACTTTCTTAACTAATACAACTCATACTATATGATAGAGATATCCTTAAGAATTGTGTAGAATATTATTAACTTGATTAATAATGAATAACCAAGTTGAGAATATATAAGAGATTTAACACAATGAAAACATTTATCACAAACTATGTCTTAGGAAAGAATACTTATATATAGTCATCCCTACTCAATCTTAAAGGAACTCTATCACAAAGTATTTCGATCTTGCAAATAAATATCAGTAAAAAAGAAAATACAATTAAAATCAAATTACTTAAAAAAAATAACACATAAAAAGATGATTGATGGGACAATTGAAATAAATAAAACCTATGAAAAAATAAATAAATAACCAAGTTAAATATTATTAAATCTAATACTTTTTGATAAATTATCATTTTTTATGTTAATTTACAAAGAACAAGGAAGAAAGTAAAAAAGAAAAATCAACTATAAAATGAATATTCACTTATGCATCAACAATCCAAAAAAAAAAAATAAAAAAAAAAAAGACACAAAAACTATTACTAATTAGAGGTTGGAAAGGGTCTGCAACTTCCCCATTGGGGAGAAAACCCGAATAATATAAAAACCCTGGATAGATCTGAAAATAAACCTATCTCTCTCAATTATATATAGTATTTTTGATCTTCTCTCTGAAAATAACTCATAATAACAATCTCTAGTATGATATATAAACCTGCAGTAAGCACATTGAACTAAGAGCCTCATGCATTTGCCTATGTTGCAACTAATACAACTAGTATCTTCTCGACTACTAGTGAGCACAAAATAAGTCATCTCTCTTAGTATAAATTGAACTACTCAATAATATAACTATGATCTGATAGGAAATTTCCTATCATCCAAAATCTAGCTGCAAAATTCAAAAAAAAAAACTCTCTGAACAATGAATTTAAGAATATCATACCTAAACGCCTCTCCAGCAATCAAACTCTCTTCATAGCCTCAACCTCTACTGGGAAGACCTCTAAAAACTGTATACCCAACCAAGAAAACTATATAAAATAAATAGTAACTTGCTTGTGCTCACTGGCACACTCTAGTCTCAATCTGAGAAACTGAACACATGCATCATATATCTATGTCATCTGAGACAAATATAGTGATGGTACAAACTTGCACAGCTTGCAAGATGAGCACAAGCAGTGAATTCAAAAGATGAGGTTTTTAAACAAATTTCTGCTCACATACAGAAAATGTATCCAGCAAGCAAAACAAAAAACCAACCAGGTTATCCATCAAACTGAGTTTGGAAATTCTACCCAAGTCACCAAAGAGTGAGTTCGAAAAATTATGGCCACATTACCATATCACTACTGCACAAAAATTTGTCCAGAATGTCCAAGAAAATTAATCAACCAAATTTGAAAATTCAGAATTTCAAAATGAGGAAAAAATCCGAACTTGGAGATTCAGATTTTAGGCAGCGACATGCTTTGAAAGTTTGCTGGACACACCAACCACACAACATGCAACGCACACCACACAACCTGACTCACTGCACAAACACGAAAATCACCCATATAGGGTGCTTTGATACTATGTTGAAAAAAGCAATGTGGACACCACTGCCTTAGAAAAATGAATAGTTCATCACTCTAAAAAAACTGCCACTTATCATGTTGAAAAGAGCAATGGGGCATAGCACAGGTTTGATGCTATCCAATAAAAAAAAATACACCCACACAAAATAAACTACAACAAAAGGAATATAAACTTGCAAACCTAAGAAGAAATAATAGCCGAGAGAGAGAGAGAGAGAGAGAGAGAAAATTTAGTCAGTTCAGAACTTTTACAAGCAAATAAGTTTCAACAAAATACACATTCTCAAAGACCAGCATAAAATAATATATTTTCACGTCCACCTGATATGATTACAACATAAGACATGCCGCTGAAAGTTAACTTAAACAAAAATCATATTAAACACTAAAAAAAAATCAAATTCCCCAAAACAAAATTCAGTAGTCTTCAAAATCGCAAAATAAATAACAAATGAAAATAATTGCACCACATATGACAAGAAAGAAATATTTTTTTCTACTTATTATAATAGAAAATAAAATTAGATTTGATCAAGAAAAGCATTAATTTTATTTTTTAATAATAGATTAAATATGCTTTCTGAAAATAAAATATGATGTCACTTAATTTGAAATTACAAATTAAGATAATCGATTAATCAATTAATTAGCAATTAATGATAATATATTGACAAATTCAACTAAATATTTATTATTTTTTTAGCAATCCTGTTTTCAGGTTTGTTCCATTTAGACATGCATTAAATTTTGATGTACCATATTGTCATGCTACAAAAAACTAAATCATCACGCAACAAGCTAAATAGCACTATTGTTTCACTGGCTCTTGATATTAAAAAAAAAACAAATTAAATTGTTATCATTTTAAAGAAATTAAATAAAAAAATCTTTAAATAAATATAATTAAACTTAACATAAAAATCAATTATAAAATACAAATATTAAAATATATCATGTGGGTATGAATATTAAAAATTTATGTTATAATAATAATAACATTAAAAACTTCATAGGCTCTTAATTGATGAATTGTACATTTGTTAATATCAATAATTGTGACCCCATGATGCTCAATTCCATAAGTTATAATTTTAGTTATAAAAAATAATCTGCCGCCCATGGACATATGTGCTTATCATCATACTGATACATGGTCTTCAATATATACATGTAACACAAGAACCCCCTAATGATCAGTTATCCAAATATTATTCTTTTAAAACTTATTTAACTCCATAATTTTTATTAAAATTCAGTATGTTAGCATTTGTGTAATCACACATAACCAAATTAAAAATAAATTAACAATTAATTGATGATAGCCAAGTATCTAAAGAGTCTCTTCAGCATAAAAAAAAACAAATAAAACTCATGTTCGGTCCTGATAAAAACCTCAAAGTTGACCAATTAGACAGAAAAAAAAATTAAAATAAAAAAATAATATTACAATCAGATACTCATTAATCCATCAAATAAAAATAAATTTTAAAAAATAAAAATACTAAAAAAACAAGAATGACAACTATAAAAAAAATAACACACCTAGTATAGAGATGAAGATGAAAATCATACCTAATATACAAAACTCTCACTTTAGTACAAGAATTTAATATAGTCTCATCCCTAAAATTCAGAGAGAGAACTAAAATTCAGAGAGAAAATATCTAATAAATTTTGAATTTTTTAATAAATAATTTGTAAATAATAGTGAGATAATTTGTGTCTCAACCAGTCAACTTTCTAATAATCCCCATGTAAATTTGAATACTATTATTATTGATCTTCAATGTCTAAAGAGTAATTATCCCACTTCAACTATGATAAATCTTTCATAACTCATTGTCATTTATTTATATTATCCAAATTACCATAATTTTAAAGTGAATAGTAGAAACAATACACAAAGATAAAATTGTGTATTTAAACAATAATAAAACAGCAATGGCATGGTAGCACACAGTGACACCACTTAGTAACCAAGGCAACAAACAAATTAGTACTCCACCTAAAGTAACTAAGTAGACACACGTGCTAAAACATAACTCATTTTCCGTGTGCTCGTGCCATATATTTAAGAAAACCCATGAACATGAAACAATCACCGTGCATGCTAGATACCAGCGGATCAAATTTCAACCCAATTCAACAAACCTAGTTTACTTCACATGGTTGAACTTTCCATCCATGAACATGAAAAAGAATGGCATGGCAATATTAACATCAAAAAAGGTTAAATTGTTTACTGGATAATATATCTTACTTGTGGAACTACCAAGAGGGAGATACTCGCATAGAGAAGATCAATTGATATTCCATCAAACTTAAATTTCATAAGAGGCACGTGCGCATCAGGAACTGGATGCAGTTCGGTGACTTCTTCCATTTCTTCTAGAATACTGTGCAATACAAAAAAGAAATCTTCCTCCCGGTTGACATAAGATGGCCCAACACATAATGTATCTATGTCAGCCCCAGGACCATGCACCTGTGAAAAGAAAACTTGAACTGGTGAGCAACAACACCATCCATGCCAAAAATAGAGCCTTTTATTGTTCAATCAATAGTTTATCATCTAGCCTATTTCATTCCCAAACAAAACTAAACTTAAGTTTTCTCAGTACAATATGGGTTGCTCAAGTGGTAAATAAGCACCAACAATTTAAGCATTGTGCATCACCATTAAAAAAAGCAACTTTAATCCTTGCTCAACTGCTCAATGAAATAAAGGAAAAAAAAATTAAGTACAAAAAAGCTGTTATTGTGGGTGTTGCACAAAGCATGAGCATCATGAGGGGCCTCAATATCAGATGTAATTATTTTGCGAGCAGTAGTGTTCCAGTTTTTGTAATAATCTGTTCCTACTATTACAGTTTTTTTTTTTAAATTTTTTTTCCACCCTTACCAACCAAGAGTAGATGTATACGATAAATTTTCACACTGGTCAATCATCTCAGTATTGATCACGACTAAGCACATTTAACTTAAAAATTCTTATGAGATCCAGTATATTAGTAATTATTTAAACGTATCTAAACATGAGTGTGAGCACTCAACATCCATTACATTACTTTTCACAGTTCAAGTTACTACTATTACAATTTCTTTAGTATTTTATTGTTATTTTACTTTTATGATGTGGGCACTCAACATGAGTGTTGTCCCAATTCTTTTTTTCTTATTTATAAGTTAAGATTTTTTTTTTGTTTCAAAGTATGTGAGAATATTATGTTTTTTAATACTGATAGAGTTTATTTTATCATGGTATCTTAGAATCTGCACGCTCTAGAAAAAGATGTGGGTAGGCAATAGTTTGTGCGTGGTGGTGTCCATTTGGGATCAAACCACAGCACAATGCGTACAATGTATGTACGATGTATGACCACGATGTGAGTGCGACTGCATGACATGATGTGAAGGGAAACATGTACAGTATGAGTGTAGGTGCATGCAATGTAGTGTAAATGGCAATGTGTGAAGTGTATGGTGCAGTAAGTGTCAAGGTAAACAGATGACATGGTGCAAGGAAGTGCATGGTTCAAGTGTGTGTAATTGTGCAGTATAACAGTGTGTGCAGCATGTAACATGTGGTGTGGTGCAGAGTGGGGCAATGTAGTGTGTAGTGTGGTGTAGTACATGTGTATTTGTACCTACTGCAACTGATGGAGAAAGTAAAAAATTCAATTATGATTTTGCACAGATGACAAGAGGAATGAGACTTGACTAATAACTGATTCCTGATCACTAATTATTTTATGATAATCTAATAAGATTAGATTATTCTTAGTTTTCACTTCTTGTACTACATACGAATTAGTATGGGAGTTTACAGTATTCTTATATCCCTCACGAACTATGCACATATATGATATGTGTTACGATTTAAAATAGAAAATAAAAAATAATAATACTCAATGGATTAGATCAAACTAACACACAATTATAAATTAAACAAAAAAGATTGGAACAACACGCTTGTTAGGTGCTCTTATCAAAAGCATACATTAATATAAAATAAAATAAGAAAAAATATATAATCGGCAACACCTCCCATCAAGTAGATGCGTACAAGTCCACAACATCCAGCTTAAAAAAAGAATAAATTTAAGTCTTCAAAATATTCATAAATATGCATAATGGATGAATAAATATTTTAGCAATGATCTCATCCAGAATCTTAGAATAGTCTATCTCTATATATTTTGTCTAAATATAAAATATTAAATTTGAGATTACATGTCACATTGTTTGATCATCTCAATAAAAAATAGTAGAAAAAAACAATAAATACTTGAAATCATTGAGTAGGTGATTCATCCAAAATATCTCATAAATAATCATTAGCATTGCTATAAAATTCTACGTTGCACAAAATTTTAAAATAATTGTCTGCCGTTTAACTTTCAAGGAGACATAATTATCATCAAGAAAGATATAAAACTCATCACAAACTTTTTCTCTATGCATGATGGTGCTCAACTCAAATCTAAAAATTCAACAAACTGCATAATTTTATAAATTATGAAAGAAATTCATTTCCTAAAAATTTCTTAATATACCTCAATATATAAAAAATTACATCAAGATAAACATACCAAAAAAAAAATTTTAAAAACAAATAACTATATTGATTACTTATATCATATCTGATATTATGATCAAATAATTACTTTTTATTATAATTTCTTTTTATAAGTAATAAAATCAATTAAAGAGATCCTATCAAAAGTAAAGTTAATAAATTGATCAATAAAAATTTTTACTAAAAACATAATTCAAAAGAACAAACTCTACACGAATTAGAATATCAAATATACATCTCTTTTATTAGATAATGATATCACTCAGAGAATAAATAACCTCTATAATAAGAAAATACAAAAGTCTCTCAATATCAATCACATGAAATTATATTAAAAGAACTTCTTAAGTTAAGTGATTCCCAACTTAGTATCTCACATAATCAAAATGTCATCCATGCATACAATCAGAAAAATCACAATGTCATCAGTATCCTTTTGGATAAATGAAAAATTGTAGAATACTTATCTAACCTAAACGAGTTGAATACATGTAAAAATCTCACAAATCAGACTCTAGATAACTACTTTAGGTAATACATCTTTCGTAACCTACAAATTACAACTAACTATGCTGCTTGAAACTCATGTAGTTGTACTATATATACTTCTATCTCAAGATTACAATAAAAAATATATTTTTTATATCTAACTGATATATCATTCAACTATGAAATATAACAAGAGATATAAGAATCCATACTAAAATAATCTTGGCCACTATAAAGAAAATATACTAATAGTAAACACTAAATATCTAAGTAAAACTTCTCACTATGAGAATCACCCTTAGATGATCTACTTTCTCATTTAAATATAATTTTATAATGAACACATACCCATGTCTAACAATAAATATTCATAAAGGTGATAATCCTAACTCTCAAATTTTATTATAGTCAGTATGAGGTATGCATCTCTTCTACCATGACTCAAAATTATCCTAACTGAGACAAAGCCTCAGAATAAGACTTAGGTTTGCTAATAATATCAAAAAAAATAATTAAAAAATTAAAAAAAAAAGAACAATGCAATAATATGACAAAACTTGTGAAATTGAGTACTATAAATAACTCTTCAATTCTTATGTCCTTTTCAGAGAGCAATCAAAAGACCAAAGTTAGAGAGGCATATTGTTGAATCCTCAGATTGATTGTAGTTTGATATGTCTCTCTCTCTCTCTCCTAATATAGACTCTTAAGTCATGCGAGATCAAGAATCCTAATATCTAACTCAACATTAGCTTGTAATGATAAAGATTTGTAGACTATAACATCATATGAGCCTAATTGAGATTGTTCTATCCATGGAATTTTATCATATCAAAACTCAACATGATCTATATTTATTGATAGATATGATAAATTCATATAATTAATATCATATTAAGTACTAATATTGTCAAAATATAATCGACTAGTAATGTTTTCTACTAATTGGTGGTCAGGACAAGACTATTGGTAAAAGAAAGAGACATAGATTCATTAATAACAAATGAATTCATACTCAACTTATTATAAACTGAGTCCTGATAAAAAAAAATAACATCCATATTCATTAAAATTCTATCAATTTTTAGTAAAAAATACATGTATCCTCAATGAGCAGAATATCCAAAAAAGATACATATTAAGACTCTAAAAGCTGATTTAGCCCATCATAAAGAGTATAGGTGACAACCAGGCCGGGCCGGCCCGGTCCAGTACGAGGCACGACAGGATTCGGCTGTGCCTGGGCCAGCCCGACACAGAAATTTCTCGTGCCCGGGCCCGTGTAGTAATGAGGCCAACCAGGCCTCATGCCTTGCCTGACTCGGCACAGTTCGGTGGCCCGTGGCTTGGCCCGTGGCTTGGCCCGTCGGCACGGAACATATCCCGCGCCCCACCACATCGCTAGCGCAACTCCATTCGGATAGGAAAAACACACAGGCATGGGTCCGATTCCACTCCAACCCGACCCGTGGTCCCGCCGGACCCTAATGCCCCCCTAACGGTTAAAAAAAATTAAAATTTGAATATATGCCGTTGGATTTCACCTCCAACGGCTAGGAAAAAGAATCCAATTATTCTTATGATTCTGCACCATAAAAATCAATAAAAAATTAAAAAAATATATAAAAATTACTTTTTTTTAAAAAAAATTTCTTTAATTGATAAAATCCCCCTTCCTCTCTATAATATTTATATTTTTCATAAACATTTATTCTCACTCTTTCAAAATTCTCTCAATGCTCTTGCTATTCTCTCTCTAGGAACTCGAGATTTCGTCATTCGGCTCGGCTTTTCGGGACTCTCAACTCAGATATTAAAATTTGAACTAGACTGTGATTCACCGTGCATGTGATCAACCTCACTGATTTACGAGTATTTTAAGTTTTTTTTGTTACTTTCTCTCTCTAGTCTCTCTCTATTTCGAAAATCTAAAATCTATCATCTGGGCTCTACCTATTGTTTAACAAAAATTCAAAAAATGACTAATACTAATGAAACATATTTAAATTTAGAAAATAAAAATCTTATACAGATGTCTAAGACTGCTAAAACTTTGATTTCTCGAGTTGTCTCAACCCAAACATCTAAAAAATAAAAAACTAGAAAAACTTGTATAGTTTGGACTCATTTTAATATAATAAAACAAAAAAATTATTAGAAGTGAGGAAAAAAAAATGACACAGTACAAATATTGTATGATAAATTTAACTTGTAAGAGTTCGTTTGGGACTGAGCACATTAAGAGGCATGGCGAATTATGCACCAAAAAACAGTGCATTAGATCCTAGGCAAACCGAATTTGGCACTGCATTTTTTGAGACTGGATCGAGTTCAGTCTCAAAGTTTACTCGTTTCATATACCACAGCAAGTTGTGTAGGGAAGACATGAGCAAACTTTTCACATTGATGGATCTTCCAATCAGATTGAGTTCAGACATATTTTCAGTCTGCTTATCGTAGGATTCATATGTCCACATCTAGGAATGACATACTAAAATTTTATAAATTTAAAAAATAAATAATAATTAATGAATTTATGACATAAAGTGGAGTGGTATCCGTGAGGTCTGATATTTGAATAAGTCACGATGAATCATCTTATGCATGTCTCACTGGCCACTATGTAGATTCTAACTGGAGAATGAATAAAAAAATTTTAGGATTCTCTGAGATTCTTCAACCTCATGATTGCCCGGCTATTTTTGAGTATATAATGAAAATCTTTAGAGAATATAAAATTCAAAATAAAATTTTTAATATCACATTCGATAAAGCATCTAATAATGGAGTCGCGATTAACATGTTAGTTAGGAATATTAGAGATGCACCATTAGGAGAGATCTTTCATGTCAGATGCATGTGTCACGTGATTAACCTAATTGTACAAGCGAGTATGAATGTGTGTTCCCCCGTATTAGATAATATACGTAATGCACTAAAATATATTCGTACCCTCACAGATAACAGGAATTTGATAGTCTTTGTTTGTCTGCGAATCTTAAGAAGAAAAAATTTCAATTGGATGTGAGATTCCTTTGAAATTACACGTACCTGATATTGGATATGAACATGTGATATCCGACTACGTCGATAGTAAAAATGACGAACTTTTTTTGATGATACTGACAGGGCTTCATGAATTTCATTTATGAAATTTTTGAAGATTTTTTATGACACGACGAACATATATTCGTCGGTTTATACTCCCACGACTTCATTGTACTCAGATGCATATGCAACATTAGTAGCATGTTTAAGAATGATCGAGCGGACCCGACACTTAACCATATGATTGTAGAGATAAAAATCAAGTACTTAAAATACTGATCTACCGTTTCATCTCTTTATTGTCTTACTGCATCCATGGACCCTAAGGTTAAGGTGGAAGAGATAGATAACACCCTAACTTACATTTCCTCGTGCATGAACCTGGAAGACCCACCTGAAGGGTTCATTCACGAGAAGTTAACTGACATGTTCACATACTACTATACTGGGTATGATGGTAGTAGTAGTGAGACTATGATTATGAACATGAGTCCATATTTCCCGTGCTATCTCGGATAGCACGGGATCTACTGACTCCTCCGGTGTTGAGCGTAGCATCGGAGTCTACTTTTTCTGTTGTAGTAAATGTGATTTCGAATAGGAGATCAAGATTATGTCCAGATATTATTGAGGTCTTGGCCTGTTTGAAGGATTGGGAGGATTCGAAATTTAGTATCCAGGATCGTGCTGGAGCTGGGACAGGGACTGCATCTGCTGCGAAAGTGGATGAGTTGATTACTGATGATGATGATCCATATAATAGTGATTTTGATGTCATGGTTGATGATGCTCATGATATGTCAATTGACGATTAACGTGATTGCCTGTTACCCCTGCCCGTTGCCAGACGCAGTTGCCAATGTCACGCCACGCCATGCCACCACGCCACATGTCATTTGTCATTGCCACTTGATTTTAATTTTTGATGCCTTCACGATCACAAACACAATTGATGATTTATGTTATTTATTTTTGATTCTGCTTTTTGATTTCGATGTTTTATTTTGTATTGATTGTATGTTTTTTTATTTACGTTACGTTGTATTTACTTTGGTTCGATATCTATTGGCCGATTGGATATTTGGTTTGATTTTGTTTTTGTGACTTTGTAATTTTTTTAACGAAATTTTTTGTTTAATTTATTTTTGTGTTTAAATTTTTCATTTAAAACTTTATAATTTAATTTTAATAAAGTATAATCTAAATTTATTAAAAATTAATAAAAAAAATTTTAACTTTATTAATATTTCAAGTTACAAATTTAAAATTTTTAAACATTATCTATATATAATATAATATATATTTTAATTTTTATATATAGTTTAATACAAAACTTTAAATTTTTAAAAATATAAAAATTTATTTTTTTAACCAGGCCCTCAAGGGCATGACCCGGCACGGTACTTTTTCTGTCGGGCCTGGCTTGAATAAACCGTGTCTGGCCGGGGACGAAAGCACGATCGTGCTCACAAAAAATGGGCTGGGCCGGCCCAGCACGTCCCGTTTGACACCTCTATTAAAGAGGGATCAAGGGAAAAAGATGTGCATTCAAAAAAAACAAGAGGAATTAAATAACATCTCTCTAAAATGTGAAATATGCAAGGATATATAATGAAAAATGATAGAAAAGAATATCCATATAATAATCACATTCTTTTTCAACAACCATATTTTATTAAAGTATACCAATACAAAAAATCTGATATATAATCTCATGATTTATATAGTAAATACTTGATGAATTTGTATATAGTCTAATAAAGTATTGCTACTTAATTTTTTAATATTTTTATCAAATTAATTTTTTATTATTTTATGAAAAATTTAAAAAATAAAAAAATTATAATATATCTTAAAAAATATATCCATGTAAATGTATATCCCGAGTCATCAACAAAAGTGATCAAATACTTAAATCTCTCTCACATCATATTTCTATTAAGTCCTCATACGATAAAATACTTTTTAGAATACTTTATCTTTTTTCAACATGACTCATTTCTACCAAACCTAAACTAAGTAAAGATACAAAAAAATATTTGGATATCCTCTTTTTTTCTTCTTTGGAATCGCATTTGTGTCATCAACCAAGAAGAATGAGCACTCTCAATTATATTTGAACTTGATGAATCTTAAGTTATATATATCAACAAGTACATAATAAATTTATATTGGAAAAAGTAATGATTCCTTGGAAACACCCCTCCCAATACTAATGAATTAGTAGCTTATGAGTCTAATTAAGTCCGAACTCTAAATGAGATAGGAACTAAGAGACTTGATGACTCGGGACCTCAAGTTTATTTTATAAAAATAGAACACTTGCAACCTATTCAAAATAATTAAAAGTCTCCCAAGAAAATAAAATGAGAAAGAAATAATACTCAATATTCTATTTCACATATTTTGTCGTACTCATGCTTTTCTCCTTTTTTTTACCTCTCTTAATCATACTACGATACTCAAATTGTAATATGATTTGAACTTGCTTCTCTTAATCATACTATGATACTCAATTTTCCTTTTAAATTATTTATTCATCCATGATAATATTGAATCATGGTAGAACAAATAAATACATTCAACTTTAATAAAATTTTAGAATTAATATCGTGATATTCAAGAAGAAGTGTTGTTAGAAGCATATGAATTAGCATGTTTATCATGAAGACTAAATATGATGGTAAGATAAATCATTTATAAATAATTGTAAGATATTTTACTCTGACTTTTAGGGATAATTATCATGACATTTCTGCCATTGTTACCAAGATAATCTTAGTTTGAATACTCATGTCATTTGTACTTTTTTACAAATTTATAATATATCAATTAAACATGAAAAATAAGTTTATTCTATATATCTTTAAGAAAGATGTATGTATGAAGCATTCACCAAATTTTCAAACTCAGACATAGTATTCAGATCAAATTTGCATATTACAAGAAGTCTCATAGGATATAAAGCAATCCTTGAGAGTTTGGTTTACCAAATTTTCAATTGTGATTGTCTCATTTGATTTACCAAAGTATTATAAATTATTATTTATTTTTCACAAAAATTTAGATGGTATGTTTATTTTTTTAACTATATATGTGAATGATATTCTAATTATTATAAATAATGAGTTAAGAATTACAACTCAAAGAATATATTCAGTTATAAATTTAAACGAATAAATATAATAGAGTTAGCTATTAAAATAATGGCTAACTTTTTGAGTTGTAATTTAAGTGATTGACATTGTTTATAATAATAAATGGGTCATGTAGCCCATACTCAAACCAAGATATCAAACAAACATATAAGATAAGAAATTTTAATAAATTTTCTTAGCTGACATATATCACATTCTATGTTCAAAATATTCTAAAGAATAGGGGAAAGTTTACTTAATTTAGTCTACAATTAAAAAATCCAACACACATAAGATCCAACACACATACATCTAGATAGTGACTTTACCCAAAAAAAAAAAACATACAATTTAGTCAACTCAATTGAGAATAAATTTTTTCTCAAAGTATATCAATTCCACAATCAGCCAAAATTCGGTGAAGTTATCAGAAAGGATAACTCACATAAAATAAATTAACATGATAATCAAAAATAAACATGAGATATGAAAATAATAATCAAGCTAAATAATATAATATCCAAAAGATTTCAAACATTTGTTATTAGCAAAAATAATATTCTCAGAACAAATATATATATATATATAATTTAATATGATTATCAATAATGTAATTATTCACTCTTATGTCGATAATCAATCTTAAGTGGGTGTAAGGTTAAAATAACCAATGATACCTAAAAGAATAAAAAGAAGTGATAAAAACCTCATATATTTCTCTCTAGTAAGTATTACTGTGAATAAACTATGTGAGGACCATTAAATGACTCTGAAAGTCAATATGTTTCTATTAATATTACATAAAACTCTTGATCTCCTTTACAAAATAATGTCTAATAATCATTTTTAATATCTCATATTATATACTCCTACAATGAGTACATTGGACTAGAACTTTTCTCCATCTATCTCTGTTATGATAAGTCATACTATACCATATTTCATTATTGTTACAAAATAAAGATAACTATACACAATCTTATTTTTTTTCAATTATTTTTTAATAGAATTTATAAACAAATAGCAAAGAAAGCCTAATTAGGATCTATGCCTTATACCAACACATGAACAACTATGCACACAATCATGCACACCACCGTACACACTATTGTGTACCTCCGAGTGCATTATTGTGCACACCTTGTGCCTATTGTAAACTTGTGAGAACTATAGTCGTACACGGTGGGTGGAAGCCTACATGAGCGCACCTACTTTATGAATTACAAACCTAACTCTGAAACTAAGTTAAATTTAACAATTATAAAATAAAAAAAAATTAATAAATAATAATATACAACATAAACTTTTGTATGATAAAAAAATATGACTGTTATAGCCCACATATCAAGTGCTCCAATCAAAAATAAGAAAAAATAAAAACTAAATAAATAAAAATCACAACGATTATATTTTTAAATGAATAACATTGAGAATGATTATATATTTTTTAATAATTGAGATAATCTATAAAAATAAATATATTATATATCTTGAATATGCTCTCATATATTAATTTTTTGATTACATTATACTCACAATAGATATACCTATTGGACTATGAACTAATTTTTTGTATGATGTACCATCTCTAGTTGACTAGGTCAGTTATTAAATGCCGGCCTTAATGTGAGTAGCAACAACGTCCTTGCTACAATGCCTCACCCGTGGGGAGGCATGCCCATTTGTGAAAGGCACATAATGGCATGCCCATTTGCAAAAGGCACATAAAGGCACTCCCACCCAACATAAACTTGGCGCATTAAACCTCCCCAATACAAAAATATAGAACTCACACTAAAATATTAAAATATAATAAATTCCCCTTACACATTTTATCACCCACTAATATTTCAACACATAGTATTGTATACTTTCTGCCTAACTATTTTTTTCTTCCACTATTTGTCTCTCATTTCTCCTCATTACTCATCTATATAAACTTATCACCACAACTCATATACATCACATTATCAACTCATCATTATTTTTTTTTTCAAAATTAAAATCCACCAACTCATTCTTCATCTTTCTCTAAACCTCCAAATAATCAAACTTATGGATTATTTAACTGGAGATAACGAACACTTCTCAAGTGAACGAAATGATCATGCATGAAAATATGCATGGCAATTTGATATGAAATGAGCAAATACTCTTATTTATATTTTCTGTAATAAAGTAATAAAATAAGGTATTTATAGACATAAACATCATCATATTTGAGGATTTAAAAATACAAAAAAAAAATATCTCAAATGTTTTTTGAAAATAATTGAAAGAATATATATTAGTAAAAAAAACTTAAAAAAATCAATTGAATTTAGAAGAATAATATAAATTAAGATTTGTTTAGATTTCAAGATGAAAATGATAAGAATGTAGATGTTATTAGTAAAAATGTATCAATATATATTTTTAATGATGATAGTAATGTAAGAGACAATGATGGCGTGACCGGTATCTTAAAAAGATCAAGACAAAAAAAGTTCATTCATCATTTCTTTGCTCCCAATAAAGAAATAATTATTCAAAATAGCAAACAAATACCGAATCATCTCTTAACAATGCTTATAAGAAAAAGATCAAAGAAAAAGTTAATATTTAATTTTGTTGATGAATGTATGATATTGCAATTCCATTTAATTTGGTGAAATAAGTTAATTTTTAACTAATACTCAAGATAATTAAACAATATAGTTTGAGATATAAGAGATCAAATTTTCATGATGTGAGAATTATTAATCTAAAAAAAATAACTCTTATTAAAAAATTGATAAACAATCATGTCACAAGATGAAAGGAAAATTGATGTTTAATTATATCAAATGGATTGACTGAAAAAAAAGTACATTAATTAATTTCATGATGAATTCTTCAAAAAAATCATATTCATAAAATTTATTGATATTTCTTCTATAATTAAAAAATAGAATATAAATTATTTAAATTACTTAATAATTAAGTAGAAGTTAAAACCAATAATGTTCAAGGTACAATAGGTAATATTTCAAATTATGTGATAACAAATATTTATAATTTAATTGAATTTTTTTATTATTAATTTAAATCATTATACAATACCTATTCCTTCTATAATCATATTTAAGTATAAATTATATAGAAAGATTATTAAAATTAAAAAGGTCATAAATATATTAGACACCATATACTACACATTCTTTTGACTAATACATATCAAGAATACAATAAGATTAGTTATATCTATAAAAGGCTATATTTATAATAGAGCAGGATTATTCAAAATGATAAGGCAATTTTATTGAGTAAAAGAAATTGTTGAGGTCTGTACAGATTTGATTTACAATGGTCTTTATCACCTTATCTCATAACAATGAATAAAAAAATAATTGAAAAAAATATCCATTAGTTTAGATTAAATAAAAAATATATGAAAAAAAAAAGAAAAAAATATATAGCTAATATAATTTTCATATTTTATTTTTTAAAATATTAAAGTGTTTTGTTTTAAGGTGTCAAGCCCTCTTGTACATGTTCTTCGCTTGGTTGATGATTAAATAAAACTTCCTATGAGTTATATTTATGCAGTCATGAAAAAGACAACAAAGATAATTATCAAAAATTTTAATAAAAATGAAAAAAATATAATAAAGTCATGAAAATTATTGATAGAAATTAACGATTCAGTTTTATTGGCCTTAAAATTCAATTGAATATTTATTTAAACTCATAGTTCTTTTATGATACAAAAGGATTAGCAATATATCTATATTTACAAATTTTTAAAGATGTATGTAAATGTATATGAAATTTGATGAAAGAGAGATGTAAACAATATACAATTATATCACAATTAAACTTGCATATGCATACTAGAGACTTTATTGACAATGAATTTATAATTAGTTTAAAGACTAACATATAGTTGAAAGAAATACATTATTGAATGGTATATCTATCTGGTTGTGAAAAGAATTGAAATATCTTTAAAAATATGAATTATAAAAATAATTAAATGAACTAAATATCTTTATTATATTATTTAATATAATATATAATCTAATAATCAAATTTTTTTAGATTCATAATAAAAATAAGAAATATATTGTAAAATCAATGCTTGAATGATTTGATATACATTAAGTATTATCTAACCTTGATGAAAATATTTAATGAGCATTATACTATCAATCATATTTTCTTGAAAGAAATAAATAATAATAATGAATGATTGATAAGAAAACTAAAAGATAAAAATATCATATAAAATAATTTGATGTTTGAGAGTGATAATTTAACTTGTAATGATATTGCAAGAACTAAGAGACTAAGAAGCTTAAGGTTTATACAAAAACTAAAACAAGATCAAACAAAACACCAATACCAAAATCAACATCATCAAGCTGTAAAAATACTCTTATTCTTGTTTTAATTGATGAAGATAAAAAATAATATATTTATCAAAAGAAAAATATGAAATTTAGGAAGAATTCAAAAATAATGATGAAACGAATGATATTGATGATAATTTATGAATAAAATTTGAAAAAAACTTATAAGTAATTATTTTTTTATCTTTTTGAATTTTTAATTTTTGTTATGAAATAAAATATTACTGATATTTTATTTTTATGTTTGTTATAATATATTTAAAGTTTAAACTTCATTTGTTTGATTGTTGAAATTCAATTATTTTATTTTATAATTTTAAATGATTGTGATGAAAAATATTAATGTGTTTAATTTTTATGCTTTATTAAATATATAATGTTTATGTATTTTTATGTAAAATAAGCCTCACAAAAAAAGTTTGCATCTTTATTTGAGCCTTGCGCCTCAAGGCTCCAAAATAGTTTTGAACTTCGGTGCACATTGTACCTCAAATAATTATGGACTCGACTACATATAGAATAATTATATAAATGATTATCTATCTAACTATTTAGTAAAAAAAATTGGCGATCATGGGCATCTTCAACAAGTTGAATATGTCAACTTCAATTAGGTTCTAACTTTAACATAGTATATATATATTACAAGTTATATTTTTCTTAGAGACAATCTTATCTCCAAGAAAAATAAAAGATTAATAATAATATATAAATCTAGTGCATAGGATGAATAGAGAATGATAGTCAAAACTATTTAAAAGATTATTTTGATTAGATATCTACACAAAAGATTAAAATTTCTTATCACTTCTCTCAGTACTATCTATTATGATAATCAAACAACAAATATAATATTTTATGAATAGATGAAATACATAAAAAAAATTATTTTTTTATCAATTAGATGATCAAGTATGAAATATTACTTACAACTAATATTCATATAATTAATCAACTAGTCAACATATTCATAAAGACCCTAAAAAGGCTGTTCCAACTATCTTCATTTTTCTGCCTAATATATTAGGATTTTTTGTTTCATTATGAAGAGAGATTATACATAATGCACAACGATGTCACTTTACCATGATTTTTAAGATAGATTAATATCTCAACGAACCTATCCTCAAAAATCTAAATAGTTGTCTAATGAAACTTGAATCCAAGACCTACTGCACTTAGACAAAAGTAGATGTGTCCATCAAGCATGGAGGCCCAAACCCCGACCCACAACACGCACCAACACAAGAACCACATGGCATGTGCACTGCATGTGCTTGTTCATACAAGCTTTTAAAAAAACATGCACATGATGCCCACACATATGCTTAAATAATATTATAATTAATGGAGAGTGTAACACACGCCCCATTTAAGTATAAGGTCATTGCCTTTGCAATAATAGGCTTCTAAAAGGACAATGATTCACACCATTGTCCTATCAGTTAAGTGATGAAATATTAACTAACCCAGGTTGGGCCACTAACTAGGATATAGTCTAACTTAGGGCAGGCCATGGCCAAGGCAACTATCCTAGGCTAGCCTGGGTTCACAGTGAGAGGGGCCATGCACAAAATCATGCCTCGCATGGTCATGCCAAGAGTGATATGGATCCGACCCGACCCGACAGTTCCAACATGTCATGTTTCCCATGCAAACCAACAGGCCACGTAAGGCCTCACTTTCATGTAAACATGTCAAAATGGCAGGAACCAAAGGAATGTGCCATGTGCAGAAAGTGAGTCAGGTCCAACCCAACCTAGCACAATGCCGATACGCCCTATTTCCCCTACACTCCAACAGGTCATGTTGGGTCTCACTTTCATGCCACCATGCCAGCACGGCACAACCCGGGGGAAATATATCATGCCGTGCAAGAGACCTTTAGACGAAGGTATTTATTTTCGTATCAAGACATGATCTCCGACATTGTAAAACAAAAACTTCTTAGGTGATCAATCAACTGAATATTATTCTCACATGAACATATTTAAAATCAGAATTTTATGAGATCTATTATGTTATTTTATTTTTTTTTGTTTTATTATATGAGATAAAGATATAATTTTTCATAGTGATGAAGCTTATTTGATCAATTACATCAATAAATTTGTTTAGATTTCATTAAATCACTATAAAATATGTTTTGCTATATCTTTCTATTTAAAAATCCTAGCATTTTCATAATTTTATTAAGTATTGACCTTTATTATTTTATTATATTGATAGATAATTATGAAATTTGAAAAATATTATAAATTATGATCAATAATGGTTTGGAAAACCAAAAAAAAAAACATTAAGAAAGCTTCGATCAAAATCTTAAAAATTTTAGCAATAAAATATGGACAAGTAAAAGAATTGATATGTCAAAAGATAAAAATTTAAAAATTTAAAAATTAAAAACAATAAAATTTTGAATTATACATTAGTAACTTTAAAAATTATGAATATAAATTTTAAACAATAAAAATTTATAAAAAATTGATAATTTTTAATGTAAATTAAAAAAATTCATTAAGAGATTAATATTTCACCATGAGATTAGAACATTTATTATACAAGTAGACTTAGAAAATAATCTATAAGAAATTAAAAGAGAATAAATATTATAACCCTAACAAAGTTCCTATTAAAGAGTGGTATTTTTTGAGACATGAAATTCATGTGAGCAATTCAATTATTCAACTACATAACAAATATTTAAAAAAAGTCAAAAGAGTAGATAAAAAATATATTGATTCATATATTTAAATATTATATAAAAAATAAAATATCGAATATTTTATTTTCTATATCAAATAATGATATTTATAAAATTATTTATAGTCAAACTAATTTCATGAGAAATAATAAAGAACAACTGCATCATGAACATTATATACCAAAAAATATGAAAAATAGAAAATATAATAAACATTAATATCTCCTCGAGTTGATATATACACATATATAACACTTTGCTTGAAAAAAACAATAATGAGAGATTCTTTAAAAGAATTCATCAATACATCTATTATTGATCTAAGATAATCATGTATGTTAGTTATAGTAATAAAATTTTATTAAAACTTTTACCTAATAAAATATCAATCAATCTTAATATTAGTTAGAGAATAAAGCTCATTATTTAAATATTATAGAAGAATTAAAATGAGAGACACCATCAAAAACTAAAATATCAAAGAAACTTTTACCTTTATAATTTTGTGTCGAAAATTTTATCAATCAAACTTTAAATGAATCTACTCTCATTATGACTAGTCTTCCCTGAGAAAACTTGCATCAAAAAATAAATATAAAAAAAGTATCAAATCCCTAATTCCACTAGCATAAAAATTACTCTCTTTCAAAAGAATTTATCACAATTTAAAAAGAAGTAGAACTTTATAATAATGTATGTTTGTATGAAAATTATTTATACAAATTAAAATATGAAATCTTTTTAAAAAAGAAAATTATCAAGAAATCTTTGAAATTAAGTAGAACTTTATCAGAAAGTATAAAAGATTACACAATCTCTTTAATTTTCTAATAATAGAATGTCAAGAAATTCATCTCTTACAGATCACATGCTAAGCAAGAGATTTGTGCATTGTGTATGATATTTTTTATACTATCACAAAAATTCTAATATAACATCACATTCAAAAAAACAAGAATTAAATTAATCAAATATATATTACAATACATTATTAGTTCTCAATATTTTTAATAACGTAAATAAATTATATTTTTATAATTTTATAAAAATGTATAAATATAAAAAACATATTTGATGTCTTTATACATATATGCTCGTATAAATTAAAAATAATCATAAATAAGTATAATAAAATATTTTTATCAATCACACAAATAAAATATATGAGATTCCTAAACATATATATATATATATATATATATATTAGAAAAAAATAATCCCTAATTACATTTAAATGATGTGCTACATATGAAACTCTAATTTTTTTTCTTAGCTAACATATCTAACCACAAGGAGAAAAGATTCTCTTCATCCTTAGATTCATCATACTCAATCTAGCTAATGACAAATGACAAAACATAAAATTTTCAAGTAAAAAAACAATAACATACAAGCATTTAATTGGCCTCTGATAATAAAAAAACCTTAGGGGTTCATTTTATTCAATTTCAAAGAAGAACTTTGTAAAAATTATTTTGAGCTAGAAAAAAATATTAATAAAAATGTGTTATGTAATATATGTTACAATACAATTCATCAACAACAAACTTAAAAAAAAAGTAAGTCATACATAAAATATGAGATAGTAATTTAACCAAAATAGTATTTCGCACAATCAAATTATTTAAAAAAATTATTTATCGTTATAACCTATGTTGCACGGACACGGATACGGACACGGGGATACGATACGGCAAGATACGGGGACACGGCAAATTCTAAAAAACTAGGATACGGATACGGCTAGGATACGTCATGATAAAAAAAATAAAATTAAAAATAAAAATTATTAATTATAAATATTAGGTATTTTAAAATAATTAAATATACTGTATTTTAAAATAATTTAAAATTTTGTATTTTAAAATAATGTAAACAAAATGTTAGGTATTTTCCTTCCCCCCCTTCCCCCCTTCCGAAACCCCCTCCCGCCCCCCCTTCCGAAACCCCCTCCCCCCCCCCCCCCCCTTCCGAAACCCACTCCCGCCCGCCCCCCCTTCCGAAACCCACTCCCGCCCGCCCCCCCTTCCGAAACCCACTCCCGCCCGCCCCCCCTTCCGAAACCCACTCCCGCCCGCCCCCCCTTCCGAAACCCCCTCCCGCCCCCCCTCCCGAAATGCATTTTTGGATACAGATTCCAAAAAACGACGCGTTTTTGGAATCTGTTTCCAAAAATGCGTCGGATACGTCTCCGAACAACGCGTCGGATACGTCTCCGACGCGTATCCGATACGCCACGTGGCGTATCCCATACGGATTTGTGTCCGATACGCCACGTGGCGTATCGGACACGTATCCGACGCGTGTCCGACCCGTGTCCGACCCGTGTCCACGTGTCGGACACGTGGACACGGCAGCTCCTAGGCGTATCCGTGCAACACAGGTTATAACATCAACTATATAGTAAGAAAATAAAAAAATATTAATAATAATGTAATTATTTGCTCGAGTTAATCATTCATGAATCCAGAGTAAAGATATGTTTGGAAAAAATAGTGATATCTAAAATTGATGGCACTATTACATATTTTTTAGATATGAAAATTGTGTCGATGAAAATACTCTAAATAGCACCTTGTAAAATATGAGTAGTCAAACCTTCAGTCTCAAAATTGATACACAAGACCTTGATATCTTTCCAGAAAGAAATCTATCGCAAATTTTTTAGATATGAAAATTGTGTCGATGAATATATTCTAAATAGCACCATGTAAGATATGAATAGTCAAACTTTCAACCCCAACTGATACACAAGACTCCAATGCTTCAAATATATATCCCCACATCTCTCAAGTGCATCAAATCCCACAATGATTAAATAGTGAGAAGATCACATGCCTATATCTCTTTCTCTACTACCACATTTTATTTCAATAAGTGCATCAAGATATGAGTAAGTGAAACAAGTAAAACTAGGAACAAGAAATTTTAATAAACCATATATAATCAATTAGTTTACAAAATAAGTGTGCCGACCTCTGCAAGGAACTCATTGTGAGATAAATTTATGTTTTGTCTCCCTTTCTCTACTACTACCACCTCTAATTTCAGCAAAAGAATCATGTCAATTACAAGTAAAACAAACAAGATTAGAATCTAGGAACTTTCATAGTTATATGTAATATGTCTCTTGGGTGTGTCTTGTCCTTCAATAGCTATACTATGAAGGAGTTGTTCTGACTTTCTCACTATCATTGATCCTAGCATCTCTTTCATGATTTATCAAAGCATACACTAAATAACTGTCTACTAATCAATTAGCAACAAGGAACCCTGTGATTGATTTTTAATCTAGTCAGAATAGTAAACTTGGACAAAACCCAAATCAGATTTTCATACAGAGTCATATCATATTGGTATCATGTTAGCCATTGAATAGGACATAAGTTCTGAAAAATATGTTAGCCTGGACCAAGAGTTGAATCATGTAGCCATTTTGACAATCTGCAAACAGAAACCATTGAAGAGTACATAAGATTTGGAATCATGTTAGCCACTAAGAGGAAATTAGATCAAGTCATCTCATTACCTATTTTATTTCACAGTGCAAACCTAAATCAGGCCATGAGAAACAAGCTATATGAATCATCTTCATGATATAATATCAGAAAGAATATATATTAAAAAAAAAAAAGAAAGAAGAGAACATATGATTGATGATATAGATTACGGCAAAAATCATATCTCCTCAAAAAATTTTTGAAACAATCTTTCCAAGTAAGAATGTCCAACCAATTTTAATCAAAAATATATTCTTTTTTTCTGTGTACCAGGATAAAAAGACTGGTATAAAATCTCATCATCATATAATAATGATTGAATCTATCTAACATATATTAATATATTATCACTTTTTGATTGTTTAATATTTTTATTTAATATCTAAAAAGAAAAAATATATATGATCTATCATGAAATAATATATCCATATATATCTCATACTATTATCAATAAAATAATCAAAAATAAAAAAAATATTCACGTATATCTTGATATTTAAAAGTGTATCACATAAAATGAGTCTTTACTCAAACATGAATAACATTTAAGATTAGAAACATATATAATTTTTCCTAACTCATATATCTCATACTCTATAATCAAAAATATTCTCAAGACTAAGAAAGAATTTTCTCAACTTAGCCAATTATTGATGACACGGCTGAAAATATGCAAGTAAACAATTTAACACAGTGAAACATCTAGAATTAAATAATATCGTATAAGAGAAGACATATAATTCATCCTACTTAAATTCAAATATAATTTTTCTCAAAATCTCTTAATCATACAATAAATATCAAAAGACATATAAAAAATAAAATTAAATTGCCTGAAAAAATAACTCAGAAAATAAATTGATATGACAACAAGAAATAAACATGACACAATAAAATAATAAAAATCCAAATTATATATTATCATATCTAATAGCTTTAAAACATTCGACAATAGTTATAATTATATTTTCACAATAACAAAAAATATAAAAAATAAGATATAATTACTAATAATATATATTGAGTCTATTTTACTTTTTTTTATTTTATTTGTATTGTCAATATTTGGGAGCACCCAACTTTTGAGTTGCCCCAAACTATATGTTGTATTTTTCATTTCTTCTAAGATTATCTTACATATCTATGGAAATACTTGACTTGTGGTACGTCCCAATTATTTTTGCCCATTAGATAATAATATTTGATGTATAATCTTTATCATTAAGAGTTATTGCAATATTATAGTTTTTATCTTAGAATTATAATACCATATATATATCATTTATATTGTATTCAAACTTTAACTTTGCATGTTAATAAAATTTAGTTCTTATTTTTCATGTTTCATCCTTCCTCTCTCCACTCTTTTTCATTCGGCACAAAATCCTAACACCTTCAATAGGTGAGCTTCACATATTATCGAAGGAAGTTCTCTAGAGAGGGTGTCAGTACAAGGGTGCAGGGTGACAACAGACCTTCTAGGAGCTCCAATGAAAGTTATCGCTTGAAGATTTCACCAAAACAACACCACATTGTACCACTAAAATACTCATATACAATAAATAATTCATGTTTTCTATTATTTTTTTGAGGTATTTAAACTTATGGTTATGTAATTTAGGTAGAAAAAAATTGCTTTTTAGTGATGGTGGCAGACTAAGGCAACTAACATGACAACAACAATGTTGAATCATCCTTGGCATAATATCATGGAATCTTAAGATTATTAGTCTTTGGAATTTAAAAAATACAAAAACAACCTAAGTATTTTAGTTTGATTGTTATTTTACTTTGATTGTCAAATGTTAATATTATAGCCCACAAGAATATGTGTTTTAATTCAATTTTAATTCTCATTTATATAAAAATATGCATTGTGGTGAGATATAAAATAATTAGAATTAATATGCAACCACTAAGAATAACAAAGTAAAAATTGAGAATAAACATATTTTCTCCTTGGATTACATCGGCAATGATATGATTAATAACTCACAAATACACTGAATACTTATTGAAAAATTCACATCAAATTGAGATTTAGTCTGATAAGTAAATATAAATTGAAGTACAATTATTAGTGTACTTGTGACAATCAAATGATCTCAGTATATCGAGTGAGTTTGGATATTGTGGCACTTACAAGAGTGTTTGAGATATGGCTACTTCATTGTATTCTTCAAAAATATTCCACTTATATAATGTCATCACACAATTATAGATGTGTAAATTGACTAATCATGACAAGACAACTCACTATACAATTTAGACATAATCATAGGAGATGATTATTGATGTGGTACTAGTATTAATAAATTAGATGACAATGACAAGATCTGACAAGCATGTTTGTAACACCATTTACATGCATTCAATAGGAGAACAATACATTGATTTGTGTAGACAGAATCTTGAAGAAAAAATACTTATATTTCTCTTTGAGATTTATCTGAGTCACTTAGATGACTATATCTATGTCTATATCAAATACAATTTATATGATTAATAATAATATTACGGCATACTTGTTAAACAAGAGTGGTGACAGAACTAGGTGACAGAGCTAGGTGCCATGGAAGAGGTACACCAAAAGAAATGAAGGGTAGTAATGACATGTCCTTTCTATGAAACATCAAAACATACTCAGAAAAGGTGTTGGATGTTACCCACTAAATTTACAACAAATATTTCATGATTCGGAGATTATATAGCAAACTACTAGATCAACTTTAGCTGATTCTTTTGCAGCCACATCCAATGGAGATGTGACGGTGATGCTCTCAGAAATACTCCAATCATTATCCTTTGAGTGCCAATATATCAGGTATGTCTACATTTACTATATTTTTTTCTCACCATCTTACTGCAAACTATTGAGTAGTGAGTTGAGAGGATAACTATTAATACTCATGTTACATGTATTCTTATTATTTTTATTTCTTTTATAAAGTATAAAGTCTAGAGCCTTAGATAATGTCATTACCAATAGCGAAAGTTATACGAGCTAGATGACAATGTCAATGTTGATCAATATCTTTTAACACAGTCTTTATATGTACTCAAATTTTATCATAATATATTTATGTATGTTACTTTACAAAAATAATATTGTTATAACATTATCTTTTTTATTTTTATATTTTATGTAAAATCATATAACCACATGACTTTCCTAGGGATTGAGTAAAATAGATCATACTTATTCTTATCTGCTCATGGAAATCCTTATAATTATATTTATGTTATTGATTAATTAGTGATTCATACTTCAATTAAGTCATCCTTCATTGGAAAAAATGAAAACTATAGAGCCAAATATTAGAGAAGTGGCGTCTAATGATTATAAGGCATCTCAATTAAGAAATCAAATTAGAGCTTTCCATTTGAGAGATCATGAAGTACAAGGAGGAACTTAATCTATTTGATCTAGTTAAACATTTGGGAACCCTATAGAATATCCATGTATAATAATTTAAGTTATTTTATTATTTTTTATATTAATTATACACAATATACATAATTATTAATATTTAAGAAAAAAAATCATTTTTTTTTATTTTTGCAAAATTTTGTAAAAAAATAAAAACTCAATTTCTAAATTCTAAGTGAGATTAATATGTTGAAAAGTGATAATACACAAAATGACATTAAAATGCATGTTTCTCTAAAATGACACCTAGATACACTTCTTATCAATGATAATACTGTCAAGTATGCTTTTATTAGATACTCTAATATTTAGAAAAGATATTAGTATTATTCATCAAAGACAAAAAGTTATTATGAGTATCTATGTTATATTCTTCAAGGTCAAATTTTTCTTTAATAACTCAATCCAAAAGAATATATATTCAAACATTGTAGAAATAAACTCATTTTTTTTGTACTATTATTCCCCACAGAGAAGTAATGAGTGACCATGCTCATATGTCTATATCTGATATTATTAGATAAACTATACAAATATGAGTGTGCCTAGGATAAGAACCTATGACAGTGTGCCTATCATATACTAATTTTAAGTAGTAACACCTCTCCTATGACAGTGTGCCTAAGATAAGAGCCTAGTATGAGTGTATCACTAACTACAAGGTGTGCGTGCCCTAAAAAGAGGAAGAAGAGATTTGGGAGATGTGATCTCAATCTAAAAGTATATACTATGCAAATACATTCATACTCCATTAAATATAAGTTTTTTGTCATATCAATTAATTTAGCTCGAAATAATAATTTTGGCCTTCTGATTATATTACAAACAAAACAAATGATATGTTTTATTCAATATATTTTATCTTGAGCATTTTATTATTTTTATTCTAATGCTTCATATTCTAGTTTCTTATCGTCACTTGATAATTAGAAGATCACATATATGTTTTCAAAGATAATCATTCAGAATAGCAACATGCTATGTTGAAAGAATTGAGAGCAATTATATCTAATTATATAAAAAATCTCATCTCACAATCAATGGATAAGTCAATAGTAAAATATAGATGTGTGTATATGATAAAGATAAAACTCAAAGGAACAATGATTCAACTCATGGTAATGCTAGTAGCGATAGGTTTTATACAAACAAAAAAATTGATTACTGAAATACTTTCTCTTGTGGCTAAAATAATCACTATTATATTATTATTTTCTATTACAGCATCACACAAATAGACGATGTATCATTTATACAAGAGAAATATATATCTTTATGATGAACGAGAAAAAAAAATATTCATATATCATGCAACAACCACAAAGATGTTCCAGGAAACATAGGCAGGATATGCAAATTCCAAAAGAATGATAGTTTATGGCCTAAAAAAGCCTCATAGAAAATAATTTAATAAATTTTCTTTAGTACTTACTACATTTGATCTTAAAAGATATGTATCTGATTATTCTTATTTCTTCCGACATAGATAATAAGGATGAATATGTGATACTAGCTGTATATTTAAATTTTTTGATTATAAGAGATAATGAGTTGACTATATCCCAATAAAGATAATTTCAACAAATGAGTCTAAGATGAAAATTTTGTTATACCTAAAGTATTTTCTTAGTAAAAAAGTTGGATAATCAGAAAGTAGTCATTTCTTTCTCAAAGAATATATATTTAGATATTTTATTTTTTATCTTGATATGTTAGAATGTGAACCTGTTAACTCACAGCTTGATTTTGTTGACTTATCTACAGATATTGATTTATCAGTTAATTCCATTAGGTGTATGATGACTGTAAAAGAATTAAACTATATGACAATCACTATACAAGGTATTACCTATATCATCAATATACAATATTTATAATTCTATGACATAAAAAAACTCAAATAAATATGATTGTGTTTAATAGATTGTGGGCATAGTCATATAAAAAATATATATTCTGATTCTAGTTTGGTTTTTACAATAACATAAAGGAATCCACCATAGATTTTTATATTTATTTTAACGATAACCTTGCTTCCTGAAAGAACAAGAAGAATATGATTTTTTTTGAACCAGTGTAGAAACATATTGTTGTTTCAAGATCCAATGCAGAGATAAAATACATCAATATAACATCAGCTACTTGGGAACTCTAGTTGAGTAGTAATTTCTTGAAAATTTTGTCTACTAGTACCAATTAAAAGCTCAATAAACTTTATTGTGATAATCAAGCAACTTAGTACATGCAGCCAACCCATTGTTCCAAGCATAGAAAAAATATACAAAAATTAATTCTCATTTCATTCATTAGAAAATCCAGAATAATTCAATCAATATATCCTATGACCCTATCAGTAATCAAACTATAAATATCTTCATGAAAACTCTTAAATAATCACAAATTCTTTTCCTCTCTTTCTAATTAATGATTTGTGATATATAGACCCAGCTTGAATGAGATGAGTTTAAGTTTAGTTTCTATTATTATATTTATTTTTATATTATTTTAGAGTATCTGACTCGTGAGCTACTAAGAAGCACTGACACGGACACGAACACGGACACGGGAATACAACACGGCAGAATACGAGGACATGACAAATTATAAAAACTAGGATAGGGATACGACTAGAATACGGTATGATAAAAAAAATAAAATTAAAAATAAAAATTATTTTCTTTATAAATATTAGATATTTTATAAAATAAAATAAATTAAAATATTTTATTTGATAAAATAAATATATATTTTTTTATTTTATAAAATAAAAATATTATATTTTATTTTATTTTATAAGATAATATTTATAATTTTTATCTTATAAAATAATATTTTATAATTATATTATATAAAAATATATTTTTTTTATTTTATAAAATAAAAATATTTTATTTTATTTTATAAAAATCACGCCCCCCACAAAATTGTACCAGCCCTGCACCCCACAAATCGCGCCCTCCCCTGCCTCCCCCCTCAAATCGCTCCCTCCCCCTGCCTCCCCACATGTCACGCCCGAAGCCTGCGTCGAGTGGCCAACGTCGCCCATTTGGCGACGTTGGCCACTGGACGTCGTCGGAAGTCAGTCACTCTCACCATGGATAGGACAGCCGACGCAACTGTCCGATACGCCACATGGCGTATCGGATACGGATTGTTCCATGATACGCCACGTGGCGTATCGGACACGTATCCGTACCATGTCTAGGTGTCGGACACGTGTACACGGCTGTAGAAAGTCATGTTCGTGCTTCCTTGGTGAGCTACTATGAATCATATATATATATGATTCATATTGTACTCAACCTTAAATTTTTCATTTTAATAAAATTTAGTCTTTGTTTTTCATTATTCCCCCTCCCTCTATCATCTCTTTTCCATTCAGCACAAAACTCTAACACTTATGGTAAGTGAACATCACAATAAAAATATTTATTCTTGTGTTGATAATTCATTAGTCTGAAATAAGATACAAGTAAAATAATAAATAATATCTAAAAAATTAAAATAATTTGGTGCTACCTTAGATGAGGATTTTAGATATTTTTCTTTAATAAGTGTACATATCATTGTGAGTGAACTCCATGTGGAACCCTAACATAATAACTTTGGTAACTATCCTATCACTTCTAATATTATATAAAATTCTCAATCTCATTTCTAAAAATAATATTTAACACTTATCTTTGATATTACCTATTTTTCAATAATATATGCATTATAAGAAAAATTTTATGTATGTAAATCAACATCATATTACAATTCCAAAAATAAAGCAATCAACTAAAATTATAATTTTCACAATCTAAAACCCACAAAATACAAATCTACCATATATTAAAATTAGGATTTCTAAAATCCTAATTTTATCCCAATTGCACCAAATTTTATAATTGCCACAAAACCCTAATTTCAAAGGCACAATTCAATAAAAACTAAGAATCATAGTGCCTCATCATGTATCCACTGGGCATCACCATGCAACCATCACGCCTCACCATTCAATCACCATGGCTCACTACATGACCATTGATGACTACTTCAACACAATAAACAATGATGCCTAATTTTTAAAAATTTTGGGTTCTATCACACACAATATATGTGCAAGAGTAGAGGTTGGTGCATAATGAATGCACCTCATCTTGAGGTTTACTATTCTAATTACACATAGAATTTAATTGTCCCTAAGGTTAGCTCTGATACCATGTACAGATTCATACATAATTAATAATTGAAATAATGCTCAATTATAAAACTTTAAAAAACCACATTCTTATATAGTAAACAAATCTTATTAGTGTAGCCTACAAATTTGGTGCTCATATTAACATAATAATATAAAAACAAAATAATAAAACTAAAAACTGACATAGTTCATAAATAATAATTCATCAAATTGCAATTAAACATAAAGTTGTGATAAAATAAACACAAACAAATAAATGATAAATAATGATTACTCTCATAAAAAAAATACAAACATATGCACTTACATAATAAACAAAAATAATTAGGATAATTCATAGGTTGAGTTCTTTTATCAAAAATAAAAATAAACTCTTTCATGGAAATGTCTACTTATTGTTCTACTATATGAATATATATTGTAAAAATAGTCACATCCTGAATATTTTTCTCAAGAAAAAAATAATTTATATTTATATATTTTGTCTGATAATGAGAGAATAGAATAAAAAACTAATTACCTAAAATAAATATTACATTCAAAATATCTCACAAAATATTATCATTATCATTTGTGAACTCTTTTTTATACTGAATCTTAAAACAACTATATACTAATTTTTTTGAAAGAAAAGTTTGTCTCCAAGGAAAAAACAAAACTTTATCATGGATCTTCTCTCAAAACATATTGATGTCCAACTCAAATCTAAATACTCGATTAACTAAAAGTATTCATAATCCCAAAAAAAAAGATCTCATACCCTAAAAAAATATTCTCATACCTTGGTATACAAAGAGTTGCATAAAAGTAAACTTGCCGAGAATAATTTATGAGATACCTAAGTATATTAATTGTGTATATTATATCTAATTTGATCATATTCAAAATAATTAATTTTTTTATAATTCTTTGATAAGTAATAAAATCAATTAGATAGATCACATCATAAATAAAGTTAATATCTAGATAAATAAATATATTTATTGAAACACAATACAAAAAATTAGCATCTACAAGATTATAAAGTACATAACTACTTTGTAACAAAACAATATCTCTTTTAGAATAAGTCACTTATATGCCAAGAAAATAGATGGCTTCTCAATATCTTTCCTCTAAAATTATATCTAAAAATACTATTTAAGTTATACAATTATCAACTTATCATTCTTGTAATCAAAATATCATTTAAGTAGCTAATTTTTTAAATAATCCTATAATATAAAAAATAATAATAACACATTTATATAATCCAAACAAGATAATTACTGATGAAAACCTCGCAAACTTGGCTATCGACGACCACTTCAAATCATATAATGTCTTTCACAACCTACAAATAGCACTTGACTATACTTCTACAAACTTATATAGTTCTTTGATACACTTTTCATGATCACTATGAAAAAATATATTTTTCATGTTTAGTTGATGAATCATCCAATTATAAGATATTACAAAATAAAAAAAATACATATTAAGATTTTCTTAGTCACTAAAGATTAAGTGTCATGATATTTCATATTAAATGTCTTAGTATATCTCTCACTATAAGTCTCCCCATAAGATAATTTATCTGTCCAACTAAATTTATTTTAATAGTAAATACTCAAATACAATCAATAACATACCTTCTCAAAGGTTATGAAAGTAGTTCTCAAATCTCATTAGAATGAAAATCATAAATTTCTTTTATTATGACAAGACATTATATTAAATAAGATAATATCTAAAAAATAATTTTAAATATCACAATATCGTCAAAAGAAATAAACAAAATATAAAAAGAAACAAAATAATGACACAATAAAACATATGAAATCAAGTGATTACTATAATTCCTATGTCCATTCTAAAAAAAAATTGAATGGCCAAGATCAAGTGGACTGACTACAGGATCATTGCTACATCTCTAGTCTGAAAAGATTTGGCATGTTTATCTATCTTGAATACTCGTGGCCGAGTCTCCTAGTTACCAATTAATATTATCTATACAGGTGAATACTCGTGAACTAGTGTCATCTATGATTGAATAAGATCTCTCTACCCGAGAATTCTCACTCTCTTCAAACTCGACATGATCTTAATTTGTTAATATATATAATGACTCCATGGGAATAACAACACACTGAGTACCAACATGCTCAAATTTAACTATTGGATAACATCATAGATTTATATGTAAGAGAAACATGATCTTCAAACTCGACATGATCTACTAACTGATATTCCATGCATGACTACATGTAAGAGAAAAAAGAAATGAATCCGCATGCAACATCTAGATTTACATTCTTTCTAGATACATTCAAAAATAAGTCATGATCAAATAAGATAATATCAGTACTCAATAAAACCATATCAATTTCTAGTGAGAAACACTTGTATATTCTTTGTATACAAAAAAATCTAAGTAAAATATATCTCAATATCTTTATATATCAATTTATTTTATCCTAGAAAACAATCAAGAACAAGATAAATATATCCAAAAAAGTTAGGAGATTAGTTGAATAACACATCCCCAGCTTATAGGATTTGAAATGGTATGTCAAGAAATAAAAAAAAGGACATATGATTAATAAAATAAATTATGATTAAAATCATATTTTCTTAAAAATATTTTAAAATACTCCTTTCAAATAGATATGATAATTCAATGAATATAACATCATAATAAGTATTAACATGTTAATATATAACCAATGAATAACCCACTATACTAATTGATAATCCATGCAATACTACATGTAAGAGAAAAAAGGAAATGGATCTAGATACAATATTTGATTTCACACTCTTTGGTAGACTCATTCAAAAAAAAATCATAATCAAACAAAATAATATTCACACTCAATAAAATCATACCATATGTCTTTTCAGATCCTACATAACAAGATCCTAGATATGAACTTGTTCTATTTTAAAAAGTAATCAATAATAAAATTAATATATCCAAAAAATCTTTGAGATAAACTAAATAGTATCTCTCCAAATTATAAGATTAAAAAAGATATATGTGAGAAATAGCAAAAGAGACTATCTAATTGATGTCTAATCAAATATTTATTTTTTCTTTCAACAACCTTCTTTGATATAATCTCATAATTTTTACAATAAATATTAAATCAAATTGACTTATATGTTAATATTGTATCACTTATTTTTTTTATCGAATTGAATTTTTATTATTTTATAAAAAATTAAAAAATAAAAAAAAATGTGTAATTTATCACAAAAGAATATATCCAAATGTATCTCAAGCAATCAACAACAAAAATAATCATATGCTTAAATCACTATCTAGTTCCATTTCTATTAGGTCCTTATATATCTGAGTATTTCAGATCGAATAGATTCGTACTAAACCAACCTAACAAATGGGATATAAAGCTTTAAAAAATTTTTCTGATTGATATATCTCATTCTATAATCAAAATATCTTTAAGACAAAAATAAAATATTCTTACTTTCGTTAGTGATAAATGACCAAGCTAAGAATATGAAAGTAATGAATTCAAACACTAAAATATTTTGAGAAATATCTTACCATAGAATAGAAAACATACAATCCAACCAACTTAGAGGTATCAAGAAAATGGGGAGAGATGGGCACAACACAAGATGTGACCTAAATTAGTCATATCTAGCCTAACACGGCATAGTCCAGAACTATACTAGGCATTACTTAGAACAATGTTTGGACTAACATCATGCTTTGTGTCGAGTCAGACATAACCCACTTGTCTAGCTCGTTGACACAATCCAAAGGCATGATGACCAATGAATAGACATGAGTCATGAGTCACAAATCATGAGACCAAGTTTTTATTTAAAAAACCAAGCTCACATGATCAACACTCAATTGAGTAAACACCCGCACCCCATATCATAATAGATGGTCATAATATTTTCACTAATGAGTGCCGACATAAAAAGTGATAGGTCACACTAGTAGCTTTCATGTCACCAAAAAATTATTATTATTATTTATCTATAACAATTAGATTTTTTTCAATGACTACAGGCAAAAAATTAATAGTTATCATTATTTTTTTCAATGACTATATGCAAAAACTTAATAAATTTTTTTCAAAGACAACAGGCTAAAAATAAAAAAAATATTTTATTAATATTAAAAATCTCTATAAATATAAAATAAAAACTTCTTGAATTTCATTCTCATTTCTCTCATCATCCTCCCATGTTCTCTTCCTATGCTCTCCTCTTTTGAGTTTTGAGTTGTGATACATTGTGCAGTGCTCAATTTCATTATATTTTATTAGTGGTGATCTAACAAGTTTGGAAAAAAAATTAGGTAAAAATTAAACTACTACTATGGATTACTACTCGAATAAATTAATAAGGTTATATTTTATTTATTAGTTTGAAATATTATATTAGATTTTTTATAATTAAAAAAATAAAAATTATTTCAAATAATAATTTTAATAATAATGAATTAGACATAATCACAATAATACAATCAAAAGGAGTGAGACCAAAATTAAATTTTCTCTAATGATCTCGACTCATTTGCCTAAAAACCCTACAGCTAAGCAAAAATCAATAGTATAAACTCTTAACATAATAAAAAATAAAAATTTTAAAAATATAAAAGAAAAATTAGCATAATATATATATTATAAAAAATATATATACATATATAGAAATACATAAATGAATGACCACCTTAAGAGCATATCGATCAATGCACACAAAAAATGATGCATTAGATCTCAAACAAACTCAACTAAGCGACAAATATTTGAAGTTAGATTAAAATCATTAAATTTAGTTTTATTTATCATAATAATTCTATGAATGAATACATGATCAAATTGATTATGATCATGAGTCTTTCGATTAAATTTTTAAAATATCCTAGAGTAATTAGACCTACATTCAACTTTTTATTGAAAGAATCCTAAGTTCACTAGTATGAATGATATAATAAAATATTATAAAATAAAAAATAATTAATAATTAACAAAGTTAGGAAATATAATGAAGTATTATTCGTAATATCCAATATTTTGATTAGTCATAAAAAAGCATCAAATACATATCTCACCACCCACTATTAAATTCAAATTAAAAATTTATTTAAAAAATTTAATATTTTTTGATATCATTCATCCTCATGACAATACTATAATTTCCAATATACAGTCATATAAATGTATTTGTCTGAACTATTAAAGACGGGCCTTTATGTAAAATTTTTCATATTATATGTATGTATCACCTGTGTTGCACGGATACGCCTAAGTACTGCCGTGTCCGATAGGCCACGTGGGGGGGGGTTTTGGAATATGTATCGGGAGGGAGAGAGTTCGAAAATCAAAAATCAGGTGGGGGGATGGATTCGGGATGAGGTTTCGGGAGGGGGAAGGGGGTTTCGGGAGGGGGGAGGGGTTTCGGGAGGGGGAAAAAGGTTTGGGAGGGGGGAAGGTTCGGGAGGGGGAGGGTGTTAGAGGGTTTAATTTTTTTTTACATTATTTTAAAATACAGAATTTTAAATTATTTTATAATAAAGTATTTTTAATTATTTTAAAATACCTAATATTTATAATTAATAATTTTTATTTTTAATTTTATTTTTTTTATCATGACGTATCCTAGCCGTATCTGTATCCTAGTTTTTTAGAATTTGCCGTGTCCCCGTATCTTGCTGTGTCGTATCCCCGTGTCCGTATCTGTGTCCGTGCAACATAGTGTATCACATATTTAATCCAACAACACAAGCAAAAATGAAAATTATTTTTTCTCATATTAAAAAATATAAGAAATATATTAAAATATCTTAGAAAATCAAACAGACAACATGAGTTTAATAGTCTCTATTTATCAGTAGAGCTAAAAAAATCTAAATGGATATAAGACAATATTAAAATTATACCTACCTGATATTAGAGTTGTGTATTAACTACCAACACATAATATCCAACTATATCAATAATAAAAATAATAAACTTATTATTAATAATTTAGACTGAGATACAAAAAATTTTTTATGAAATTCCTGAAAATTTTTTATAACATGACGAATATGTGTTCATTTATGTACACTCTTACCACTTACATTGTACTCAATTGCATATACAATATTAGTAGTATATTTAACAAGTATAGAGGATATTCTACATTTAGTATCATAACTATTAAGATAAAAATTAAGTATTTAAAATATTAATCCTTTATTCCAACTTTATTTTGCTTTGTTACTTATATATTAAAAAGCATGGACACAAACACAAACATATGGATACGACACGGCAGGATACGGAGACACGACAAATTCTAAAAAACTAGGATACGAATACGACTAGGATACAGCATGAAAAAAAAATAAAAATAAAAATTATTTTTTTTATAAATATTAGGTTTTTTATAAAATAAAATAAAATAAAATATTTTATTCTATGAAATAAATATTTTTTTTATTTTATAAAATTAAAATATTTTATTTTATAAGATAATAGTTATAATTATCTTATTTTATAAAATAATATTTTATGATTAAAATCACGTCCTCAATCGCTCCCGCCCCATGCCTCCCCACAAATTGCACCCGCCCCCTGCCTCCCCACTGATCGTGCCTGCCCACTACTCCCTCCATCAAATAGTGCCCACCCATTGCTGCCTCCACAGAATTGCGCCCACCCTTACCTCCTCACAGATCACGCCCACCCCCTGCTCCCCTCATAAAATCGACAATTCGGCATCATGGGCGACGTCGGCCACTCGACGTCGTCCACTCGATGTCGGCCACTCGACGTCGTCGGACATCGACCACGTTGTCGGCATGGATATGGCAGCCAACTAGAGGTGTCAAACGGGCCGGCCCGGCCTGGCACGGCCCGGCCCATTTTTTTAGGGCACGAACGTGCTGCCGTGCTCGGCCCGGCATGGTTTAAAAACATCCAGGCATGGCACGGCCCGTAGGCACGGCAGGCCGTGCCGTGACGGATCTGAAGTCGGGACCACGGGTCGTAATCCAATCAGACCCGACCCATGGTCTTTTTTTCGGGAGGGGCCGGGTCACGCCCACGTGTGCCCGCGTGAAACCGGCACGAAAAGAACCCGTGCCGCCGTGCCGTGCCTCGTGCCGGGCCGGCCCGGCCCCGTTGACACCTCTACAGCCGACGCATCCGTCCAATACGCCACGTGGCGTATCAGATACGAATTGATCAACGATATGTCACGTGGCATATCAGACACGTATCCATACCGTGTCCGTACCATGTCCACGTGACAGACACGTGGACACAGCTATACAGAGTCATATCCGTGCTATATAAATCCTAAGATTAATGTGAAATGGGTAAAAAATATATTAAGATATATATCTACTTGCATGAACCAAGCAAACTAACTTGAAGATTTTATTCACAAATAATTAACTAATATGTTAAGATGTTATGATATTAATTATAATAGTTGTAACAAGATTCTGAATATGAATATGAATATCATATTTAATGATGTCTTTTTTATTTAATTAGTTATGGACTAATAATAAGATAATCCATTAAATATGAGCAATTTATCTCAATACATATATATTAATTATTATTACATCCTATCACATAATGATGATGATAATTTAAATATTTTAAATTTATAGAAATCATAAGAATTTACATATGTCATATTATTTAAGATGACATATGATCTACTAATTCCTCTAATATCTAACATAATATCCGAATCTACTTTTTATTATGACAAACAATATTATTTCAGATAAATAATCTAAATTATGACTAAATATCATAAAATTAATTGCATACTTAAAAGACTTAAAAGATTCACGATTAGATCCAAATAAAGCAAATGAATTAATTATAGATAATGACTCGTGAAACATCAAGATCAAAAATACTAAAGTCACCACTAGCACTACCTTCAAATACATACATAATGATGATTATCTAAATTTATAATATTATGCTACACACAAATTAATGACTCATACAATTTTAAATTATTTTTTTATATAATTTTTAATTATTTTTTGATTATTATTGGTTATACTTTAAGTTATGTTATATATCATATCTTTGATTATTTTTTTATGAAATATTTTTATTTTTTAATTGAACTGACCATATATCATTTAATTTTTTTTATTGTTGATTTCATTTTAATTCATTTCAATTTATAATACAATATAAATATGTAACACTTATTAAATTATATTTTTTGATATGAAAATTTAATATTTTAAATTATAATAAATAAAAAATAAATTTAAAAAAAAAAATAAATGGACACATTCATGCTGCCCATAACCAATATAACATAGCACGGCAATGCCTAGCTATGAGCCAAATAGGTTGTGTCGGACTAACTTAATTGAAAATCATGCTATGTCTAGCATGGCATGGTAGCCCAACTAGTCCACAACAAAACATGTCATACTAGCACGGCATAGCTAGTTTGATACCTTTGAGCCTACTCATAGAGGTGTCAAATGTGTCGGGCCGGCCCGGCCCAGCACGAGGCACGGCACGTCGGCACGGGTCCATCCCGTGCCGGTTCACGCAGGCACGCGTGGCACTGGCGGCGTGCCACGCGTGCCGTGGCGTGAGTCGTGAGTCACGACTCACGCGGTCACGCCTTGTGACCCATCCGAAGCCTGCCGTGCGCCCGTGCCGCCTGGCCAAGCCAAGGCGTGCCCGAGCGGGCTGGGCACGGCACGGTAGCACGGCCGGGCATGTGAAAAACGGGTCGTGCCGTGCTGGGCCAGCCCGTTTGACACCTCTACCTACTCAATCCTACAAATAAATATCAATGAAAATAAAACTAAATATAAAATTAAATTATCTAAATGAAAATTTTATAAAAAATAAGATAGCAGACCAATCATAAATAAATATGATATTAGAAAATAACAAAAATTTAAACCAAGTAATACCATATTTAATAATTTTCAAATATTTATCATTAACACACTAATAATATTTAGAATAAATATATATATATATATAATAAAGTATGATTACTAATAATATATATATTTGTTCTTATATTAATAATCTAAAAGTCAAAAGAGAAAGTACAAATAAAATAACCATCAATACATAAAAGAATAGAAAAATTTTTTATTGCTTTATAAAGAAATCATGTATACTCCTCTCTAGTAAATATCACGACAAATAAACTCTATCAATACCACAATATGACTTTTATAGTCAACCTCTATCTCTCACTATTACATATCAGCTTCCTTTCCAAAAATAACAACCAACAGATTATCTCTGGAGTGTTCCCTTTTATAATAATACATCCATTTTAAATAAAATCTCTCGTGTATATATATTGGTATCATATTGCAACTTTAAAAATTAAGTTGTCAAATGAATTTAGGGTTTTCTCAGTCTGAAACCTTAAAAATACAAATTGCATACAGGTCAACTGCACACGCTATACTCTGACCTGTATTGCACAATACACAGTTACTGTTGCACGCACATTCCATATTAGTCCCACTGTTACACATCATGAAGCACACACCATAATCATAATTGCGGTCTGTAACACCATGCTGCACGCAAGCATCTGCAGACATCATAATCACCACTGCTGTATGCATCTACACCACTATTACATGTCTGTAATGCCACACTGTATGCATGCAACTGCAAACATCACAAATGCCATTGCTGTACAAAACTTTCACCACTATTACATGCATATTCATGCTACCATATGCACCATAAACACACACATCTATAGCACATACATCACTGTTGGATGAGTTTGCACCACACCGTATACACTAAATGCACTTGTAGCACAAGAATGTACACACATCAACAAATTATCCCCTTCGCTAGGGTGAACTACCCCTAACTCTGATATAATGATAAAATAAACAGATAAAAAATGATAAAATAATGATCACTATTATATGAAAAACATATATCATATGTTCTTAGATGACTGACAGAACTGATTAGCACACCAAATTGCAACATAATTCCACAAATCAATATATAAATAGTGACAGTATAGCACATATCCACGAAAACTTAGAATTAGAAAGAACAGAGATTGATAATCACTAAAGACTGCAGCCAAGCTTTTTTGGTTTGTGTCAAGGGACAAACTTAGAATTAGAAGAAATCCATTGTTTCCCAATGAAAGTTTTGCTAATGATGAAGCTCTTGAGAATTATTTACCATGACAAAATGAGCTTCGACTACAAAAATATCACAAAAAATCCACTGGAGGGACATCATTTGTAAAGGCACCAAACATTCACATGAGGCATGTCAGACAAACTCCACTCCAAGTCCATATGAGCAAGAAAATACTCAATAACATTGGCATCAATAATATTAGCACAAATAACATCAAAACAAAAGGCACCATGATCATTCCACTACACGGACTAAATACAAGCTGGGAGTACATAATATATCAAAAATACAAATAAATTCTTTCCATGGTACCAAAGAAAACAATACGCTCCAATATAACAAGGAGCCCATTGACCCATCAAAAAAAAATAAAGAAACATACCCCAAGGCAATAAGAACCAAAAGTAAAAATGACAGCATTTGCATCTTCAACCATTTGATCCGTATACCCCCTTATACGAGTAAGTTGTTTCACCCAATCTTTTGCAACCTGCCACCAAAAAAATTAAGACAACTAAAAAGAATAGCAACATAATCATGCACATAACTATTATTATATGGAAAACTTATTGTACATGAACCAAGAATCACAATTTGTGAGGCGAACATGAATGTTGTGGCTAAGGGTGGGTGACACCAAGAAGTGAGTTGAACCTTGTTCAGCCATTTACGGAGAACCAACGCTAGGAATGGTGAGTGACAAGCCACGTGAGTGCCTAGAGTTTGAGTTCATTTTAAATTACATGAAATTTGTATAGAATTAGCAAGAGATTCAAGAAAAATTATAACAATTTGTGAGGAAGACTATGTGCATTTGAGCAAATTCCAATCTTATGCTTGTATTATTTGAACAAACAGAATTCCAAAAGAATTTCACCAAAAATGGACAACAGAAATGAAAGTGATGATAACATGTTACATGATTAATGTCAAATAATGAATTTCATCGTGGTTGATAGTATTTCATGCAAACATGGTTAACATGTTACAGTGTTAGTACACGTTCCAGCTTCTTAAAGATTCAATATTTCACCCATATGTCTGGGAAATCAAAAATTAGTATAATCCTCTAATCCTATATGTTTATACACACACACACACACACACACACACACATATATGTTATATATGTTATATAAAAGTTTTACATGATTTAATTAGTAACTTTTCATAACATGTTTTGAATCATGTGTTATACATTCTATGTATTAAAAGAAATCTTTTCCTGTTCCAGTTCATGACTATTAAAATATATGTCAATAATAAATTCTTTACCTGGCCAATCCGATCCAAAACCCTTTCTCTCTTGGCAGTTTCCTCTTTGCTCTCATAAAGACCAGCATTAACCAGAATCTATATTGAATAGATACAAAATCTCATATATTCAAGGTAAACAAAAAGAAAATGTAACATAACCCCAAGAAAAATAAAAGAAAACGAGTCAGTACCTCCTCCAATTCATGGGTCCTATGCGTATCCACTTCAGTAGGCCCAGCCAATGATATAGGCTTCGTTACACCGTACCGCTTCGGTGCTGAGGCGCCAAAACCCTCGGAACTAACCATTCCAGAAACCAGAAGAATAAAACCTAAGAAGAAACCTTAAACTAAACGCGTTGACAGCCACAATGTATCACGGATTTGGCAGTACAAACTCCAAAGAGAAATTACAATGGAGCCCTAAAATTCAACAGAAGAATCCATCTTGCATTATAAAATATAAACAAAACATTAAATTTTCACGAGAAAACTCAATTAACACAGAGAAATCACGATCCCAGTCGCTCGGATTCAGAAAAGACTAGAAATGGGAGAGAACCTAGAGACAAAAATTCACCAAAAAACCATAGGACATGACAGACGAGGAAGATTGGAAGAGAAGTAGATGACTACTTGGCCACTAAGATTAAAGAAGAAACGACGATTTGGCAGAGACGTCACATGATTATTTGATGGGAATAAGCGAGGCGTTCGCCGCGAGCAAAAGGATCACGCGTGTTCTTTCGAAAGTCAATATTTGTTATAACTTCCACAAAGATTTGATTGGATTCCTGGAAACCAAAAAGGACCAAACTAATGAAACAGTTTTTTCCGAAGATTAAAGAGATTTTCCAAAGGCGGAACAGGATTAATCAAGCATGGGGGGGTTAACGAGGCGCTCGCCGAAAGCGAAATCATCGCATTTCTTTCGACAGTTCAGAAGGGAAGAGTAACGAGCAACGACCTGTTTTGAAAACACGCATTATGATATTGGAGCACGTTATGGTTTTCTAAATTGAATGTGTATGTATATGATTCTGTATTAAAATATTAAATTCTCATAATTATTTATTAAAATTGTGTTTTCGTAAATCAATCACAATATATTTGAAAAAAAAAAATTTGAAATATACACCATGATGTAATTATATTTTATTTTGGTGCCCTGAAAATCAAAAATATAATTTTGCTCCCAAACTAACTCGTCACCAATTTTTTAAAAAAATATCTACCTTTATTAGTTTTAAAGCGACAAGTTATTAAAGAAATAAGTTGGATTCAAACTCACATACTTTATATTATAAAACAATCCACGCAAGTATTGATATATATATAACTACATAATATATATTTAAACATATTATATATAAATATATAAACATAAACATATATAAATATATAAGCATAGAGATATATCAATATATAAACATATATGTATATACACATAAATATATAAATATAAAAAAAACACACACACACACACATATATTTATTTATTTATGTTTATTTTTACATTTTTATGTGTTCATATATTTATATAAGTTTGTGTGTGTGTGTGTGTGTGTGTGTGTGTGTTATAATTTAATATATATAAATACATAGAATATATCTAGATATATATCAATACTCTTGAGTGGTTGAGACTGTTTTACTATAAAGTACGTGGATTTGAATCACACATATTCAATAAATGCAACGCATTAAAATTATAAAGTAGTTTATTATTATTATTTTAATTGTTGATGTGTTAGTTGGGAGTTAAAATTGGATTTCTAATTTTCAGTGTATCAAAAAAGTAATTATTTTGTATTTTTGTATATTTTTTTTAGTTTTTTTTAGTTTGTTCTTTTTTTATTATTCTGTGTTTGGTATGCCACAACACAAATATCGCTTATCTACTTTATGTCTCTTGGATATAAGACTCTTAGCAGTTTACTAGCATTTCAACAAATTTTTTTTGCTCTTAAAAACACTTAAATTTTGTTTTTGGATAAAAATAGGCATTTGGCTAGTGAGTCGCTCTTTTTTATGCTCGTTAGATTTACATAAAATAAATGAATAGAATTTATGTTGATTAAAAAATCATATAATAATGCACCTCTAGTTAACACTACGACAAAGATCTGAAAGATTAATACAGATTTTGAGCCCCAGTTATAAATAATAAAATATATTTTTATTAAATATAATTCATTTCACAGAAGAATTATAATTATACTCTTTTACTTATTTGAATTATCACTCATGTATTTTGTTATTAAATACTCATTTATCTCACCATGCTAAGATTACAAATATTTATTAATTGAATTAAATTATTGATAATTTTATTTAATCAATATCTAATATTTTCCTGCATGATTTGACATAATCAACACTTATATGTATCTTCAAGAGGTTATTATCAATTCAATTTATAAGATATGAATTCTATTAATAATTAATATCCACCATACAATTAATATTTTGTTCAACTCGATGAGGTTATTGACCCATATATGTGAATTCTATGAAGATAACAAAAAATAATTATATGTATCTATTAATTATCTCAAGATTAAGAGTAATGGTATTTATAATGACCATGAGATATCAATTATTATATGTGTGAATATAAATTAATTATTTCAAGTTGGTTCTGTTCAACATACATAAATGGACTAGCACATGAAGTTGAAATTTAATTATTCAACATAGTGAATATGGACCTACTAATATATTGTGCTACAATCTTATCAATGGTATGTCCAACACCATTAAGACTGTGAACCATTAGCTTATATTGAATAAGAATCAATAATTTAATCTTCTATGTCTAAGTTGAATTTTACACATCAAATTTTCTACTATGTTGAATAAAAGACACTCATGCAACTCTAATAAATGCAAATTAGCTTATATTTATTCCCACTGCAACAAAATAGCATTATTTTATTAGAAATAAGATTAAACAAACATTCACAACAATAAAAAGACTTTTAATATCTTAGAAGGGTCTCTTTTTAAATAATGTTGTTTCAAATGACAAAGAGATTCTTTATGGGAGACAATAAATTGTTATTGAAGGATCATTTAATGAAACATAATTTAGGATACATTTAATGAAACATAATGTTGTTTCAAATGACAAACAATAAATGCCCGTGTTACTTCATTTTTCATTGACTAGATGGAGTGTTGTTCAATTAATATGAACTTAGAAAAAGTTAGGATACATTATACATATAAGACTCTATTGTTTGTCAACTTAATAATCTAGGGGCTTTTGGGGTCTCCTTTGAAGCTTGGTTACTCCTTAAAAAGACTTTCCTCCTATAATAAATTTTCATTTCATTTGTTTCAGTGCTTGAAAGGTTGTAATGACATGATGGCAAGCCAAAACATTCATTAACTGGAAACTCTCATTGGAAGAGTTATACTTATAGGTTAGACATCCCTCTTAATCACTAAGCATAAGTCATATGAGGCAAAATTTAATGTTTTTTGTAGAATTTCACTAGAATTAGGAGTGAGGCGCGCCTCTATGAAATCCCTTCTAAATCTATTAGGAAACATGGTTATCATGTTGTTTACTTCTCGAATGAGTAGTTTTTATATATGATATGATTTTCCTTTGCCCGTTTTAGTGTAGTGATTTTGGATTTCTTTGGAGATATTTCATTTCTTTGTTTATCTACAATATTATTCATATTCTAGTGGGATACAATATTTTGATTTTCTTATATAATATGAGTGCCACACTAGAAAATATTTTATTTATTATATAGTTAAACTTGGGGTTAAAGGGTAGTTTTATATGTCAACATAGAAACTTGATTGTCAAATGGTAATTAGCTTTTATAACATTACAAAAATAGAGGAAAATGAAGTCATTTTGGTCACATATTACCAAAATGTGATTCAAGAGATGGGCTTAAAAGTTGATTATTTCTCTTGAAGTGGCTTATATATAGAATTAGAATGAGACTCCTTATTTTTATGTTGGATTTTCTTAGTTTCTTTATCTTTGTATTTTATTAGATAGGGGAGAAAAAATTGTCAAGTTTCATGGGTGGACAAAACCAAGTTGAATAACCCATATTGGCTATACCTAATCAATGAGGATGAAAGGGAAAATCTAATTTTGCTTAGAAAAAGGAATCTTGATATGATTTTGGCCCACCCTCCTTTATCGATGCTAAACACCTCATCAACTGGGGCTAAGCCGCTAAGGAGAGTGTTACATGGATTTTTTTTTTTGAACAAATAAAAGGATTAAATGAGGAGAATGATGATGTGTTGTGGATGACATCATACTTATATGTGTGGATGACATCATACTTATATGTGTGGATGCACAAGATAGTGGTTGAGGTAGGGAATTAACTTGCCTCTCTATTTCCATTCTAGATGATAGGAAGTAGAAGGAAGATTTCTAATATTTTAGTTGGGGAGGAGATATGGTGAGAATATGATGGCCAATTGCATGCTAGCGAGGTCATGATAAAAAATAGTATGTTAGACGATATTCTATAAATATAAGAAATTTCTTGTTGGAGAAATGAGTTTTACAAAAACTTCAAATCAATAACACACATGGGATGAGTCATTTTTATTTTGTCTATATTATATATATATATATATATATATTCATAAGAATGATGACAAACTTCAAGGTCACTAGTGCTGATAGAACCTTCTCCTTTATCACTTTCATTCCAGAATTTCTGAGAAAGATGTTGATGCTACCACGTATAGTATTAACCGATGTACATTATTAAATAATAATAATAATGATAGAGAACGTGTTTCACATTAAATGTGATGTTTCATAATTTTATTTTTAATATTTAAAAACTAAATTTAGAAATTTTTAATTATATATATATATATATATATAAACAAAATTAATTTAATATGAATCAGTTAATTTGATTTAATAGCGAAAGCAAATAATTCGACTTTAATTAAATTAATTAATTTGATTATATACACATACATGCTTTAAATATTTAATATAACTTTAAAATATTTCTATGGCTTTAGATAAGGCTACAAAAACGACCCTCACCTCAATAAGATCTCAAGCTTCAATTATAAATTATTTTTTACTATAATTTATATTACTTATAATTAATTCTACTACAAAAATTAAATTGCACTCCATCACTAATTTTAAATTATTTGTGCTCTTTATTACTTAATACTTATTAAACTTCACATATTAAGATTACAGATACATATTCATTGAATTAAATCACTTATAATCTATTTTAACTAATCTTTAATTATTTCTTTGAGGATTTCTATTTAACTTATTTGAAATGCTAGATCATAATTCACTTATAGGGTTTGACAATATCAAAACTTAATAGTTTTCTCAAATGATACCCAACATTCTATAGCATGTGCCCCACTCCCATAGCCTTCACAAGAAAAACATTCATATTTTATCATGTTTAGATCATAATGTATTAGGATATTAGTATTGGGTTGAAACATGTACCCTTTGATTTGCATCTCATTAGTTTGTTCCATTTGATAAACAAGATCCAATTCCACCATTTTATGTGAATGCAAAATGGTGTTCTTCCTTGATCCTCTTCTCCTTTCCTCTTGGGTGTCAAGTATTTTTAGGAGAGCTTTGATTTTTGCTTCAATTCAATGAACCGGTCCAACTCTAATACTCCAACATTCAATCCTCAAAGGAACATTCTATTAGAGTCTAGTTATTGATCTTTGCTAGCCACTCAAACAAATAATATGTCTTTTCTAATGATTTATTCACAATCAAATATTCCACAATCATATTAACCACGTAGAAAGTTTTGGCTTGGATCCACAACTCAAACCAAAGTTGAGAGCATCTCCTCAAGAACTTCTTAAAATGGACCTAAGTATCATATAAAGCCTCTTTCTCATCTTATCAATTTTTTTTTCTTTCTCTATAATTGAGAAGTAATTTTAGATAAGAAAAACTTAATGAGAAATGCTCTCACTAGTTCATCATAACTCTCAATAGAGCTATAAGATAAATACTATAACCAATTTTGTGCCTTATCTCTCTTAATGAAAACAAAAAATAGATATAATCTTATTACATTGAAGCTAAATCTAAGTATTTCTACCATATCGCATAACTCTAAAAATATCATGACATGCCTATTAGGATTTTTAGTTACCCTTTCATTGTATTATTACTAATAAACCATAACTATAAGATTCAATTTCAACTCAAAATATTATGCTTCCATTAGTTGCATCAATATACCCAAATCACTATCCATTATGGACAATCAATAATCTCACAATGTGTGATGCTGGATATACTATTGGGCAGCTTACTCATTGTCACCATAGGGCTTTTTGTTACTGCCAGTTCTAACCATAAGCTCTTTATTAGCTTTTTATCTAGAAATTGATGTTTATTTTGATTTCCAATTCTAGAGGGGTTAGCTCAATTCTAAAATGTTTGCTCATAAAAGTGTGCTAAAAATAGATAAAAGATGCAAGAATTTATTCAAAACACAAATTTTTACTTTCCAAAGAAGATAATAAGACTATTAATTAGATTCTAAAAGATTAATCAAATTTAATATTATCTAAAATACTAAAAAAGAATTAGTATTTCTCAAGGATAGTTATGTTAACTCATATTTACAAACAAACCTAAACATTCTTTTTATAATAATACGAAAAATATATTGCAAATTTATTATACTATATAATTTTATTGGTTATCTAGTATCCTAAAATATCATTGGTGAGAGATTCTCATCAATAAAAATTTACAAGTATATATGTTGTATAAGTAGTAAAAAAAATTTTCATTCATATATTGATCCATATAAATTATATTAGCATTTGGTCAATTAATAGTTATACAACTCGATTCTATTTAAATAAATATTTCAAATGATGGAATCAATCTTAGATCCATTGATTTGTTTAATTAATTTATGTGATGTATATTCAAATAGTTTGAATTATATTTGATATAGAAATGGAACAGATGTTAGGTTATTGTGTAATGAATCTTTATGTCATCTATATGTCACTACTATTCCCCATCTATATATCACCATTGAGTCCATTCCAAATAATATTCCTCTCATATATTAGTTATATTAGTTATAACTAATATTAGTTATTGTGTAATGACTCATATATTGTTATTACTAAGATCATTAATTATCTCAGCTCGAGAGATGATTACAACCTTATACCTTTTAGTAAACTCGTCATCTACTCTTCATGGTTTTTTCATATATATATTTTTATTCTCCAAACCTCAAGTATAGTAAAGATAAAGAATTAATATGGTTTATAAGTATTTATAGTTTTGCCATCATAAGAGTCATACCTATATAATTAACAAACACTTCTCTCAAATTTTACCGATGAGAATTATAGGAGTGAAAGTAACTCAAAGGACCATCACCATCTTATAAGTAACAATATTTCATGCACGTCCCAAAAATTACCTGCCACCATTCTCCTTAGTGATAATGCAACTTGCACATTAAATGTGAAACTTTTAGGAAAACACTCAATATAAGAATTGTCTCAGTCAATAACTCTTTCTTCTATAACATGTATAATGAATTGACATAAAAAAGCATTTGTGGTTTCAACTTCATAAGCTCACTGCTCATAATAAGTAACATATCCAAATTTTGAGTTTTAACATATAGGTTTTTTTTACACATCATGGTTAGAAGGATTATCAATTCCTTCCTACTATATGTGCAAGTGAGTCTCATGGTTTACTTATTACTATTCAACAAGACAACTAGCACAAACCCACCAATAGTTAAAATACTAATTAAAATTCTATTTAATCACCCATCCATTAATTTTCATAATACAATTTAAATCAAAACATATTTATTTAATTAAAACTATTTATACATCACACAAATAAAGTTATATAAATTCTTAACCATATACTATTTTGTTTTAAATTATCAAATCCATCATAGTGATGAGAGGTTTGAGAATCTTGTCCATTAACTCTAGAAATTAGCTTATATTTTGCATTCCTTGATTACTTATAGAGCTCCTAGGAAGTGAGAAAATCAAACCCAGTGTTGGTAGTAATTTCTTGGCTTTTTCTTGTTATGGGAGAAGAAGAAGAATAAATATCTCTCTCAATTTTGCTCTTTTCTTTAATACTTAGAAATTTCTATATTAATTTAAATAGAAAATCATGTCTTTTGAAAGAAAGCCAATACTTTTGATTTTATCTATTAAGATTAATGTCTTAACTATAGAAAATGGTCATAACTTCAGAATGTCTTAACTAATGTCTCAGCAACATATAAAAATCATGATATTGGGAATAGCCATAACTTTTGACATTAGTATCACTTGATCATCATATAGTAATGGTGATGGAGATGACTTCAGCATTGGGAATGACTCTTATGTGCATCAATTGGCTACGACACTAAAAAATAGCTATAACACAAAGAATAGTCTTTCAAGTATCTAAAGTGGCCACAATGACAGGAATGACCACAACACTTACCTAGACTTCTCTCACATATCTTTGGGATGCTATGTTACAAAATTGGCTATGACACTGGTAATTATTCAACATATAAGTTACTACTTTGCTTTCTCTTAAGGATAAAAGTCAATACCTTGGGGAATAAATGTACTCAAGTAATACTCTCTATAATATTTCACATCCAAAACTTTGGCTTGAATATTTTTCTTTTTTAACTTTCTATAATTAAAAAATTATGGCTCTATGAAAAGTCAATGCCCCTGATTTGAGACTTTAAGATCTTATTAAAGATAAAGTCATGATGCTAGGAAGTAGCTATGACTTTTAATACAGGTGAGATACTTGGTTATTGTGATATAAAATTAATTTTATGGCTATTTAATTATTATAAGACAAGTATGGTTGCAAATTTATTATAATATCATAGAAGAGGTGTCAAATGGGACGTGCCGGGCTGGCCCGACCCATTTTTTTCAGGCCCAACCATGCTTTCGTGCCAGACCAGGTACAGCATGGTACAGTAACCATGTTGTGCCTGGCCAGGCATGGTTTTGTGGGGGTTCAGCCCGGCATGGGCCTGCGGCACGGTTCGCTGAGTTCGGCCTGGTCAGGTCGAACCCTAAATTAAAAAAAAATTAGGGTTTCGGCGCGTGCCATCGCGCCGAACCCTAATTTTAAAAAATTAGAATTTTTAAAAATTATGTGCTGTATATGTATTTTGTTTTAACTTAATAATCTGTTTTAATATTTTCATGTAAGTGCAGGAAAGAAAATATTAAAAGCACAGTGATACAGCAGTAGCACAATAACGGAGGTCCCGCTTCGGTTAAATGAACCGGCTGTTTATTTTCTGTATAAAAACATTTGTATTTATTTTTCGGGCGGCTATTTTTGACCCGGTTGAACTGTTTATCTTTGTTCTCCTCTCTCTCTGCGTGATTTTTCGCGACTGCCATGCTGCATACTGTAAGACATTATTTCTTGGTTTTAATATGTAACGCATAAGCGTTTTCTGGTGGATGTAGCTAGTCGTACTGAGCGACTAGTGAACCACGTTATTTGATGTGTTAATTTCTCGTTTTGATTTTGTCGTGGATGCTTGTGGATTGAGAATATATATTGCTTGTTTCTGTGTTGTTTCTGTGTTTTCTGTTCTTAATCTCACTACCCGTGGAAGCACGATTGCCCAACATTAGGGTTTCGGCGCCCACATAACCCTAATAAAAAAAAATTAATTTCGACACAGTACCGTACCAACAGGCCATGGTACCGTGCAGGGCCAGGCACAGCACGAGGCCTGGTTGGCCTCGGCACGGCACAGCAAGAGCCCGGGCACGAAAAATTTTCGTGCTGAGCCGGGACACCTCTATATTATAGTCACAAAGAATATGTTGCATTATTGAAGAATTTTGCTAAAAAAATAATAGATTCATGAAGTACAAAGATTTTCATGACCAATTAGGTAGAGTTTTAGTTAATAATAGATATCAAAACAACAAGATACTCCATAACCTACCCAATAGTCAAATGTCTCTAAAAACTTATTAATTTTATGATTATTCATTAAAAAGTAATAAAACTCCATAATCTATCCATTTTCCCAACACATCTAAAAATATTAATATCTTATTCTCATGCTTATGTGTCATTTAAAATCACCAAAATACTCAAAAATATTTGATAATTTGAACACCAAATAGTAAGAAAAGAGGTCATTGATAATTATAAAGAATTCATTTTATGACAAATAATAACCACAGTAAGACCATTTAAAATTTTATTATATATAAAATATAAATCATTTCAATAATCTAGGATTTATGACTTAAATTATCTTAATGATGCCTACTAGAATAACTATTAATTATTATTGACTAATCTAACTCTAGGTGCAGTCCATGTATCCATATTTATAGCAAAAGGTCATTTTATAATTTGTATGACCCATATATTTAAGGAATAATGTTGGACATGAGACCCTCATCCAACTAGCTTTTAGAATGTAATTAATCATAAAGATTAGGTGCTATAACAAAGTCAAAATTAGCTTTTGACACTATTATCGAGGATTGTTTTTTTCTAAAAATATAATGAATATTCGTATGTATTTGAGGTGATATTATATGATGTATAAAAAAAGTTCATACTTGAATTAATTTCATGACCTTAAAGTTTAAAAGTTTTGATGTAATAATGAAATCATTTTATTTTTTAGGTAATTAGTAACTAGGTGATGTGTAGTTTATCAATTAGTTTTAGCATCAATTTTTGGATGAAACTACAGATTTAGTCATGATAATTTTTTTATATCAAGACTCTATCATCTTGTTAGCATAATTCTTCAAATATAAAATATATATATTTTTTGTTTGTAATATTATTATAGAGTCGTAGCCATGTTTTATCTCATAAAAAGTAAATGGTTGCAATATTAATTTCACATTACAGTAACCAAGTATTCCACTATTGCTCTAAAAGTTGTGTCCATTTCCTAATGCCATAGATTTATCTTTACCAAAGCTTCATTTTCTCAAGTCAGTATCATGACATTTTCTCAAATCTATGACTTTTGGTCTACATAGCCAAAACTACTCAAGCCAAAACTACAAAAAATTATATAGTGCAATAATATTTGAACACAAAGTTACAGAGGCATTACTCTAGCATAGCCACTTCAAAAGGTTGTGATTCTTGCCCTTAATTGAAGGAAAAGCTATAACTTAAATGTATAGACTAATTGTCAAAGTCATGGTCATTCCTAGCATCATAGCCATTTGATGCTAAAAAAAAGACCAAAACCAAAGTTATGACCATTCCTAATATTATGACTACTTGATACAAGAGAAAGGTCAAAGGCATGACTAATTCACAAAGTTATGACTTTTTGTTACTATTATGACTATGTTATAGTACTTTAGTTAATTAGTTAGATAGTTTTCTTAAAGATTATTAATAAAGATATTTTATCACAAAGATTCACAAGTATATGAATCATACAAATAGTAAAGAGAATTTTCATCTAGATATCAATCTTATAAAAATTATGTTAGTAATTTGATTTATTAAAAGTGATAAACTCATTTTTAGTAAAATAGATATTTTTGATTTTAGTATCAATCTTAGATCCATGGACCTGTTTATTCAATTTATATGATGTATATTCAAATAGTTTGAATTTTATTGAGTTTGAATATAGAATGAATATTGTGTTTGTGCATAAAAAATCATATCTTAATGATTTTTTATGCACTATCCCCTCTATACTTTACCATATAGATAAAAAATCATCTCTACTTGAAAAGTAATTTAAAAACTCATACTTTTTAGGCAACATATCAACTACTCTTGATAGTTATTTTGTATATATTCTATTATTCTCCGATCTTTGGTGTCAAAGTAAAAGAATTGATATAGTTTATAAACATGTTTACTTTTGACTTCATAAGTACTATACCAATAAAATTAATATATGCTTCTCTCAAGTTTTATTAATGGGAACCATACAAATTAAAGTAACTCAAAGGGCTATTGCCACATTGTGAATCACAATCAAGCATATCTCATGGGCTACCTATTATCCTCCTCCTCGGTGATGATGTGACTCTCATACTAAAGGTGAACCACTTGATATAATATTCTATAAAATGTACACATCTATTGAGAGCCATTTGTTTTGAGACATTAACAATGAATTGGCATATAAGCTTATCCATACTTTTGGCTTTGTAAGCATCATACTTGTAATGATTAAATTACCCAAATTTCAATTGTTAATATATAGGCTTATCTCATACATCACACTCAGAAGGCCTGTCACTTTCTTCCTACCATATACATGACCAAGCTTTATGGTTTACCTATCATCATCTACCATGACAACTCACACAAACTCATTGATCATCAAATTCATAATTTAAATTCTATTTATTCACCACATTAATCAATTTTTATAACACAATAAAAATCTAAACACATTTATTAATATAGAAATAATTTATATATCACACACACAAAATTATATAAATCCTAGGCCACATATTATTTTGATATAATTTCTTGAATCTATTCTATAGTGGGATGTTTGAAATCTATTCTTTCCAACTCTAAGATTTAGTTTATGTATTCACTACAACAAAATAGTAAATTAATGATGCTTTATATTTGGACGCTTTCATAAAATGTCATTATACTATTTATAATTAGACATTTAATGACACTTTTCTAAAAGCGACATTATTTGGAAAATATATTAAGTTTTTATGACACTTACTAGAAGTGTCATTGTTATGTGAAAAAATTAATATTATACTTAACTTAATTATATTGAATAATCTATCGCTAGAAAAACTGGCGCCTCTTCTTCATCACGTTCGGCCATTTTCAACAGCTCGGGTTCAAGATCGCGTCTTCGAAATCATTCGCCATATTTGCAGCATCCTGTAAGTTTCTCCATTAATTTTATAAATGTATCAGCTCTTCGCTAGCGTTAACCTAATTATTAAATTGAACGTGTTCTGTGTAATTTAGCATAAAATGCAGTATTATAAATGCTTGTTTATAAGCTCTATTTGTTGGGAGCAATTGGCGATAACAGTGGAAGAATTGGGCTGAACTGACACAACAAGCACTGCATTTGTTGGAAACCTTTTCCTTCGCCGAAGAATACCAATCCACGATATCAAGGCCATTTGTTAGTTTGGCACAAGTCATTTCTGAGATTCCGTCTCGAGGAAATTGGTGATTTGAAAATTCTTATTTCTATCTATGATTCAATGCAAACTTCTTCTCCAATTTATTTTACTTATGACAATTCGAGTGCTCTCTTGTACCCAAACATCAAAAATTCTGCCTTATGATAACATTGCCTCATGACAGATAGATATATTTTACTTTTGACAATTCTGCCTTATATCATATTCGTATATTGTAAAAAACAAACAAACATTAAAAATAATAGAACATCAATTGAACTTGGGCCTAAACATACTGCTGAGCTTAGCTTGGATATTCTAGAATCTTCTAGAATCAACATTGTTGTGGCACTGGACATTGTGAAACTCCTTATGTCATAATCTTTCTGAATCTTTCCTTCAATGACATATTATATCAATGAAATAGAAATTAAATGTTGGAGTAGTTTTGTTTGATATGTTCTTTTTGTAGATATTGAAGGTTATTGATTTCATCATGCTCAATCTCATGGCTTAGTTCATCAGCTACCATGTTAGCCTTTTCTAACTTATAATTCAACGCAGTAAACTTTTACTAGAAACTCCAATCATTGAGCTTTTTTAAGTGATTTTCTAATGTGTTTGAAAATAAATTAATTGTATATTATTCATGCTCACCAAGAAACAAGAACCTATGTGGTTATGTCCCCATGCAAGTAAGTAGTGAATTATAATGATTATTTCTTTTTCTTGTATTATTATTTGATATTTTATTTAATAACTTTTTTGAGATATTTTGTATGTATTCATGATTGTGTTATGCATATTTGGAGTATATTTTATAGAGATTTAATTAAATATATATTTTGAGCAAATTTGTTGAATATTAGTGAAATTTGAGTTATCTTTAGTGACATTTGTAGACTCAATGGAGTGAAGACATTTCCCATTATATGAGAAAATTACCTAATTTCTTTCTTTTATGCTTGGATATTTGAGAGCATTGTAAACTTTCATTTGCTCTCCAATGATTACTTTTTGGCTTCTTTCAACTCTAGACTTCAATTGGAGTGATATGCTTTAAGATTGTGGTTGGACTTCTATTTAACAAATAAATAGAAGTGTCGATACTTTGACTTATAAGTATATTGGAAGACTCTTTTGAGGCATCATGGGCCAAGGGCATCTTTGTTATCACATGATTCTTCTTCTTTACAACATTATCATTATAGTGAGAAATTTATGGAGTTGTGAATTATCTATGAATTAATTTTTATTCACAATAGAAGACAGAATGCTTAGAGAGTGACTCTTTCTATTTGTCACTTTTAACTTTTAAGTGCTTTTATTATATTTTGGAGTATCTTTCAATTACGTTTTGAAACTTCTTAGATATTAAGTATACTTTAGATTTTTATATAATAAAGTAAACTCACATCATTCTTAAATAACCATGTACAAACAATATGAAATAGTTATTGTTCGTATAGAATAATACAAATATTTGTTCACAAATATATAAGTGAACCAAGTCAAGAATATAATGGTACGTCTTATCAACCCCTTTTGGGAATAATTGCATAGACTATTTACCCTTTTGGGAATGATTGAAATTGATCTTCTCTTGTTCTCGAAAGATAGAAATTATAGTCAATTACTCTTGTCATCATTTTATACACGGCTTTGATTTACAAAATGTGGAAAGTGGAGTTGTACATGGCTTATGCATCATATCTTCGGCATCGTGTTTAGTGTTGTTATTTTGTGAATTTTAATTAGTTATATTTCCATCATTCTATGCAGATTTTGTGATGTTGGTACTGGTTTTGTCGGTGATTTTGCCTTAGTTGAGTCATCTGCTCTCTATTTTTATGCTACAATTCTGCCATAGAGTTATAATGATTTCTTTTCTATTTCTCATTTTCAGGCTCAATCTCCAATTCATCTTGCAAGGTCCAATTTGCTAATTACAAAGGATAAAGAGTGGGCAATTCTTGTTGTTGGCTTTGAGCAGATGATTATCCATTCTTTTTTTTATATCGTGTCATTTTTATACATGTTGTTCTATTTGTTCTCTCGTCCTCTGTTTATCAGACAGTGACAGTATGGAAAAAAAATGAGGTTATATTCCATAAAAATGTGTGCTCTATAGTCATGTCATTTCCAAATCAATTAGCCTAAGGACCTAGATACATTTAATGTCATATCTATAAAATGTATTTTTTCATATTTTACTTTAATTTAAAGTATAGTTTAATGATATTTTTTTGTTTACATTTTTTTTCTATGAATCTAACTTAATGTAAGAAATAATTTCTAATTTTTAAATTTTATTTTAATAATTTTGCCTATGTTTATAAATTCAACAATATTACAAAAAATAATGCTCATCTCTTCTATCTTATATCTGACATGCATTTAAATATTTTTTTAAATTGATTTTTAAATTTTCTTTTAACAGATAAAATAGAGGTTGCTCAACGAATAATATTGGAATATTGATGAGTTCTTCAATTTGAAGTGTGATATCTATTGGAATTAATTTTTTCATTAAAAATGGATCGTTCATGGATCTCAAAGGATAGAAGATTGAAGGAATATGATAATAGAGTTGAATGCTTTGTTGAATTTGCAATACAAAATTCTGCAAATAAAACCTCCATTAAATGTCCATGCTTACAATGTGGTAATATGATTTTCAATACTACTCAAATGATTCGAGATCATTTGTTTATCTTTAGAATTGATCAGAGTTACCATACATGGTATTGGCATGGAGAGGCAACTCCAAGTGGTCCACCTTCCATACGAGTAGAACATTATGATAGACTTCAATTTGATAATCAACGTAGTACAATAGAAATGGTTCAAGCTTCACATGAGAATTATCAATATGATCCTCAATTGTTTGTAAGATTACTACAAGATGCAGAAAAACCGTTATATCCTGGTTGCAGAAACTTTACAAGAATGTCAGCCTTGATCAAATTATACAACTTGAAAGCATGTTTTGGGTGGTCTGATAATAGCTTTTCAGAGCTTTTACAAATTCTTGGCGAAATGTTTCCTTTAAACAATGAAATGCCTTTATCGATGTATGAAGCGAAAAAGACATTAAATTATTTGGGAAAGGAATATGAGAAAATCTATGCGTGCCCAAATGATTATGTACTTTATCGAAAGGAGTTGAAAGATGCATCCTTATGTCCTACCTGTGGAACTTCGAGGTGGAAGACAGATAACACTAGAACTAAGAGGAGAAAAAGAGTTTACGAAAGTATTGTGGTATTTTTCTCCAATTCCAAGATTTAGAAGAATGTATCAATCATCAAAAATTGCAAAAGATCTCATATGACATTTCAAAGAAAGAAATTTTGATGGGAAAATGCGTCATCCATTAGATTCACCATCATGGAAGCAAGTTGATCACAGATGGCCTGAGTTTTCAAAAGAACCTAGAAACCTAAGACTTGCAATTTCTACAGATGGCATAAATCCTCACAGTTCATTTAATAGCAAATATAGTTATTGGCTCATTCTTATGATAATTTAAAACATTCCTCCATGGTTGTGCATGAAAAGAAAATTTATGATGTTATCTTTATTAATTTCAGATCCATGCCAACCTGGCAATGACATTAATATCTATTTAGCACCGCTAATAGAAGATCTTAAAAAATTGTGGGAGGTTAGAGTTCAAGTTTACGATGCACATAAATAAGAAATCTTTACTTTAAGAGACTTCTTTTATGGAAAATAAATGATTTTCCTGCATATGGAAACATGTCAGGATACAAACTTAAATGATATTATGGTTGTCCAATATGTGGAGAAGAAACATATTCTTGTAGGTTAAAGAATGGAAAAAAGAACTCATATACTGGACATAGATGATTTCTTCCAAGAAATCATCCATATAGGAAACAAAAGAAAGCATTTGATGGAAAACAAGAGTTCTGGTCACCTCCACAAATATTGACTGACGACGAAATATTAAAAAAAATCAATGGATATTGCAATTCTTGGGGGAAAAAGGTTAATCTAGGAAAATCTAAAATCAACAATACAAATTATTGGAAAAAGAAGTCCATATTCTTTAATTTTGAGTATTGGAAATATCTTCATGTTCGTTATAATTTAGATATAATGCATACTGAAAAAAATGTTTGTGAAAGTATTATTGGTACCTTACTCAACATTGCAAGTGAGAAAAAGGATGAGCTTAATTCTCGCTTGGATCTTGTAGATATGGGCTTAAGGAGCGAATTGGCACCAAGATTTGAATCGAAGAGAACATATCTCCCTCATGCATGTTATACACTTTCTACAATGGAAAAGAAGGTATTTTGCCAAACACTTTCACAATTGAAGGTTCCACATGGATATTGTTTGAACCTTCGAAACCCCGTGTCAATGGAAGACTTGAAACTTAAAGGATTAAAATCTCATGACTATCATGCATTAATGCAATAATTTTTGCCAGTTTTGTTACGGTCTATCTTGCCCAAGCATGTGAGGAATGCCAGAATTGAGTTTATTTTTCAATGCTCTCTGTACTAAAGTCGTAGATATTCCTTCATTAGATGAGTTACAAAATGAGATATTGATGACATTATGCTTATTTGAAAAGTACTTCCCACCTTCATTCTTTGATATCATGGTGCATCTTACTATGCATCTTGTAAGAGAAGTGAGACTTAGTGGACCAGTTTACATTAGGTGAATGTACCCATTTGAAAGGTTTATGGAAGTGTTAAAAGGCTTTGTATTTAATCGTACTAGACCTGAAGGTTGTATTACTGAATACTATATTACAGAAAGGAATCGAGTTTTGTACAGAGTACTTATCAAATGTGGAAGAAATTGAAATTCTTAGTAGTTCAAACAGTGACCACACAGCCGGGGCACTAATATTTGGAGGTCTTATTATGAAGGCCGAATCCAATTTATGGTTACAAGCACATCATTATGTGTTGGAAAATACATCAATTATCCAACCTTATATTGAGTAAGTACCACAAACTTTTTATTTCTTTATTTGTTGTACATATTATATATTATTCTAATTATTTAATTTTTATACATGACCTAATAGAGAGCACATGAAATGGCTGAAAGCGATACATCCCCATAAATCAAAAAGGCAAAAGTGGTTACAGGATGAGCATGCTCGTACATTTACCTTTTGGTTATGAAAAAAGGTACTAAAATGGTTTATTAAATTTTCCTTTTCATTTTCATTTTTGGTCACAATATAAATTATATCTTTATCTTATTTCTATAGGTTGAAGTTTCATTGGGAAATAATGAACCTGTATCTGAAACCCTTAAATGGATAGCTAATGGTCCAAGCCTTTATGTGATGAAGTATAATGGTTATGTCATAAATGAGTGTCAATATAATACCAAGGAGCATGATGATTTACTAGCTACCCAAAATAGCGGAGTTAGTATTGTATCAATGACAATGTAAATTGCTAGTGCTAAGGATAAAAATCATATTTTCGGGAAACTTTGTTTCTATAGGATTATTATAGTGATTTGGGACCTGGATTATTCTATATTCAGAATTACAGTCTTCAAGTGTGATTGGGTTGATAATAATAATGGAATCAGGGTCGATGATTTTGGGTTTACCTTAGTTGACTTTAGCAGATTGGCTAATAAGTCAGATCCGTTCATATTAGCCTCCCAGGCTAAGAAAATCTTGTATGTACAAGATGAGCTTAATCCAAGATGGTCAATTGTTTTGTCAACTCCTCAACAAGATTTCACAAAAAGAGCAAACGATGATGATCCCATGGATATTTCTATTGAACACAATCCAGTCATATCTTCTTTGCCACAAGTTGAATTATTTGATGCATCGGATGAATCTGATAAAATTTGTAATCGGGATGATTGCGAGGGAATTTGGGTCGAGAACAAATCATAAATGTTTCCGATTTGTATCTTTGTTATGGCTTTGTGAATTGATACGCTTCTAAAGTTTTTTGTTTTTTAAATGTATGCAGACTAGTTAAGTTATTCGTATTTGTTATTAGATGAATGTTATTCTTTCAATTTTAGTTAATGGCATGTTGAGAATATTCTAAAAACTGACATTATTATGTTTTGTGCAAAATAGTTGATTAGGTAATGCCTTTAATTAGTTAAATTTTTTCCTTTTAAATATTTTTTTTATTTCTTTGTACTTCTTTTTAAACATTATTATTATTTTTTTGATAGGTATGGAAATGGAACAACAAGATAAAGCTACTACAAGAAAAAGATGTAGAGGGATAACAAGAAAGCCAATGATTATCAAGAACATAAGCAAAGGAATTAAACTTTCAGTTCAGTATAATGTCGATGATATTTATGTCGGACAAGCTGTGGTGCATCTCACAAGTTATTTAGGGGTATTGGCACGTACCATGGTCCCAATTAGATATAACACTTGGCACCATGTATCCAAGTAATTGAAGAATAAATTGTGGGGCTCCATTGAGGTAAACTTGTATTTATTTTTTCTATTTTAAACATTTTCTAATTTTATTTGCAAATTTTCTTAACAATTTATAACTATGTTCATTACTTCTATGCTGCATTTACATTGGATTGTAAAAGTAGAAGGAATTGTATGAAAACAATTGGTAGATACTTTAGATCTTTCAAGAACATGTTGACAGCAAAGTATATCATTCCATTCAAAGACCAACTCGAGCTTCTTAAAAACCCACCATCTGAATACAATTTTATTGAAGATGAAGATTAGACAATTTTTGTCAAAGAAAGATTGACACAAAAATTTCAAGTATATTTCTAATTAATTTCATGGAATTTTCTCAATTTTTCTTTACTTAATATAAATTAAAAACTGTATGAGTTTAGAGAAGTTCAAAAGGAAAGAAGGAAAAAACATATTTATAATCATAATCTTAGCAGAATGGGATATGCTGGTCTTGAAACAGAGATGGTAAGTTAAATATGTTGTTACTTTACTTTTTATTTTATGTTGAATTTGTTTAGAGACTCATTATATTACATTGCAATATGTAAAAGTTGGTAGAATTCGACTTTACTAGAGTCATTGATAGAAGTGTATTATGGAAGAAAGCGATGGTTAAAAAAGATAGCACGTATGATGAAGTGGTCATTCCAGTTGTGGAGAAGATTGTAAGTATAATTTATGTAAAAAATATTTTATTTACGATATAAACTTATTTATTGTAACCAATATGACATTTAATTCTATAATATAATTGTGTATCAGGATATGAAGTTGCAACAATCACAAGAAAGCAGTTTGAGTTTCAATGGAAATGACATACTTACAGAAGCATTGGGAACTCCATAATATAGTGGTCGAGTATGAGCTAAAGGAAAGTATTATATTCCACGACATCATTTTCATTCTATGACTGATAGTGCTTTGCGGGAATTTATGAAAAAATCACAAGAGACACAATCAAAGTTTGAGGAAAAGATTTTATTCCAACTCTCTCATATGGTACCCACCGCAGCTAAATCTGATATTGGTAGCTCTAACATGCTTCAAAAACATATTATCCTTCCGAAAAGTGTTGAGCAACCAAAATGTCGAGTAGAAGACCACACTCCACCAATGCTAGCAGCAAAAAATGTTAGTTGTAAAAAATATTATGTTCATTAATATAAATGTGGTATCACAAACTCATAATTTTCATATCAACTTACCTAGTTGATATGAAAATATAGAAGTAATGTTACAATATAAGTTAGCATGATAAATTATATTAATAAGCTCATTAAGTTATGATAACTCAATTTTGTCTAACTAATTCTTTTTTACGTGAAAATTATCAACTTTAGACGATTGCATATAACTAAACAACAAAGTTTTATTTTACAGGAAAGGAATTGTCAATTGGCCATAGGGACAAAAAAAAATGTTGTCGCAGTTGGAACTATGATACTTGAATGTAGTGATAACTTCCTTGTTGCCATGGATGTTTCTTATGATCCAAATGCATTACTTCTTGTACCTATTCCAAGCTGAATTACCACTATTGGAGATGCTATTGGGCACCAAATTTATGGCCTGCCCAATTTGTCATTCCTACTACTCTTCGCATCCAAGTATGTGTTTTTTTTAAATAAAATATTTCTTAATAATAATAATAATGCTAGTTTATCTAGGACAATTCTTATTTATACAAAGATATTTTATGTCTGAAAGGATTCAAAGAAATTTAAGAAATAGTGTAATAGAGAGAGAACACCGAGTTTAAATGATGAGAATCATGTAGATATCAAGAACTTTGCTACATTAGTTGGGTGCTTGTTAAAGGATGAGATCGTACATGCATTAGAAATCATATAGGAGGTTTTTGGATAGTCATTTAAGACCTTCATGAAAGAAGACATGGATATCATTATATCATCAATAGAGGAGTCATCTAATTGTCTATTATTCTATATATGGTACGATAAAAATTTAATATGTTTTTCATATATTTTAACTATCTTATTTATGCTTTAATTTTTTATTATGCGAATTATATTTAATATTAGTTAAATTAAAATATTATAACTTTTAAATATTGTGTGAAATTAAAATTAGACATTTGCATAAAAATATGGTTGATGCTAAAGAGGCAGAGCGATTTATTTTTGTAAATCCGACCTTGGTTTCCAAAGCTGGATTGGGAGAAGCAAGCAAGAAAAATAGGTCAAAGGTTATAGCTAATCGGTTGATGAATGCAAATAATGCAGATTTTATTTTTATTCCATATAACCCAGGGTAAGTTATTTAACATAAGTAAGATTATAAGTATGCATATATATCAAATTATAATGATATGTTGTTACACTAATGTTAATTTTGTAGGTGTCATTGGGTATTGGTGGTACTTAAAATAAGGAATTTGATCGCCTATTACCTTGATTCCTTGCACCATCAACCTGCAGATGATCTTAAAGACATTGTTAATATGTAAGTTTTTCCCTTCTTATTATAGAATGAAATATTTGGTGGCAACATAAATTTTTTTTCTTTATGCAAGGCTCAAAGAAATCTTCACTTTAAAAAACATACATTATCAAAAAGAGAGCCTAATTGGATTGTACTAGGGGTACATAACTCATTAACTGAGTAGTATAATATTTAGTGTCTTCTGCTTAATTTTAAACTTTTTACAATATGACTTACAAGTAACTCCATATAATATATATTGATTTTATTTTACATTCAGTGCCCAAGACAACAAGGTAGTGTTGAATGTAGATACTATGTGATGAGATATATGAGAGATATCATTCTTGATCAATAATGTCTAACATCAAAGGTATGTGTTGATTTGTTGTTTCTCAATATATCAGTTATTTTTAGTTTTCCAAATTTATTGATTAAGATAATACTTTACTTTTCAATAGTTTAATGGGAAGGAATCATACAACAAAGATGAGTTGGATGAAGTACGATCTGAATGGGTGATGTTGGTGACTCAATTAATACTTTCCTTGGTTTGAAAAGCATTGGTAACACCTTATTATATTGAAGCATGAACAAATTTTAGGATTTACAACATTAACTTTTGATGGGGTTCGTAATTTATATCTCTTTTGAACCAAACTATGACTGAAGGTAAATTGTTCGACATAATCATTGGAAGAAATTTTAGTATTTAACTTACACATTCATTATATTTCTATAATTTTCATATGTTGAATTACGTTAATATATAGAATGCATGATTCTTAGGTGTTTAAACGTAAACTTTTTTTTTGTCAAGTTAGGAGATCTTCCTACTTTGGAATGGTCCATGAACTATTGTGATAATAAAGGTATTTTTTTTAATAAGATCATAGTTATTACTTCTTACTTTCAATTAAATATTCAAAACTTGAATATGTAATTAATATTTTTTTGTTTTCATACTATCTTTTTTGTATGTTGTCAACTATAGATATTTTGTTGTAGATTGACAATGGAAAAAATTGTGATTTTAACTTTTGGCTTCAATACTTTACCATAACAGTGTAAATTACCTTTTCACCCTTATAAAACATAATAATTATTTCAAGGCACAATTTTTTTTTTCATGCAGCCAATATTTTATTAATGAATCTAAAACTATATGTTAATTGGATTACTATATTTGTGTAATCAAATAGAACTTGAAATTATATTACATAGTATCTCATCGAGTTTTTTTTGATGTGTTGGAAAGATCACAAGTAATTTAACTTTTCAATTAATGATATTTAATTAGTTTTTGTAGTATTTTTTCAAGTTGTTTGTGAGATCTTTAAACTCACTACACACCTTTAGGTTTTAAATGGATTATTAATGTTTTGTATTTTAAAAGACATTATCAACTTTTATGCCATAATTGATAAATCTATTGCTTTACATTTTATCCATTACTACTAACTTTGTTTTTGTTATTGTTAAATTTGTTTAATCATATATATCAATTGTTATATAATTTATTTTTATGATATGTTGTTACCATTCCTGTTTTTTTTTCCAATTCTCTATAATATATATTTTTTTGCAAGTGTAAGTATTTATTGTTCATCTATTTATATGTAGGCTACCTTATTTGGAAATTAACTCTCAACTTTCTTAGGCTAGCAGGAACCAGTTTTATGGAGTTAAGGCACAATTGGGTTGCATATATCAGAAATTTTGAATTGATTTTAAGAAACAAATGTTGAAATTGTGTTATATTTTTTTTTTGATTTGTAAGAAGTCTGAGTTCCCCATTTTACTTGAAAACTGTATTCTTGGTATGGATTATAAAAAATATTGTTCTTATGTGCATGCAGTATTATAATAACAGGTGAAAATATATTTACAATAATTATTAAATTTAAAATTATTTAAATCATAATCTTCATTGACGCTTTTTCTAAGCGTCATAGTATTAAAAAAAATTATGATAGCTACAACATATAATGACATTTTTTTGCATTGTCGTTGAATCATACTTTGGCGCTCAAATAAAGTATCATTGTTAACAAAAATGATACTTTATTTTAGCGTCAAGATATGATTCAAGGACACTACAAAAAACGTCATTATATGTATAGACTTTTTATGTCATGCTAGCGGATGACGCTATCGATAAGCAACATTATATATATATATATAATGATGCTTTTTACGCATCATTGATAATGATTTTTGTTGTAGTGATTGTATCATTTTCTTGCATATGAATCCCTTATGAAGTGAAAATCACCTCTAGGGTTTAGTTGTTTTGCTTTGGAATATCTTAATTTGAATATCTTAATTTGTTTCTCTCTCTTCTCTCTAATACTTGAATGTTTTTCATATTTTTTTAAGTAGAAAGTTATGACTTTTGGAATAAAGTTATTACTTTGGCTTTCAACTCTTAAGCTCGAAATCATGAATATAGAAAGTGGTTGAAAGCTCATGAATATATCCCAAACTTTGTGTAATACAAAGTCGTAGTGCTAGGCAATGTACATGACATGGGCTTAATATCCATATAACATAAATTTATAGCACTAAGAATGACTATAGCTTTGACACCTGTCTCTCTCATTTATCATATGGTTGTGGTAGTAGGAATATCCATGTGTTGTGAATAACCTTTGATGTGCATAATATGGCCATGACATGAGAAATGGCCATGACTTTGGTATTGAATTCTTTTAATCATTATATAACCGTGACACAAAAAATGACCATAAAATTAGGAATAGCCTCTCATTTGTATTATATGGTTGTAGTATTAGGAATAGCCAATATGCAAAGTATGATTATTCATGTATCTTAAATGAACATGGTGTTGGGAGTGGTTATGGTGTTGGCTTTGACTTCTCTCATATATTATATGGATGTAGTGTTAGTTACAGGTAGAATATCCTATCTAATTGGAACATAAACGCAATAAAATTTATAATTTTTATTTCTTAACCCACAAAGGATCACATGCATTTCATAAAAACATGAAGGAAAGGTAAACGAAACTTACCTCTTGTAGATCAGTTCGTCAAGCCTTCAAAATGTGCATCTTGGTTTATTTGGATATTCAAAGGTGCAGCCTTTCTGAAAAATGACCACCCTCTACAAGTATCCACGCACGAACAAATAATGAAGGTTCTTGTTGAATACTAGTACAGATTTTTCATCTCAAAACAAAAGGGTTTCTCTATGTTTTATAAACGACTACTTGCATCAAATATGTCTTATATATATATATACACACACACACACACACAAGTTTACTACGGTTTAAATCATAAATGAATTTAATTATATATGTAAAACTTTTTTAAATAATAACTTAAATTTAAATTCTTAATAACCCAGTTTAAATGAATTTATTCATTAAAACTCAAGTTCAATATAAAAATAAAATTTGAATTTAAATAATAACTAATTATTATTTGTGATTAAAAATAATCTCATCATTTTAAATTACTATAGAGAGTGAAAAACCATAACCATTATTATTCATTCTTAATGTGCAACCCTACAGGTCAAATTAACATTGGTAGTAGGCCTAAATCATATTTTGATCATACAAGTCATAAGTGGCCTTTAGCAATACATAATGATTATCCAAGTTAAATGAAAAGCTCATAATTCGAGACAATCTTAATATAACTAATGACATAATTCTTTAGTCTCATGATATCTTGATAAAATATAAGGCATGGACAAAGTCAACCTTATATCATTCTATCTTTGATTACTAGAAACCCGATTAGACTAACTAAACAAATAATATTGATCTCCATCAATTCATTTGAGCACGACCATGCATATCTCAATCTCAATTGTCGAGGGGACCCAGAGATATCTCTCTTATTATAAGTAGGACAATTTTCATTTTAATTGCTCATATCTCACTACATAATTCTTACTATGTTCAAGTATAACATTTATAGTCATTTAATTAAAGACAAATTTGATTATATTAAAACACAATATTCCTCATGTTGAGAACTATAATGATCGTAGGTCAAAGGATTAAATAAAATAACTATTAGAAATTAACTTATGACTTTGATCCATATATTAATCTCAAGATAGGTCTATCTAATATTTGTTCTCAACAAATAGATATAAATTTGATTTGTATCTCATACACATATTCATCCCATGATATTAATCAAACTTTATATTAATCATAATTCATTGTTATTCCCATAACAATAACTGATTAGGGACATTTAGCACTCCAAAAATTAATTTTATATTAATAAAATTATTCAAGGATGTTATATATAATAAATATGCAGATCATAATAATAATTAATTATCACAAATAATCAAAATACAATGTCTATACGATAAACCTAGAGTACTATTACTAACATGTAGCACTCCAAAAAGAACACTACTTTGGCAATTTGGCTAACATAAAAGCCAAGATTTTGTCTTATCTTGAGGACTACGGTCATTGCTTTGGGTATAGTCATACTCGCGTAATTGCTTTGGGATGTTGTGCAATAATTTCTTGACCTAATGTCATGCAAGATGGTTGTCACTATTAAACCCATCACAGTAGTGGTCTTCTAGTAGCTATCTAATCTGTTCAATACTACCGATATAACAATTCATCTATACTCGAGAGTCACTCAAAATCTTATACCTTTAGGAAACTATATCAACTACACTTAATGGTTGCTTTATATTAACACTTAAATTTTTTGACCTCAAACATCATAAAAGACCAAAGATTGCCATAGTTGGTAAGCATTTACACTTTGGATTTCATAATTTTTATGCTCACACAATCGACATACACTTCCCTCAAGTTTCTCCAGTGGAAACAATATCAATAAAAATAAATCACAAGAGCTATCATTACATTGTGAGTCACAACATACTCATGCATGTACCAAGGATTTCCTTTCACCATCCTTCTCTATAACAATGTGACTCCCACACCAAGGTAAATCTCTTGAGTCAATGTTCTATATAACCTCCAAACCAATTGAGAATTAGTTCTTTTAATATGTATACAATAGATTAGTATGTAAAAATATTTGTATTTTCAACTTCATAAGTATCATACTCATGATGATTAACATACTCAAATTTTGGGTTACAACTTTTATAGATTTATCTTGACATCATAGTTGAAAGGGCTATCATTTCCATCCTACTATATATGAGAGTGAGCCTCATGGTTTACCAATCACCATCCACCACGATAATCTCAAAAATACTTTATAATAGTTGAAACCATACTTTAAGTTCTATTTAATCATTAATCAACAATATCTATAACATAATAAATCAAACATATTCATTCATTAAAAAATCAAATTCATATTACATTTTTCAATTTAATCATTAATAAATCAAATCCTAGGCCCTTGCTAGTTTGGTACAAATTCTAGAATCCACCCTAAAGAAAAGTGGTTTAAAGCTATGCCCCCAACTCTAGAAATTTGCATTAATCTTACATTCATTGCTTACTTTTGGAATGTATAGAGATATGAAATTTCCCTATATGACTCGAAAGTGTCAGGGCTTTGCATATTTTATGAGGGAGAAGAAGAGGAAAATGAGAGTGTTCCTAAAATTTTTTTATCTTACACTTTTATATTTATGTGACCTTGCATTACTTTAAGTAGGAAGTCATGGATTTCAAAAGAATGTCGCAACTTCAGTCTTCATGTGACCTTGCTAGTAGGGAATGACCATGATTTCTTTTTTACATCTTGATCTTTCTATATCACAATGTCATGATGTTAATAAAAACCATGACTTGGGCCTAATATTTTTATAATACAAAGTTTTTGTAGTATAAAATGGCTATAAATTCATGCATATGTGGTTTTGTCCTCCAAAAAGGATTGTGAGCTTGTGAAGTGGCCACATAGTTGTGAACAACATTTCATTTTGTTATATAGCCATTATACTATGTAGAAGCCCTACCATTAGAAATGATCTTTCTAGAGTTTTTATATAGATGTATCAAATAGGTCATACCATTATGTCATGTTGGACACATCACGAGAATTAGATGACTGGCTTGGCACGACATGGTGGGCTTGCATAATGCAGGGCCATGCCCTGCTCTGCCAGGCTTAGAGTGGATTATTTTGGGTCTATAGCAGGCTTAAAGAAAACTATGCAAGTTCAGGCTGTATTAGGCTTGTTCGAGCAACACAAATTGGGTTTTTTTTGGCCCTGATCTTAAATCCTATGAGTAAGACCTAATATGATTTTTTTATTATTTAATTTTATTTAAATTAAAAGATTAATACATAAATCAAATAAAAAAAACATATCTGAATTTAAATTGAGAAAAACTACAAAGTGTAATCCATTTCAATATCTCATACAATGTATATTGTATATATCTTATATTAGTCATTAATAAAAAAATCACAAAAGTGCATAAATTAAAATGAAAAAAATAGTAAAAATAAACAAGCTATAGCACTTAGCACACTATAAATATGATATGAAATAAGAATTAAAAATGATCAATTAGTGTTTGTGGTATGGTACTATAAATGAAGATATAGTTCATCATTGTCATCATCATTAATGCATTTGAAATTGTCACTAGTCCTCTCAATATCTTTGATCTCCACATCACATTAATCATCATCCACCATCATCTCTTATACCTTATCATGAATGTCCAATCTCAAATCTTCCTAGTCCTTCAAGCAAGCATCTCTATGATATATAGTAATAATCTCAAACTTTTATCGAAAATGATGCTGCCACAAAATAAATAGACTCTATTAATACTCTAGATACAAGAGGGGTCAATAAATCATATGACATCTTAGATGACATGGAATAGGTGGATTCATGTGCTTTTTGCCATAGCAAAATGTCTATATTCTTATTATCATAATATGATAAGATTGAGCAGTAATCAATAACTAAGTATCAAGATATCTCACAATTATTCAATGAATCACCTTGTCATTTTACCCTAGCTAACTAAATAGAGAAATTATCACAGGATAGGGTGTCCATGTCCTTACTAGAATCATGGTTATAGATACCATACCTAGTGTCAATAGCAAATAAGTTAGTTAATTTTCATGAATGAACCCTTTAGGTTGGTGTACCTAGTTCATATACATGGATATGCATATCAAAATATTTTTTACCCTTTCCCCTTTAACCCTTAGGATCCAAACAAGTAGCCAAATAATAAAGAGTTAGAATGAAAACTAGTATTTCAAATATTTGGTTTCCATATCACTAGTCATGACACTAAATGCATGGTGACCTTTATGCTTGCTAATGATACTACTAATATTATATATGCACCTATGTGTAATACAAGAGGTAAGAGTATATATAATGAATACATATTCATAATATCATAAAAACTCTTTAGGAGTTGCATATATGATATTTATGAATCCCTATCTGAATCATCAATAATAAGCTCGCCACTATCATAATTGACATAGTTGAATATCACTTGTTGGTAGCTAACACAAGACTTTAACATCAATGTAGGTATAATTTCAATTTCATCTCATATTCATTTGAAAATTTTTCTGTTTAAGCCTCGTGGACAAATATAAGATGCTAAACTATTATTGTTTGCTAGGTGTCATAAGATATTTTAGTGAATTTCTTACTTTTTCTAGTGCATGAGAAATAATTTTTATTACTATTTACACTATGAGGTTAATCATATGACACATGTATCTAACAAGAAATATTTTACCTAATAGTCCATTCTAATAATTATAGCAAAGATACATATGGCTACTCCATTATTAGAAGCATTATAAAAAGTTATACTAAAAATTTTATTTTGAATATCAGTCATGTTCATTAAGCATTTGCATCATATACTCATATATGGAAAATTCATCAGGAGGATGAAGAATCTCAGAAAATCCTAATATTTGTTTATTAAGTTTTCATTTAGAGTCAGCATAGTAGGTGGTGAGACATACAAATGATGCATCATCATGACTAGTCAATTTGTTGTGTATCATGAACGCCACTCCACTATATTTCATAAATTCTTTAATTATTAATTATTTTTATAATTCATAATATTTTATCTTGTTGATTTTGTATGTAGACCTAGGAATCCCATGATATGCAAGCTGGAAGTAGGCCTGCATAATACTGACTACCCTATGATCCTTCAAAAATATAATTGAGAGACTCATGATGGTACTTAGTTTAGTCACATCTTCCTTCCCAACATCATTATGATATATGATAGGGTCAACAAAGATATACTTAATCTAGTTGAAAAACCCCACCACTAAGTTAAGTTTAACTCACATCTAATCCACCATATTTTTTGTTACAATGATCAACATGCATCTCTAGGTGTCTAGTCATGCATGCACTCCTACATGTATATATCTTTTTATAATATATATATTATGCTGATTCTTCATTGACATTCTTAAAATTTTTAGTTTTTATTATTTTAATGTATTTTCATACAATTATTTTTGCCTATATTTATTTATTTATTAGGTGAATATGGGTTTGTGTCGAAACCATTGGAGAAAACATAGTTTCGGCCTCAAACCTTTTATTAGGATTATCATTATTATCTACGTCAATCTCAATTTTATACTCATTATCATAAAATTCACTATGTGATATTTTTTTTAATTATTTATATTTTTTAAAATAATATATGAAAAAATTGATATCATACCACGTATCACTTTACTATAAATTATAACCTCTAAGCAAGCAAGTTATAGTGTTTCATAGGCCAACAGGCACACCAACACCACAGTGAACTATCTCATATGGACAAGTGTTAAATATTAATTTAAATAAAATATAGTATAGTATATGTAAATCTAATATTTATATTACAAAATAAATGACAAAAGAGAGACTACAAAAAAATAGAAATAAAAGAAAGTAAGAGTTAGAGAGAGAAGAATAAATTGATAATGAATATCTAAATTTCTTCTTCTCTATTTATTTAAAAAAATTCAAATTTATTAAAAGTATCTTTTTTAAAAAAATTCTTATGATTTTTTTATTTAAAAAGGGCTAGAATCATGATAGCCATTGGATTCTGGCCATAATATCTGTTAGAATCAATCTGACTTATGTGGCTGAATTAAAAAAAAAACACTCCCTGTCAAGCGATCACCCAATGGAACTTGACCAATGTGACCCATGACCCGACCGCAACAAATCATGGGGCCCTAGGCCAGTGGACGTGCTACCAAGCCAAACATGAGGGTCATGGCTGGCTCAACATAAGGTATAGCTCATGCTATCCTAACATAGTAGGAGTCATACCGTGGGTTGGCATGGTACCTAACTATATCATGCTGGGCCAATTATGGTTGAATCGTGCTATGTTGTGGGCCATGCTCGGGCCACTTGGCCTGATTGATACTTTTAGTTTTATATGGCTATGATACTGAGAAATAATTGGGGTGTTAAGAAGGTCTTTCATGTATTGTCTATGACTGTAATTCTGAGAAATAGCTACAACACATAATTTTCCCATCATGTTGCTCAAGTGTGCACATTATTATGAATGGTCACGATACTACCCTTCTCTTATCTCATATATCATATTTTTGTAGCACTCTGAGGATGCTTCTACTCTAGCAATTATCTTGAGCATGCAAGTCATAGTTATGTCTTCGTTTGAGGATGAGAGTTGTGACCTTAGAAATAAACTTGCTCGAGTGATGTCTTTTGTAATATTCAGTATCACAAATGGCATTGAAAATTTATCATATCTTTGGCATGAGTCATTGTGTTTTTATATTTTTTATAGTTCAAAAGGCATTGCTTAGTAAAAAAGTCATGGTTCTAACTCGAGACTACCAAATCATATTAAAAAATAGAGTAATGGCTCACAGATTTTGAGCATGACCTTAAGCACCAACAGGATACTTGGTTCCTACGATGAAAAATTAATATCATAGCCATTTAAATTTATCAATCTAAGTATGCTCATGACTCCATTATAACATCACAACCACTAAGAATGTGTCATATAGTGAATAGATTATGCTAATAAGTTAGTTGGATCGTAACATACAAGAATTGCTTTAACCAATTTGGTAGAGTTTTGGCAAAGAATGGATGCCAAAACATTGAGACTCAATAATCTACCCATTGCTAAACACCCCTAAAAACCTATTGATTTATTAATAATTCATCAAAACTCATAAAAATGCCCAAGTCATACAATCAACTTATATTATCTCTATTTTCATATCTATATATCATTATAAACTACTAAAATATAAAATAATATGTGGTAATTTGAACATTGAATAGCCTTTAAAGCAATGTTATGTTTAATGTCTATAATTATTCTATCAATACCTCCTTTCCTCTATCAAAAATCTTCATTGTCCTAGTTAACTTCTTAGTGTACTATTTTATATCCTTTTTCATTTCTTCCCTTGGACTTACTTCATCGATACTTGATTATTTGGTCTTTTTTTCTTTGAATAATGTGACTTTGGTGAATGTCACAACTTCTTCATAAGTATTGCATGACCAATTTTTTCTTGTATCCCTAATGTCGTGGTGTTAAGCATAGTTTTGACTTTTACCTTATAGCTTGTTTTTACCTTATAGCTTGTTTTTACCTTTTTTGTTATATAACCCCAAAAATATGATATTGTACATAGTCGCAACTTTATCTTTGAGCTCTTTTTGTCCAATTTCATTTTATAATGACAAAGATGCGATAATGTACAAAACCATGGCTTTTTCCTATTGAATTCCTTAGCCAATTTTTTATGTGCCCCAAAAATCATTGTGTTGTACACAAACATAAGCTTTGTATTTGATTGGATCCTTCATAATTAATATATCAACCTTATATTCCTCACTTATTTCCTCAACTTCATTGAAGTAGTCTATATGAGATTCCTCCTAGATTGCGGCTTTGAAGAAAGTAATGACATCAAAATAGTCAAGTTCCTCATTTTCCTCTTTTTTCACAACTCCAAAATGGTTTTTTTTTCATCATCATCTTCATCACTTATATAGCTCTAAATTTATTATTCCATATCATCTCCTTCATTTCATGTAGCTAGCAGCCTTCTATAGTATCTATCAAGAGTACACTTTTTGTTGCATTGCATAATATAGCAGATTGACTATTCTTCATCAAATCATCTTATCATTATTTGGATGCTACAAGCCTTTAAAGATTAAATTTTATTTGCTCCTCTCTAAGATGGAAAGTAAAGTCTCATTGTTTGATGTTAATAAGGGCTTGTTCATTGACCAAAAATAGTCATCCCAAATTTAATAGTGTTTTATTATCTTCTTTTATATTCAATATAATAAAATATGTTGGAAAAACAAAGATACATACTTTAATCAAAAGATCTTCAATAATCCCATTTAGATACTTGATAGTCTAATTATCCATTTAGAATGAGAGAGATGTCAAAGTAATTTTTCTGAGATTTAATCTTCATGTAATCGATAAAGGCATTAAGTTGATACTTGATCCCAAGTCATAAAATGCATTTCAAAACATATAGTTCACAATAGTAAAATATATTATACAACTTCTAGGTTCCTTTAATTTTCTCGGAAGTGTTCGTTGAATAATTTTACACACTTCTTGGTCATATTTACAGTTCTTTATATCTCGAACTTTCTCTTATTACTCATGATATCTTTCATAAATTTCATATAATTTAATAATTAGGCTAGAGCTTCTTGGAATAGAGTATTAACTTTTAGTTTTTGAAGTTTATTAAGAAACTTATGAAAGTCTTCATACAATTTCTCATTTCTAAAATATATAATGGAAATAGAAGATTCATCAACACCTTACCCTTAGCTTCATTCTAATTTATTTCTTTATCTTTCTAGCTACAAGTAACATCCATCCACTCATTTATTTCTTTGCTTCCTTCATTTATATATGTGGGTGAAATTTGGGTTTGCACTTCCTCTATGGTCATGGCTTTGTTAGGTGCACTTACTTCTTACTATATACATGAGTGTAAGCCTCATAATTTATAAATTATCATCCACTACTACAACTCATACAAACCCACCAATAATCATTATATCTATTAATTTCTATAACATAATATAAATTAAAAGATATTTATTTATATAAAAATTATTTATACATCATATAAACAAGATTACACATGCCAAATATTACACCCTATTTTCATATGAATTCCCAAATCTAACCTAGAGGGGGGGTAGGTTTGAGTGTCATATCATCGAATTCTAAGATTTAGCTTATATCTTGTATCTCTTGTTTTTTTTTTGTAGAGCCCCTAGAAAGAATGGAAATCACCCCTAAGGTTTAGTTTCTATGCTTTGGATTCTGCTTGAAGAGTATAAGAAAAAAATGTTTGTGAATATCTTGATTTTTTCTCTTTCCTCTTTTATACTCAAATGTTTTTATATTACTTTAAGTAGGGAGTCATGATATTTGAAAAAAAATATGACATTTGATTTAATCTCTTGAGCTCGAGGTCATGACCATCGAAAGTGGTTGTGATCTAGGAATGTATCATAATCTTTTTGCAACATAAATTCATAATATTGCACACTGTCAATGACTTATGCCTAATATTTATATATAGAGGTGTCAACCGAGCTAGTCCGGCACAAGGCACAGCACGGTTCAGCCGTGCCAGGGCTGGCTTGGCACGGAAAAATTCCTGCTCGGGCCCGTGTCGTGTCGTGCCTGACCCGGCACGGTTCGGCCCGTGGCACGGCACACCGGCACGGGTTTGTCCCGTGCCAGGTGTCTCGTGAGCCCGTCCCCACGATGGCCCCTCTCACAAAAAAGACCGCGGGTCGGGTCTGATTCGATCCGACCCGCGGTCCCCCCTAATCCCGACCCGTACAGACATGCAAACCCGAGCGGGCCTTGCAAGGCACGGCCCGCCGTGCCTGCAAGCCGTGTTGGGATCGGTTTTTTTAAACCGTGCCGGGCCGATCACGGCACGGTATAGTAACTGTGTCGTGCCCCGCTCGACACGGAAGTATGATCGTGCCCTAAAAAAATGGGTTGGGCCGGCCCGTCCCGGCCCGTTTGACACCTCTATTTATGTAACACAAAGTCATGCTGTTGGGATTGATCATGACTTTAATATTACTCTCTCTCTTTCTTCATATGGATATAACACTATGAATAGTTGCAATATTGAGAATAGTCTTTCATATGTATAATATAATTGTGGCACTGAGAATGGCCTCTCATATGTATAATATGGTTGCAACACTAGAATAGGCTATGACTTTGTCATTGGCCTCTCTTAATCATCATATAATTATGATGCTGGAAATTGCTATGATAATGAAAATTACCATAGTGCTAGGGAAGGCCATGATAGAATGATTTTTCATGTATTTCAAGTTGTCGTGGTGCTAGATGTGGCCTCGATGCTAGTCTTGACTTATTTAATATATTATATGGTCATGGCTCTATAAAAAATTACATACACTAGTAAATATCCCGAAATAAAAGTCATAGATTTGCATTCTCTTGAGGACAAGAGTCATGGCATTGGAGAACACATTGTACTCAAATGCCCTCTATAATATTTGGTATCCAAAAGTCATAACACTAAATAATTATCATGGCTTTAGCTTGGGTAGTTTTGGCTTTATAATATTCTATAGATTAAAAGTTATGGCTTTATAAAAAAATATGGACTCTGACTCAAAATCATAAATCAAAATGCTTGGGACCAAGAGAATAGAGAAGACCATGTATTATTTAAATTTTTATTATAATGGAGTATATTATTATACCTATGGTGATATGTATTTCATGCCTAATGATAAGCTAAATTAGTTTTACTATTAATTTTTTTTATAAGTAAAAAAACACTATCAAAAATTCCTAACATCTCTATTCTAAATTCAGTTTTCTGCAAATATCTTCAAATACAATATAAATTTCAATCTTTATTTTTTTTAAAATCATGCTAATGTTTATCGATTTTCCTTCATGTCATCGCATATTCCTTTCACACCATATGTAATAAGATGTTGCTGAAAAGACTGTCTTCTTTATGATGTTTGTCGAGGTATCCGTCATGTATTCTTTCTCTATTATCTTTAAAGAACTCTCCATTGTTGCCTCCTGAAGCTTTGTATCTTTAAAGTGTGCTCAAGTAGTAGTTTTTTACCATATTACATTTGGAAAGGAATACTAAAAAAATATGCTTAGTGGACTCCCAATCCTCACAAAACTCACATGTGAAATTCCTAGGAGTAGTAAAAAGCTGATCCTTTGTTCAGAATTTCTCCACTTTAGCTGTCCAAAGGAAGATTGCATGCTTGAAAATATAGTTTTTGAACCAAATTATTTTGGTCTATGTCAATTTCGGTTTGTTATGTAAGGAGGATAAGAAAAGATAAGAATCAGCCATAATTCTATTATTCTCTCCCTAGATCTTTAACATTCTTTTAGTGTTCAAAATTCCTCAAATTTCTTTTACTAAGATATCCCTAATAGAAATTAGGGATTTTCAAAAAGAGGGATCAATTTTGCTTGCCGTGAATTTCCAGACATTTTGAGTTATTAGATAAGTGTGATGTATCAATCGTATACATAACGAATCCTCTTTTCTACTGATCCTCTAGAGCATTTTTATCAAAAATGATTTATTCCATGTAAAATATATTCAGAATGCATAGTCCTCCATTGCGGATGGGGGAAGTTACCTTGTTCCAAGCTGCTTTAGGATGGAATCTCCCCATTAGAGGGCCACCCCAAAGAAATCTCATGTATATGCTTTCAATAGAACTAATTATTATTGTCGGGATTAAGAATACTAAAATCCAATATCCTTTGATCCCTTGCATTATCGTATGACGTAGTTCAAGTCTTTCCACCATGGATATGACCTTGCTTGCCCATTGATGAATAGCTGAAGCGATCTTTTTCAATAATGAGGAGAATTGGAAAGTAATTAGCCTACTATATGATAAAGGCACTTCTAGGAATTTAAAAGGCAAGGATCCTTCTAGGGATCTTGAATTTGTTATGATCTTTTGCTTAATTTCTAGATCAACTTCTCCAAAGAAAATATTTAATTTAGATGAGTTGATCAAAAGGCCTGATGCATGCGAAATTTTCTATAATGCATCTAGAATAATATTTAATGAATATATATCACCCAGACAAAAGATTATAAGGTCAACATCGTGCTCTATTACTTCCAAATCATCCTCAGTGCATACAATGAGCTTTCTCCTTAAGCTTTTAGATAAAGAATCATCACGCTTAAGGTTTTGAAGAGATTGAGCACATAGTATCAAGGCTGCAAAACTTAGGGTATCATGCGGTCCTTTCATATTTTACATTTCTAAAGCAGTAGCCAACCTTCAATACTCCAACTTCTCATTTATTGAGTCGCAACATTTTTTCAGCATCATGACTTCTCATAAAAAAAAGGCATGCCATTCCTTAACAATTAGAATCCTTTTTTCAGCATCATGACCTCTTGAATCATTCCAAAACTCTAACATGAAATCACAAAACTACAACATACAATAATGAAATCATTGAGAAAAGTTCATGTTCTATGCTAAAATGGAAAAGCATGGTGGATAAATGAGTAGTAAGAGTAAACAAAGTGACAAAGATCAAGCATCATTGAGGAGGTGTTAAAGGCCATGGTGTTCACATTGACATTTTGCATGAAAATATGCGAAGATGAAAAAATTTAATTCTTGCCCAAAAAGGTTTTATTGGAGGATGGGTTTTCAATAAATATATTCAACATTTTCAGCAAAATCTTGAAAAAAAGATTGGTTTTTATTTTACATGCATAGAGAAAAGAAAAATAATTTAGCCATGAAAGAATAGTATGACAATTTGGAAGATAGAGATGAGAAGAGGTGTTTCATGTGCAGCTATTAGGTATATTTTGATAGGGATATATTAAATGAATTACTTGAATTTTCAAGATGATTTTCAAAAGTGAAAATTAGACTTATTTTATGCATGAAGGGCTGTCTTTTTTACCAAAGTTGATTATAGTAGTAGAGGAATGAAGTGAGAGAAAACATGAAGAGGGAAACCCATAGTGAACATTCTCATTCTCTAAGTGAATAAAAATGTATGATGGTAAATATTATTCATATTTTAGAGAAATTTATTTGAAAGTTAAAGATAGAGAATTATACCTTGCATAGAAGATACATAGTCTCAGTACAACAATGATATTAAACATAGAAATATAAGATGCATTGGAAGGCATGTTGAATTCAATTGGAAGAATACAAGATGCATTGTGATACATGATTGCAAAGATATTAGATTGGACATCAAGTTCTAAAGGAGATTAGGAGAGACCAGCACTTTGTTGGTACCATTTTAGCACTCCATATCATATTTTGTTATTAAGAAGTATGACCATAAAAGGAAAATCATACTGATGATCACCTTGAATATGTAGTTATGTGCTATTTTTTGTGTACTTAAAAAAGTTTGGATGTGATTGTAACAATGTAGAAGTTGTGTGACATTATTCTATTTTTTTTGTAAGTAGAATCTATGAAATAGATTACTCGAGGATGAGTAATGATTTTAGTGTGAGAGCTTGAATAGTATGTAAAATACTAAATTAAATGATACTTTTCATTTGATATGATTTTTATGTTATGTTTATCTGAAATAAAGTTTTATTTAGAATGATTTCATAAAAATTGAAATTTTGAGAATTTTGATAAAAAGTTGTGAAATCTAAAATTTTTAGTCTAAAATATGCAGTTTAAAAAAAGGGACTACAAATGAGAAGAATATGTGAACAAAAAGGAAGAGGAAGATAATATCAAAGTGAATCAATGTGATGCATTGTGGGAAATATATCTCAATAGGAAGGAGTGCTTATTTTTGTCCATGTAGAATAAGTTCGTGGATCGAGTTATAAAAATTGTGGAGAGGCAAATAAAAAAGTAAAGACCAGAGTGATTGGAAGCACTAAAGTTTTTAGAAAGCTTTATGAGTCATTTGCAAGTGAGTGGGGAAAGATGATAAAAGGTAGAATGGTGAGATAGACGATAACATGAAATATAAAAAGAAATAGTGAATAGAAGACTAAGAGAAGTTCAATAAGAATCAAAAAAATATTTACTTTGCACTATCCTCTTTTGTTGATTCATTCAACTCAATTGTGAGAAGACAAATTATGTTATATAGTATGACCTCAAAGATGATGAATTGGAAAACGAGCAATAAGAGAGATGCAGAGAGACTTTCCACATCTATGTCTAGATTTTAATACTCTTAAGCATAATTTCCATTGAAGAATTTGGATAAAAATACTCTAAAGTCTCCATGCATAAGTTTATTTTATGAGAAGAGAGTAGAAGGGTTTTCACTTCTCTTTGAATCACATGAGTATGTTCTATGAATTACTTGTTACAATTCTTCATAACCAACATGCATAAATATAATAATCTAGTGGTAGAGTCATAACATACAAAAAAAAAACTGACTTCTTAATAAGCATGTTATAGTTTTATCCAAGTCATAACATTGAAAGTTTCATAACTTTCCTTTACTATTTTTCCTTCCACTTCAACATTCTATAAACTCCACCAAAACTACTCCATTTAGATTCAATTTTACTATTATTTATCCATTTCCATAAAAATCATATTTTAGTGAAATCATTTCATATTATGTAAGTTTAATCAATACAAGTATGACACACATGAAATTGAAAATACAAATGAATTTATGACCATTCCATTATGTATATTCTAGAAGAACTAATCTTAAAAAGATATTGGGGTTATATAGAATCTCTAAGCTAGAAGTTTCATCATAGTATGAGAGTTATGTGTTGGTTGTTGTGATAAACAATAATATGTAAGTCATATGATAAATGTAAGTTGAGGTATTTCATAAGGTGGTTATATCCTTGAGAATTATTCTTAAGGTTATGACTTCTATAAGTAAAATCACTTGGAAGATATATTAATTGATATGAGTATGACACTTATTAAATCAAAAGCATAAACATAATAATTACTATATTATTCCATTTTTTTGACTTTAGAAGTCAAAGAATATGGATGCATACTCAAAATATTCATCAAAGATAATTGACATATTGCTAAGCAGTTAACATATGAATGACCCATGAATGGAACAAGTATGATTTTAGCAGTTAAATATTAAAGAAAAACTTATGAGAGGACCATCCTTAGTAATGAGATTCTAATGGTGATAACCACCTTGTATATGTATGGAATATGAAATATAAAATATAAAATATTCATTTGTATTTTGGTAGTTCTTGATGATGTGTAACTATGGAAGAGAGCAATACTTGGAATGATTTTAGTAAATTAGAGTCTTGATAGATTATGATGAATAATATCAAAATCATTATGTTCTTGGAGGTAATTGATGACTTAATGATAGTTAATCCTATCGCAAAGTTTTGACTTTCATTTTTAGCGGAAACTCTATATAATTAATAATGAAAATTTTTATACGTTATGATTCTATCTCATTAACACTATCGTTTCATAATGTAATACATTTTTTTTGATAGTGATATTATCTTGGTGTGATAGCTATACTTATCTTATGATATTTAAATGACTATGATATTAATTACATATTATAATAATCAACTACCCTGCCAATTCTAAATCGTATGGTCATTTTCTAGTAATGTGACTTATCTTTATTAAAAGTTAATATTTCTAAGCCCAAAGTGATCATCATTTCTTAGTAATATGATTTTTGGACTACAAAAAGTTACAATGAGAAATACTCAAGGCATGACCATTTTTAGAGCAATGACTTTTTTCCTTCAAAAGAAGGTAGAGCCACTTTCATGTCCTAGTGTCATCACTTTGATATACGTGCTAATTTCAAGAGCCATGACCATCATCTAGTGCCATGAATCCAAGTCATAGGACATAAAGGCAGAAGTCATGGCCACTTCCCTATAATGTTGTGACTTTTATGGTACCAATATCAGATGCATAAGCCATGACTATTTTCCAGTATCATGACTTTTGTTGTACCAAGATAAGATGCATAAGCCATGATAACTTCCCAACATCATGACTTTTAGATTATAAAAAGTTTAGAAAGTATTCCAAATCCATGACCACTTCCTAGTTACATGGCTTCGAGCACTAGGGATCAAAGGCCAAATTTGTGACATCATTCCAAAGCAAAGACTTTTTACTAGGAAAATACCTAGAATTCATGAAATAGAAAAGATAAAAAGTATTAATTTTAGATGTAAAACTGAGACATTTTCTTCTTCACTAATAACCAAGTACAATAACAATACTAGATGGTGATTTTCACACTTCCTAAGGGATCCACAAATAAGAAAGAGATGTAAGACCAAAGCTAAACCCAAGAGTTGAGGTCGAGACTTTCAAACATTTATTTTTAAGATAGAATTTTGGGAATTCAATCAAGACATCATGGGATTAGGGTTTTGAATCCTAGATTCTCATGAGGAATGTCATTACAAACCAATGATTCATGAAATTTTTCTCTTATAACTCATATGAATCTCTCCTTGATTTGTTTATTTTGATTTATGTGACTTATGAATAATTTGAATGGTAATTGTGATATTTGATTTATGATATTAAATGGATTTTGATGGAACGAGTAATTAAAAAGAAATGAGATTAGAGTTTTAGTATTTGTGGGTTTATGTATAATGTCATGATGGAAGGTGATAGGTAAACCATATGATTCACTCATTATTTATTTAGAATGAAACTAAGGAAAAGTTTTAGATAAATCTTCAATTTCTTTAATATTTTAGAAAGGAGAAACTAGAGTAACACTTTGAGATGTTTCTCAATATATTCTATAAATTAAAAGTAAATATACTATTTTCAAAATCTCTAGCCCAAATAGTAAGCTATGTGAAGTTTATGAAAAATATCATGAGTAGTAAGAAAAAGTTGAAGATAAATGAAATAATGAATATGATGAAGTGTAGTACAATTATTCAAAAAATACTTCTAGAGAAATTGAAGGACCCTAGAAATTTTACTATACCTTGTACCATTTGGGACAACATATTTTATAAAGTATTATATGATTTGGGATTAAGTATCAGCTTAATGCTCTTTTCAATTGCATAAAGATTAAATCTTAGAAAAATAATTCCAATATTTCCTCTCACTATACATGGATGATCGGACTAGTAAGTGCCTAGATGATATTATTGATATTATTTTGGTTAAGGTCAATATGTTTATTTTTCCATGAGATTTTATTATATTAGATATAGAAGAAGATAATTATATACCATTTATTTTTTGATAGTTATTTTTTGCTACTAGATAAGTCCTTATCGATGTCAAGAAATAGGTGTACACTCTTTGTATTGGCAATGAGCAAGTAAACTTTATTTTTTACAAAAACATTGTGGGGGTACATATGATGATGAATTGAGTTGCTGGAGAGTAGATAATTTTTTCCATACTATAATGTAATAAAAAATAAACATTTGATGTAAGAATTTTATAGAAGACTATTGACAAGATGAAAATGAAAAAGATTATGAGAAAGTATAACTTTGGAGTTATGTAAGTGATGAAGAAGAGGAATATGGTGAGAAATAACCATTTTAGTATTGTAAAAATGAGAAAAATAAAGAAAATGACTGCTATGAGGTCACCATATTCTTTGAAGTCATGACCTTAGAGAAATCTCATACAAACAACTTTGAAGAATTTGAGGGAATAAGTGAGAAAGACAAGACTGAGATAAAAATTATGGAAGATCCGATCAAAGATAAAGCTGTGACTATGCACAATATCATTTTTTTGAGGGTATATACAAAACTGGCCAAGAAAAACTAAAATACAAAATAATAGATGTATACAAAGTCATGACTTTGGTGTTATAAAATAAAAAAGTCTATTAAAAGGTTAAAGCCAAAGCCATGGCTATCATAGCACCACAACTTTGAAGTTATAGAACAAAATGGGCAAAACAACTTAAAGGAAAAGCCATGGATGTGCATAGCACCAGCACTTTGCAAATACAATAAGAAAAGAGCTAGACTAATATTAAAAAAGAAGCTATGATATTCACCAAAACCATAACATCAAAAAAAGAAAAGACTAGAGAAGCAAATAGTTTAAGTAAGACTGAGGGAAGAAACAAAAAATGAGGTAAAATATAACACTTAAAAGTTAGCTTGGACAATAGATACTTATAAATGAAGAAATAAAGTATTGATGACCTAGCTATGTATATTAAATGTAGTACTACTTGGACGGCAACATAAAGAATTTTAATTTTCACATGTATAATGTAATAAATAATCTATATATATTACATAAATAATTGTGTATCTCTAACTTTTTAATCTTTCTATAACACAAAGTCATAGTATTAGAATGACTACAAGTTGTATATTTTATTATTATAACGTAAAATCAAGATAGCTGGGAATGTTTGTTGCTTTGGCCCTGTCTTTTTTTTTTTGCATCAAATGGCCATGATATTAGGAATAACCATGACTTTGGCATTCCTTTTTCTTTTGTATCAATTACTATGATGTGATCGAACTGACCATGAAATTAACTTTGATCTTCCTCATGTATTAAATGGTCATTGTATTGAGGATGACAATAATTTTTATAATTAGCATATACATTCAAGTCTCAACTTTGCTTTCTCTTGAGGGCAAGAATTGTGCCATTGGATAGTGCATGAACTCAAGTAATTCCTTCTAAAATATTGTATCCAAAAGTCATGGTACTAGATAAATGTCCTGACTTTAACTTAAGTAGTTTTGATCTTTTAACTTTTTATAGATTAAAATTTATAATTTTAGGAAAAAGTTATGGTTTTGACTTGAGAATACAAAATCTAGGTAAAGAAAAATCATAGTTGTGGGAAGTGGCCATGACTTTTAGCATTACTGAGGTAGTTGGTTACTATGACATAAAATTAATGTGATAGCCCTATAATTTTTATGAGATAACTATGGTTATGACTCTAAGATAACTTTACAGACAAAAAGTATATATTACATAGTTGAAGGATTATGCTAACAAATTGGTAAAGTCATAATATACAAAAACTATCATGACTAAATAAGTTGAGTTTTGGCCGATAATGGATGCCAAAATTAATCAATAAACTACAAATCACCAATTATTTCTAAAAATATATTGATTTCATGACTATTCATCAAAATCTATCAAAACTCTAAAATCATGAAATCAATGTAATTATGGCCCATTTACATTCTTATACATTATCTAATATCATCAAAAATTTACAAGAATGTTCAATTGTTTACACACCTAACAAATCTCTAGAGAGTCAATTTCATGAGAGCATACCATAAAAGAGCATATGTAGTCATTAGAGAAGAATTGTACTTGGAGCATGATGAAGTTGCCTTTACATCAAAAGGTAATATGATATAAGTGGGTGTTTAAATAGAATATAAATACTAATGGAAAAATATAGAATTATAAAGTAAGGTTAGTTGCAAAAGGATGCTTTTGAGTAGAAAAAATTGACTATAATGAGATCTTTTCACAAATAGTGAACATGTCCTCTATCTAGTTGGTATTTTCTATTATAGTAAGGTATGATATTGAACTTGAGCAATTACATGTGAATATGAATTTTCCTCATGGTGACCTAAAGGAAAAAGTTTATATGGTGTCCTAGACTAGTTTAAAGCTGAAAGGTAAGGAAAGTTTGATGTATAAGTTAGAAAAGTTACTATACATGCTAAAGAAGTCTCAAAGATTGTGATATCAAAAATTTGATTAGCATGTTTTGAAATTGGGGTTTAGTAGATATGATGTGGCCCATTGTGTGTATAAAAAAAGGTTACATAAAAATATATTATTTTAACTTTGTATGTGGATGATATGCTATTAGTTAGAAATAACAAGGAAATGATTACTATAGTGAAAGTGTTGCCAGTAAAAAAGTTTGACATGTTAGATCTTGGGGCAACAAACTTGATAATGGGCATGTAGTTTCGGAGAGATTGAGAAAAGAGAATATTGTGACTTAGGTAACAACAGTATGTGAAAGGAATACTTTAAAAATACATGTTTGAATGTAAGCCGGTGATAACTCTTATGATGACTAGATGAATCTGATAGTTAAGTAGTGTCCTACAATGAAGTAGAAAGAAGAGATGACTCTTATTCCATGTGCTAACACTGTTAGGAGTTTAATATATGTTATGATATGTAATAGATATGATATTTTGTATACTATGAGAGTATTGAGTAGGTACATCTCCAACCTAAAAAAATGAGCATTGATGTTAGGAGACTTTGACTTCACTCAAGCTGTGGATTTTGATTAGGGTAGAAATATGGATTTTAGAAGATCCACTAGAAGATATGTGGTGAACCTATATGGTGACTTTGTGAGTTAGATGAGTAAAAGGAAGGTCATGTTTTCCCTCTCTATACTGAAGTAGAATATATGACTCTTACTAATACAAGTAAGGGAATTGTATGGATGATAAGACTATGTGCAGAGTTTGGCTTTGAGCAAAGAGAATTGTGGCTCATATGTGATTGTCAAAGTGATATTCATTTAGTAAGTAATTATATATTTTATGTTAAAAAAAGTGCATTGATATTCAATACCACTTCATTAGAGATCAAATTGATTTGAAGATGATTTAGCTAGAAAAAGTCAATATGGAGAATTATGTTAATTATATGATAAAGGTAATAAGTGAAGAAAAGTTCCAGTAGTATGTAGTTGAGATTGAGATGAAGAAGAAAAAAGTATCACCATGTGGGAAAATAATAAAATTAGCTCATACTTTTGAAACTACAAATAGTATTTAGGTTAGCAACCTAAGTTATGAACTTAGGACATAAATGGAGTCAACCTATCTTGTATGTTTGTGACTGTAAAACTATGTATTTAGTGTCAAGATCTAAATTGTGAAATCATGATCCAAATAAAGTCATAACCTTGTTCTTTTGTATCATAACTTGAACGAAGTTAAAACTATATATTTAGTGTCATGACCTAAATTATTAAATTGTGACCCAAATGGGATCAGAATCTAAATTATGAAGTTTTGACTTGAATGAAGCTAAGACTTGAACGAAATCACAACCTCTCTTATATTATTGCAATTATAAGACTTAAAAATTAAAGTCGTGATCATATTTTGTGTAGTCATGACATGAATGAAATCACAACGTGAAAACATAATATTGCAACTTAGGTCTTATGTTTAGAGAAAAAATCTATTTAAGTATTTGTAAATGTAATATAAACTATCAAAATATCAAAGCACCATGTAATCTCCAGAAAGATTTTTACTAAAAATCTTTCATCCTATAATTGTGTGTTCTCTCTTCTCTTCCCATTCTTCTAGTCTGCATGTGTGTTTTATCTTTGATAAGTTTATTCCCTCCTTCCATATACCCTAAATCACAATCAATAAACATCATTCATCTAATTCTTGACTTCAAAATATTAAGCTTGCCCAACAAAGAATGGCACAGTCTAATTATTTGCCTGATCTAAAATTTTACATATTAATACTAAAATAATAAAATATAATATTATAATAATGTTATTTCATAAAATAATTGTATATCCCAATCTATATTTATAATCTAATATTTTATAAGCTGATAAATATCAAAAATTTTGAATTATATAATTAATATCTTGAGAATGTCTTAATTTTGCAAAGTATTTTATATTTATGATATGAACGCTACAACATATGATTTCCCCAAACATGCCACTACAGTCCAGGCGTATTCACATGCTGTACTGGTACAGGCAAATAATTATTAGATTATTAATTATTCCCCCCCATATGCTATGTTTTGGGCACACTTCGAGTCGGTTGATTTTTGCAAATTCCGGATGCTGTGGTCCTGCAGGCCTCGATGAAACCGCTACCCAACTTTGCAGCTGCATTGGCAAAATTAACGCCCCATTTTGACACTTTCTTGTTGCTCCCGTTTAGGGCACCAGTAAATATGTTACTCACGCTGGATCTCTTCTGTCCAGAACAATTGTGGAAATCTGCAAACCTGTGCGTCAAGCAGTGATCGACGTCACATTTTCCACACTTCAATGTGTTGGATAGAGTAAGCGTCTCCCTGCAATGAGGAACTGGACATTTTTTCTTCTTCATGATTTTATCATAGTTTTCCGTATCACATTCATTAGCAATGTGCCTTTTCCATCTCAAGTTTGGATCTTCATGGGGAACTAGAGGAACCCCTTTTGCACAATATGGGCATACATCAACAGTGACATCGTGTATCCTATGCCCCGTGCACTTATGGCCTTCAATGGTTCGGTGTTCCAAACAAAACACCTAATAAGATCACAGGAGCATAAAACAATGTTATGGATAAGTTAGGTGAAACTCACAAAGCCCACATTGGAAATCCCTTTGGAATTTCCAGATTTATTTTCTATAAAAGGTGGTTCTCCCACCTTTGAGAATCATTCCCAAAAACCTCAATTCCCTTTTACTTATTGTGTATTTTATTTTATAATATTAGTATTAGAAGAGGTTAGTAACATTTATAGTAAATACATGTCTAGAAAATTTTTATCAAAAAGACAATAAGAGCCTAAGATCAGTAGTTTATAAAAGGGTATTATACCCCTCTACTTAACAAAGAATTTTTTTAGTATAATAACACAAATAATAATTATTATTATTCTCAATTTACAGTTAACTATAAAAGTGAAACATGACAGCATAATATATAATAAAAATAGTTAATAGAAACAAATTTTCATTACAGAAAATAAAAATTAAGATAATTTTAAGAAAAAATAATTACTTAGATACAATTGAAAAATATCCACCGAGATTCCTGAAGATTAGTGAAATGAAATAAATGGTAATGTAGTCATTGATCTGTATTTAGCACTTGCTAATAATAGTGTATTGTTGAGTGCGACAAAAAAGAATACGATAAAAAAAATTTAGGATACTCTCACAATGTTATACGAGTCAAAATCACTTCACAACAAGATCTTCCTAAAAAAAAACTTTACACTGCAAATGATAGAATCTATTACGATAACTATTTATATTAATATTCTAAATATTTTATTTTCTCAACTTACTATGTTGAGTTATAAAATAGAAGAAATTGAATTTGTTGAGATTTTAATTTAACTTTACCTGATTCGTATGATAAACTCGTCATCAATCTACGAGTGATACTCTGATATATAGTTTAATTTTCAATAGTATTGCATCTGCCATCTTAAAAGAAGAAAGCAAACTCAAAAAAAAAGATAGATATGCACTAAGAAGCACGGGCACATATATGAACACAAGGATACGGATACGACTAGGATACGACATGATTAAAAAATAAATCCAAATATTATCATTAAACAGTAATTTTGATAAACAAAAAAATACTCAAATATTATTTTTACAAATATTCAAACACAAACATAAAAAATATTAAAACAAAAAATTAATATTTTCTTATGAATAAAATAAAATGACTTCCAATTCGGGTTTATCAAAAGAAAGATCTGCAATTACAAGAATTCCAGCATTTTCAATATCCATTGAGTCAAAACCAATACCTCCAATGTCTTACATTTTAAATTCACCTTCATTATAGTTTGGAGATCTCCTTGACAGAAGTCGGAGATTGTTATAGACATAAACTAATCTTCAGCTCTTTGTAGTATCAACTTGTTTCTCTTCATGGAATGAATAAAATTATGTGCTCCAATTTCTTTCACAACATGAAAATGAACAAGGTTGTCATAACAATTTTAATGCAATAGATTGAAGCATCAGTGCAACAGTTCCATAAATAACCCACCATTTAATATGACTCATGTACCACCTGTCAGTGATAGAATCACTACTATAAAATTCTTCCAAAAATACTGAAAACATAGCATACTTGTCATTTGCTCCTCCTTTCACCTTCATTAGAAAAATCTCTCAAAATAATTTTTTTTCTCTTACTATTTCTAAATCTCGATGTGGTGGAACACGATCACGAGACTCATCAAGCCATTGTTGACTATAATACCTGCAAGTTAAGTTATAACATTAATTATAAAAAGTTAAATATCATAGAATATCATTTATATTAAAATTACCATAGTCTATAATTTAAACTCTTAAGATTACCTTAGATTTAAGGAATGAGCTAGGGAATACAAAAGTGTGTGGCTTTTATTCCATCTTTCCACCAAGATTTCATTCACAATATAAAAAAACATAGAGATAAAATACACAGCAATTCATATAAGTTCAATTAAAATTAAAACTTAAAAACTTTCAATCAAAACTTTAAAAATTGAAAATTAAATTAAAAATATACCTTGAATTATCTATGAGACTTTTATGTTCTTTCTTGTAAATAACTTCACTTTTTCGATCATTGAATTCCACCACTCATAAATATTGTGAAGACAAAGTTTGATAGTATCAGCTAATCGAAGCATTTCATAAATGGGAGTTGTAAAGCTGAGGATATAATTCACATCCATCCAAAAGTCTTCATTTAGAATTGTATCATTTACTTCTTTAGCTTTCACTAAATCATCTTCTTTATATATTTCTCATTCTTATCTTATCATTAATTGCTCCAAGCCTCTTTTTATTATCTTAACTTGTTTAAGCATAACAATAGTTGAAGCAAAATATGTATCGGCCACTGAAAGTAACTTCAATTTGTAATGATTATTAAACATCGACAATCTCATTGCATGATTCATAATGAAATTCTTAATTAAAAAAATACCAATTGAAACTTGAGCAATCCAACCACATTATTCCATCAAATCACCATATCTTGAGTGTGTTGTTGGTGCACAAATATCTTTCAAAGCAAGATTGAGAGTATGAATCACACACATGGTCCAAAAGATATGCCAAAATTTTACTTTCACAATATATCCTGCTGCTTTGCAAGCTGCAGCATTATCAATTACAACTTGAACTACCTTTTGTAGACCAATTTCTTTTATAATGTTAATCAACAAATCAACTATAAAATAATTGTCCTTTGTCTCTCCTTCACAATTTATTACTTTCAGAAATATTAGTCCACTTTCAGAGACTGTCATAATGTTAATAAGTAGTATTCTTTGAGGATCTGACCATCCATCGCTGTAAATGCTCACTCCTTTATCATTCCAAGTCTTTTTGATTGGTTCCAATAAATTATCAATTTTATTCTTCTCATTTTGTAATAAGATTATTCTTAATATATTATAGCTTGATGGGACATAACCTGGAAGTTGACTTGTACTTTTAAAGATACGAGCATAATACGAATTTCTAGCAAAGAGAAAAAACAATCCCCCAGTGTAAAACATCCTAGCTATCTCACTATCAACTATTTTGCGTGCACCCATTTTAAATGTCTTTTCAATTGATCCCATTGGCCGCTTTCTCCTTTTTAAATCAATTGCACTAGTACTAGAAGATGAATTCTCAAAAATAAAATCTGCAATGCTTAATGTAGGTAAATAAACTCTTATAATTAGATTGTTTCATCCTTTATTCAGATTCCTCCATCATTCTTCGCATCTCAATCAAATTTTGATCTGTTACTTTAGTACATGATGCAATCATGGCCCCTTTAATTTTCAACAAGTGAGCTTTGACTCTATAATATGATCCTCTATATATTTGTCTACAAAAATTACATTGAAAAATAACATTTTCTCCCATTTTTTCTTTATCCAATTTCACATTTTTCATGAGATACTTCTATAATGGAGCATTATCATCAACATCTTGATATATTTTGTTGATTACTTGAAGACTCAGAATTACAACTCATTTTATTATATAATTCTGCATGAAAAAAAAAATTATGTATTTAAAATAATCTATATTATTTCAAAACCCATTTAATCAAAATTTTTCTCCATTAAGAAAATTAGATAATTTTCATTATATTTTGAATTATTACATATTACATTAATTCTTTCAAAATAAATTATATAACCAAAGGTCCAAAACTAATATACTTACATATTATATATTACATAATTAAATATTGTATATATGACATATTGCATACTACAAAAATTATTCATATTCATATATTTCATATTTTAATATTACATATTTATCATTATACTTAAAATTATACATTTAAAATTAAAATAAATTATATTACATAAATCAAAATTATTTATTTATTATATTTTGCATATTTATTAAACAAATAATAATAATTAAAATTTAAAATAATAGGTTTAAAAGTTTGAAGGCAGTAAAATTGGGGGTTTTAAATTAAAACCCCTTATTCTACTCCTTTGAACCCCCCCTCCCTACAACTACTTCTAAACCCTACCCCCTACTTCAATTAAAAATTCACTTTGCCTTTGATACTATTTTGATCAAAAATCCAGAAGCAAAGACAAGCTTCATCGTCCACTCAATGCTGTAAGCGTCGTCGGCTGCTCGATTTGTTGGAAATGTTTAAATAACACATTGAGTTTATATTGATCAAAAGATTTCCGATGCATCGGATTCATAACCGATGCGTCGGATTCGTAACAACGCATCGGATATGTCTCTAACGCGTATGTTTGATACGACACGTGACGTATTGGACACAGATTAAACTCTGATATGCCACGTGGCATATTAGACACGTATCCGACGCATATCTGTATCATGTCCAAGTGTCGAGCACGTGGACACGACTATACAGTGACGTATCCATGCTTCCTAGGATCTGCAAATACACAACAAGTAAATTTCTTGACGATGAAACGAGGAAGAACAAATGAGCATGAACCTAGTGAGAGTCAGAATTATGGTAGACCAAATTAACAAATGAGCACCAATCGGGCCGTGCCGTGCTGGCTCAGCACGGTTACGTGGCCCATTGGCACAGCCCACCGGCACGACCCGAGACACTGACCCACCATGTGGCCTGCACCAACGGCACAGCGGTACCCGCACTGCCATCCGAAAACTACGCGGGCACAGGTCCAAATCCAGTCTGACCCAACCCGCAAGCCCGCCCGAACCCCCCCCCCCCAACAGTTCAAAAAAAAATTTATTTTGAATTTTAGCCATTGGATTTTACCTCCAACGGCTAGGGAGCAGAATCCGATGGCCCTCATGATTCTACCCCCTAATTATCAAAAACATAAAAATTACTTTTTTTAAAAAAATCATTCATTTAATCTATAAACCCCTCCCATCTCTCTATAAAGTTTATGTTTTTCAAAAATATTTATTTTCACTCTCTTAAATTTATCGCAAATCTCCTCTCTCGAGATTTCGTCTTTCGGCTCGACTTTTCAAGACTCGCAACTTGGGCTCAACTTTGAAAGCTTAAACTAGCCTATGGTGCACGTAGAGGTGTCAAATGGGCCGGCCCGGCACGGCCCGGCCCATTTTTTTCGGGCACGAACGTGCTACCATGCCGGGCCAGGCACGGTTTAAAAACATCCGGGTCGGGAGTCGGAACCGCGGGTCGGGATCCAATCAGACCCGACCAGCGGTCTTTTTTTTCGGGAGGGTTGGGTCACGCCCACACGTGCCCGCATGAAACGGCACGAAAAGAACCCGTGCCGCCCTGCCATGCCGTGCCACGGCACGTTCCAACCCCAGGCACTGTTTAAAAATATGCCGGGCCGGCCCAGGCAAGACCGAACCGTGCTGTGCCTCATGCCGGGTCGGGCCGGTCCGGCCCGGTTGACACCTCTAGGTGCACGTGATCTACCTGACTATTTTACGGGTATTTTTAATTTTTGTTTATTATTTAACTAAAACTTTTAACTTAATAATTAATATTTAAATTATTAATATTTTTGTTTATTCTCTCTCTCTAGTCTCTTTCTCTACTCTGAATATCTAATTTTATCATCTAGGCTCTACCTCTTGTTTAACAAAAACCAAAAAATGATTAATGCTAATAAAACATATTTAAATTTAAAAAATAAAAATCTTACACAGAGGTCTGAGGCTGCTGAAGCCTTGGTTTCTCCAGTCGTCTCAACCCAAACTTCTAAAAAATAAAAAACTAGAAGAATTTCTATAATCTGGACTTATTTTAATACAATAAAACAAATATATATTAGCAGTGAGGAAGAAAAAATAACAATACAAATATTATATGAAAACTTTAACTTGTAAGAGTTCGTTTAGAACTGGGCACCTTAAGAGGCATGCCGAATTATGCACCAAAAAACATAGTGCATTAGATCCTAGACAAACCCAACTCTACACTGCATTTTTTGAGACAGGATTCAGTTCAGTCTCAAAGTTTACTCCCTTCATATACAGTAGCAAGTTGAGTAGGGAATGCAAGCCAGACTTATCACATTGAAAAATCTTTCGATCAGATTTTCGGAAGATCCAAGGATAATGCGCATCAAGCAGACATATTTTAAGCCTTTTTATCATCGGATTCCTAGATCCACATCAAGGAACGACATATTTAAATTTTATAAGTTAGAAAAATAAAAAATAATTAATAAATTAATGACGTATAGTGGAGTGATGTCCGTAACGTCTGATATCTGGAGAAATCAAGATGAATCATCTTATGCATATATCACCGCCCACTATGTAAATTCTGATTAAACAATAAATAAAAAAAATTTTAAGATTCTCTGAGATTATTCATCCTTGTGATGGCCCAGACATTTTTGGGTGTATGATGAAAATCTTTAGAGAATATAAAATTCAAAATAAAATCTTTATTATCACATTCAATAATGCATCTAATAATAGTGTAGCGATTAATATGTTTGTTAGAAATATTAGAGATGCATCATTAGAAGAGATTTTTTATGTTAGATTTATGTATCACATGATTAACCTGATTGTACAAGTGAGTATAAAGATGTATTTCCCCACGTTGGATGATATACATAATACAGTAAAATGTATTTGCAGTCCTCGTAGACAACAGGAGTTTGGTAGTCTCTGTTTGTCTGCAAATATTAAGAAGAAATTCCAATCAAATATGAGATACCATTAAAATTACACGTACCTGATATTGGAGTCATGTGTTGGATACTAACAAGTGATATCCGACTACGTCAATAGTAAGAATAACAAACTTATTATTGACGATACTGACTGGACTTTGGAAATTTTATTTATAAAATTTCCAAATATTTTTTATTACACAACAAATATGTGTTCGTCAGTTTATACTCTTACGACTTGCATTTTATTCAAGTGCATATGCAACATTAGTAGCATATTTAGGAAGTATCAAGCTGACACAATACTTAGTCATATGGTTGCAGAGATGGAAACCAATTACTTAAACTACTAATCCACCATTTCATCTCTTTATTGTCACGCTGCATACATGAACCTTGGGGTTAAGGTGGAAGGGATAGATAATATTTTAACTTATATTTCCTCGTGCATGAACCTGTAAGACCCACCTAAAGGGTTCATTACGAGAAGTTAACTGATATGTTCATATATTACGATACTAGATATGATTGTAGTAGTAATGAGACTGTGAGTACGGATATAGATATCATCTTCAAAGATGACAATTATTATATTCAGTTAGCGAGGAAAAAATGACGAGATTGACCATCACATAAAAGTGAGCTTTCTCAGTATTTAGATACCAATTACTACTAAATCATATCATATTCTAATACTAAAAATCTTGATATATTACAGTAGTGAAAATCATATGAGTTCACATTTCTCATATTATCTAGGATGACACGGGATTTACTAACTTTTCCACTGTCAAGCGTAACATCAAAATCTACTTTTTCTATTGTAGTGTATGATTTTGGATAGGAGATCGAGATTACGTCCAGATATTATTGAGGCATTATTATGCATGAAAAACTGAGAAGAATCAAGAATTAGCATACGGGATTATGCTGGGACAAGGACTACATCCACCGCAAAAATGGAAAAGTTTTTGTATTATTTTTGAATTCTGATTTTTAATTTCAATGTATTATTTTGTATTAATTGTACGCTTTTTTATTTATGTTACGTTGTATTTGATTTGATTTGAGATTGACTGATTAGACATTTGTTTTACTTTTGGCTTTGTGACTTAGTAATTTTTTTTAAGAAATATTGTGTTTAATTTATTTTTATGTTTAAAAATTTCATTAAAAATTATATAATTTAATTCTAATAGATTATAATCTAAATTTATTAAAATATAATAAAAAAATTAAACTTTACAACTATTCAAAATTTTTCAAGTTAACAATTTAAATTTTTTAAATATTATCTATTTATTATATATATTTTATAAATACATAATTTTAAATATTAAAAAGAAAAAAAAAATTAATTTTTTTAAACAAACCCGTACGAGCCTGATTTGGCCCGTACAAGCCAGACCCGACAAGGTAAAATTACCACCGAGCCAGTGGGCCGTGCTGAGCCTGGCTTGAATAAATCATGTTGGGCCAGGAACGACACAAACAGTAACCATGTCATGTCTGGCCCGACACGATACAGTAACCGTGCCGTGTCTGGTCCGACACAAAAGCACAGTCGTGCTCACTAAAAATGTATCGAGTCAGCCCAACATGGTCCATTTGACACCTCTAGATAAATTCAATAAAGAATAAATCAAATATATTTTTAATTTTTTAGAGATTTCAAGATAATAGTAAAACTTGAATTCAGAAAAAGGGTTAAATATTTACACACATATAATAAAAGATAGTATATGGATAGTAAGTTTCTTCCTTTTTATAAGAAAAAATATATTAAATAATAGTTCATAGTCACATACACACAACAATAAAATAGAGTAGTAGAATAATTGAATAAAATTATTTTAGAACGAATGAGAATAATATTAAAGACTGTAAAGCTACCCAACTTTTTTTGAGTGGAAACGACTAGAACTGCTTATTATGTGATAAATCGATTCCCATTAACTATGATTAATTTAAAGACACCAATAAAAATATAGATCGGTAAGCCAATAGATTACTCTACTTTATATTTGTTTGATGTCCAGCATATGTGATGTATAATACCAAAAAAAAACAAAATTAGAACCAAAATTCAAAAAATATATATTCTTAAGGTATGCTGAATGAGTGAAGGGGTATCACCTGTGAAAGCCCTTTATCCACAAGATATATATCAGCAGAGATATAATTTTTATAAAAAATTAAAGAATTAATGATAATAACATATTAAAAAAAGTTTCAGAAGCTATCACTGTGCAAATAAAAAATAATCAAAGAGAAGATATTGTAATATCAACGGATGAATAACTGAAGCACAAAGCACGAGAAGTCAAATCTAAGACTCAGGAAGTTAGTTGGCCATCTCATGTTAGGTCACCAACGTGGCACTCAAAAATTATTACGAATAGTAATATTACATATTATCTTCTAATAGAATATAAAAATACTTCAAAATTTCAAGAAGTTTCAAATAATTCAAATACATCTCTGTGGATGATAACAATAAAAAAAGAAATTAAAACTCTACACAAAAACAACATTTAAAAACTAGTCATTACTACTTAAAAAAAATCATTGATAACAAATAGATTTATAAGATAGAATAGAATAGTAATTATCAAATAGAATGGTATTGTGCAAGATTAGTAAAAAACATATATGCTCAGAAAAAATACAACGACTTCAATGAGATTTTTTTTTATTTATTCGTATTACAATAATCAGAGTAATAATGACTATATGTGCTATATTTGATTTATATTTGGAGCAATTAAATGTTAAAATTACTTTTTTTCAAAAAGAAATTAAAGAATAAATTTATATATTCTAACCAGAATAATTTGTTGAAACTAATATGGAGAACTTGATTTATAAGTTGAACAAATTTTTACATGGTCTAAAAAAAACAAATACCGAGGTCCTGGTATAAGAGATTTGATTCCTTTATCATTAGCGTTGAGTATAATATACTCTATTCAGACCATTATACATACTACAAAAGATTTAAAAAAAATAATTTCATCATTTTATTATTATATATGAATGACATGTTAGTAGTTAGCTCAAATAATTATCAAATCTAAGAATTAAAAATACAATTTACTAGAAAGTTTGATATGAAAGACCTGATACTAACAAATAAGAAATTTGACTTTTTCAACGAAATTATTTTAACAATATCTTATAATACTTCAACATGCGAGGTAATAAGTCAATTTCTATTACTCATTCTATTAATTTTAAATTATCCTCAAGTATGTGTCCTAGTTCTGAAAAATAAAAAAAAGATGTCTCGAGTACCGTAGACATCAAAAATGAAAATTTTATGTTTGTAATGATTTTTACAAAATTAAATATTACACAAACAACAAAAATAATTTGTCGATTCATGATAAATCTTGGCATAAAATATTGGAGTACTATGAAGAAGATTTTCAGATATTTGAAAGAAACCTCAAATATTATATTATGTTATAGATGTTCAGAGCTTATTATTAAATACTATGTTGATACATACTATGATAAAAATAATAATAATAATAATAAGTCTACCACAAACTATATTATTATTTTTGTTGAAGAAGCTTTAAGCTAGATTTTTAATTTACAATCAATTGTATCTACTTCTACAATAGAAACAGAATATGTTAGAGCTACACAAACCAGTAAAAAAATAATTTGATTGCAGATACTATTTAAAAAACTTAGACACAAAATAAAATTATTGTATTTTATGATAATCAAAGTATTCTATACTTAGCAATAAATCTAGTATTTCACTCCAAAATAAAATATATCAAAATACAATATTATTTTGTACGAGAAAAATTTGAAGAAGAAAATATAAAAATGCAAAAAATTCACACTAATAAAAATATAATAGATATTTTGACCAACCTAATAAATATTGACAAGTTTAAATGATATAATACTTCATGTAGCCTAGGAAAAATGAAAACAAGTATTAACAAGAAAAATAATTTTCAAGTAAAAGAATGTTATGGATAAGTTAGGCACCTAGCTTACATTGAAAATTCCTTTGAAATTTCCAGATTTATTTTTTATAAAAAAAAGATTCCCCCTCATTTGAGAATCATTCGCAAAAATCTCAATTTCTTTTTACTTATATTTTGTTTATTGTGTATTTATTGTCTTAAGAGTGAATTTTTTATTTTTAAATTATTACGAATTTTATTTTATAACATATTCGTGGATTTTGATTGTTTAGCGGAAAACACAGTTACAAACAAATTGAGCACTCCAATGCAATCACATTTTCAACGACTCCTCGTGAGTACTTGAGTTTCATGTAATATTTAGCTACTCTTAGAGCATCTCCAATAGGCTCGCTAAACGCCTCCGTTTAGTTATTTTAGCGAGGATTTTTACAAAAATCATCTCCACCATCCTCGCCACCCGTCTCGCTATTTTGAATATCGCTCAAATCACTCGCTAGAAATAGTGAGTCTTTGTTCCTCGCCAAATGCATCAATCGAGGAGAATATTTATTGAAGATAGACCAAAATACAGGTATTGTTCATAGTTTTAACGCTTCGCAATTCAACAGAACATGTTTTCGATGCACGAAAACAAAATTTCATGCAGCATAATAAAGTTTTCGCTGCACGAAAACCTCAATTCGTGGAGCAAATTGAGGTATTTGCTGCACAAAATCAAAATTTCGTGCAGCTATATGAGAATTTCGCTGCACAAAAACCATAATTCGTGCAGCGAATTGACGTTGTTGCTGCACAAAAACTAAATTTCATGCAGCAATATGAGTATTTCGCTGCACGAAATGCTTTTGTCGTGCGGCGAGAAGTTGTTCTCGCCGCACGAAATACGAGTTTCGTGCGGCAAAATCTGGTTTTCGCTGTAACGAATACCAAATGCGCGAAAACCATATGCTTTTGAAATAGACGAAAACCACAAATCCTTCATTTTTTAAATACACGAAAACTAGTTTTTTTTTAAATACATCTATCTCGTGTTTTTGGTTTTCGCTGCACGAAATAAGTGTGTGTTGTGTCGATATTTTTTTTTGGTGTGTTTTTATGTGTGCTTATGTGTGTGCTTGTGTTTGTGATTGTGTGTGTGCTTGTGTGTATGCTTGTGTGTGTGATTGTGTGTGTGCTTGTGAGTGTGCTTGTTTGTGTACATATATGTGTGTTCAAGTCATTGAGATTATGTGTTGCTTATTTTAAAAGATTAAGTATTTTATTTTAGTATTTCATTTCTATAATTATTTTAATTAATATGATTAAATAGTTGTATTTTTTTTAACTTATTTCTATATTTTTATAAACTCTGTTTTTTTTATATTAGTTACAAAATAACTAACTTTAAAAGTTAGTTATAATTTGTTGAGTTGAATAGCTAAAATAGATATCATTGTTAGAGTTAATTTAAAAATTGAATAGCTAAAATAGATAATATAATATTTTAATAATTTTTTAGTAGCTAAAATAGATAATATAATATTTTAATAATTTTTTAGTAGCTAAAATAGAAATCATTGTTGGAGATGCTCTTAGAAGAAGAAGAAAATTCAATTCAGAATCCATAGATAGTCATGGGTGCAGAATCCTACTTCCACGAATTAAATGTTCAGTGAAAATATTTCAAAATCAGATAAGGATTTATAATTGTTTTCTCCAAATAACAGACGTTAAGTAACCCTTTACCAACAAAATGAGAACAACAACACGCATGGAATTAGTTGCGTATTCATAAACTCGTAAGAAATCATAACAGAAGAGAAGGTAAAAATGAAAAAAAAATCATGAGGATCGTCTAGTATAATTTCTAATTGATCAGACTATTATAATGAATCAAATATAATGTTATCATTGCACAGCCTAATCATAATAATCGAGCGATAATCTTTATATTCTTACCCAATATCTGTTAGAGCACATATAAGTGAAATACATGAATAAAACGAGCCTACCTGGTAGCATTGGTCACAGTTAAAAGGCAAGAAGTCTATCTGGTTGCATTCTTGCAGCGAGCAATGTTTGCCTAGGCTTGGAAATTCAAGAGTCCCCATTCTTGAGATCCGACTTGAATTTCCAAGTGTAAATTCGATTATCAGAATAATCAAAACCAATGTGTATTATAAGATTTCAGTCACCGATTTTTCTGTCGAATCACGAGAAACGCTGACCGATTACTAATCGTGACGGCCAGAGGAGCAAATCGTTGATTCGTTGATGAAAATTTTGTGGTAATATAACGCATATGATTTATAAATTAAAATTTATGTTTTTGTTACCCCAAACCTACAATAATTAAGTTTGGCATACTAAAACCTAAATAATTAAAAAATATAAAATAAAATCAAAAATAATTAAATTTTGTTATGATAAAATATATCAATCTGATTTTGCCCCTCATATATTTAAAAAAAATTAAATTTTAGTTTTTAATTCAGAAACTATTTTGATTTTTATAAATAATTTAGCAAATTAGATTTGGCAAGATTGAGACTCGAACTTTTGTCTTCTAAAATAATAATTCCTAACCCCAACACATGTCACAAATCAATTAGCATAGAAATAAAATAAATATATATATTAACATGTAGTAATATAATTATATATAAACATATATAGATATGTTTATACATATACACATATGTATTAATGTACGGAGATATGCATTAGTGTGTACATCTAACATGTAGCTTTGAAGTTATGTGATATCTTTTTGTATATGAACTAATCTAATAGCATGGTTATATGTATTAGTGTGTACCTCAAACATCTTGGTGTGATCAAGTAGCAAAATCTAATACACTTCTCATTCCATATCTATGTAGTATCTTTTTTTTGAATACTCCTTAATAAATCTGATTAATTAGGCTCAAGAAGTAGCTTAATTGTGGTATCTTAGTAGAAGAATAATATTCCTTAATAGTCTTGGTCTTGCTTTTATTCATCATGAATTCTTTTGTCATTGGTGTGATGTCTTAAAAAACCCACTTATTCTAGAGTAAAGAAATATTTCTTTTTCTTAATGTATAGTTCATCTTGCTTTAAATAGTTAAAATACTTTCATTAGATGATCAATATTCTTTTATAAGGTTTAGTAATACTTTCGATGACATCTTATAGGGATGACATCCAACAACTCCTTCAGTTATCTTCTTAACTCCTCCAATTATAAGAATGACATCCTATTGAGCACTATGGCAAGGGGTTTAGCTCGCAGCTCAAACTTGATCTTGTGATCTTGTTCCTTTCTTGGTGGGAGCTTTTTGGATAGCTCAGATGGTATCGTATCTTTGAACTAACACAACACATTCCTGACTTTCATGGATATAAAATTTTTCATAGGATTAATTGTATCTTTTTTAAGAGCTGGCAAGTATGTCATGTCATTCTTTTTCAACCTCCTCTCTTATTTCATAGATAATAGTATATGGGTTTTAGCTTTACTTTTGATTATTATGGGATATATATATGTTGTCTCCATTTCTAAAATAGCCACTGATCATAAAAAAAGGTAAGGGTAGATCTTTTACCTAGCATAATAATTTTATCTCAATCACTTCCTTAAAATCATCTATGGTTGTTATTATAAAATTAATATATCCTTCCCATGACCTAATCTTCATCATTTTCATTACCTCATGAGTAACTTCTTGTGATAGCTATCTTGTATGCCCTAATAGCATACAAGGTGATCATTACTGTTGAATCTATCCTAATGCTAGTCCCCAATATATATCTCCTTGGAACTTCACTACCATAATAATAATTCATCTCTACTCGAGAGTTATTTATAATCTCATACATATTAGACAACTTTATCAATTAATATTGATCTGTTTTTTTGCATGCATAATCTTATTCTTTGGCCTCAAGTATCATAAAGACCAAAGATTGATACAGTCTGTAAGAATTTACACTTTTAACTTTGTAAGCTGTATACTCTTATAATTAAGATATGTTTTCCTCAAGTTTCATTGATAGCTTTGTAACTTGTATGAGTAAAAGTAGCTCATAAGGGCTATCACCATCTTGTGAGTCACCACACACTCATATATGTCCTAAAGATTATATATCACCCAACTCCTCAATGATGATGTAACCCACATATTAAAAGTAAACTTCTTAGGATAATATTCTATATAATATATTTCCCAATCAATGACTTATTCATTTAAGACACGTATAATGGATCAGCGTGCAAATTTTTCATATTTTTAGCTTCATAAGCACCGTACTCACAATAAAAACATAACCAAATTTATATTTTTAATATATATATTTATTCCATGCATTGTAGTTAAAAGGGCTATCACTTATTTCCTATCATGTGCATGAGTGAGCTTCGTGGTTTACTTATCACTATTAATCATGATAATCTCATAAAAACTTATCAATAGTCAAAATCTTAGTTCAAGTTCTATTTAATTACTATTTATTAATTTCAATAACATAAAATAAAGCAAACACATTCAATTATAAATAAAAACTGGTATTACATTACATATATTCAAATTATACAAACCCTAAACCCAAGCAATTTTAGTAAAAAATTCTGAATCTCCCATAAAAATTGAGAGTTTGAGAGGCATTTGTTAAGTGTTAAAACTATTGAATATTTATAGATATCTTGGTACTTTTATAATATTATGTAAACATGAAATAGAAAAAATTATAGATTGATTTCATGACTTTAGAGATTTAGCCAGTTTTGATGAATAGTCATAAAATTAATTAGGATTTTAAGGTGTTTAGTAAAGATGTTAGAATAATGAGTCTTGCATAGTTTTCGCTTTTATTCTTGACTGAAACTTTATTTAATTGGACATGATAATTCTTATATGTCATAACCTTGCCAATTTATTAGCTCAATCTTTCTATTATATAAAATATTCTTAGTGAATTTGATATTATCATGGAGTTATATTCATACTCTTTCATAAAATTTAAATGATCATAATATTAAATTTATGTCATGAAAACTAAATACCCAACAAGTTATAAATGAAGCAATCAAGTCCAAGCACTACAATTTTATCTTTGATATGATTTTGTGGTTTAAAGTCAGAGTCATGATCTTTTTACAAATCATGACTTTTGAGTTACAGAAAGTTATTAAACTAAAACTATTCAGGCTAAAGCCATGACTATTATTTAGTGCCATGACTTTTAGAACAGTAATAGTTATAGAGGATATTATTTGAATACAATCATTTTTTCTTTTCATGACTATTGTCCTCAATGGAAGGCAATGCCATGAATTTTTTGCCCAAGCTAAATGCTAGATATTTGGTGCTCAAACAACCAAATATTTTTATGTATTTCAATGGTTTATGATGATGTATAGACATAGAAATAGATGTATAATGCGTTGATTTTATGACTATAGCAATTTTGTGAGTTTTGATGAATAGACAAGGAATCAATATGCTTTTGGAATTGTTTAGTGGAGGGCTAGAATGTTGAGACTCATATGGTTTTGGTATATATTCTTAGCCAAAACAATACTAAATTGGAGATGACAATTTTTAAATGAAATGATCCTATCAACTCGTTAGTATAATCCTTTAACTATATGATATAATTTTAATGGCTATAATATTATCATGGAGTTAAAATAATACTTATTTCAAAACATATTAAATGGATGTAATATTAATTATATGTTTTAGTATCCACATACTTCACCAGTGTTCATGGTCATGACCAAGTCCAAATTCCATGTCTTTCACTACAACAAAACATCAAATTAATGACGTTTTGTTCCTTGACGCTTTCAAAAAATGTCATTATTCTATTTGCAATTAGACATTTCATGACATTTTTCTAAAAACGTCATTATTTGGAACATGTTTTATGTTTTTATGGCACTTACTAGAAGTGTCATTGTTAAGACTAATAGGTTAGGAAATTTCTTGACTCCTTAAAAAATGCCAAGAAATAAGAGGCTGAAAATTAAAAATCTTGTCACTTTTATAAGTGTCATGGATATGAAAATATTAATTTTGAATTTATTGATTTGGAACTAATTTCTTTTGTATTTTTTATTTGTAAAATAAGTAATAATATTTTAAATTTTACTCTAGATTAATAAAAAAAAGTATCAATTTTTAGTTGAAAATTATTTATTAAAAATAAAAAGAAACTTATGATCAAATTAAAAAAAATTTAAATATTTTTACATTCAAATTTGAATTTTTTATTTATAAAATAAGTAATAATATTTAATTTTAAAATTAATCTGTTAATATTTAATTTATCCATAAGAGAAATAATAATAAAATGAAAATTTAAGGTCATTTAATAAAATGATGTGATTAATATAATATGTTATTTATCTTCATTTAATAAAATGAAGACTCGCTAGAAAGACGAGCGTGGCTTCTTCATAACGTTTGGCCTTTTCCAACAGCTCGGCTTCAAGCAGCTCGTCTCCAAAATCCTTGGCCATCTTTGTAGCATACAGGATATTTCCCCATTAAGTTTCTAATTGTATCAGCTCTTTCAGACACTTTACTTTTTTCAAAAAAATGCGCATTGAATCACTGGAATTGAAGAGGTTAACATATTTCATCATTGTGAACTTGTCTCCGAGCCTTTTGCATTTATTCGCAGCATCCTCCAAAATCTTCTGTTTTACATATTATATTATGCACTCGTCTCTTTTCATGTAATTATATTGCGTGGCATGTTCTTTCCAGTTGGAAATGTAATAGAGTCCCTCGTCGAACAGCTCCCCCTTTTGACAGCACTCAATACATTTGCTGAAGAAGTTGCCTTTAGCGTAAACATCTGCTGCCAGCTTATAAGATGCTGCTTGCGTGAAATATTCTACAGCTTCTTCAAGTTTGGGAATAGGAAATCTTTTCATAAACTAACAAAAAATTTGTAGCACAATCGGAGTCACACTAGATTACAAATTTGAAGCGGAAAAGATAATAATTAATATATGTTTGTATAATAAATTATATTAATTAGACATATCATGACATTTTTCTAAAAACATCATTATTTGGAACATGTTTTCTATTTTTATGGCACTTACTAGATGTATCATTGTTAAGACTAATAGATTGTTAAGACTAATAGATTGTTAAGACTAATAAGGGGCTGAAAATTATAAACCTTGTTGCTATTATAAGTGTCATGGATATGAAGATATTAATTTTGAATTTATTGAATTGGAACTAATTAGTTTGTATTTTTTATTAGTAAAATATGTAATAGGTTTTAAAATGGCACTGGCAACAAACTAGAAGAGTTGAGTGGAAAGTCTCGGCTTGCTTCTATATGGCTTCGTTTTCCACTTCTTTATTGATGGAATTCTATTTGCTTATTTATATCCTTCATCATCTGGGTTATTGTATTCTCGCATATTATCTCAGTGAATAGATTCTTACACATTACACGACAAGTCCTCACAGCCCTTTATTATTAATTTAGTAGATATGTTACTAAAATGCATTATGCTTAATGGCTACCCTTGTTATACGGAAAATTTTTGTAGTTTGGCAGGACAAAATAAAAAGCTGAAAAGGAGTTAAATTGGGATCGAAAAAGAAAAATTGTAGTCAATTACTCTTGTCATCAGTTTCTACACGGCTTATTTTACGAACTATGGAAAGTGGAGTTGTAAATAGCTTATGTAGCATATATTCGGTATCGTGTGTTGTGTTGCTATTTTGTGAAGTTTAATTAGTAATGTTTCCTTCAATCAATGTAGATTTTGTGATGTTGGTGCTGGGTTTGTCGGTGATTTTTCCGTAGTTGAGTTATCTGCTTCCTATTTTCAGGCTACTATTCTACCAAAGAGTAATAATAAATTCTTTTCCATATCCCATTTTCAGGTTTAGTCTGTAGTTCTTCTTGCAAGGTCCAATTTGCTCATTACAAGGGATATAGAGTGAGCAATTCTTGTTGTTGGCTTTGAGCAGGTGATTATCCATTCTTTTTTATTTTTGATCTCGTGTCATGTTTATACATGTTATTCTATTTGTTCTCTCCTCTGTTTTTCAGACTATGAAAGTATGGAAAAAAAAGGAAGCTATAATTCCTAAAAATGTATGCTCTATAGTCATGTCATTTCAAAATCAATTAGCCTAAGGACCTAGGAGACATGTAATGTCATATCTATAAATTCGTCTAGGTCATGTATTTGTTTATTTTATGTTAGATATTACAGCAAAGTCAAAATATATTATTATCTTCTATAGAAATAGATAATAGGTAAATTAATACTCACCTAATTAAATACTTTTACTTTATTTTTTAAATAATTTCTATATATTGAGAAGTAAGAATAGAATATTACTATCTTCCTCACAAAAAGAAAAAAAAGAAAAGAGGGATATTATTATCAAAACAAAAAGATGTACCTTATATACCTGAGAATATTGATTATAAAAAATGAGAAATTAAACAAAGTATTTATAAAAATAATATACACAAATAAGGATATTACTATCAAAAAAATAATATATACATTATATACCTTTTATACATGAGAATATTGATTATTGAAAATGAGAAATTAAGCAAAGTATTTGTTAAAATAAGCTACACAAATAAGGAAAATAAGATTTGGGGGTCCAGTAAATAGTATATATAATTTTTAAGTAGCTAGAAATAAATAAAATAATATAGTTAAAAGGAAAATACATGGCCAATTAATATTTTTCTTTTCTCAAAACACTTTTTATTTTCTCTTTTCCTTAGACATGTTTGATAAAAAAATCATATTATTTTTTCTTTTCCCCAATGTAATGTCCTTTTTTTCTTATAAATTAGAGAATTAGCTTTTACCTCAAATATGATTTAAATAATTTTTCGTTAAAAAAATAACAAAAAAAGGAATAAAAACCTATAATGCACTAGAATGCATGATGGGAGGTTCTAGGATCAGATTTGGAGGAGAATAAAATAATTTTTTATTAATACATTGACTTTTCTCATATTTGACTTTTATATAAAGAATAATTAAATGATATTTTTTTGTTTAAATATTTTTTTTTCTAAGAATCATACTAACTGTGAGAAATAATTTATGTTTAAATATTATTCTAATCATGTTGACTATGTAAACAAATTCAACATTATTACAATATTAATGCTCATCCCTTCTATCTTAGATCTGACATGCTTATTAATATTTTATTAAATTGATTTTTGAATTTTCTCTTAACAGATAAAAAAGAGATTGCTAAATGAATAATATTGGAATGTTGATGTGTTCTTCTATTTGAAGTGTGATCACTATTGGAAATAATTTGTTCTTTGAAAATGGATCGTTCATTGATCTCAAAGGATAGAAGATTGAAGGAATATGAAAACGAAGTTGAATGCTTTGCTGCATTTTCAATACAAAATTCTACAAATAAAACCTCCATTAAATGTCCATGCTTACAATGTGATAATATGATTTTCAATACTCCTCAAAAGATTCGAGACCATTTGTTTTTCTTTAGAATTGATCAAAGTTAGCATACATGGTATTGGCATGGAGAGGCAGCTCCATGTGGCCCACCTTCCATATGAGCATAACATTATGATAGACTTCAATTTGAGGATCAACGTAGTACAATAGAAATGGTTCAAGCTGCACATGATGATTGTCAAAATAATCCTGAATTGTTTGCAAGATTACTACAAGATGTAGAAAAACCGTTATATCTTGGTTACAAAAACTTTACAAGATTGTCTACCTTGATCAAATTATACAACTTGAAATCACATTTTGGGTGGTCTGATAATAGCTTTTCAGAGCTTTTATAAATTCTTGGAGAAATGTTGCCTTTAAATAATGAATTGCCTTTGTCGATGTATGAAGCAAAAAAGACATTAAATTCTTTGGGAATGGAATATGAGAAAATACATGCATGCCCAAATGATTATGTACTTTATCGAAAGGAGTTGAAAGATGCATCTTTATGTCCTACCTGTGGAACTTCGAGGTGGAAGATAGATAACACAGGAACTAAGAAACGAAACGGAGTTCCTACGAAAGTAATGTGATATTTTCCTCCAATTCCAAGATTTAGAAGAATGTTTCAATCATCAAAAATTGCAAAAGAGCTCATATGACATGTTGAAGAAAGAAATTTTGATGGGAAAATGTGTCATCCATCAGATTCACCATCATGGAAGTAAGTTGATCACATATGACCTGAGTTTTTCTTAGAACCTAGAAACTCGAGACTTGCAATTTCTGCAGATGGCATAATTCTTCACGGTTCATTTAATAGCAAACATAGTTGTTGGCACATTCTCATGATAATTTACAACCTTCCTCCATGTTGTGCATGCAAATAAAATTTATGATGTTATCTTTATTAATTTCAGGTCCACAAAAACTAGGCAATGACATTGATGTCTATTTAGCACCGCTAATAGAAGATCTAAAAACATTGTAAGAGATCGAAGTTCAAGTTTACGATGCACATAAACAAGAAATCTTTACATTAAGAGTCATTTTATTATGGAAAATCGATGATTTTCCTGCATATAGAAATATGCCAGGCTACAAAGTTAAAGAATATTATGGTTGTTCAATATGTGGAGAAGAAACATATTCTTATAGGTTAAAATATGGAAAAAAGAACTTCTATACTGGACATAGACAATTTCTTCCAAGAAACCATCCATATAGGAAACAAAAATAGCATTTGATGGAAAACAAGAGTTCGGGTCACCTCCACAAAAATTGACTAGCGAGGAAATATTAAAAAAAATCAATGGAATTTGCAATTATTGGCGGAAAAAAAGGTTAATCTGGGAAAATCTGAAATCAACAATACAAATTGTTGGAAAAAGAAGTTCATATTCTTTAATCTTGAGTATTGGAAATATCTTCATGTTCGTCATAATTTAGATATAATGTATACTGAGAAAAATGTTTGTGACAGCATTATTGGTACCTTACTCAACATTGCAAGTAAGACAAAGGATGAGCTTAATTCTCACTTGGATCTTGTAGATATGGGCTTAAGGAGCGAATTAGAACCAATATTTTCATCGAAGAGAACATATCTCCCTCCTGCATGTTATACACTTTCTACAATGGAAAAGAATGTGTTTTGCCAAACACTTTCACAATTGAAGGTTCTACATGGATATTGTTCGAACCTTCGAAACCTTGTGTCAAAGGAAGACTTGAAACTTAATAAATTAAAATCCCATGACTATCATACATTAATGCAACAATTTTTACTATTTTTGTTACGTTCTATCTTGCCCAAGCATATTAGGAATGCCAAAATTGAGTTTATTTTTTAATGCTCTATGTACTAAAGTCGTTGATGTTTCTTCATTAGATGAGTTACAAAATGAGATAGTGGTGACATTATGCTTATTAGAAAAGTACTTCCCACCTTCATTCTTTGATATCATGGTACATCTTATTATGCATCTTGTAAGAGAAGTGAGACTTAGTGGACCGGTTTACTTTAGGTGGATGTACCCATTTGAAAGGTTTATGAAAGTGTTAAAAGGCAATGTACGAAATCGTACTAGACCTGAAAGTTGTATTACTGAATGCTATATTACAGAAGAAAGAATCGAGTTTTGTACAGAGTACTTATCAAATGTGGAAGCAATTAGAATTACTAGTAGTTCAAACATTGACCTTAAAGTCGGGGCACCAATATTTGGAGGTCTTACTATGAAGGCCGATTCCAATTTATGGTTACAAGTACATCATTATGTGTTGGAAAATACATCAATTGCCCAACCTTATATTGAGTAAGCACCACTAACTTTTTGTTTCTTTATTTGTTGTACATATAATTTATTACTCTAATTATTTAATTATTATACATGACCTCATAGAGAGCACATGCAATGGCTGAAAGCGAAACATCCACGTCAATCAAAAAGGCAAAAGTGGTTACAGGATAAGCATGCTCGTACTTTTACCTTTTGGTTAAGACAAAAGGTACCAAGCCATTATGTGATGAAGTATAATGATTATGTCATCAATGGGTGTCAATATAACACCAAGGAGCATGATGATTTACTAGCTACCCAAAATAGTAAAATTAGTATTGTAGTAATGACCATGCAAATTGCTAGAGCTAAGGATAAAATTCATATTTTCGGGGAACTTTGTTTCTATCGTGTTATTATTGAGATTTGGGACCTTTATTATACTATGTTCAGAATTACAGTCTTCAATTGTGATTGGGTTGATAATAAGAATGGAATCAAGGTTGATTATCTTGGGTTTACCTTAGTTGACTTTAGCAGATTTGCTCATAAGTCAGATCCGTTCATATTAGCATCCCAAGCTAAGAAAGTCTTATATGTACAAGATGAGCTTAATCCAAGATGGTCAATTGTTTTGTCAACTCCTCAAAAAGACTTCACAGAAAGAGCAAACGATAATGATCCAATGGACATTTCTATTGAACACAATCCAGTCATATCTTCTTTGCCACAAGTTGAATTATTTGATGCAATGGATGATTGATCAAATTTATATTCGAGATGATTGTGAGGGAATTTGGGTTAAGAACAAATCATAAATATATCCAATTTTTATATTTGTTATGGTATTGTGAATTGATATGCTTCTATAGTTTTTTGTATTTTAAATATATGCTTACTAGTTAATTTATTTGTCTTTATTATTAGATGATTGTTATGCTTTCAATTTTAGTTAATGTCAGGTTGACAATATTCAAAACATTGACAGTATTATGTTTCATGCAAAGTAGCTGATTAGGTAATGCCTTTAATTAGTTAATTTTTTAATCTTTAAATTTTTTTTGGATATTTTTGTACTTTTATTTAAACATTATAATTATTTTTATGATAGGTATGGAAACAGAATAACAAGATAAAGCAACTACAAGAAATATATGTAGAGGGATAACAAGAAAGACTATGATTATCAAGAATAATAACAAAGGAATAAAACTTGTGGTAAAGTATAATGTTGATGGTATTTATGTCGGACAAGCTGCGGTGCATCTCACAATTTATTTAGGTGTATTGGCATGTACCATGGTCCCAATTAGATATAGCACTTGGAACCATGTACCTAATCAATTGAAGAATAAATTGTGGGACTCCATTGAGGTAAACTTGTATTTTTTTTTCTATCTATAACTTTTTCTAATTATATTTGTAAATTTTTTTAACAACTAATAACTATGTTCATTACTTCTAGGCTGCATTTACATTGAATTGTAAAAGTAGAAGGAACTGTATGAAATCAATGGGTAGGTGCTTTAGATCTTTCAAGAACATGTTGATTGCAAAGTATATCATTCCATTCAAAGATCAACTAGAGCTTCTTAAAAAACCACCAGTTGAATACAGTTTTATTGAAGATGAAGATTAGACAATTTTTGTCAAAGAAAGATTGTCTCAAAGATTTTAGGTAAATTTCTAATTAATTTACTCATTTTTTCTTTACTTAATATAAAATAAAATTTGCAGGAGTTTATAGAAGTTCAAAAAGAAAGAAAGAAAAAGCATATTTATATATCATCATCTTAGTAGGAAGGGATATGTTGTTCTTGAGGAAGAGATGGTAAGTTAAAGATGTTGTTACTTTACTTTTTATTTTATGTTGAATTTGCCTAGAGACTCATTATATTACATTTCAATATTATAAAAGTTGGTAGAAACTGACTTTACTAAAGTCATTGATAGAAGTGGTCATTTTGGTAGTGGACAAGATTGTAAGTATAAGTTATGGAACATATATTTCATTTATGTTAATAACTTATTTATATTAACCAATATGACATTTAATTTTATAATATCATTGTGTATCAGGATAAGATGTTGCAACAGTCACAAGAAAGTAATTTGAGTTTCAATGGAAATGACATACTAAAGTATTGGGAACTCATGGATATAGTGGTCGAGTATGAGCTAAAGGAAAGCATTATACTCCATGACAATATTTTCATTCTATGGAAGATAGTACTTTGCAAGAATTTATGAAAGAATCACAAGAGCGACAAATCAAAGTTTGAGGCAGAGATTTTATTCCAACTCTCTCAGATGGTACCCACCGCACCTCAATTTGATGTTGGTAGCTCTAACATGCTCCAAAAACATATTGTCCTTCCTAAAAGTATTGAGCAACCAAAATATCGAGTAGAAGACCACACTCCTCCAATGCTAAAAGCAAACAAGGTAAGTTGTATTTAATATTATGTTCTATAATAAAAATGTGTTAACACAAACTCATAATTTTCATATCAACTTACCTAATTGATATGAAAATATAGAAGTAATGTTACAATATAAGTTTGTATAATAATTTATATTAATAAGCTCATTAAGTTATGATAACTCAATTTTGTCTAACTAATTCTTTCCTAATTGGAAATTATCAACTTTAGATGATTGCATATAACTAAACAATATTGTTTCATTTTACAGGTAAGAAATTGTCAATTGGCCATAGAAACAAAAGAAAATGTAGTTGCAGCTGGAACCATGGTACTTGAACGTGGTGCTAACTTCTTTGTTGCTGTGGATGTTTCTTATGTTACAAATGCATTACTTCATGTACCTATTCCATGCCAAATTACCACTATTGGAGATGTAATTGGGCATCAAATTTTATGGCCTGCCCAATTAGTCATTCTTACTACTCATCGCATCTAGGTATGTGTTTTTTTTTAAATAAAAAATTTCTTGTTAATAATAAAAAAACAATTTTACAAGGACAATTCTTATATATACAATGATATTTTATGTTTGATAGGATTTAAAGAAATTTAAGAAACATAGGAATAAAGAGAGAATATTGAGTTTTAAGGATGAGAACCCTGTAGATATCAAGAACATTGATACATTAGTTGGGCTGTTGTTAAAGGATGAGATGGTACATGCAGTAGAAATCATAGAGGATGTTTTTGGAGAGTCTTTTAAGACCTTCCTCATGAAAGAAGATATGGATATCATAATTTCATCAACAGATGTGTCATCTAATTACCTTATGTTCTATATATGGTAAGAGAAACATATGTTTTTCATATTTTTTAACTATCTTATTTATGCTTTAATTTTTTATAATGAGAATTGTATTTAATATTAGTTAAATTAAAATATTGAAACTTTTAAATATTGTGGGAAATTAAATCAGGCACTTGCATAATAAGATGATTGATGCTAAAGAGGGAGTGTGATTTATTTTTGTAAATCCGACATTGGTTTCCAAAGCTAGATTGAGAGAAGCAAGCAAGAAAAATAGGTCAAGGGTTATAGCTAATCGGTCGTTGAATACAAATAATGCTGATTTTGTTTTTATTCCATATAACCCAATATAAGTTATTAAACATAAGTAAGCTTATAAGTATGCATATGTATTAAATTATAAATGTTATGTTGTTACACTAATGTTAATTTTGTAGTTGTCATTAGGTATTGGTGGTACTTGACATAAGGACTTTGATCGCCTATTACTTTGATTCCTTGCATCATCAACCTTCAGATGATCTTAAAGATATTGCTAATATGTAAGTTTTTCCCTTAATATTACAGAATGAAACATAGTTGGTAACAAATTTTTTTTTTCATGCAGGGCTCTAAGAATTCATCCACTTAAAAAATATAAATCATCAAAAAGAGAGCCTAATTGGGTTGTATTAGGGGTAAATAACTCATAAACTAAGTAATAAAATATTTAGTATCTTCTTCTTAATTTTAAACTTATTACAATATGACTTGCAATTAACTCCATATATATATAATGATTTTTTTTCCATTCAGTGCCCAAGACAACAAGGTAGTGTTGAATGTGGATACTATGTGATGAGATATATGAAAGATATCATACTCGATCAAGGATGTATTACAACAAAGGTATGTGTTGATTTGTTGGTTCTCAATATATCAATGTTTTTTTTATTTTCCAAATTAATTGATCAAAATATTACTTTACTTTTCAACAGTTTAATTGGATAAAATCATACAATAAATATGAGTTGGATGAAGTAAGATCTGAATGAGTGATGTTGGTGACTCAATTAATACTTTCCTTGGTTTGAAAAGCATTCGGGATACCTTTTTGTATTAAAGCATGAACAAATTTTAGCATTTCAACTTTAACTTTTGATGAGGTTCAAACTTTATATCTCTTTTGACCCAAACTATGATTGAAGGTAACTTGTTACACATAATCATTTGAAGATATTTTAGTATTTTCCTTATAGATTCATAATATTTTTCTAATTTCCAAATGTTGAATTACGTTAGTATATTGTATGCATGATTCATATGTGTTTAAAGGTAAACTTTTTTTTAGTCAAGTTAGAAGATCTTCCAACTTTGGAATGGTCCATGAACTATTGTGATAATAAATGTATTTTTCATAATGAAATCAAGTTTATTACTTCTTACTTTCTATTAAATATTTTAAAATTGAATATGCAATTGGAATTTTATTGTTATCATTTTATCTTTTGTTTATGTTGTCAACTATATATTATTTTTGTAGATTGACAATGGAAAAAATTGTGATTTCGACTTTTGTCTTCAATACTTTACCACAACATTGTAAATTACTTTGTCACCCTTATAAAACACAATTATTATTTCAAGGCACAATTTTTTTTAACGTAGCCTTTTATTTTATAAATGAATTTAAAACTATAAGTTGATTGGATTACTATATATGTGTAATCAATAGAACTTGAAATTACATTACATAACATTTCATCGAGTTTTTTTAATGTATTGGGAATATGGCAAGTAATTTAACTTTTCATTTTATTAAATTTAATTAGTTTTTGTAGTGTTTCTTCAAGTAGTTTGTGAGATCTTTCAACTCACTACACACATATATGTTTTTAATGAATTATTATTGTTATGTATTTTAAAATATTTTATCAACTTTTATGTCATAATTGATAAATCTCTTGCTTTATATTTTACCTATTACTACTAACTTTGTTTTTATTGTTGTTAAATTTTTTTAATCATATATGTCAATCGTTATATAAATTATTTTCATTATATGTTGTTATCATTCCTTCTTTTTTATGTTCCAATGCTCTATAATATTTTTTTTCTGCAAGTGTAATTAATTATTGTTCATCTTTTTGTATGTAGGTTTACTTTTTTGGAAATTAAGTTTCAACTTAGCCAAGCTAGCATGAAGCAGTTTCTTGGAGATAAGGCACAATTGGGTTGCATATATAAGAAATTTTGAATTGAATTAAATAAATGAATGTTGAAATTGTGATATATTTTTTTTCTATTTATGAAATATAAGAAGTCCAAGTTCCCCATTGTAATTAAAAACTTTTATCTTGGTATGGATTGTAACATATGTTTTTCTTATGTGCATGCAGTATTACGATAACAGGTGAAAATAAATTTACAATAATTATAAAATTGATATTTAATTAAATCATTATCTTTCTTGACACTTTTACTAAGTGTCATTGTATTCAAATATTTTAAGATTGATACAACAAATTATGACATTTTCTGAGTGTCAGGGTAGATTGGTATAATAAAAAATGACAATTTATTTTAGCGTCAAGGTTTTTATCAACGACACTGCTAAAAAATGACATTATAGGCAAAGACTTTTTATGACAGGCTAGCGGATGATACTATCGATAAGTGACATGAATTATATTTAATAATGCTTTTTAAGCATCTTTGATTATGTTTTTTGTAGTAGTGTTTGTCTTGAATATGACCTAGTAGTCACAAGTCAGAGTTGTTGCCATTTTACAATGCCATAATGTTCGAGCTACAAAAAATTAGCATCAACTACTCAGACTACAACCATGACAATAATTTAGAGCCGTAACTTTTGGGACACAAAAAGTTATAAAGGATATTACTAGGCTATGACCATTTCCCAAGGCTTCAACTCTTATTCTCAAAAAAATACATAGCCACAACTTGTATGCTTGAGCTAATTTTTAATACTTTAGCATTCTCACACTGCCATGGAAATACGATATATAAGAGGAGAGAAAGTCAATGTCATGGCCCTCTACAATATTTCGACACTTGAGAGATATGAAGAGAAATTTGTATGCAACTATCATCTCCTAGCATTGAGTTCATGGCCAATATATGAGATACCTTCTCAATGCCATAATTATTTATTAATATTACAACCATATGAATCTCAAGAAAGACCATTGCCAACATTGTGGCTTCTACATAGTACAATGGCTATATGACAAAATGAGAAGTCATTTACCTTGTTGCCACGTCCCAGCATCATGGCCCTCTATGAATGACAAGATAACATAGGCATGAAGGAACAAACACTTGATAATGTAGTGACTTTGTATTACATAAATAATAGGCCTAAGTCATTTTCATTGCCACATCCACAATTTTATATTATAAAAAAATTAAGATATATATCATAGTTATTGTCATTTTCTAAAGTCATGACCTCGAGATAAAGAGATTAAATCTAATATTGTGACCTTCATATGAAAGTAGTGACTTAATATCTAGATTAATATAAGGTCATTTAAGTATAAATGTGGAATATAAAGAAATTCCAAAAAAATTTCTATTTTATTCTTCTCCCTCATGCAACAAGAAAACCCACGACAACTAACAAATCCTTGGGTTGAATTTCACACTCATAGAAATTCCACAATAAAGAAAGTGATGCAAGATTAATACTAATCTCTAAAGCTAATGGTAACAACTCAAAAAACCTTATTCTCTTGGATGGATTTGGAATTTATACTAAAATAGCATGGATCTAGGGTTTATATAAATGAATATATATGATGCAACTTGGTTTATAAATAATGAATAAATATTTTTGATTTATTTTATTTTATATATATCAATGGATAGTTATTAAATGGAACTTAAACTAGGATTTAAATAATTACTAGGTTTTTGTGAGATTAGCATGATCGATAGTAACAAGTAAACTATAATTCTCACTTGCACATATGATAGGAAGGAACTAACTACCATTTTGACTATAATACATGAGATAAATATATATATTGAAACCTAAATTTTGAGTTTTTAGTCAACACACGTATGATATTTTTGAAGCTGAAAGTGTTAATGTTTTCATATGCTAGTAAATTGTACATGTCTTACAAAAATCAATACTTGCTTGAGATAGACTCTATAAAATATTCTCCTAAGAGATTCATTTTTGGTGTAAGAGTCACATCTTCTCTAAGTATCATGATATTAAATTTTTGGGACATGCCTAAGTATGTTATGACACAAAAGGTGTTGATAATTTTTATAAGTTACTTTACTTGTATGATTACCTTATGTAAAACCTATAGGAAGTATATATTAATTATGTTAAAATGATACTTCTGAAGCTAAAAGTGTAAATACTTATGAACTATATCAATCTATAATCTTTATAATACCTTAAAGTGAAGAATAAGAGTGTTTAAATGAAATAACCATTAAAAGTTGTTGATGTAGTTGCATAGAAGGTATAGAATAGTTAATGCTCTCATATAGAGATAAATTATTATTTTAGTAGTGACATAATAAAATATTATATGGTAGAAAAATAATTAATAATTAATGAATTTAGAAAATATAGTTGAGCGGTGTTTATAACATCCAATATATGGATTAGTCATAATGATGTATCATTCGTATACTTCAATGCCTATTATGTAGACTCAAAATAAAAACTTAATAAAAAAATTTTAAGATTTTGTAAGATTCTCCACCCTCAGGATGACTCTTACATATATGAGTGTATCATGTGAATTTTTAGAGAATATAAAATTTAGAATAAAATCTTTAGTATTTAATTTTGATAATGCTTTTAATAATAGAGTATTAATTAGTATGTTTGTTAAGAATATTAGATAATGACCATTATGTGAGATATTTTATGTTAGGTGCATGTTTCATGTAATTAATTTTATAGTATAAGCAAGAATAAAAATTATTTCTCCTACATTAGAAGAAATAAAAAATTTACAAAAATATCTTAGGATGCCTAATAGACAATAAGAATTTATTAGTCTATATTTATAAACAAGCCTACGGGGGACCCAAATTAGATGTTAGACACTATTAAAATTACACTTATCTTATGTGTTGGCTACCAATATGTGATATCAAATTATATCAACAATAAGAGTAATGAACATATTATTAATGATTTAAATTATAATACATGAATTTCTTTTATAAAATTTTTAATGATTTTCTATGACATGTTGAATATGTATTTATCTGTATACACTCTCGCTACTTATATTCCACTTAGATGCACATGTAACTTTTAGTAAATGTAAAGGTCACCATGCACAGTACCATTGTTATTGAAATGGAAATCAAATATTTAAAATACTAGTCTTTTGTTCCCTACTTCTATATTGCTTGGATGCTTGTATAGATCATGATGTTGAGGTGAAAAGAGTAGAAAATATTTTGACATATATATCTACGTGCATGAACCGGGTACACTAGTCTAAAGAGTTCTTTCTCCAAATATTAACTAACTTGTTTATATATTACGACACTACATATTGTAGTTATAGCTAGACTTTGAGTATGAACATGGACACCATAGTCCCAGTCCATACTTGAAGTTGATGACCTCTTTATTCAGTTAGCCAGGGGTAAATAACATTGTGATCCATAGAATAGGAGTAAGCTATTTCGTACTTAGATATTGATTTCCATTATATCCTATTATATAATAATAATATGAATTTGGATATTTTACTATGGTAAAAATCATGCAAATCTACCCATCGTTTGCTATCTAAGATAACACATAATTTATTACCCCATGTAGTATTTAGCATAGCATTTGAATGTTACTTTTTCTATGGTAGTCAATATTATTTTAGATAGGAAATTGGGATTGTAACAAGCTATCATTCTAGATAAGATATAAGAGATAATTCTGGATGATGATTCATGGAATTAGGAACATAAAGATTGAAGATATTTTGGCCACTAGAGACATCTTCATTTGCATTCATGATGATAATAATCTATATCTATATCCATACTATCATGACATAATACATATTATACTTATGTGACAGTGATATTATGCTAGTGCTTGATTTTTTTTGTTAATTTTTTATTTTATTATTATTTATGCACTATTAATTTATTTGATATCTGAATTATACTTATTATCATTTTTATTTTAAATATTTTTTTATTTCATTAAGATTTATGCATTCATCATATTATGTGTTTGTTTCATTATTATAATTAAATATTTTTTTTTGTTTTGAGTCAAATCAAATACGATGTCAATTAATAATGTCAATCCATATGGTTTTATCACAATGTCATTAGTATATATCAATATGTGAACTATTTCACCACACTACAATAATTTTCTAACTACATGACCCTTTATTAAAGACAATAATGAAAATGTAAGAAGCCATGGCAACTTCGTAGTGCTGCATCTTTGTTTTAAAAATACATTAGCCCAAGACATGATCATTATCAATGTTATGACTTTGTGTTATAAGAGATTAAGACATGGTCCAAAGTCACAACCACTTCCTGGAGTTGACCTCAATTCTAAAAGATGATGATTAAAGTGGTAACTTTCTTTTGAAAGTCAATAATTCTTACTGGTAGTAATGTAAAATCAATCAAGTATAAAAAGAGAATATAGAAAAATTTAGGAAATTTCTCTAATTCTTCTATTTCTCTCTCTCTTTCTCTCTAGGTAATAAGCAAATCCATGATAACTCACAAATTTAATGAGTGAATGTCATTCTTTCTAGGAGTTTTATAAGCAAAAAAATGATATTAAAGTTATTACAATCTCTAGAGTTGTGTAGCATGACTCTGAAACCTCTCATCTTTTGGTTAGATTCAAGAATTTATATTAATTTAGCATGAGTCTAAGATTTATTTAATTTGAATATACGTGATATGAAATTAGTTTATATATATGAATGAATATGTTTGAGTTATTTTATGTAAAGATTTATTGCACATAAAGTATGATAGAAGTGATTACCCTTCCGATCATGTACAAAATAAACTTATATGTTAAAACATAAAATTTGGGTATATTAATAATCACAAGTTTGGTGAATCTGAGAGTGTAAATGGTTTTACATATTAATTCATTATACATATCTTAAAAGAATTAATTCTCAATTATGATAAATATCACATATGATGTTCTACCATGGCATTTACCTTTAGTACGAGAGATGGGACTCACATCATTACCAAGGAGGAATATGATAAATAATCTTCGAAACATGTATGCGTGTGTGGTGACTTGTAGGATGATGACACCCACTCGTAGTTGCTTTTATCACTTGGTTCTCATGGGTGAAATTTGAGAAAAGAATATGATAATTGTATGAGTATGCCGTTTGTGAAGCTAAAAGAATAGATGCTTATAACTCATGTTAATCTTTGGTCTTTGTGATACCTAGAGGTGGCATGGCCCGGCACGATTCGATAGTGCTTGGGTCGGTAAGGCACGAGAATTTCCCATGCCCATGCTCGTGTCGTGCTTGTCCACGTCACCAACTGTGCCATGTCGTGTCGAGGCCAACTAGGCCTCGTGCCATGCATGGCTCGGCATGGTTCCTTGGCCCATTAAATCGGTAACTCGGCACGACCCCATACACCACCCCACCCAGCACCAATGGCAACAACTTTCCAAAAATTGCCCGGGCTCGGGTCCGATTCCACTCCTCCCCACCTAACCCATGGGCCCGCCCCCAATCCCCAACAGTTCAATATTAAAAAATATATAAAATAATTTGAATTACAGCCATTGGATTTCGCCTTCAACGGCTATGAGGCAGAATCTGACGACCCTCATGATTCTGCACCCTAATTATCAATAAAAAATAAATAAAAATTACTTTAAAAAAAATCATTTCTATAATCTATAAAAGCCCCCCCCCCCCATAATTTTTATATTTTTCAAAAACATAAATTATCACTCTCTCAAAAGTCAAATCTCTTCTCTCTCTCGGGATTTCGGCATTCAGCTTAGCTTTTTGGGACTCACAACTCGAGCTCGACATTGGAAGTTTGAATCTTGGTGTGGACTAAGGTGCATGTCCTCTACCTTTAGACTACTTTATGGGTATTTTTAATTTTTGTTTATTATTTAACTAAAACTATTAACTTTATATTTATATTTAAAAATAATTAATATTTTTTTTACTTTCTCTTTCTCTCTCTCTCTCTCATTTTAGTCTCTACTCTTTAATCTATCTCTATTATCTAGGCTCTGCCTCATGTCTAAAAAAACAAAAGAAATGACTAATACTAATGAAACTTATTAAAATTTAGAAAATTAAAATCTTACACAGTTTCGATGATGTAGAAACTTTAGTTTCTCCAATCATCTCAGCCCAAACATCTAAAAAACAAAAAACTAGGAGGACTTCAATAGTTTGAATTCATTTTAATATAATAAAACAAAAAAAATGTTAGGGGTGAGGAAGAAAAAATGACACAGTACAAATATTACATGAGAATTTTAACTTGTAAGAGTACGTTAGCGACGAGGCACCTTAAGAGGCATGCTGAAATATGCACAAAAAAACATGGTGTATTAGATCCTAGGAAAACCCATCTTAGCAGTGTATTTTTTGAGGTTGGATCGAGTTCAGTCTCAAAGTTTACTCCTTTCATATGCCGCATTGAGTTGGGTAGGGAAGGTTGACCAAACTTATAACATTGATGGGTTTTTCAATCATATTTTCAGAAGATCCAAGGGTAGTGAGCATCATGTAGATGTATTTTTAGCCTGCTTATCATATGATTCCTAGATTCACATATAGGAATGACATACTAAAATTTTATAAGTTAGAAATATATATAATAATTAATGAATTTATGGCATATAATGGAGTGGTATCTGTGACATCTGATATCTGGATAAGTCACGATGATTCATCTTATGAATATCTCACCGCCCACTCTGTAGATTCTAAATGGACAATGAATACAAAAATTTTAGGATTCTCTGAGATTCTCCATTCTCATGATGGCCCACCATTTTTGAGTGTATGATCAAGATCTTTAGAGAATATAAAATTCAAAATAAAAATGTTAGTATCACATTCGATAACGTATCTAATAATTGAGTAGCGATTAATATATTTATTAGGAATATTAAAAAAGTACCATTAAGATAGATTTTCCATGTCAAATGCATGTGTCACATGATTAACCTGATTGTAAAAGTGGGTATGAAGGTGTATTTCTCCGCTTTGGATAATATACATAATTCACTAAAATATATTCGCATGCCTCGCAGAAAACATGAATTGATAGTCTCTGTTTGTCTACAAATCTTAAGAATAAAAAATTCTAATTGGATGTGAGACACTATTGGAATTACACGTAGCTGAAATTGGATCATGTGTTGGATACGAACACCTGATATCTAACTACGTCAATAGTAAGAGTAACAGACTTATTATTGATGACACTGACTGGGCTACAAGAATTTCATTTATGAAAATTTCAAAGATTAATTATGACACGACGAATATGTGTTCATCGGTTTATACTTTCATGACTTGCATTGTACTCAGGTGCATATGCAACATTAGTAGCATGTTTAGGAAGTATCGAGCTAACTCGACACTTAGCCATATGGTTGTAGAGATGGAAACCAAGTACTTAAAGTAATGGTCCACCATTCCATCTCTTTATTGTCTCGATGCATGCATGGTCTCTAGGGTTAAGGTGGAAGGGATAGATAACACCCTGACTTACATTTCCTCGTGCATGAACCTCGAAGACCCACTTGAAGGGTTCATTCACAAGAAGTTGACTGACCTGTTCACATACTACGATGCTGGGTATGGTGGTAGTAGTAGTGAGACTGTGATTACGGACATGGATACCTTCTTCGGAGATTATGATTTTTCCATTCAGTTAGCGAGGGGAAAATGACGGGGTCGACAATCACATAGGAGCGAGCTTTCTCGGTACTTAGATATTGATTACTGCTCAATCCTATCATATTCTAATACTAAGAATTCTTGATATATTATAGTGGTAGAAATCATATAAGTCCACCTTTCCCGTGCTATCTAGGATGACATGGGATCTACTGACTCCTCTAGTGTCGAGCATAGCATTAGAGTCTACTTTTTCTATTGTAGTGAACATGATTTTAGATAGGAGTTTGAGATTACGTCTAGATATTATTGAGGCCTTAGCATGTAGGAATGACTGGGAAGATTAGAGATTTAGCATCCAAGATCGTGCTAGGACAGGGACTACAGCCACTACCAAAGCAGAGTAGTTGATTGCTGATGATGATGTTCCATATGATAGTAATTTTGATGTTGCAGTTGAATATGATCATGATATGCCGATGGACGATTGATGAGGTTGCTTGTTGCCATGCCACATGCCATTGACACTTGATGCCTCACGGTTGATGATTGTAGGATTGCGACATGCCAGCACCAGACCGTGACACTTATGTTACATTTATGTTTATGCTTATGAGTTTTGTCTTTTGTGTTATTCTTTATTCTGATTTTTGATTTCAATATTTTGTTTTGTGTGCTTTTTTATTTACATTGTATTTGCTTTGATTTGGGATTAGCCGACTGTACGTTTAGTTTGCATTTGGCTTTGTGACTTTGTAATTTTTGTTAAAGATATTTTGTGTTTAATTTATTTTTGTGTTTAAAAATTTCATTAAAAATTCTAAAATTTAATTCTAATAAATTATAATCTAAATCTATTAATCTAATTAAAACATAATTAAAACAAAAAAAATTAAACTTTATAACTATTCAATAATTTTCAAGTTATTATTCTAATATTTTAAAATATTATCTTATCTAATATATATTTCATAATTACATAAATATTAAAAACAAAAAAAAATTAGATTTTTTTAAACTGGCCCGTACGGGTCTGACCCAGCATGGTAAAATAAATAGCCGTGCCGGCGGGCCGTGCCGAGCCAGGCCTGAATAAATCGTGCTAGGCCAGGCACTGCATGGAATAGTAATTGTGTCATGTCTGTCCTGGCATGGAAGCATGGTCGAGCTAACTAAAAATGGGATGGGCCAGCTCGTCATGCCCTGTTTGACACCTCTAGTGATACACGTGGTCAGAGTATAAAAGTGTATATGTGAAGCAACCATTAAGATAGTTGATGAAGTTGCTTGAGATATATGAGTTTGTGAGTGGTCTCGAGTAGAAATATTATTACAAAGATTTAATGAATTAACCCTTGACCTAAGATTATCCAATAATCTGAATATTAAATATTCTAGAAATGAGTTGTCTCACTATTGAATAATTGAACTATTGATATACTTTATATAAAATCGATATTTACATGAAAGTCTACTTTACCACTTGTATTACTTGTGTACTTATATAACTTTGTTGATGAGTTATTCTCGTTAACAAGCATTTGAAATATCACCTAACTAATAAAATTAGGTGGCATAATTTTTTATCTTCTACTTTTTATCTTCTACTCGAGCAATTTTACATTATTCAAAGTAGGATGTCATGACTTTCAAATGCCCAAGCCATTCTAAGACTATTTATCTATCTCTTAAGCTTGAGTTCGTAACTCTAGAAAGGGGCCACGACACATAGGACTACATACTGATCTTTCTATAATAGAAAGTTTAGGTGTTAGTAATGACCATGAATTCGGCATAATATCTTAATAACATGTAGTCATAGTGCTATGAAGTAGCCATGGCTTCATGCATCAGTCTTTTTGTCTTCAATAAAAGGCATCAGAGCAAAAAAATTGTCATGATTTAGTGAAGGGTTTCTGTATTAATATATGACCACAAAAATTTGATAAAGCTATGGTGTTGGCCTTGATCCTTTTATCATTATTATATGGCCATGACATTATGATATAGCCATGACAATGAGAAGGTCATGTATATTTGGTAGTCATAATGCTACAAATGGCCACAACATAAAATTCACCATTCATATATTTTTAAGTGTCCACAGCACCATGAGTGGTCCGACGCTGATCTCTTATTTTATATATCATATTATCATGACACCATAAGAATACCACAATACTAACAATTAGCTTGAGATTAAAAGTTATGGCTTTATCTTTCTTTAAAAAAAGAGTCATGACTTTAGAAAATGATCATGTTTGAGTAATATCCTCTATAATTTTTAGTATTATAAAAGTCATAGATCTTAATAGTTATCCTGGCTCTGACCTAAGTTGTTTTGATTATGATTTTTTATAGCTCAAAATTCATACCTTTATAAAAAGATTGTGGCTTTAACTTGAGACTACTAAGTCATATTAAAGATAAAATTATAGTGCTGGGCTTTGCTGTGACAACAAGCTCTAGTGGCAGGCATAATTGTTATGATATAAAATTAATACTATGCTATTTAAATTTTATGAGATATGCATGACTATGACTCCATGAAAATATAGTAATTACTAAGAATATATCATATAGTAGAAGTATTAAACTAAGAGTTGGTAGAGTGATAACAAAAAAAAAATCATCGTGACTAATTTGATAGAAATTTGGTTAAAAATAGATGTCAAAACTATGTAAGACATATTATTTTACTCCATCTGTCAAATATATTATAAAAGTTTTGAATTTATGACTATTTATCAAAACTCATAAAATCTCCAAAGTTATATAATTAATTAATATTTTCTTCTATTTTATTGATTCATAACATCATAAAGTACTAAAATACTTATGAATATTTTACAGTTTGAATACTAAATAATCACTCATCCAAATATCAAGTTGGAAAGGAGACTTGAAAATATTGATTTGGGCATGCTTAAAGAAATGGCTAAATTAGAACTTCAGGTTGCACAATGATTTTGGTTAGTTATGAGAAGGAAGTCAAGGAAGTTGAAGGAGCTATAATACATCTAAATGTCATTGATAAAACAAAAAAAAATCTATGTGAAAACCACTTTTGAGATAGTCTTTCATATATTTAATCAGATAACATTGTAAATAGAGAAAGAAAGAAAATAAATGATTACACAAAAAAATTGACATGGACCTCATAAGTTATGGACAAAGCAAAGTTTTTAGCAAATATCTAAATATGAAAGTTAAACCTTACACACTACTTAGGAGACAACCCCATATTTTTTTGTTATTTTGTGAGAATTAGGACTATCATGGACTTCAAATTCCTATTAAAGGGACTCAATTCAAAATAATTATGAATATATTGATGAATGGCAAAAGAGAATTAAAAAATAATGATTTTTAAAAGTGTGTATGGATTTTATTTATTTCGAGATCTCATGAAGATGAGTAACATCTGGTTGTATTTTATTAGTTCATTTTTAATGTTGATACTGTTGGGAATGAAATCAGAAAACACAGCGGAATTAGTTTTTAAAATATTTTTCATGAATTTTATTTTAGCATGAATCCATGCAAACACATATTAATATCAAAATATGAAGATCAGATCTATACCTTTTATTGTTATAAGAGATTTTTTGACTTGTCGGATTGAAAGAACTTCTTGTACCAGAGTCTTCAATTTAGCCATTCTTTCTTTAGGTGTGTGGGCACCAACTCTTCAGATTTGGAACAATACACTCGATTTATCTTGCGTACTCAACACTTGATGTAAGGGGTCTCTTAGGAGAATAATCTCTCTTTGAGGCTAGAATTTTTTATAAGGAAACAAATCTACTTTTTTTTATTGATGTTTCAAATCCTTATCAAATAAGGAAATGAATTAATTATATTTAATATTCTTAAATTCACTTTCTTATCAAATAAGAAAATGAATTATATATATTTAATATTCTTAAATTCAAATCCTTATCGAATAAAAAAAGGATTAATATACATTTAATATTCTTTAATTCAAATCCTTATCAAATTAAGAAAATGAATTAATAATATTTAATATTCTTAAATTCAAATTCTTATCAAATAAGAAAATGAATTATATACATTTAATGTTCTTTAATTCAAATCCTTAACAAATAAGGAAATGAATTAATAATATTTAATATTCTTAAATTCAAATTCTTATCAAATAAGAAAATGAATTATATACATTTAATGTTCTTTAATTCAAATCCTTAACAAATAAGGAAATGAATTAATAATATTTAATATTCTTAAATTCAAATTCTTATCAAATAAGAAATAAATTAATAATATTTAATATTATTACCCTTTGCAGATTATTTTCTTATTCAATGAGCAAACGAATAAAATTCGAATTCAAATAACAACTTATTGTTATTCTCATCAGTTTATATTGCTAAAGAGAATGTAATTTATTCCAAATCATGAATCGTTCGTTGTAGTAATAAAGGAGGTAGAATTGGGATCCATGGACCTATAATTTCAAGCTCCAATAAATTCTATAATTAATTAAACTCTTTAATCAATTATTTTAATTTATTAATTTTAGAGTTATTCCACTAAAAACTTAAAATTAAACTCTTGTCATAACAGTATTGATTTTACTCAGAAATTTAGAGTGTCCATTGATTTAATCATTACATGCAATTCTATCATCCAAGAAGTGGTTCATAACTAGAGTTGGTGAAATTGCTGTTTACCCCTCTAATTATATCTTGATCCTTAAGTTCTATTAATCCACTAGTGAACAGTTAATTTATAAACCTGTTATAAATTAGAGCACTCAAATTGTTCAGTTTCAGAACCAATACTTAAGAGAACTAGCTGTCCAGCTTCCATTTGAAGTGTTGGATTCCATGTCCATAGTTTATATTCCCATCTGCATACATCAATGGGCCTCCAAGACACAAGTATTGTGCCCATTTCATAATTGGTTTTAACCCATGACTCAAAATGCCCAGTTGCCATAAACAGGAGTCTATGACTACTCAGGAATGAGATTGATTTGCATATGATCATCTATCGGCGCTGTTTTAATTCTTGAGATAAATGGTATTGAAAAGACTTCAAAAATTGTGCCTTGGTTTTATCCTATATAATCTTATTATATATAGAGCCTCCACTTTAATATCCCCACATTATGACCCGGATTAAGGTCATTTCATTCTCAATGATAGTGGACCGCCCCAATAACATTTAATTTGAAGATCCTCAAACTTCAATTAATTTATTACGGACAATATGATTTACAATCCATAGCCTCAATCCTTTCGTGTATAACTATTATACACTGATGTTATGATTATAATAATAAATCTGAGATTTTATGATATTTTACTCATATATCACGCACAAAATAACTAAATGTAATAAATACGTACTTTTATTAATTTCACAAAACATAAATACAAATTCATGCTTTATAGGGCACTATCCCTAATAGATACTCCATGTCTCAATTATCACATAATATAGAGTAAATTTACTTTATGGCCTATTGATGGGTTATAGATTTGATATGAAAAAAGAACTTGAAAAATCAATTCTTAATTATTAGGATGATGAATTTTCTGGCCTAATAATTTACTCTTCCTTGATCACATTATTATGTTAAACAGAATGAGTCAAAATAAATTATGATAATGATAAAATATGCTTGTGAGTGTCCCCATGGCATTGTTGGACATTAAAAGAGGTCTTGGAAGAGACAAAAAAAATAAACAATTTTTTGAAGGGGAAGAATTGATGGATTTTGGGTAAGAAGGATTATCTTTCATTGAGGCTGACATAGAAGCATTTGTAGGAAGCTCATATTAAGCATTCTCTAGTTAGAAGCCGAAAAGTGGGAGGAGTACTTACATAAAAATATTTGATCATTTCATATATCATTAGTAAAGAAAGTGCAAAAATAAGATACAATGTAAGAGGTGTATATCCAAAAAAAAGGAGACATTGTTTGTGGCAACTCAATAAAATTTTAAAAATACAATTTATAACTTTTCGAGATAGGGATGAGATGAGTCAAGACCATGGTGAAGAGCAATGCTGAATTATTTCAGAATTTTTTTGAGGCCATTACAATGAATTGGAAGAAGATGATGGTAATGAGAGTTCATCCATATATATAAGTCATCATTTGAGCACTCCAGAACAGATTTCTCCTTTAAGGAGTTTGATGCTAAAGGGAATTGATATCACCAACAAAATTATTTTACTGTATAACACACTCTTTTTAGTTAAACTTTCTTTGAGTCATAGTTGTGCTAGTTAGTAATATATTTTAAGATTGTAATATTAATTTTACATTGCAACAACTAAGTACCTCATAGATGCTAAAAGATATGATATTTTAGTGTCATGACTTTTTTATTATAGAATAACCAAGTCTAAGGCAAATGCCATAGTATTATGCTTGTCGCCATACCTTTTAACTATAGAAAGTTCTAGAGACTAATACACAAGTCATGGTCATTTTTAAGGGTATGATTTTTTTTCTGTTGAGGAATGCCAAAGTCGTGGCCTATTCCTAGTACCGTAGTTGTGTTCTATAGATAAAATATTCAACCATGACTATTCCTAGTATCATGACTATTTGATAGAAGAGAGAGACCAAAGCCATGATTTATTCCCAATATAATAATTTTGTGTTCTAGAGATGAAATGTATAGTTGATGAAATTCTAGTGTTGTGATTATCTCACACAATAGAGAAATCAAACTCATGCCCTATTCCTAATGTCTCAACTTTGTGTTCCATAGAAACATAATGATCCATGAAGATATAACTTCCAACTTAAAAATTTAGAACCAATTGCTCAAGTATAAATGAAAAAAAAAACTAAAATTTCAAAGAGAGGATTCTAAGACATGAGAAAAAAAAATGCAAAGTTAGGGATTAGGAGTTGAATTTTGTTAATCATAGGCATATCTATGATCAAAAGTGCAATGCAATGTATAAGCATAAACCATTAAAGGAGGACATAATTTTTAACTAATTCTAAAGAAAAATATAAGGCATAAAATTGAGTATTATGGATTTAGAGTTGATTTTTATACATTCTTGATGTTTGTCATTAGGAACCCAAAATTCTATCAGATATTTCTGTAATTTTCATGTAAATTATTCCCTAGTGATCATGATTCTCGAGACAAACTTAATTGTAAAAACTTAATATTGAGATTTGTTAATCATATGAGTATGGTGCTTATAATGATGAAGGTATGAATACTTTTATAAGTCAACCTTTAATTGTTAAAATATTTTATAAAGTATATCATATGAGATTTGTTAATCATGATTCTATTCGTATTTAAAATGAATCATGTCATTGTGTTGGATGGTGATACATAACCCATGATACATGCATGATAAGAGATGACTCATAAAGTGGTAATAGTTTGTGAATCATTTGCTGTTGTATGACTACTACTAGTGAGATTCAAAAAAATTAATTAATTATGTGAGTATATTTTTTATGATGCTTAAAGTACAAATGTTCTTTCACATCAACAGATGTTTATATAATACGTAATGGTGGAGAATATAAATACACATTTTAAGTAATATTCAAAGATTATTGTTGTGTTACCTAAAAGGTATGAACTTGTTGATGACCTTTGAGCATGGATGATTAGTCTTTTTGGTGGAAAAGTATTGAGAGGATAAATACAAGGAGATCATCATTGGGGAGGGTTCAATAGTTGATACTCACCTTGTATGATATCATGACACTAGGGCATTTTCATAATAATCAAACATTCATTCTATAACCAAACACGATAAGATCCAAACTAATTAGATAACCTATAATACATAATGAAATGTACCAATCATAAAATTAATGGTCATATATAAGACTCAATCTTATCATTTCAACTAGGATAGAAGTTCACATATAGTTGGTTGATCGAACTATCTACACAATCCATCTAGGATCCATATCTAGACAAATAATTCACTTTACTATTTGTATGACACATATACTTGTGAAACTGGTTAAATAAGAGACTACTACCCCATGATATTTTGAAACTTTGACTAATAAAAAAAAATAAACATCACAACAATTTATGGTTTTGTCATAACTTATCCCCCTTAATCTATTTGGCAATATGATGTCAAATATCTATGCCAATCCTTGCCAAATAGAGAAAACATCCTTATAGTATAAATCTTCTTAGTTTTTGATACACCTATTTTAATGTTTTTGTTTCTTAGCCACAATATCATATAACTACTTAACAATAAGATTATCTGAATTGTGACATTTTATTTTTCTAATAAAATAATTTGTTGAATTCAATTTTATTATCAAGTTATGATCTTCAAAGATAATGAAACATAACTTCATACAATCAAAAATATCCTAATATCTTTCTAATGTCACTTTGGTGGTATCAAAATATTTTAATACTAATTCTATAATATCAAAATGTTTTGTTATCATAATCTGATAATATATAACAATCAAATACCAATTATTAGGAAGTCTACTTATTTGTAAATTATTTTGTACTTTTAAAAATTAAATTATGTCAAAAAAATAATTATATTGAACATTTTTTTTTAAAATTAAAAATTATTTTATACAACTAGGACTTTTACATATATATCAGCTAAATATTTGGTATTATAATATATATATATAATCAATTTTTTTTAATATAAACTCAAGCACACAACTTGATAAGTCAATCCAATAACAAATCTTAAAATAGAAATGAATAAACATGAAATTATTGTCACAAATTCAAGTTCAACACATACTAAATATTTATTCATTCTAATAAAAATCTATACATGATTTAACACATAAATAACTTTTTTGAATAACGATAAATTTTAAAATATAAAATTCTTAGTTAGCAAACTATAATTTAAAATAGTAACATGAATCTAAGATTTATGAATGAAAATTATAAGCTAATTGACATGGTATTATTTAGTTGAAGTCATTATTGGAGACTAATTTCAGATAGTATTTGACAACGACATCAACAAAAGAATTATATCATAGCATCAACATCATTAAGAACATCACCAACATATTAATTTTGGACAAATTGGAGAACATAGTTTCTATCCAAAAATTAATTTTTTTTCAAGAATTAGTTCTTTGAGTATTCTATATATAATATATGTCGAGTTGGGATTAGGTACTGTTTATCAAGCAAGATTAGATATCACTTTAGATAGTTTTTATTTTACTATAGTAAGATTCAATGAAAATCGGAAATCCAACACATCAATCAACGTTGGCTACATTTCTTCAATAATCAACCAAAAAACCTTTTTGGAATAATTTAGAATTTGGCGATGGTATCGGGGTGATATCTGTCCAAAAGGAGGAAAACATAATCCTATTTTTTTGCTCGGAGAGAAAACCTTATCCTCGGTGGATGAATTAAAAACTTCTATAAATGGACGATCCTCCGCTAGTTGCTAATCCCTATCCTGCGCTTGCCCCCCCCAACATCTCTGATATCTTATAATGTGAGAAAAACTTGTCCTTCATCTAGTGACTGCTGTGATACGGCACCCTTGCTAAAGAAGCAATCTTTGTTTCTCATGGTCATCGCCCTTCTTTTGTTTCTCCAATTGGGTTCGGCAGTGTAGGACCGGTTGCCGCCGGCCTGGGTCATTCATGATGACTCGCCGGTGTTCTCACTGTAGCTACTATGGCCACAATTCCCGTACCTGTCCCAATCGATCTGGTGGTGCTGGGCCCTCGTCGCCTGGTGTCAGGCTATTTGGGGTGAGACTCACCGATGGATCGATCATCAAGAAAAGTGCAAGCATGGGAAACTTGTCGTCCATGCATCTTTCATCCTCGCCAGATCCTGGTTCGCCTCTCTCCGATCATGGGCATAATTCTGGAAATTTGTTGGACGGGTATGTGTCAGATGATCCTGTTCATGCTTTGTGCTCGGCTAATCAACGCGGAGAGAGAAAAAAAGGTCTGTTCGCTGGGTTTTGTGGGCAAGCTTGTAAAATTTGGTGTTTGTTATCTGTATGATGATCAACGGATTTTCTTTTGTGTTCTGAATTAATATGAAAGAGATGCCTTTCCAACAGTCTGTTTATGTTTTTTGAGTGCAGACGATGCAAGTTTAGGTTACAAAACATCCAAGGGGGATAAACATCTGATTTCCTGTAGTTAGTATAAGTATACTTGCTGGGGATTAATTTTTTAGATTTTGATGATGATTATCAATATCAGAGCTTTCAATTGTTGATGATTATCCATTGGTTTTAGCCATGTTCTGCAAAATCCCTCAACCCTCTATATTTTAATGTTTCCCCCATTCATTTATTCCATAGGACTTGCCCCAATTATAATCCTCTCTTTTTTTTCTTCTATTGATCAATGTTGATGCCACTTTTCCAACCACATGTTTCTTTTTTTGTAATTCCTGCTAGCGACTGTTTATTAATGGTGGTGATATCTAAGTTGGCCACAGACTTCTCATTGAAAAGTGAATCATGATGATGCCTATTATAAAGCATAAAGTTTTCTTCTAGATAAGTGATTTTATTAGTGTATAATTTTTGGTATAGGCTTGTGTTATTGCATGAACCTCTTTTTTATTTTGGTGGATAATCAAGCTATTTGGAAGGCATATCTGATACATAAGGTTCTTGCTTAGTATGAGGTTTTGTATACTTTAATATCTCAACAGTCTTATCTCTAATTGTCAAAGAGGTCATAGCTGATGTAACTTAATTTTGAGATTTATTATTATGTGATGGTGTTATTTGTTATAATACCCAAGTAATAATTTTTAATGTATGTATTTAACATAAGAACTTCTTATATGTTTAGTTATTATAATATTATTTTTATTTGAATATATTTAATTGGTTGGAATATCTCCAATTATATTATTTGATGGTTGTAACATTACATAGGGAATTTGGAATTGGTTGGAAGATTGGAAATAAAATATGAGATTGGTTTTTTTGGCCTTGATCTTAAGACAATTTATTTTTCTATTTCCAAATGGTAATCAAAATTTAGTCAAAGTTTACTAGACTCTTAGGTTGACATAGATTGATGACAAATTTGTTGAGTTTATATAATTGAGATACAATGTATGCGTATATATATGTATGACACTGTCTTAAATATGTTGTAATATTCAAGGAAGCATGGACACGGCTCCCTGCAGTTGTGTTCACGTATTCGACACTTAGACACGACGCGGATATGGCACGGATACGTGTATGATATGTCATGTGGCATATCACTGCACAATCCGTATCAGATACGCCACGTGGCGTATCGGATGGTTGTGTCGGTAGTCACATCCATGTCTATAGTGCCCGACGCCAGATGATGTCGGTGGCCAACGTTGGGGGTGATTGAGGGGAGAGGAAGGGGTGACATGATTTGAGGGAAGAGGAAGGGGTGGCATGATTTGAGGGAAGAGGAAGGGGCTGTGTGATTTGAGGGGAGAGGTAGGGGCGGCGTGATTGAGGGGAGAGGCAGGGGCATAAAATAAAATATTTTTATAAAATAAAATAAAAAATATATATTTTTATATAATATAATTATAAAATATTATCTTATAAAATAAAATAAATATAAATATTATCTTATAAAATAAAATAAAATAAAATTAAAATAAAATAATTTTATTTTATAAAATAAATAATATATATTTATTATATATAATAAAATATTTTAATTTAATTTAATAAATATTATAAAATACTTAATATTTATAATTAATAATTTTTATTTTTATTTTTTTTATGTCATATCTTAGTCGTATCCGTATCCTAGTTTTTTAGAATTTATCGTGTCCCTGCGGGCGTGATTGAGGGGAGAGGCAGGGACGGGCGGACGTGCTTTAGGGGAGACACATGGGCATAAAATAAAATATTTTTATAAAATAAAATAAAAAATATATATTTTTATATAATATAATTATAAAATATTATTTTATAAAATAAAATAAATATAAATATTATCTTATAAAATAAAATAAAATAAAATAATTATATTTTATAAAATAAATAATATATATTTATTATATATAATAAAATATTTTAATTTAATTTAATTTAATAAATTTTATAAAATACATAATATTTATAATTAATAATTTTTATTTTTATTTTTTTATTATGTCGTATCGTAGTTATATCCGTATCCTAGTTTTTTAGAATTTACTGTGTCCTCGTATCCTGTCGTGTCGTATCTTCGTGTCTGTGTCCGTGTCCGTACTTCTTAGGATATACTAATATTGATATCATCATTAATCACATGCTGTTTGATGATTGTATTTTTTTTTTAGATTGTCATTGTCTTTGTTAATTTTTTTAAAATTTTATTTTGAAGTTTAAATTAGACTTATATTTTTTGTGCTTTAGATTTGGTTTGTGTTAATGCTTTTGTTTATACTTTATGTTTTATTTAATTAAATAAATTAAAAATTAAATAATTATTTATTTTAATTTAAATTTAACTATAAACTATTTATTATTTAAATATTTAATAATTAAAATTTAAATTTTTTAATAATTTTTAATTCGGATTTAAAATTTTTAAAATGCTTGAATTAGCCCCAAACTTGGCCCTAATGGCCAAACTCTACTTCAAACATGGCCCGAATGGCTTATAGAGGTGTCGATCGTGCTGGGTCGACTCGTCCGTCATGAGGCACGACACGATTTAGACGTGCCTGGGCCGGCTCGACATGAGAATTTTTTGTGCTTGGGCCCATGTCGTGCTAGGCCATGGTACCAATCGTGTTGTGCCATGCCGAGGCCTACTGGACCTCGTGCCGTGCCTGACCCGGTACGGTTTGGTGGCCTGTGGCACAGCCCACTGGCACGGGACATGTTTCGCAGACCTGCACCCCACATCCCCACTCCTCAATGCCCAACCCACCTCATTGCCACGCCATCTAGTGCCATTTGGTTCGGATAGGAAAAGGAAAACACGTGGGCACTGGTCCACTCTCACCCGACCCGCAGTTTCGTCCGACCCGAACCCCCCCAATGGTTAAAAAAAATTTTGAATATCAATCATTGGATTTTGTCTCCAATGGCTAGGGGGCATAATTTGATGGCACTCATGATTCTGTCCCCTAACATTCAATAAAATATTAAAAAAACATAAAAAATACATTTTTTTAAAAAAAATTTTCTTTAATCTATAATATCCTCTCAATCTCTCTATAACATTTATTTTTTTCATAAATATTTATTCTTAAATCTTATTCTCTCAAAACTATTGCTCTTCTCTCACTTGGGACTCAATATTTTATCATTTGACTTGGCTTTTCGGGACTCTCAATTCGGGTTTGAAATTTTTAACTAGACTGTCGTGTATTGTGCACATGATCTACTTCATTTTTTATCGGGTATTTTAAGCTTTTTTGTTTATTTTCTCTCTCTAATCTAAAAATCTAAAATTTATCATCTAGGCTTTACCTCTTGTTTAACAAAAATCTTAAAAAATAATTAATACTAATGAAACATATTTAAATTTAAAAAATGAAAGTATTACACAGAGATCTGAGATTGTTGAAATTTTGGTTTCTCCAGTTGCTTCAACCCAAACTTTTAAAGATAAAAAACTAGGAAGATTTTTGTAGTTTGGACATATTTTAATATAATAAAACAAAAAAATGTTAGCAGTGAGGAAGAAAAAATTACAGTGTAAATATTATATGAGAACTTTAACTTGTAAGAGTTCATTTGAGACCGAGCACTTTAAGAGGTATGTCGAATTATGCATCAAAAAATATGATGCATTAGATACTAGGTAAATTCAATTTAGCATTGTATTTTTTGAGACTTGATTCAGTTTAGTCTCAAATTTTTATCATTTATATACCGCAGCTAGTTGAGTAGGGAAGACATGACCAGATTTATCACATTGATGGGTCTTTTGATCAGATTTTCGGAAGATCTAAAAGTAGTGTGTATCATACAAACATATTTTTAGCTCGCTTATCGTAGGATTTCTAGGTCTATATCTAGGAATGACATATTAAAATTATATAAGTTAGAAAAATAAAAAATAATTAATGAATTTATGACATATAGTGGAGTGGTGTTCGTGACGTCCGATATATGGATAAGTCACGATGAATCATCTTATGCACGTCTTACCGGCCACTATGTAAATTATAACTGGACAATGAATAAAAAAATTTTAGAATTCTCTGAGATTCTTCATCATCATGATAGCTTGGTCATTTTTGAGTGTATGATAAAAATTTTTAGAGAATATAAAATTAAAAATAAAATTTTTTGTATCACATTTGATAATGCATATAATAATGAAGTAGTGATTAACATGTTTGTTAGAAATATTAGAGACGCATCATTAAGAGATATTTTTTATATCAGATATACGTCACGTGATTAATTTGATTGTACATGTGGGTATGAATGTGTGTTCTCTTGTGTGAATAATATACGTAATGCACTAAAATATATTAATACTCCTCGCAGATAATTAGAGTTTGGTAGTCTATGTTTGTCAGTGAATCTTTAGAAGAAATTTTAATCGGATGTGAGATACCGTTGGAATTACACGTACATGATGTTGGAGTCATGTGTTGTATACGAGCACGTGATATTTGGCTATGTTGATAGTAAGAGTGATAAATTTATTATTGACGATACTGATTGGGTTTCAGGAATTTTATTTATGAAATTTCTTAAGATTTTTTATGATACGATGAACATGTGTTTTTCAGTTTATACTTCTACGATTTGTATTGTTCTCAGGTGCATATGCAATATTAGTAGTATGTTTTAAAAGTATCGAGCTAATCCGACACTTGACCATATGGTTGTAGAGATGGAAACCAAGTACTTAAAGTACTGGTCCATCGTTTCATTTTTTTATTGTCTCGCAGTATGCATGAATCCTAAGGTTAAGGTAAAATGGGTAGATAACATCCTGACTTATATTTTCTAGTGCATAAACTTGGAAGACTTACTTGAAGGGTTCATTTATGAGAAGCTGATTTACCTATCCACATACTACGATACTAGGTATGATGGTAGTAATAGTGAGACTGTGATTACAGAATGAATATTTTTTTTGAAGATTATGATTTTTTTATTCAGTTAGCAAGGGGGAAACGACGAGGTGGATTATCACATAGGAGTAAGCTTTCTCGGTACTTAAATACTGATTATTCTTTAATTTTATTATATTATGATACTAAGAATCTTGATATATTATAGTAGTAAAAATCATGAGTTTACCTTTTCTGTGCTATTTAGGATGATACGAGATTTACTGACTCTTTTGGTGTCGAGCGTGACATCGGAGTCTGTTTTTTCTATTGTAGTGAATGTGATTTTGGATAGAAGATCAAGATTACGTTCAAATATTGTTGAGGCTTTGGCTTGTTTGAAGGATTGACAGAATTTGAGGTTTAGCATTTAGGATCGTGTTGGAGCTGGGACATGGACTGCATTCACCGTGAAAGTAGAGGAGTTGATTGTTGATGATGATGATCCATATGATAGTGATTTTGATATTGTGATTGATGATGCTTATGATATGTTGATTGACGATTAACGTGGTTGCTAATTTTTTTATGTTGCCAGACGCCAGTTCCAATGCTACACCACGACACGGTACATGCTATTTGTCATTGCCACTTTATTTTGATTTTTGATGTCTCACGGTCACAGACACATTTGATATTTTGTGTGATTTATTTTTGATTTTATTTTTTGATTTTGATATTTTATTTTGTATTGATTATATATTTTTTTTATTTACGTTATGTTGTATTTGTTTTTGTGACTTTTTAATTTTTTTTAACGAAATTTTTTGTTTAATTTTTTTTTTGTGTTTAAATTTTTTATTTAAAAATTAAAACTTTATAATTTAATTCTAATAAATTATAATCTGAATTTATTAAAAATTAATAAAATAAAATTTAAATTTTATTATTATTTTCAAGTTACATTTATATATTTTTAACAATTTTTAATTTACTAAATTTAAACTTTATAATATATTAAATTTTTAATAAAAAAATTTAAACTTTATAATTTATTAAATTTTTTATAATTTTCAAGTTACGAATTTAAAATTTTAAACATTATCTATATATAATATAATATATATTTTATATATAGTTTAATCTTTAATATACAAAGCTTTAAGTTTTTAAAAATAAAAAAATTTTATTTTTTTTAACCTAGTCCGTATGGGCTTGACCCGGCACAGTACTTTTACCACTGGGCCGGCAGGCCATGCCGGGCTTGGTTGGAATAAATCGTGTCGGGTCAGGCACGACATGGTACAGTAACCGTGCCTGACCCGACACGAAAGCATGGGCATGCTCAAAAAAAAAAGGGTCGGGCAGTCTCGGTACGTCCCGTTTAACACCTTTAATGGCTAAGATCTAGCTTGTCCAGTCACAACTCTGTACGAAAAACTAAATTGCCGGGCTGGCTGTGATGAAGCTGTGTCGTGTCTGGCATGAAACGGTGGCTTGTTTGAGCCACCTAAAAATGGGTTGACCTGGCCCAACTTGACTCATTTGACACATCTACTTACATGTTGATTACTCTTATCTACTATATAATAAAAAAAATGAATAAAGAAAAACAATACAAAATTATAAACTGCAACATATTGACATATATTTTGAAAACTGATTGGAGCATCACTTCCAATCTACATTTGCATTAAAAACATTATCAACAATAAAATTAGATGTATTAATTATGTTTTTTTGATCCAATCTTTGCTAACTTTTTTTTTTTATTTTTAACATCTTTTTTTGTATACTTTTTTTTTTAATGTTTGTATGTGTGTATACTTATCTGACACAAGTTTGATTTGTTTTGTTTTCATGCTGAATAAGCATTCGATACACTTCTCATACTAGTATGCATATTTCTCTACACCAATTAGGGGAAGAGATTATCAGTTAGTATTTATAAAGATATCTGCTAATTACTTATTAGTATACATGTGTTATAATAATAGAAGTCGTATAACTTTTTCTTGAATGAATTAATATTTTATCTTTATATTTTATCAAAATATGGAAGCTTAGCTCTGAAGATGAAAGTAATATATGTTTTTGCTTGATTGTTTCATAAAAGAGTAATAGGATTAGATTAAGAGATTAATATCCATATAAATATTTGATCTATAAAAATTTACAAATAGTTTTTGTTGTAATTATGCACTTTATGTTTACATGTAATTTGTATTTAGTAAAATAACCCTTTTATAAGAATCATGATTTCTTCTTAATAAAGTAAAAAATTATAATTTATCTTAGATATGTATTTGTTGAATCCCATTTAGAATTTGAATCTCTAAGATATACTTCCTCGTCTCTAAAATTTATTTTCTAAAATTTCATGAAGAAATTATTTTAATTGAGAAATAATCAATTAATCATTGCTTATAATGAATATTTTTGTTTGCATATCTCAACCATTACAAGTATTAGAATCACATTATAAAGATAAAATTAATTATAAGCATATTTACAAAGCTCAAAATACTTAACATATGAAAACTTGCTATTTCTCAAGTGCCTTGGCTCTCATTTGAATAGACAACCCTTTAAAGCTCAAAATACTCAACACTCAAAAATAAAATTAGAATTTTCTTCTCAAAATTGTTATGGAAAAATATTTTATGTTTAATTAATGCATAAATAGTCAAATTTATAAAATCTATATATTTTACTCATGAAAATTAAAATAAATAATATAATAAGACTGAAATTATTTTGACTATAATTGAGCATATTAATAGTCAAATTATATATGTGAATAAATTTTCTAGAAATTTATTTTTAACTAATCTAATTTCATATTAGGTTCGATCTTCAAATGATATTCTCATAATTTACAATACTTTTTTTAAAAAGATCTAGTTACTATTGATAATTGGAGTCTTATAGTTATTAATAGAAAACAAGAGAGAAGAAAATGTAATACTATATTAAAAATAACAAAACCCTTAAGTACTTTATAATTCATTAAAAAAAAAAAAACAAAACCCTTAAGTACTTGTGTTTGAAGAGATATAAAATTAAGAAAATTTAATTATTTGATACTTTTCAATTATTATTTATGGCCAAGAGATTTTGTAGTAATAATTGAAATCTTGTATCTATTGATATTGATGGAGAATAAGAAAGAAGAAATGCAATGCTATGATGAATGTAACAAATTGTCTAAGAAAGTCATATATTACAAATCAATTGAATTTGAAGAGGCCTGTATTAGTGACTATATCATGCTAACTTATCTCCTATAAATATTTCAGTTGTGCACATGTGCTCATCTATTCTTCCAACCCTATTTTCATGAGATAAAAATCTACAATTTTCTCACAATTGCAATTATCAATCTTCACATGATCAAACTCTAGTGAGATATTATGTGATGCTTCAACATACTCATCAAGACAATTAGCATAGGTGATAGAATGAACACAATTATGTTCACATGAAATTTTATTTGGAATTTAAGTAGGATATGACATTGAACCAATCACAATCAGCTTATAGAGTTGCTATGAAAGGATAAATCATAAATCCTTATAAAGATTGTACTCAAAGAAAGAAACATTATTATAAATAATATTCTTCTCAATGTTTGAAGTATATCATTTATATCTTTTGGGTAGTGGACTTCAAGAAAAAGCATACTTGATTGTGAAAATTGTTATTTTTTTTCTTTGAATAAAAAAAACATTGAATAAAATATGTATACAAAAAAAATTAACAGTGATGAATAATATTGTTATGGGTATAGTAATTAATATGAAATACAATTAAAAAGATTTTAATGAGATTAGATGTGTCAAATGGGCTGGCTCGGCCAGTCCTATTTTTTGGTGGCCCAATTGGGCCACCGTGCTGTGCATTGCCCGGTGCGGTCACCATGCCGTGCCATGCACGACATGGCTTGAGAAGTGTCAGCCCGGCATGGCCCGTCGGCCTGGCTCTTACTCGAGTCAGGCTGGGTCTTGCTTGAACTTGCTGGGTTGGGCCGGGTTGGGTCGTATCTGATTTTTTCAGCTAGATTCTAAAAAAAATTTAGCTGGATCACCAGACTAGTTTACTGTGCCTTCGAAGATATGTGGGGAATGCCATCAAAGTGAATCCTGCTAATTGTGAAATACTAATATGTCCAAAAATACATGGTGAATGACATCAAAGTGAGTCAATGTAACAAAATATAGTAAGTGCTTGGTTGTTTTGACTTAATTTTATTTTAAAATTAATTATAATTTAAATCAATATATTTTTTCTACTTGTGAAATAACATGTTGAAAATATTGTGTTCTGCTAATTGACTTACAAAAAGAGTGATTGTGATTGGTTTGAAAATAGAAAGGCCTAACTTCTGTAAGTGATCCAAATAAGTTGATAAGTAGTAGATGTCAACATCTTATACTCAACATGTGCACTCAATTCTTGAATAATTTTCTTGATTTTATTTTTATGAGGGATAACATCATTTCATAAAAAATTCAATAACTTGCAATACTTCTTTTTTTTTTTTAAGCTGGTGTAGCCCAACTACAAGCAACTAATTAGTTAAATTCAATTGTTTGTATTCCTGAAAGAAATGAAAGTGATGTATTTTTGGAACTATTAGATAATTAAGATTTACCATGATTATTCTATATATGTTAGAATCAAATATGATTTCTGTCCAAAGAGAAATTTGTATCTTGATCAAGTGAAATATCTACTAAAAAATAATCCATTAATTCAAAGATAAAAAAGTGTTCAATGTTTACTTAATAAATAATCATATTCCTAATAAAGTAATAAAAATGACTAATGCTTATTAATTTAAAAGTATATTCAAAGATATTTTTTTGGAAAATAAATAAATAATTATTTTTTGTATTAGACATTTTATACCCATAAATTAGTAATAACATATATAAATTATCTGAACCATGTTTTGAAAATATTTAGTTATGATTGTTTTATTTCAAAAATTTTTAGTTATTCTTTTGTCTAAAATAAGTTTATAATTATTCTAATTAAATATATATTCTTTATTATAATTATTCTATATTGCATGAATGTGTGTTTGTGTAGTCATATGTTGTTAAATGATATAAAATATACATGAAATTTACTAGTTAAAATATTATTACTTATTAGCATTTTGATATTATGAAGATACTAATTTATATTATTTTCTATATGATATGATGATAATTATATGAATGTTTTTTAGTCATTTTAAACCTGATAGAAATCACAAAGTACAATAAGTGTATTATACATATTATGCCAAATGAAAATAATTATAACTAAAACATTACTTTTAGTTAGTATTGTGCCTTTTCATGTGTTTGTTATATTAAATGAAAAATTGAAGTATACAAGTATATGTGTGTGTGTGTGTGTATATATATATATATTTGATAACTGAACACTTTTCGACTATATAAAGAGCATTAAAATAAAGAGATAAATTGTATTTTCTTGAGTCCTCAATTTTTTATGAAGTTAATTGTAAGTTGGTCTCTAGCAAGTATGTAGATAGTAGTAATGAACTTCAATTCTTTTTTTGGTTAATATAATAATTTATTTCAATATGTTTTAATTCATACTTGAAAAATAGTTTGAATATAATGTTTCGTGATGACTAATTATTACAAAATGAGTGGCTTGTTTGGAAAAAGAAATGACCGACTTGTTGAGTAATTATTTGATTTAAAGAGTTGTTAATAATAAATATCATTATGTTGTACTCTATGTTTGGATTAAATCTAGAAGTAATTGTTTTGATTTTTCTTTAAGAGATTATGTATTATCTAATACAAGTATAGTGATTTGTGGTAGTTCATCTCTCTGCAATGTATGAAGTCTAACATACTAGTCAAATTGATGAGTCTCGTATCTCTAAAAGAATATTGTCTCTCAAAAAAAATGAGTATTTATATTGATAAATTAAGTAATATCTACTTTAATAATTATTAGATAGAGTTTTTCATGATTTTTTTAATATCTAGTGAAGGTTCTATGTATATCATACTCGGTGCATAATGCTCTTGGTTGTTACATAGTATGAAAAAGAGTAATATTTTAACAGTCCTGTCTTCAAAAATTACAGAGAGTATATCTTATGAGTCTTAAATTTGAGATATATTATTTTTAATGAAAATATTTTTCATTGCACAAAATGTGACTTTTAAGATATGCATGTAACATGAAGATTCTTATGTGATTACTTATTTTAATATTATTTTTATCCAAATACTTTTAATTTGAGTTCTTATGAAATCATGTATATTTGTTTTTGAGTAATCACACATATCTTTCTATTTCTTGTTAAATATTATTTAGTCTACATCTTGATCAAATAAAATATTTGTTGGACTTGAGCATAAATCATTAATCTAAAAATAAAAAGAATATCAAATATGTATGTTTATTGTGTTAAGTAATTTTAATAATGAGAAATTTATTTAAGTGATTAAGATCCTTTATTTAAAACCTTATCTAAAGATATTGTTTTTATTAAGAAATATCTAATTGATTATTTCACATAATAATAATATCTACATAGATTAACAATTCAATACATGTATGATATGTATTATCTGTATAAAAATGTTTAGTTACATTTTTGTTCAGAAGATATTTTCAAGATATGTTAATTTAGTATATATTTTTTCTTTCAATTACACTTTATTATATGGATAATGTAACATTAAATGTACCATGCATGATGCATGTCACAAATGGTATAATATTTACATAAAATACATTTTAAAATATTATCACTTTTTCATTTTGATATTTTAACCATACTAATTTTTATTTTTCTTCATATCAAATGATGATACTTATATGAGTATTTATGGTTAATCTAAACTTGTGAAATTGTTAAGTACAACAAGGTGCATGATACATATTATTCAATTGGAAAAAAATGACACAAAATACCACATTAATATTCCTTTCACCATAATTAAAAATTAATTTATAATTGGTTGTATGCTTTTCTTGTGTTATTTGTTATAAAATAAGCAAAAATATGATTTTTTTGATATTGTTAAATAAAATAAAAATAATTCTATATGTGAAAGGACCACACAATGACCATTTCTTTTTGTTAGAATTTGGAATGAAAAAAAATTACTATATAAATATCATATAATCAACATTCGATGTAATGGGAAAAATTAATTGAGGTAGCCCATAAGTTGTGCTTTAATCAAAAAATTTCAAAATTAATATTAAATAATTAAAAATCATAATATTTATTATAAAGTTGGTGTATACAAGCTTATAATATTCTTTCTTGCTTCGCTTTTTGAATATATGACATTGTAATGCTTTCATCATATTAATTTTTCAAGAATAAGTAGGCTATCTTGATATATTTTATTTGCTTGTGAAATATTAAATTATAGATCATATGCCTCGTTGCCTGACTATTATAGTTAATGTGTCGTATTCAAAATAATAGCATATCTAATCTCATCAATTAGATATTATATTCAAAGTATCTAGTAAGTAATTATTATTTTTATTTTGAACTCTCTCTCTATAATTGATTGCAAAATAATTATTTATTTTTTATTTTTTCAGGGGGTAAGATTGTTTCAAAAAAAATTAAAAATCTTTTCTTAGATCTTCTTGACATACCTTATCATGTGAAGGGCTATTTTGTTAGAAAATATGTCAAGGTGAATATAAGAGAATTAATTATATTAACTTGTATGTTACATATTATTTGATCACAGTTAAATAATTATTTTTTTTTTCTATTTTTTTATAATAGAATCAATTAATAAAGTCAGCCTTTAGATATATATGGGTATATTCTACCGCATAACTCAAAAGACCAATTTATAAATGAGTGAAATACATATTTTTTTGTGACAAGATGATATATTTCAGAGATTAATTAAAGGTTAAGATCATGCTAACTAGCTATTAGATTGTTTGATTTCTTGGTAGACTCGAATCTAGTCTAAGAAGGTTGAACATGTCTCTTTTTTAATATAGATTTTAAACCTTGGGTGGTGAAGTTTTTTAGTTGTCGACTTAATTTGATTTTGAATTGTACATACTCAATTACTACATGTCATATGGGCTTGGATAAGATCTCCCAACTTGGAAAATTTATCTCTCCAAATTTAATTTGATATGAATTTATTAGTATGAATGATAACTATGTATGAGTAGCATCATATTGAGCACTAATATTATCAAATATTATAGATGGATGATTTTTTTTTCTATTTGCTAGTCCATGAATGATTATTGATAAGGAAAAGGGTAATGAATCTTGATGCGTCTTGTTTCACTTTTTTACTAGGATTGTTAATAAAGGAGTCTTGATCAAAAAAGAAATAATTCATACTTATTAAAATTTTATCACTTTTTGGTAAGAAATACCAATAATTTCTTTGAATTTTAGATACCAAGTTATCTGTCCTAGTGTAATTGATGATAAATTAAGTATGTCCAAAGTTATAGAAGATAAGTTAAATAATTTTTCTTTAAAATGTAAAATTTTAAATGGTAACAGAAGATATTTTATTGATTGAGTTGTATTATAATTATAATTATTTTTTTCCAAAAATATTTTGTAACTCTTTTCAAGTATGAGAGTTTGAGTCATATAAATTAGATATTTATTTTTTTTAATTGCTAAATTCAATTAGGTTGTAAGTGTATTAGCACATGAAATCTAATATATAATCTAATAGGTCATAATAAGTGTCATATCAATATGACATATTTTAATATATTATTATTTCTTAATTTTTTAATATTTTTGTCGAGTTATGTTTTTATTATTTTTTGAAAAATTTGTAAAATTAAATAAACATATAATTTGTAACGAAAGAGATATTCATGTACATGTCGAGCAACCATTCATAAAAATAATGAGATATTTAAATTTCTCTTTGGTCGTATCTCCCCTAAATAACGAGATATCTTAAGCAATCATTCTTATGTCTGAGCATCTTAGATTGCATGAGTTTTTATGCAAACTAAATTGTTTTGTAGAATAAGAGGCTTTTGGAAACTTTTCTAGTTTACATACTCATATTCTAAGGTTGAAAGATCATTAGAACTAGAATGATATATTTACATCTTAACTAGTTTTTATTGATTAAGCTGATAATGTATAAGCAACTAGTTCAAAATACTCAAATATTTGGAAATTATTGAAGAAAAAACATATAATTTAACTTGTTGAATTCCAAATAATACTTTTCATTGAGACTTGATTTTGCAAATTAAAGTTGATGAAATAAAAAATAAGACTATAATTGAATTGTATGAAAAAAAATTCTTAATAATAAATTTATAAGATAATTTGTAATAATAAAGAATTGAAAAAATAACAAAGATCAAAAGTATGTATTGGCATATGCAATGATTTTTGTATATTTGTCATTAATGATAATATTATTTCCAGAATAAAAAAACATAAAAAATAAAATATGATTATGAATGATGTGACTATTTTCTTATGTATTAATAATTCAGGAGTTTGAAGTTAGTACGGATGAAGTAATCATTGATACTTAAAAAAAATATAATTTATTATTGTCTGAGAGAGAAGTATTTTATACTAAACTCGAGTAAATGTGATGTTAGATAAACTTTGTGAGGAATGAGGACTGTTGATGATTCTAGCATAGAGCTGTTAATTGGGTTGGACGGCTCTTGCATGAGATACGCCTCAATTAAGCTATGTATAACATGATATGACTCAGTTCAGAGCTATGCTATGGGCTAGCCTACGAAATGGTCCAAGATGTGTTGAGCGGCCTGAGTCAAAGTTTTTGGCATGAGAGGTGTGAGTTGTCACTATGATCTGTGCAGGCTGGTTTTGGCATGATTGTCCAAATATGCTAGTTTGGTCCTGACCCAAGCTAGCTTGTATTGAACCTAAAATAGTCTGGAATGAACCAAGCTAGCTTAGCTTGACGTGACTATCCCGGAATGACCCAAGCTAGACTGGAACGAACAAGGCTAGCCTGGAACAAACTAGTCTAACCTAGAAAGAATTGGGCTATCCTGACTAGGCATGACATGATTTGACATGATCTGGCATGACCTGATTTGGCATGATCTGGCATGACTTGATTTGGCATGATTTGGCATGACCTGATCAAAAGGTGTGCCAACATGACACGTGGGCTGCCTATTTTTAAAGTTCTACTTACATGGTATGACCCATTCTAAAAATTTCAATTGGGATGTGTCATGACTGAAACTATATATTATTTAGTCTGGAATGATCTGGGCTAGCTTGATTCGGCATGACTTAGCCAAAAGGTATGCCAACGGGCTGTACTGGGAAGCTTATTGTTTGACACCTATTCTAGTAGTTAGTCTATTTCATCCACTATTGCATAACACTCATTTTTCTTTTTGAAAATAATATCTAATGATTATGTTTGGTATGATTTTTTTTATTCTAATGAGTATGCTAGACTGAAATTTTTTGGTAACAATCTTATCTTTGATAATTTATATCATATCATACAATATAAAAATTAATTATATCCAAGTTTGTTTATTATACAAATAAATTTGGCAGAACCTTATTTAGGGTTTTTGTCAAAAATTGTGGTGCTTGCCATTGTGCGTCGCAATGAACACATAGGATTTGCTGAAAATTTATCCAATTATTTTATATGATATTTCAATGAGCATCTCAAACATCTTTATGAAAATTAACTTAATTAATTTTACATGTATTATCTAGGAAATTATAGTATATATTTTTTTAATTATCATGTTTTACATTTTATTGTGAGTCATTTAGGCATTCATGTTTGACTCTAAAAAGTTCGACTTGATCAATGAAGGATGATTAAGTTGAGAATGAATAAATAACTAATAATTTAATCAATTATGCAATGAGTTTTTTCCGGGTGAAAAATAATATTTAAAGATCATCAAACTTAATTCCCAAGGAAGTTATTTGTAATTAAGTTAACAAACATAATATTTTGAGAGAAAATTATAATTTAAATTAAACATTGCAAAATAATATGATATTGAGGTTATTATTATTATTTGTACTAATGGTGCCATTGATTATTGTAATGTTAATACTTGAGACACTAAAAGAGAAAAAAATAAAGAATGATTATCTCTAATATAATTTTTTTATCTTGAATTAATTGCCTAGAAGTTCACATTGACAATAACAAAGGAGAGAGTTGTATTTCTTAATTACATAGTTGTCTATGTATTTTCTCTAGAAACTAGTTTTGTGTACTCAAGATATCTATGTGGTATTCATGGTGGAGCTTAGCAATGACTCCTAAGTGAGTTTAGTAGTTTGTTGTATGGCCTTTGTAAATTGAAAGAATGTCTCAATTTGGAATTTAAATACTAGAAATTGTTTGAAGGGCGTCATTTCTTCCCACAAGGATAAATCACCATAATCCTTTCTCTTCATGCTATTTATTTATTTTTCTTATTCTACATGTTGGAATCGAAAGACAATCTAAAAGTACAATAATGTGTCAAGATGAGTTTCTTTTGTCCATCATTTCTCACTATTGATGTTTAGATCATTATGTGATAAATTTTTGATTCAAAGAATTAGTTTGTTTAATAAGAATTTGTGTTACTAATCTCATTTTGATCTGTAAGAAGTCTGCCCAACCAATTGAGTGATCATCTTGAATATATAAAATATACTTGAAGAATGCATAGTAACAATTAAAAATAAAGTAATAAAATATGTAGTAAATCTCTCAAAATATATGAACATGATTTTTTCTCATTTTTTGCAATGTTAGTATGATACTTCTAGCCTGAATAAATGATGGTTTGTGTGAGTGTATAGGCATGTGTGTGTGTGTTTCTTTGTGTGTTTTTATCTATATGTTAGTTATTTATCTATGTTAGTTACACTTGCATTGTTGCTTGTAACTTTGGATAAAGGAGGAAGGTGATGTCATGTAAATAGATGACATTGATAAATATCTTAAATTTTTTATGGATCATGAATTATGGATACACATTGATACAATGATTGGTACGATGATTCCTTATTGTAGTGACAAAAAAGCACGAATATCTTCATTTTCTTATATGACGACGAGTAAAAAAAAATTAGTTTAAGTTAGTAGATTTAGAGTAGATTCTTGAAATATTTTGTCATTGAATGGTAAATGTTTAGACTTAGTTGTATTCTAAAATATAAAAATATTAATATATAATATTTATAAGAAACCAAATGAAAGAGAGAAATTTATGAAGATTAATGATTACAAATTTAGTATGTTAGCAATGAGATAAATATGAATAATGTTAAATAATTATGTATAAATACTTAAAAGATAAAATTGTAGTAATTAAAACAATTAGTAATAAACTCAAATTAAATTAGCTATTAGTGAAGAGATCCTTAATATGATTAGTATTTATGCTTTACAAGTAAGACTCAATGAAAAATCAAATATAATTTTTATAAAAATATAGATGAAGTTGTACAAAGTATACCAAGGGAAGAAAAATTCATAAATAATGAAATTGAAAACATAAATGGGCATGTAGTAATGAGAATTTGAATTATGAGAGATATTATGTAAGATATGAGTTTGAAGAAATAAATGCAATTAAAAGTGAAATTTAAATTTTGTTTTAGTTTAAGATCTTTTCATAGCTAATCTATTTAAAGAAGAGAAGAACATTTGTTAACTTTTAAAAATACTAATATGAGTTAACTAAAATTCTCATTAGATAGGAGGATAAAATTTTATGTAAAGACTGCAAAGTAATGTAAGGTAAGAGGCTAAATACTCTGTATAGATTAATCGTAATGAGCATGTCGAGGTAAGAATATGAATTATGAGAGATAATATGTATGATATGAGCTTGAAGAAATCAATACAATGAGAAGAGTAATTTTACATTTTATTTTAGTTTACGATCTTTTCATATCTAATCTATTTTAAGAAGAGAGAAACATTTGTTAATTTTTAAAGGTACTAATACAAGTTAAATAAAATTTTCATTAGAAAGGAGGATAAACCTTTATGTAAAGACTACAAAGAATTGTAAGGTAAGAGTCTTAATACTCAATATAGATTAATCGTAATTAATTTGCATATTGGAAAGTATAATTATAGAGTGACTTCATTTAAATCTTTAAAAATAAAATGATGAAATCTAAAAGGAGAAATGATAGTTTTTTTTTTTAGAAAAATTAGATCATGAAGTCAATTGGTCCTTGGACATATATGTAAATACTATTTGAAATTAAATTGGTAAAGTATATAAAAAAATTATATACTAAGATTTTAGGCATTTCCAAAGAAAAAAAGTATTCATAAAGAAAATTTTGTTAAAATCATAGATTCAATTAAATATTAATGAGCAATAAATTTGTTTTAAAGAAATATAGAAGAATTCAGATTAATATATTATTAATTCGTATAAAGAGATAAAAAAAAGCTAAAAGAGTCGCAAGTAATGTTAAGTTTATGATATATTTGAGTTATATAATAAATTACAAATTAAAAAAGTAAGAAATATTATTTACAAGCTGCCTAGGGTGATGGAGTAGAAGATCAAATATAATTAGTAAGATAAAATAAAATTTATTAAAAATAAAAATAATTAGATCCTAATAAAAGATAAAGAAGTCAAGAGTAATAGATAATGTAGTTTAATAATTTTTTAAATAAACTCATGAATTAATATATAAAAAATAAACATGAAAGATAACTAGATAATTTTAAATATATAGTCAAAATAAAATTTATAGAAGTTCAAAATTTTATTAAGAAAATAAATGGTAGAAAAGTCATAGGGTTCGACAGTATCTCTATTAAAATTTTAATGGGCATGAGAGATAAATGTATGATATGGTTGATTATGTTATTCAACAAAATAACAAGGATCAAAAAATATTAGATGAATAAAAGTAATATTATAATTCTTATTTCTAAGAAAAAGAGAGATGTTAAAGATTGTAATAATTATTGAGAAATTTAATTTATAAGTTATATAATGAAATTTTAGGAAAAGTGATTGATTACATGCTAAAAATAAAAATAAGAATAAAAAAAATAAATTTAGATTTATGTCAAGTAGGTCTTTAATGGAGATTATTTACTTAGACAAATAATTAATTGATAAGCAAATAAAGAATAATAGAAATGTTATACATGATTTTTTATTAATCTGAATAAAATGTATTCAAATAATTAATTAATAAACAAATAAAAATTAAGAAAAATTTCATTATGATTTTTATTAATGTGAATAAAACTTGTGATATAATTTCAAGACTTAATTTCATGGGTATAATTTAAGAAAGAAGTATCAAATATGTATATTAAATGAATTAAGGATATGAATAATGATGTGATATTGTAAGTTTGATCGGTTCAATATATCATTTAGAGTTTTTAATAGTTTTGGAATTAAATCAAGGATAATCATTTAATCATGATATTTTTGTTTTAGTTATAGATGAATTGACAATATACTTTTAGAAAATATTATTTGATGTATGTAATTGACATATGATATATACAGTATACTTAGTTGATGATACTAACGAATGATTAAGTCAAAAATAAAAATTTTCGAGAATTATACTTAAATCAAATGGCTTTAGAATTGGTTGTAACAAAATAAAATATTTGAAATATAATTGTAGTCATGTTAATAGTAACAATGGTGTGATAATCAAACTAAGAAATTAAGTATTAAATATTAGTCATTTAAAGTGTATAAGATTTATATTAAGTAAATGCAAGTAAATTAATGATGAAATATCTCAAAGGATCAAGATTATATGTATCAAGTAAAAAGCTACGTCAATGATTCTTTATAATAAACAAACTTAAAATAAGTTAAAAGGAATATTTTATGAAATAATAATAAGATCAGGTATGTTGTAAAAAAATAAATATTAGATGGCTAAGATGTAATATGGTCAAAAGATGGTAGAGATAGAGGTGTCAAGTGGGTTGAATGGTCCGAGTATGAGATAAGGCACAACTCAATTAAGTCATGCCTATCTTCACATGACAAGGTTTATAATAATGCCTAGATTGTAGTCGTGCCAATTCATGGCTTGATTCATGGCTTGACCTCGTGTCATTCTTGAAATGGTGGCATGACATATTGTGCAAAAAGTAATGGATGATGAGATAGTAAAAATTTTAATAAAGTTGCTATCCTGTTGGCTATAATAAAAAAATTTTAATAAAATTTTGGGCTGTCATATTTTTGTCACAAAATATTATAAAAATGAAAAAAAAATTATTAAAAAATCTATAAATTTATTGATTTTATATATATATATATATATATATATATATATATATATAATTAAAAAAATAGCCATATTTAATGTATGTTTTACTATTTCTACCCATTTTGTGTAAAAAGCAATGGATGATGAGATAATTCGTTGCTATCTTGTCGGTTATAATAAAAAATTTTTAATAAAATTGTGCCGTTATATTTATGTCATAAAAATATTGTGAAAATAAAAAAAAATTATAAAAATTTAAGTTTATTAATGATATATATAATAAATTTCATAGTTAATTTGTACATTTCTCTCTTATTCTCATTTTCCTCTAAAATTAATATAAATCATTACTTGTGCTAAATTTTTTTCTAAAATTTGTAATTTTAATTTGGTGAAACATCAATAATAGTTTTTTGATTACATATAACTTTGAGGCATGTGAATACGAGGTGTAAGTTGGAACATTCAAAGTGTGTTATACAAATAAAATTAAGGTGCATATTATGATTACATTGAAATTAATTAATTTTATTTATTAGTTTTTAGATTAATAATGACATCCCGATGGAAAGTAATAAATTTTAAAAATATTGTTTTTTTTTCATCTACTTCTTGTAGAGTCTTATTAATTAAAAGTAATAAATATTTAAATTAATAAAAATAAGTTAGACTTGGATATAAATTAATAATTGACAGAAAGATTCAAGGTTAAAACTAAGTTCTTTATCAATTTGCCTAAATAAATTTTAAAATAGGTAAATTTGTGTAGTGTGAATATATTTTAACATAATTAAAAATAAACATATTTGAGATATCAAACAAATTTTAATATAATATATATATTAAAAAAATATATATGTAGAAGTACTTGTTATATTGGTCATTTTAAGTAACACACTGATTAGTATACCAAAAAATATGGTATATTATATTCCAGATAAATCTAACCTAGCGGTGAGATTTTTGAAATTAAATTAATTATATTTTCACTGATCTCTTTCATTTATCATAATGGCTTTGTGAGTGAAAATATGAAAATATGATTATTAGTATGTGTCTTCCAATTCAATTCTTAGAGGACCATAAAATAATTTATATTATATAAGTATTTTTTTAGTATTATTTTCGTATAAATTAAGTCAACTAGTGGAAATGATAATAGAATATTTAAAATTAAAAAAATAATTAATAATTAACGAACTTAGAAAATATAGTAGAATGTTATTTATAATATCTAATATTTGGACTAATAATGATGATACTTAATTTGTATATATTATTATCTATTATATGAATTATAAGTAAACATAAAATAAAAAAATTATAAGATTTCTTAAGATTTTTTATTCTATTTATGATTTTTTCATATATTATGTCTCTGTGTGTGTGCGTGTGTGTCTCATATAATTTATATAATAGTGCAAATGCAAATGAAAGTTATTTCTCATGCATTACAAAATATAAAAAATTTACTAAAATATTTTAGGGCACTTATAAAATAACAATAGTTTTATACTTTATATTTTTCATTCGGCCTAGAAAGAAAAATTATAAACATATATTAGATACTTAGAATTATATTTATAAGATGTTAAATTTATGTGTTGATCATCAATACGAGACATTATACTTTGTTAGACAACATTTGAATTATATTTACATGACGAAAAATATTTTTGACATTCTACATGTAAAATTCAATTTCAAGATAAATTTCATTTTGGAAATTTTGTTAAGATTTTTTATGAGGACATTATTAGTATTTTTTTAATTGTTCATTAAGATTTTAATAAATTCTATTATATAAATTATATTAATCAATATTTGCATTATATTTACATGATATTAGTGTCTTGTATGGGTCATGACTTATTAAGATTTTGTTCATATAAGCATCTGTATGCATTTCCAACACTTTTATTATACTTTGATGCATGTGTAATATTATTAGTATGTTTAGTAAGTATAGAGAATATTCTGATTTTAGTGTTATGTTAGTTAAGATAGAAATTAAGTATTTACAATATTAATTTCTTATTATATCTTGTTATTGCTTTGTTATATGTATGAATTATAAGATTAAAGTGAAATAAGTAGAAAATTTATTAAAATATATATTTATATGCATGAATAAAGCAAAAGAACTAGATATTAGATATGATAGTTCTAGCTAGAAGTAAATTATAATTAGAGTCGATAATTTTTTTATTAAGTTAGCTAGAATTAAACAATGTAATGATAAGTTGAATAAATGAATTATATAAATTTATTTATTTCATACTATTTAAGATAATACATAATTTACTTATTCTTTGGTAATAGCTTAATATTGGAGTTTTTTTTAATTATCATGAATGTTATTTCATTTAAATGTATATTATGATCATATATTATAGAAATATTTTTATGTTTAAAGAATTGAGAGAATTTAGTGATGTGTATTTAGAATAAAGTGATAATTGTTATTAGATAATGACTCACATAATATTGAGTATATTGAGGTTATCATCAATGCTAGCTTAAGAATTAGACATGATGAAATAATATTATAGGATTATCATGCTTATTCTTGATTTTATTTCTATCTTCAAAATTTTTTTTAATTTATTATTATTTGTCAAACTTCAAAAGTAAAATTCAAAATAAATATATTTTTTTGAATGAGTTTCTTAATTTATTAATTTCAATTTATAATATAGTACAATTTAATTTTAATATTTTAATTAATAAAAATTAAAATTTTATTTTATACTTTAAACTTAAAATGATAGGAGGTGCCACAGTGACTTTGGTGTATGGCATTGTGACTTAGCCATCGGCAACTAGATTGGCTAGTGCCCAATGCCACTTAGACTCAACCACTGGCCCACTAAACAGTGGGCACTACACTACAATGTAGTGGGTGATATGTAGTTTGCACTAGTATGTCCTCTAGTCAATCACCAGCCACATTGCTGTGCCATTGCTAGCTTGGCTCGGCATGACTTGGTCCAACCTGACATGATCCATCATGCCTGGTTGAATAAGATGGGCTATTGGGCCGTGTTGAGCTTATATCCTATGAAGCCTTGCTAGTATTATATTCCATGTTTGATACTTTTAAGCAGAGATGAAGATGATAAGATAAATATATAATAATATTTTGAATGATAGAATTATAAATTGAGTAACTAAAAATAAGATTAAAATAATTATTCTAGATAATAAATGCTGAACAATTATTTGAGATGATTTGATCACATTTAATATTGACATCCTAGTATAATAATTAGGAATTATAAGATTAGTTGAGTGGGGGATGGGGAAAAACTAGAATTAAGTTTAGCAGATTTTGATAAAAATTATAAATTAAGTATTTAACAACTAAAAAATTAATAATATATACAATTTTTAATAGAATTCATATACTTGAAAAAAATATAATCTATATAAACAATTTCAAATAGCTGAGATAAAATTTAATTAATGATGAGATGATGATATCTACGTATTAAAATACTAAATATATATAGCACTTCTATTAAGTTTTTAGTTGTATATTTATTATTTTTTTATCAATTTATATAATTAAAAATTATTTGGTTCAACATTACAATGGCACATTGCTACTATGTATAGTAAAATTTTAGAGTGTTCCAATATTATTCATTATTGCAACATAGTGACACTTTGCTGCGCTACATATTAATTAATTTATTCTAATTGTTATTATTCGTTGAAAATAGTGACAGATTTTTCACCATGATCTCTTCTAAGAATTCATATTTATTGTGATATTTTGAATTTGATGATAATTTTATAATATTTTTTGATACTGAGATTTAACAAACTTAGAGATAGTAGAGGTGTATAATATTTTATTATTTTTGGATACTAATATTGTGAAGCAAAGCATATTTTGTGGTTCAAGTTTTTTCTCCTATTGAACAAGCTATTGGAACAAAACATTTATATTTAAATATTAGACATGATAAGGAATATATACGATCTTAAAGGCTATAATATTAATATTTTATTAATTAAATAATTGGGCATAACACATGCCACAGAGCTAGGTTTTTTCACAATGGCTTGACTTTCAAGTTCCATGGTCTAGGTATCTTTAAACATCTAGGTAATTTTTTATATATATTCTATAATATTTTACAATATTATTTTAAAAGTAGGGTTCACTCACTTTTACTTAAGTAGGAATATATTTGTTTTATCAATTTATTCCTGTTATTCTCTATACCAACTTAGTCTTTCTAAGTTTTGTTTTGTTAATAATTTTAGAACATAAAATATTCTTTCTAAATAAGTGAAAAAAATATTTCAAGTATATTTCTGCATACATTTTTTTTTTAATGATTTTTGTAAGCGTGTGTGCAATTATACAAACATTAACATATTAATTCTAATAAAGATTTTGAAGTTAAATATATATATATATGTGTGAGAATAATTCTAGAATGATTAATTACTTTAAAAATCTGTGGTGCAAGTATTTATATGAGATAATTTTTTGATATGGTAATAAATAATTTCTAACATAGAGAAAAAAGATGATATTTTCTAAAGTAGTAATTTATGAAGTTGTGATTCTATTTGATATAATGAAGTTGTTTTATTTTATTATTATTATTATTATTATTATTATTGTTCTTTTTTATTTCTTAGTGGGAGCACTAAATATGTGAGCTTCTCCCGTGTTTTATAATATATTTATAGGTTGTTTTTTTTTGGTATAGGTCGGTTCAACTAGAGATCCAATACAAATTGTCTCAAGACATGTGTCGGTGTCCGTCCAGGCATGAGCTCATTACTAGACTGCTCGAGCATGTGCCTAGCATGACATGAAATGAGCCAATTCCAGCCCTGTTAGGCAGCAACCAATCATGCCCAACCTATCAGTTTGACTGTTTAGGCCATGGGATAGGTTAAAATGCCACAAGATTGCAGGCTGCAGCTGCACCACAGTTAAAATGCCACATATTTAGAGGTGTCCAATGGATTGGGCGGGCCAGCATGGTCAGGACTGTGCCTAGAACAGGGGCTGAAACAAGCATGGCTCTAGCCGTGGTGGGCTTTGGGTATCCTGCCCGTGTGCTGCAGGGGATGCGGCACGACACGTCCTGGATTGCTGGCCCATTTGGGCCAGGTTTGGCTTGACTGATCCAAACAGATTAGCTTGGACATGATTCAGATTTGCTTGGATGGAACCCAAGCTAGTCTAGTATATGGGCATGTTGGGGTTTGGCCTGGACTGGGTAGTCAGTGGGTCAACTTTCCAGTCTTGGCTACCTTTTTTAGGGCCATGCTGGCATGACATGAGCATGACCCGTCACCCATGCTAACAATTATGTCGTGTTGGGCATGACGTGCTGGCTGAATTATGCTTGCAAAAAGGGCAGTGCTGACCTAGTATAACGTGTTGGACACCTATACATTCTACTCTTGGCTAGGGCTAGCTTTGTAGCTAGATTAATATCTTGCCTAGCTAACCCTAGCTATGGTTCATGCTACATTCTACATAGCATCTAGCATAGATTAAAAAAGATAATTAAAAATTATATAATTAAAAAAAAGTTAAACTTTAATTTTAAATTGTATACTAATATATAAAACACAAGTTCTTTTAAAATATAAAAGATTAAATACAACATCACAACAATAAATATGGAATAAAAAATGTAAAAAAATTAATTTTATATATTATTCTTCTAGTCTTGGATCATAATATTGTCTATCTAATTTTGTTCTTGATTGTTTATAATTTTAGATTATTTAGAGCATCTCTAACTCATTCTTTATTTCTTTATTTTTAGTTATTTTAGCTAGTAAAATACAAAAGAATTTTTTTAATCTGCTTTCTATTTCATTTTATTTTCTAGCTCACTCAAATGACTTAACAAATATGGAGAGCTATTTGAGCTCTCTAAATTTTCTCTCAATCTTTTTTTTTCTCTCTTTATATATATATATATATTTATTTAATTTTTTTTAATTATTGGAAGTTAGGTGTAAAATAAAGAGTATGGTTGGATGTATTTAAAAAAATTGCTAGCTAAAATAGTGAATCTAATATTTAAAGATATTTTGAGTAACTATTTTGTTAAGTATGATTGGAGATGCTCTTGTAGAATTAATCTATTAAAACATGAAGATTTTTTTTTGTATTTTTTCAATCCTTTAAACATACCAATGATTCTTGTATATTTATATTAAAAAAAAAGATACCGATGCTATATTAGATATTATAGGAGTTAATTAAAATATAATGAATCTACATGTCATATTCTATTTAAGATGATATATAATTTATAAACTTATTATATTTAAATTTTTTAAAATTTGTTTGTGAACATGTATTAATAATTAATATTTAAATGTTTTGATAGCTTATACATATAAAGCATTTTGCATTGCCATTTATCTTTAGGTAATTGAATAAAAAATTTATCATTTCATATGATTTTAGTCATAGTATTTGGAAGTATTCTAACATCATTTTATTTTTGTAATATTTATACTAATTATATATTTATTTATATATTTATCATGTAATTTTTGTGATTGGTTCATGTAATAGCATATGAATTTAAAATAATTTTTTATTAATTATATCATAACTTTATAATTTATCCTTATAGTTAAATAATTAAATATTTGAATTTTTGACTAATATTTTAAATATATTTTTTGTTTATATAGCTATCCACTATAATATTGATGTTTATATTGTTTGAACACATGACTAGTACTATATATTATATGTATTTATATACCTAAGTCAAAATTTAATATGTGATAATGTATAGAGTAGGACACAAGTTTATTATATCATAAAAAACTTTAACATCTATAAAAGTATTTATCTTATTTCCTAATCTTTTTTATTTATTGAGATTTCACTTGTTTTCTTTCATACGAAATCAGATAGAATTTGTCAATATGCAACATATGATAATATTTGGTATGTTGAGTTTTAATGATGTTTGATATAATGTTAAAATTTTTTTAATGCTTTATGACTTATACATTTATAAATTTTTACAATTTGTTAGATACATTAATAAATTTTATAGTATCTTAATTAAATTTAAATAAGTAAGAGTAATTTAAAGCTAATATGTAATATTAAATTTATGAAGTAACACACATGTAACATGAAATATATTAGCTATCATACTTTATCTAATATTTGTGGCAAAAATTTTTTTATTATACTATTATTTGTGTTATGATCAAATATTATATAATATATTTTATTTTGAATAATTACATGTTCATATATCAGATATTGTTGGGACTATTTTTTTTTTTTGTTTTTAAAAATTTTTAAATTTTTAAGTATCTATTAAATTTAAAATTTTTATAATAATATTTCTATAAATCAACCTAAGAATCAAATAATATGTGGGTTAAACATATTTTTGTATAAAATTTACTTGTTTAGGTTTTTTCATAAATTTATATAGAAGATTCATATTAGTAATTAATCGAGTTGTTTGTTCTCTTACAGATCAAGTTGTAAATGGTAGAGACTATTAAATCTTATGTAAATTTAGTTTCAGTAACCTCCCAACTAATCTAAGTTTGTATAGAATTTACTTTATTATATATATATTTTTATATATTATCTAACATATTTTATTAAATATTTAATTTCATTATTAATTTTTTAATTATATACTTTTTATAATATCTATTTGAAGAAAAAATTATGATAATTTATGAAAATATTAAAGTGAGTTCATAATATAAAAATTTGTTTATTAAAGTTAGATTTTTTAATTACATGAGGAGATTTAACACTTGAAGAAAAATTAGATGGTGTTGGGTTCTCCAAATCTATTTAATTAAAAAATATGTAATTATTTTTTTTAAATTTCACGAGGATCCAATTTTTAATTTAAAAATTAGTAATACTATTGAAGTATTATACGAGACTACACTTTTGTTGTTTGCTTGAATTAGACATTGATTGATATAAAATTTAAAATTAATAATACTTAAAATTAATAGTTAGAAAGCACTCTGAATTAAATAGAGAGAAGAGTGTTGAGAGATAAAATTCACAATTAACTAAACTTATGTTTCATTTATTTATTGAAAAAAGTTTTATTTAATTTTTTGTATGGATACTATTAGATAGAATTTGGTAGTGGTCAAATGTTTGCTGGATGGGTCGGATCAATGGGTGCCTATGACATTCTGTGAAACCATAATCAATTTTTATAAAAATTGGCGAGTGAGCTCGAATCGCAACTCATGTCCAATTCACCTTGGATTGCTTTTCTTTTGAGTCTTGTTGTGTCGCCTACAAGTGGCACATGTGCTGCCTCTCCATGCCCAGCATGACTTGCATGTTCAGCCTTCAGGCCATGCTGGCATGCACAATTTCTAGTCCTGATTTTTTGTAGCCTATGATGCATGCCATGCAGGGAAACGCGTCTATTTTCTGCCTCTAGAGTGGTGTAACTATATGATAGTCTGGTGTGGCTATGGTGACCCTGATTCATTGCATGAGGTAGATAGAGACCCAAAGAAAAGATAACTCTAACTACTTGCTTACCTTGGTGGCATGAGGAATGTCAATCTTGTTAGAGATAAAGATTTAAAATATTCAATACACACATTATATGAAAAGAACTTATAAACGTGATATGCTAATAGTTATTTTAAAATCATAGATTGATGGTACTATAAATTATTCACCAACATAAGTAGACTATTAGTAATATTCTTAAATCCTTGTATAGTTTATTTATCATGATTTACAATAGAGAAAGATATATAAATTTTATTTCTAGTAAAAGAATAATTAATATTATATCTCTTGGTATTATAACACTTATAATTCATCTCTCCACTTGAGACTTGTTAATTATTCAGTAACACGTTAATTATTGAGAGTTACATTTTCTTGTAAAAGGAATCTTCTCCTAGTAACTCTCGAGTTGATTTTAGTTTCAATTCTGATTGAGTTGAGAGGCAAAATACTTGATCACCAATGACTTAGAGTTTATCATAGATGAAATAAGCATATGCTTAAGGATATTCAAGCTTGGTTTTTGAGATTTTCAATCACAGGCACATCAATTTGTTTGTAATTGTGCGTTGCAAATTAATTTTTGTTTTATCAAAAACATTTAGATGAAAAAAATCATCTTGTTAATAGAGTATTCAGATGATATGCATATTATAAGATATTATAGGTTGATAATTACTCAACTCAAATAATGCTGTAAATCATAATTTCAGATAACTAATTTTTGAAATTTCAGATATTTTCTATTGATAGATTTGACTTATGACATAAAAGTTATTTGTTATTTGGGTACCTATATTTTTTATGAGACATCAACTCATCCAAGATGGCGTAAGTCCAATAGTGGGAGAGAAAAATACTCTAAATTCTAATAAAACTTAGTAACTAGTATCTCAATATTTGTTATCGATCATATTTGAGTGTTCATTGCGAACATATATTTAGACATAAAGCTAAATCACCAAAGTATAAGTTTAATTTTTAGAAAATTACTCCCCTATTTTAAGAGGATTATCAGAAAATATTTGAGTATCCTATTAAATAATATCTTTTTTGTTGTTATTCATCTTTATTTGAAGAAAATATTTGATTTTTTTTTTTTAAAAATTTTTTATGTGAAATTATAATTAAAAATTTTTAAAATTTAGTGATACTAAGTTGTTATTTCTCATGATAAGTATATTATTTGCATATACTATTGATAGAATTATTTTTTTTCATCTGAGTGTATGATGAAACAAAAAATAATCCGACATATTTTTGTAAACTAATAAAACTGATTGTGATTGAAAATTATTTTAAGTCGTGCATCATCTCTCGTAATTATTAAACTTTAATTGATTTTTTATTGTTAAAATCAGGTGACTAATTTACTTACACGGCTTTGACAATGTCATCACGGACAGAAAAATTTCACATGAAACTGATGTATTATTTGTTTATTAGAAATTTTTAGTTATTTTTCTTTGTGCAACAGAGTCATTTTTTTCAAATTGAGAAGATTTCCTGTAGTTAACAACAAATATTTATGAAGGTCAAAGTATTAGTTTTAAATTTTCATCAGAGTAGAATGTATTTATCTCTTTCATTATATTCCGATGTTATCTTTAATGAGGTAATATAAAAAAAGGATTTATTATAATATAGTAAAGAGAAAATAAAAGAGAAAATTAGAATACACAAGTACAACTAATTGATGAAATATATTGCATGATCATTTGACTTCGTAGGAGATGTTTATCAACTTTGAAATCTAGGGTGGTCAGTCAAGTCTTCATGGCTTGATTCATCTTTAGTTGAGTTCATCATAGACTTAAGGGCTACCAGCTCAATTAGGCTTGAGATATCTTATTTTTTAGATAAATCTCATTTTCTCTAGAATTGATTTGATTTATATTAGTTAGTATCTATGCTTTCTCTTTGTTGGATGTTCATGTAGGGTTCTAAAGGAGTATAAAGAGTAAGGGATCTGCACGTACCCCTTGGTGATTATTCTGCTTTGACTCTTTAAAGAATGAGTCACTCAAAAAATATGTTTGAAGAAATATAACTTGTAATCCATTTGGTACAAGTTTTGTTTGGGTACTTAAGTAATCAATACTTTCTCTTGATGATATTTTGTCATGTATTGATGTTAGATTTTGAACAAAGTATTCTAAAAAATCTTGGGAGATAAATTGAATAACTTTGTTACATGGTATAAAATCTAAAAAGGCATATGATGAGAAAATACAAAAAAAAAATTATTTGATTGATAATATAGTTTATGATTAATATCATATTCTTCCAAAAATATTTAAAAATATTTTTCTCATATAAAAGTATCATATTTTCATCAAATATCTTTTATTTTTCTTTATAATTATATATTATGGGGTGTGCTATCATAAGATACATAATGTATGATTTTTCATCAGTATGATAGGTGTTTAAACTATCATACAAATTTATCTCTTTGCAAATTTAAGGTGTCGCCGATTTGAGGTTAAAATCTAAGGTATTCTCATTTTTAGTTTTTATATTTTTATTAATTTGATTTAACTTTGTTTATAAAATATTAAAAAATAAGAAAAAAATATATTATCTTAAATTAAAAAGAAATAATTAAGTAAATTGTATAAAACTTAAATAAAGATAATGAAATATATATTAATGACCTAAGAAGCATAAACACATATGCGACCACAAAGATATGACATGGCAGGATGGAGGACATGACACATTTTGAAAAAATAAGTAGCGATATGACAAGGACATGATATAATATAATAAACTAAAAATAATTATTCTTACAAATATTATCTTTAAAAAGTAATTTAGATAAATAAACAAGTGTTCAAATATTATTTTTGGATTTTATAAATATTCAAACATAAACATAAGTAATGCTAAAATTAAAGAATAATATTTCATTATGAATTACATTTAATAGTTTCTAATTCAGGTTTATCAAGAGAGATTCACAATCTCAAAAATTCAAGAGAGTCAAAATCTTCTTCCTCTAATATTTCATGTTTTAGATTCATCTTCATTATTGTTTGAAGATCTTTTTGATAGAAGACAGATTGTTATGAATATAAATCAAGTTATCAGCTCTTTATGATGTTAATTTGTTTCTCTTCATAGAGTTAATGAAATTATATGTGTTCTAATTTTTTCCCAATATGAGAATGAAAAAGATTGCCATATCAAATTAAATGTAATATATTGAAGTATTGGTGTGAGTGTTCCATGAACAATTCATCATTTAATAAGACTTATGTACTACTTGTTATTGATAGAATCACTATTAGAAAAATCTTTCAAGCATGCAGAAAAAGTGTTATACTCATTTGTTTGCTTCATTTCAATTTCATTAATACATTATTGATTATAATACATTGAAGTTTAGTTATGATATAATGAATAAAATATTAAATATTATAGAATATCATTTATGCTTAAATTATGAAAGATTATAAGTTAAACTTTTATGATTATCTTGGATTTAAGGTATGTTACATTTAGTATAACTTTCCACCAAGATTATATTCATAATATTAAAAAACCTGTAAGTATAAAATTTAAAATGATTCATATAAGTTTAAATATTATAAAAATTTATTATTTTTAATTAAAACTCAAATAGTTAACTAATAAATCTAATTTAAATCTTGAATTTTTCATAAAACTTTTTTTTTGAATCTTGTCAGTGTTTGCTAATTGAAGCACCTCATATATTGGATATGTAAAGCTAATGATATAATTTATTTTATTATTTCAAGAATTCATTTAGGATTTTATTTTTTATTTCTTTTGCTTTCATAATATTATCTTCTTTATACATCTCTCATTCTTTATTAATCACTAATTATTCCAAATCTCTTTTTTTTGCTTTAAATTGTTAAAGCATAACAATAGTTGAAGTAAAATATATATTTACCATTGAAAGTAACTTTAACTTGTAATGATTATTAAATATTAACGATTTTATTGTGTGAGTCATCATAAAATTTTTGATGAATAATGTATCACTTAAAATATGAGAGATTCAATTACATTATTCCATTGCATTATCATATCTTTTGTGTGTTGATAGTGCACATATGTTTGTTAAAGTAAAATTGAGAATATGAATCACACATAAGATCTAAAAGATATGTTGAAATTTTATTTTCATAATGTGTCATGTTGTTTTGCAGGCTTTAATATTTTTAGTATAACTTCAACTATTTTTCAAGGACTATCTTTTATATAGTGTTAATCAATAAATCAATTATAAATTGTCTCTCTTTAGTCTTCTCTTCATAATTTATTGCTTTCAAAAATATTGATTCACCTTTTGAAATTGTCATGAACATGATTTTAATAATTAGTCTTCTTTGAGCATTTAATCATTCATCATTGGAAATGCTCATTTCTTATTCATTCTAAGCATTCTTTATTAGTTTCAATAGATTCTCAATATTATTCTTCTTTCTGTAATAATATAGTTTTTAATACATTATAATTTGGTGGGACATTATTTAGAAGTTGACTTGTATTTTTAAAGGTATAAGTATAATAAGAATTTTTATCAAAGTGAAAAAACAATCATACGGTATAAAACTTTCTAGATATTTCACTATCGACTATTTATGTACACTCATATTGAATATTTTTTGAATTGTTTCATTAGATTTTTTTTTTTTGGATTAATAGCATTAGTACTAAAGGAAGAATTCTAAAAATTAGACATACTAATGCATGATGCGTGTAAAAGAATTTGCATAAGATAAAATTGTTTCATCATTTATTCAACTTTTTTTATCATTCATATTTCAATTAAATTTGTATTTTTTACTTTAGTACAAGATATAATCACTATCCTTTTAATTTTTAACAGGTGATCATTGATTATATAATATTTTCTCTTATATATTTGTCTGCAAAAATTTTATTGAAAAATAATATTTTTGCCTCTTTTATCCAATTTTGTTTCCCTCGTCATGTACCTCTATAATGAAGAATTGTCATCTTGATTATATTGTTGATCATTTTAAGACTTATTATTATTACTCGTATAATTAATAAAAAAAATATTAATCATGCATTTAAATTAACATTTCAACATTTTTTGAAGTTTGATTGACATGAGGTGTCCACGTCGTGTCATTATTGTTGTTGATTTGTACGAGGTGACTCCAAATATATTAATTATACGAGTTGATTTTCTCTGGATGTTTTATCTGGATGTTTAGCACTTCTCTGGATGTCATTATTGTTGTTGATCAATTTAAATTAACCTTTCAAGGCTCCTATGTTTTCTCTAGATGTTTAGCATTTCGATGTGTTGTGCGTGACATGTCGTCATTGTGTTTTTTGAGGAAGATGAGCAAAAGTTGATTTTTTAATCCTCTCCTTCCAAGTTGTCTATACTATATATTACGTCTTTGACCTATTGTATGATCAATGATATACTACATGGCATATCAGATATGTATCTGACATGCATCTAATACACAGACACTCCTTAAGGTTGGCATGTCCGTGCTTCAGAGCTAATGACTTGGTAGTTTGATTTGTGAGATGGTTGCATGCCTCTTTAGAGGTTTTGAGTTTGGTCTCAATGAGCTACAAAATATTTGTTGATATAGAAAAATGTGTCTTTTGGGGTATGTGTGGTTGGGTTTGAGGCTCAATTTGGTTTAAGCATCCCACTTAGTTAAAAATAATAATAAAATATTTGTATTTATCTCGTGTTTTAACTTTATTAGGTCTCTATCTGTTAATGTGGTGTGAAAGATAAGAAACACTATTATGCTTTCTAAGTGACAAGCCTCATAGTAAATATTTCAAATACTTAGTAATTAATTATTAAGTTAAATATTATAATAATAAGAGTTTTGTAGGGCACATAAGAATATATAAGAACACAAAATAGATAATATATCAAGTTAAATATTATAATAATAAGAGTTTTAGATAATTTGTTATCTATTACAATATTATATAAAAAAGAAAACATAACAAGAGTTATTATTTATGCTGTGATAAGAATAATTTTGAGTTAATAAACATGAGTTCAAAGTAAGAAGATGCGTTACAAGAATCGTTGTACTTGAATGAATGAAAATCTATGTTGTTTTAGAGAATAATTTTGTATACTCTACTAATTTATTATTGTCCATAACAAAATTAATGGAAGAGAGAAAAATTAATAAATTGAAACATTGTTTGGCATTTATCTAGTAAGAGTTATAGTGATGAAACTGTGTGTCTCACTTTAAAATTCCTTCAAATAGATAGTATCATGGTGGGGGTATTCATTGCAAGTCTAATACTAAAATAGTAATTAAATTTGTGCTTGAAACCTGATTGTGATGTTATTTGTTTAGATAATATTTCTCAATTATTATATGTAATTCTAAGGTTTGTGATCTTGGATGACATTTTAAATTATCAAATTTGTGTGATGCTATTGATTCTATAGATAACTAAAGAAATTACAAGAATTAAGTATTCATGATAATATTTTATTATTATTATTATTCAGTTGAATTGAATGCACATGATTTGAGTTTTTTATAATGAATAAGTCACGTCAATCAGATAGTATCACACATATTTGTATCAATATATGTAGTAATTGGATCATTGAAATAACGTATAGTTCCAAAGAAAATTTTTAGTACTCATTTCTAGCTATTTGGAATTAATTAGTGCGTTGTGAAGACTTTTGAGTGAGTAATAATTTGTTTTGCAATCCTGGTTACTCTAATATGAGAACATTATTTTGCTTCATATAATTTGTTATGTAGTTTTAAAAAGTTGTGTATCATAATAACTTTCTTATGTGTATCATAACAGCTTTCTTAAGTGTATCATATATTATGTGCTAGATTATAATGTCAATAATGACTAAGAGATTTTTAAATGATTGAGGGAGTAAGATAAAGGAAAAGATTAATTAGATTACATTCTTAATAATGTAACTTATATTATGTGCATCATATTTACTAGAACGTTGCCGATTAAATATTTGGATTTTTAAAATTTGACTAGAAATTAGGGTTGACTAGAAATTAACAATCAACATGGTGGTGCCTACAATAGTCTTTTATTAAGAAAATTGATTTATGTAACATGGAAGTTCATATAAAAAATATAGGTAGGGATAATGGTTGAATCAATATATGTAATAATTGGATTACTCAAAAAAAAGTTATAGTTGTCAAGAAAAATTTGAAGTACTAATTTCTTGTCATTAGGGATGAAATAGGTAGTATGTTGTGAGGACTCTTAAGCGAGTCTGATAGTTTGTTTTGAAATCTCAATCACTCAAAATGCAAGCCCATCGTTTTACTTTTTTCACTTTCACACAATTAGTTATGAATTTTTTGAGGGTATCGATAGTGCTTAATGTGACTGAGAGAATTAGTTATCAATTTCATAAGAATTGTGTGATAGTTGGATCATTCAATAATGAATTAACTATTGTATGAGTTAAATAAATATACTTGGTCATAGTAAATATACTTAAATTCTATGATTTACACATTATTTTATGTGATGATATGTCTTGGAGTTTGGTTTATGTTGTGTTTAATTATTGGATGAGTAGAAAATTAATATAAAAATATCTATGTACTTTCTTGGCACACAATGTGATTATACTCTCTTGGTCTTTTACTACCAAGAAAAAATTTCTCATACTTATTTTCTCGGTATTCATTGAGATAATGTGTTATTAAATTCATTTGTATTTTTAGCTTTGTGAGTGTCATACTCGTGATACTAATTTTTAGGGTTGTCACCACCATACATATCTCCCTCATTTGTATGTATCCCGTGACATACTAGTCATTGTCTGTCACTGTCGACATATGACTTACATACTATGATGATATTCTTAAATATAATGTTTCATTTAATGCATATATTACTCCAAATCCAAATTTTCAGGCGAGGCTCGCCGAGTCCTGAAAGGGTGAAGATGTGTGACGACGCGATAATGCACTGTCAAAATCCTAATTTTTAAAAAAATTAGGATTTTGTCAGACGCAAACAGGGCCCCCGGTAGTTTTTGGGCCATGGGTCCATGCTGGGCACGACATGGTTACAGAAACCATGCTGGGACATGCACGACACGGTTACAGTACCATGTCGTGCCGGCCCAGCTAGAGGTGTCAAACGTGCCGGGCCGGCTCGGCCCTGCACGAGGCACGACACGGTTCGGCCGTGTCTGGGCCGGCCCGGCACGTTTTTAAACCGTGCTCGGGCCCGTGCCATGCCCGGGTTAGGAACAGCCCGTGCCGTGCCTGGCCCGGCACGGCTCGTGCCTTGGCACGGCACGCCGGCACGGGTTCGTCCCGTGCCGTTCACGCAGGCACGCGTGGCAGGCGTGTGGCGTGGCGTGACCCGTCCGACCGTCCCCTGGCCCCCCCGCCCCGGTAAAAAGACCGCGGGTCGGGTCTGATTGGACCCGACCCGTGGTCCTGACTGCCAATACCCGACGTCCATGTACCCGACCAATCCCAACGGCCAAAAAAAAAAAATTTTTCAAACATCACAGATTTTCAGCCGTTGGATTCGCCTCCAACGGCTAGGGGGCGGAATCCGACGGTCCTCGTGATTCTGCCCCTTAAAAATATTTAAAAAAATCAAAAAAATAATAAAAAAATTTCTTTTTTTATAAAAAAAATACTTTCTTTAGCCTATAAATTCTACTCTCCTCCCTATTACATTTATGTTTTTCAAAAATATATCTCATCTCAAAACTCTCTCTCTCACATAAACCGTGCATCTCTCTCTCGGGCCTCGAGATTTTGATTTCGGCTTGGATTTTCGTGAAACTCTACTTGAGTTTTGAACATCAAAGCTTCCTGCGGTGCACCTTGCACGTGACTGACCTCATTGTTTTTACCGGGTAATTTATTTTACGTTTTTTTTTTTACTTTCTCTCTCTAAAGCTTCTCTCTAGAAAAACTTAGGAAAAAAACAAAAAAAAATGACAAATCTACTTGACACGTATTTTAATTTGGAAAATGAAAATGTTAGTGTTACACAGATGTCTGCGGCTGCTGAAACTTTGGTTTCTCCAGTCGTCTCAACCTAAAGTTCTAAAAAATAAAAAACTAGGACTTCTGTAGTTTGGGCTCATTTTAAAATCATAACAAGTAAATGTTAGGGGTGAGGAACTTGAAATGACACAGTGTAAATATTGTATGAGACTTTTAACATGCAAGAGTACATGTGGGACTGGGCACCTTAAGAGGCATGTCGAATTATGCACCAAAAAACATGGACCCTTAGATCCGAGGCAAACCCAACTTGACACTATATTTTTTGAGTCTAGATCGAGTTCAGTCTCAAAGTTTACTCCCTTCGTATACTCCAGCGAGTTGGGTAGGGACGGCATGATCAGGCTCATCACATTGATAGGTCTTCCGATCAGATTTTCGGAAGATCCAAGGGTAGTGCGCATCATGCAGACTTATTTTCAGCCTTCCTATCGTAGGATTCCTAGGTCCACATCTAGGAATGACATACTAAAGATATATAAGTTAGAAAAACAAAAAATAATTAAGGAATTTATGGCATATAGTGGAGTGGTGTCCGTGACGTCCGATATATGGATATGTCACGATGATTCTTCTTATGCATGTCTCACGAGTCACTATGTAGATTCTAACTGGATAATCAATAAAAAAATATTAGAATTCACTGAGATTTTTCATTCTCATGATGTCCCGGCCATTTTTGAGTGTATGATGAAAATATTTAGGGAATATAAAATTCAAAATAAAATTTTTAGTGTCACTTTCGATAATGCTGCTAATAATGGAGTAGCGATCAATATGTTTGTTAGGAATATTAGAGACGCACCATTAGGAGAGATCTTTCATGTCAGATGCATGTGTCATGTGATTAACTTGATAGTTCAAGCGGGTATGAAGGTGTGTTCCCCCGTGTTGGAAAATATACGCAATGCACTCAAGTATATTCGCAATCCTCGTAGACTACAAGAGTTTGGTAATCTCTGTTTGTCTGCGAATCTTAAGAAGAAGAAATTTCAATCGGATGTGAGACATCATTAGAATTACACGTACCTGATGTTGGAATCATGTGTTGGATACGAACACGTGATATCCGACTACGTCAATAGTAAGGGTGACGAACTTATTATTGACGACACTGACTGGGCTTCAGGAATTTCATAAATGAAATTCCTGAAGATATTTCATGACACGACGAACATGTGTTCGTCGGTTTATACGCCCACCACTTGCATTGCACTCCGGTGCATATGTAACATTATTTACATGTTTAGGAAGTATCGAGCTGACCCGACGCTTAGCCATATGGTTGCAGAGATGGAGACCAAGTACTTGAAGTACTGGTCCACCATTCCATCTCTTTATTACCTTGCTGCATGCATGGACCCTAGGGCTAAGGTGGAAGGTGTTGAAAATATCCTGACTTTCATTTCCTCGTGCATGAACCTGGAAGAGCCACCTGAAGGGTTCATTTACGAGAAGTTGACAGACCTGTTCACATACTACGATACTAGGTATGGTGGTGGTGGTGGTGAGACTGTGATTACGGACATTGATACATTGTTCGGAGATGACGATTATTCCATTAACCTAGCGAGGGGAAAACATAGGGGTGGACCATCACATAGGAGTGAGCTGTCTCGGTACTTAGATACCGATTACTGCTCAATTCTATCACATTCTGATAATAAGAATCTTGATTTATTACAGTGGTGGAAATCATATGAGTCCACCTATTCCGTGCTATCTAGGATGGCACGAGATCTACTGACTCCTCCGGTATCGAGCATAGTATCGGAATCTGCTTTTTCTGTTTCAGTGAACGTGATTTCGGATAGGAGATCGAGATTACGTCTAAATATGGTTGAGGCATTGGCATGTTTGAAGGATTGGGAGGAATCGAGGTTTAGCATCCATGATCGTGCTGAAGCTGGGACTGAGACAGACACTGTAGTCGCATCCACATCCACTACGATGACAGAGGAGCTGATTGCCGATGATGATGATCCATATGATACTGATCTTGATATTGCGGCTGATAATACTCATGATATGCTGCTTAACGATTGATGCTTATCTGTTGTTTTTTTTCGATGTTATTTTTATTCATTGTATTTATATGCTTTGTCTGTACTTTGTGCTTGTGTTGAAACTTATACTTGTTTTGTTCGGACCATCGGTTTCAAATGCATGATTAGTAATTTTTCATTTCTGTAGTTTACTTTTTTTTAAATTTAATTTTTCCTAACATTATGGATAGATTTAATTTTTTTATAATTTAAATTTTATTTTAAAAATTAATAAATTTAATTTATAAATAATAAATTATAAATATAAATAAAGCTATACTTAGTTGAATTTCATAAAAAAAATAATTTTCAAAAATTTGTTTTTTTTTTTAAATTTTAATTTTTAACATTTTTAAACAAAATTATATCTAATAATTAATACTCTACAGTCTATACTACATAGTGTAGAGAGTAGACTACAGTCACTATGACACATTGACACTACACTCACTTAACTTAAAATTAAGAAATATAATTTACAATATATAAATTAAAATAAAAAATACAATATTCTGATTTTTGAATTCAGAGAATAGGATTTTTGCATGGCCTCCCCTCCCCCTCCCCTCCCATACCGTGGTCCGTGACCCACTGACCCGTCCCTTCGATCCTTCCCGGTCCCGCGCCCGCCTACCCTGCCCTGCGCATGCCTCTCTCTCACGTCTCACCCTCAGCCATGCGGCTATGCCGGTATGCCCTGGCGGTTGGCGCCCGGCCTGTATTGCCAGGCCGGGCCCAAGCGGGCCCGGCACGGCACTGTAGCACGATCTTGCTGGAAAAAAACGGGCCGTGCCGTGCCGGGCCGGCCCGTTTGACACCTCTAGGCCCAACACGGTAGCCCGGTTGAACAATTTAAAATTGGGTCAAGCTGTGCTGGGCTGACCTGTTTGACACCCCTAACTGAGTTGTTACTTTCTGTAACACATTGTTGCATTGCTAGGAATTTGGCCATTATATTAGTGTTGACTTTATGAGCGAAGTGCCGTAGTTTTGTAAATACTGTGATTGAGTCTTTGTTCTTTGAAACAAAAAGTCATAATAGAAAATAATTTTATAAATTATATATTTTGATGTTTTTGGTTATGTTTGGATAAGTCATGATTCTGTAGCATATCATGATTATTTCTATTGATGAGGTGTTTGGATATTGTGACGTAAAAATAATATTATGACTATTAATTAGTTTTGAGTTAGTGTGATCATGACTCTAATAATTTACATGATCATTATAAATATGTTATTTTGTATAATGTTTATATTAATTTGATAGTAGAGTCTTGTCGTAAAAAAAATGTATTGATTATTTTGGTAAAGCTCTGACTAACAAAAGATATCATAATTTCTTAAGATTAATATAAAGGGAATATATAAGTTATAAGTGTTGACAAGAGAATTATCATGACTCTTTATTATTTTTTTTTCCTACAAGTCTTTCTGTATCGAATCCATGAATTTCACTTAGATTGTTTGTGATTTTAATAAATATTCATCCCTTTTTTTTCAAATTAGATTTTAATAAAATTTTTTTGATAATCATTAGTATTAATGCAAATATTTTATAATTTATTCCTCAAATAATATCATTTATTTGGTATTTTGAATATTTAACAAACTCACACATTAAAAATATTATTCATTTTTGAGTAATAAATTTTTCTTTAAACTTCCACATCAATATAAAATACATCAATGATAATCATTATTTTGACATTAGGATTAAGAATTTTGCGATATGTTAGTATCTATTTATTCATCACAAAGTAGAAATATCTTAGGTTGTTTCTTTATTTGTATTATGCTTAATAACTTTTCAATATCTTTTAAACAACACTAGCTATACCTTCTTTAGTATCTATTTTTGTCCAGAACCAATTGTTTAGGCTAGTTTCTCGATATAATGTTTTTCTTTGATTTGTCTTTTTTGATTTTTTTCTCATAATCAACATCTTTTTATTAGTATATTCAACCATGGATGTTGTGACTTTGAGAAATATCATGATATTGTTACATTTGGCTTTCTGTAAAATATTACGACTTGTTGTATTTATGTGACTTGTGAGATATTTCTTTGGATCATATTGGTCATGATTTTAATTCATGTCATGACTTCGATCAATATTTCCATAGGAAAAGTCATGATATTCATTGAAGTCATAATTTTTTTTCATCATATTTTTAATGTTCATCATATTTTAGTTTTTGTCTATTTATTATAAGTGCCTTTTTTTTTAAATGATCTCATTTTAATTGTTACATATGATGTTTTGGCAGTGATTACAAATGGTCAATACTATTGGGATTTCAATATTTCAAAAAATAATTTAAGATGAGAGTAGAAAATTTATTATTTTTCTCACTTAGAACTCATTTCTATGTAGATTATTGTTGTACTATTTTTTTTTTTTATTTTTTCTTTGTAAATCCTAGTATTGTTATAAGTTTTGTTATGTAATTCTTTTGAAAAATTGACTAGTAAATGATGAATCTTTATGAAGATGAGTCCGTCAGGGGATATTCCTAGAGGATATTTCATTTAACCTTTAAGATCAATCCTTATCCATTTATATTTTTTTTCCATTCTTTTCTTGATCTTCATATTGAATGTTCTTGTTTGTGTATATATTTGTTGTTGATATGGAAGTATCTACTTACACTAAATCTCATGATTTGTTAAATATACTCCAAACAATTTGTTACACAAAATGGCTTCATTCATTGCTTATAATGCATCATGGTGTGCCGAACAATGTGAAGATATCATTTCCTAAGAAACTTAAAATAATCTTTAAATTTATTGCTCATGTCAAAAATTGTACTTTATTGTTCAACATTATTTTATTTTGCCTAAATATGTTATCCAATCTTTGGCACATATCATATCGTCTTATCATGTTTTGATAATTTTATTTTCTCTAAAATGTCACATATCACTATGTAAAACAAAAAGTGATATTTTAAGATAATCTATGTTTGTTCCTTTTCTAGTATACATTTCCTTTTCATTTGATTCTCATATTTTATGAATAACAATTAAGGTAACCATAGGTAATTTCTCCTATCATGTAACAAAATTTTATTTTGTTGTTACTTGATAACAAATGGGATGAAATTGCCTGGTGGATAATTTATGAAATTAGTGTATCAGTTCAAATGTGTTTTCAACATCAAATTATGTTCATCTTAGAAGTTTCAAAAACATCAACTTTTTACATTTTTCTTGTCAGATTCCAAATCAGATAAATGATTGGTTATTATATATTGCTCATCTTCTTGTCTTTTATTTCTATGTTAAATTCTTAGAGCAATAAGATTCATCAAATTATTCTTGATCCTATTTCTTTCTTTGTCATTAAGTATCACACAAATGCATGAACATTGTAAATCATTATTTTTTCACCTAGAATATGTGGTTGAAATTTATCGTGATAAAATACCATGACTAATATTTATTTTTTAGTGATCATGTATGTAGCTCACTTGCACTTATTTAATGGGTGGCTAATGTACGAAAAGATTCTAAAGTTTGTCTCTTTTTAGCCCTAATTTAGCAATAAGAATTCTCATACATAGAAAAGTCATCTGTGAATATATTCATACTTTTCTCATTGAGATTATTATAAATTGTATCCATGGGTCTCTAAAACATAGTTAGAGCATTGCAAAGATCAAATGATCCACCTAAAAAGAAAATATTTTATAGAGCGAGCGAAAGTGATTTGGTCCGATGGGTTAATCAAAATCTATCCGTTTTCCAAATACTCATCTAGAAAGCTACATAAAGATTGTTCTGAAATTCTAGCTAGAATTTGATTCATAAATGGCGAGGGGTAATGATTATTTATTATTTTCATGTTCAATTTATACTAATTAACACATATTTGTCTTTCTGTATCTATTTTTGTTAAAATTATGTCCTCACTTATAGCTTTGACTATTAAAATATCTTTTCTGACACTTTCTTTGATTTTTATCTCATACATGTATATTGATGTATTGTTTATTTAGAGTAAAAATTTAGGAAATGCATTTGGATCTCGTACTCTTTTTTACTTATCCAGAGGCCTATATGTGAATCCAACTAGGAGAGAGTATCATATTTTAATTACTTTGGAACTTGTTGGGTTTTTCTCTAATTACATTCTCATTGAGTCATAGACTTGTAATACATATTAATGTGTTTATAATTTAATCCCGGAAAGAGTGAGATTTTCTTGAAATGGATATCTTCGTCGAGTCCATTTGACTTGGTCCTAGAGATCATTCTCATAGAAGGGAACACATGTTGCCTGTTTAGAGTGGAGTGTCCTGAAAAGTCAAATGATAGTGTTATTAGCTCTTTTGTTTTTAATTTTTTAATTATATTTTGAAAGAAATAAACAAGTTATACTTACTATTTTATTTTACAGGTATTATTGTGCTTATTTTTCTTCTAGTTACTTCTTATTAATTCTCTTGATAATATGATGATACCCAAATTTTTTTATGAGATATTATTATTACACCTAGGATGATACCAGACCAGGCTATAATAGAAGAAATAAATATTTTTCACTCTAATGAGATTTAAATTTGTATATCAATATTTATGAAGATATGTTGTAAGCAGTGTATCAGTGTTTATAGAGAAGATTAATTTGGAAGTGAGGTCGGATCATCTAAACGTGAGAATTATAAGATTATCAGAATACATTCTCTCTATTACTCAAGATGATATATATTTTTTAAAATAATCTTATTTCTTAAAAAAGTATGCTGAGATCATTGTTATGACTTGTATTTATATCACATTAATTATTTTATATATATATATATATATATGTATGTATGTATGTATGTATGTATGTATGTATGTATGTATATAGACACGCACGCACACAACAATTTAAAAAAAGATTTAACTCTTTTTTTAATTAATTTTTGTATATTATATATAACTAATCTATCATCTATGCAATAGTTTGATAAAGAGTATTATAATATTTTTTTTTTGTTTTCTTTTTTTATTTGTTTTCATGATAGGAGCATTTAACTTGTATATATATATATATATATATATATATATATATTTTGTTTTCATGATTGGAGCATTTAACTCGTGGTCATCTTTATATATTATTTATCTTTTTCATATACCTAGCTTTAATTTTTTATTTATAATTTTGAGAGTTTTGTATTATATTCTTCTTGCCATAGGAGTATAGGTTTTAAATATGAAGTTCATTATCAGTCATTTTAGGATGATTTTTGTGCTGATTTGGCATAGATTTGCAGTGCAAAGCTATTTGTCATCCATCGACTTCACACATTGAAGTTGTGAATTAATTATTTGGGCAAGATGTTTATATTTGCCGCCCATCTTAAGTTGGCACCCGCTGGTAAGAAAAGAATTTGGAAGAAGATGATGATACGATGATACTTATTCAAAAAGATTACTAGAATCAACAAGTCATGACAAAATTAGCATCTAGAGTATAGATTCTTAGGTTGGCTTCCAACCTAAAAGCTTAGAAGCCAAGCTAAGAGAGGCTTGCAGGGGTCATAAGCTTCATCTCGCAGGCGATGAGCTTGGCACTGTGAGCGAGTCCAGGCTCTTGGGAGAATCAAAATAGTGGCAGGATGTTGATGAGAAGATCAAATATCACTTGTATTATTCATATGAACAAGTTCTTCAGATTCATGAAGATCAGAGGTGTGTGTGTGTGTGTGTGTGTGTGATCTCCATGATCGAGTTTGTATCAGTCAACTCCACGATCTGCAACTGGAACATATCCAGCTGAACATGTATTTTCACAATGTGATTGCCTCTGAAGTTTGTATTTTGAATTCAGGCATTCCTTGGACGGAAGAAGAACACAGGATGTTTTTAGTTGGCCTCCAGAAATTAGGCAAAGGAGATTGGCGTGGAATATCAAAAAGTTATGTACATTCTAGGACTCCAACCCAAGTGGCCAGCCACGCGCAGAAGTATTTCATCAGACAAACTAACGTGGCTCGGAGAAAGAGACGATCCAGCCTCTTCGACATGGTCACTGATGCAGTATGCTTTTCCCTTGCGTGTGCTGACAGCTGCGTGTTCTTTCCGGGACAAACAACATGGATGGTGCATGATGTGGTGTTGTTTTCCATTTCAGGTTGCAGATTCTCTGCCGCTAGAGCATGATTCGTCATCTTCTCTCGCAGGAGAACTCGATAACAGAGACGAGTCATCGCCGTCGCTGGACCTGTCTCTCGTCCCGCGATGCGGCGATCCCATGGAAACCATCCGTCAAGAAGCAGTCGAAGAAAAATCTGACCGAGTCATTGCCGAATCAAACGGCCGCCGAGCCAACGCCCCCGCCGGTGAGATCTGCCCGGAAATCACCGTCTCTTCTTGCGAGTACCTCCCCTACATCCCGGGATTTTTTCCGGCCTACATCCCCATCGCGTACCCTTTCTGGCCTGCTACCAGCATGCTCGCCCATGACGATGCTTCGGCCTCGGCCGTGCCTGGCCCGATGATTGTGAAGCCAGTTGCCGCCGTGCCCAAGGAACCGGTAAATGTGGATCAGTTGGTCGGCCTCTCGCATCTCAGCCTTGCAGACGCCGAAGCCGCCGGGAGGAGGCCTCAAGAACCTTCCCCGCTCACGCTGAAGTTGATCGGCGAGCCCTCCAGGCGCCAGTCTGCCTTCCAAGTAAATTCCCAAGTTAGCAAGTCCGACATGACGTCTGCCGGTTCTAGTCCTCCCATCCAAGCATCTTGATGCCGTTAGTTTTTTACTGTTGAAGTTATAATTATATTTTATTTTTTATTATTTCCCTGGTGGCTTTCAGTTTATTGTAGCCTAGCTTACACTTATTCGAGTCTGGCATATTTGTTGTATAACAAATTATAAATAAAAAAAAGGGGGGGGAAGGGACATTGTTATATATTATATTTTTTTTTTCTTAAATCTTTTTTTTTATAATTATTATTAATTTTTTTTTTATTTTTTTTGGGTTCAATTTATGTTATACATGCTAGTCAGTGTTTGTTAATTGCTTATATATTAATTCGTGTGTTTGCTACATAATTTAACTTTTGGTCACGACTCACGCAGATAAAGTTTATAATATAAATTTTGTGAAATATGTATCATTATTTTATGAACAATAAATATAATTTATGAAATAGTTAAATAAAAAAAAAAATTTCTTGAGCTTGTGCTGATTTTTCAGCTTTGAATTTTCTCTCTTTTTTTTTTAATATATATTTTTTGATTTTTAAATTGTAAATTGGCTAATGTTATTTTTTGGGCCATTTGTATTTTCAATTTGTTATTTCTTTTATTAATCACATCACTGTATTAATCATCTTTAACTATGAATTATGTTGAACATTAGAATCTCTTTAAATTACTATTTAGTAAATTAATAAATAATTTAAATTAATATCCTTTGTTAGTCTCGATTTAAATTACTTTAAAATTATTATTTTTGATAAGATAATATCAAAATTAATATCATAAATTAATTTTTTTAAATTACATATCATAAATTAATTCATAAATTATTATTTTTTTAAAATTTTTTTAAAATCAATATCATAAATTTATAAGAGTATACGATAATATACTCTCATTAATATCATAAATTAATATTTTTTTTAAATTACAAATGTTCATTATTTTTGGAGGTCTAACTTATTATATAATATTCAGTATATCATTTCTAAAATAAATGATTTTTATTGTTTCTCTTATAAATTAAATATGATTCATTGTTTCTTAATAATAAATAATAGGATGAATTTATTTTTTATATTAATTCAACAAATATGATAAATAAATCAGTTTTAAGTTGAACCTTTTTAAATTTATCTAATTAAAATTCAACTTTATTGAATTTTAAAAATACTCTCTGAATTAATAAATATTAATTTATTGAATAACTAATATTTCTGTAAAATAATAAAATCTCATTATCCCAATAATATTAATTTCTGGAGATTTTACCGTCGTCTGATTGGTGAGATATTGAATTCATGATTACTTGTAGGTTGTGAGTTCAATCCCCATGCATTATTATCAACTGCTAAGAAAAAGAATCATGCCTCCTGGTATATGGGTGAATTATCCCGGGCCCAATTAGGCCCATAGTTCTCACCTAGTTAAAAAAATTAGTCTTTTCTCTAACTCAGTGATGCAATAGAGAAGCAAATAAAATGGTTGAAGTCACAAGATAAAACACAGTGTTGCTAAGTTATTATTGATTGAAGACAGCAACAACATAATGATGCGTTAGAGATTGTATCGACATGTTGACCAACAACATGACTTGGGTGTAATAAGTGGCTTGTTATAGCATATCATATTGATGCATTGCCCAAAGATATAATTAGGTTGGAAGAAGAGATCATTTATAAAAGTATTAACGCATTGATCCATTGAAATATGTCAGTGCATCTAATAGTTGTTTGTTCTCAATACACGAGGATTGTTTGATTTTGTTTATGTTTCTTATTTAATTGAGATATAACTAATAAGGGGATGGACGACAAGATAAAATCAAAAAAAAAAAAAAAAATACAACACAATGTTTCTAAGAGATTGTTAATTTTTCAAAACACTAAAATTGAAGACACAAAGAGTCTATTTAATTCCTTGTGCATACCAAAAATGAAAAATATTGAAAATTGTTTGATGCATAAAACTTAATCCATGAATATTAAGTATATGCTATATTCATGCACATAGGGCTTGAGTACAAAAATATTTCGTGTATGAAGTGTAAATACTTTTAATCATAGAGCATTCACTAGCTATGATGTGTCTGTCTGTTTTTTTTGTACTAAACTATAGTACAACTTATAGAATAGATCATGTTTGTGTAAGGTCATAGCATTCACTAGTTAAGATAGCCTCACAACATATCGAGGTATCATCGATTGTTTTAATGCATACAACATTTAGATTGTGTTTTAATTAATAGGGCTTAGGGACATGAGCAAGGCTATCCTTGTCCTATACTCATAGGAGTAGCTAGTTGAGATCGAATTCGCACCCCCAAGGAAGTGCAAATCTAGCATCCTCATCAATTTTGACTACTCATGTTATAGGTAAATCCTTCTATCATGTTTATTTCTTTGTAAGTATGTTTTCTCCTCTTAATTTGTTGTTTCTTGGTTAAAACTCATGAGTTTTTTTTTTTTTTTTTTTTTTGCTTTTTAACATAATTTTAACTAGTTTTCTTTTTTTGCTTTTGTTTCTTTTAAAGTATGTGGCTCATTATAAATTAGGTGTGAGATTTGATAACATTTAATGTTTGATACCTAGATGTTTAAATAATATTTTGATAGTAATGTTTATTTTCTAGTTTATTAGATGTTATATTAATGATGATAAAAAATTCAAAATCTTTTTTTCTTCATTATAGATAATATTTTAATGATATTCGATGGTATTTAACTAATATTAGATAATTTATTAATTGAATGAAATTTAATGATATTTGATAACATTAATATAATTTTTATGAAATTTTAGTATACAAATTAATATTTTTATTTGAAAATTCAATAATGAGTTTACTAAATCGAACAACCCTTAGAACCCATGTTCAATACTTAGAATTATCTTGCTTGGGTACTATGAGATTTAAGTAAAACATATTGTTTAGGAGATTCTTCATAGTGTGAGAGTTATATATCGACCATGATAGATGATGATATGTATATTATGGAGGTACATGCAACTGGGAGACTCGTATAAATGGTGATCTCTCATAAATCATTCATGCTTATATGATTTTGATGAGTGAAAATTTTAAGAAGATATATGTTTTATTGTCATGAGTATGATGCTCATGAAGCTAAAAATACAAATTCATTTAATATCATATTATTTCAAGTCATTGAGATTATTAGAGGTTGGAGAATAAAAGTATATACTCAAAGCAATCATCAATGATAGTTGACATACTACCTAAAAGAAGTAGATATGAGATTGCTCTTTGTACTGTTTGACATATTGCTTTGGTGTTGAACTATAGAGCAGACAACAATAAGAGGATCATCCTTGGTAGTAATAGTTGATCTGATGATGGTCACATTGTATGATAACAGACCATATAGGCATTTTTATACTAACCTACCATTCATTTAATAACCACACACAACAAGAACCAAATGTTGAGAATCATCATCGCACATAAGTACATGTGTCGACCCTATATTTTGAGTATATTCCCTAAGAACAAGTACATCTATTCAACTCATACAATTGTTAGTTCATTGTTGATCGACCTAACTATTAAATAATTTCAATGGGATCAATATCTAGACTCACATCTATTTTATTACTTATAAGACCCATATAATTATAGAGTTATATTGATCTAGAGATCATCGCTCAACTAAATTTTGTAATAATGTAAAATAACTATAAGTTATGGTACCCTTATAAAGCTACAACAAGTTTTTGGTACTATTATTAATGATTATCTTATATAAAGTTGATTTGTTAAATTGAGTTGACATAACTATCATTGCAAAATAATAATTCTATTTCAAGTTGTATGAATATGATTTTGTTCTTTGTTTATATTGTATTTGTATTATGAGTGTAGTCTCTTTGTTTTTTTTTTTTTTGTTATTTTGTAGCCACCAAAGAATTAAATAAGCAAAACTTCTTGGATTGAATTTTACTATCTCAATCCATAAATTGAGAGAACAATATAAGCACTTTTGAGATAAAGAGTTGAGAGAGAGGTGATGGAGGTGAATGGATCTAATAGAAGCAATCAAGGTGGTGAAAGACAAGTTGTCAAACATCCCAATCTTGACTATACCTTGAGAGATAATTGGAGACATATCTTAAAGGATATTTATTCAAGGATTCGGATACAACTAGTGCAAGCTAATTAGTTTGAGTTGACGTTGAGTTTGTTATCTATGATTTAAAAAAGAATCAGTATAGTGAGAGAAAATTGGATGACCTAAATAGCCATATCACAAAATTTTTAGAGCTGTGTAATATGGTGAAGATACATTAGATTGATTCGGATTAAGGTTTTTTTCCTTTTATTTGAAAGACAAAGCTAATAATAGGTTCCAATATTTGTCTCGAGGTTCGATTGATAATTGGGATGAACTAGTGCAAGTATTTCTCACCATGTTTTTCCCACTTCAAATCATCTCTCAACTGAATAGTGAAATAAGTCAATTCCACAAAAAAGAACAAGAGATTTTGTATGAAGCTTAGGACCATTTCAAAAAAAAATATTTGAGGAGGTGTCCACAAGATCACAACATGACTTTTAGTTGTGGTTTCAAGTACAAACTTTTCACATTGGGATAAATTATTTGATAAGATATACTATTAATACAACCTCGAGTGATTTCATCATGAACATGTCGCTTGAATAAGCACATTTTTGGTTAAAAAGATAGTAAAGAATAACTATCAAAGTCCAAAAGATCATATAATTGGATGGAAGTAAGATGAAATACTGCATAGCAAATAAGATAGCAAAATTATTTTTAGTAAATTTGAAGCATAAAATAACAAGAAAAATAGTGTAAAATAAGTTTATGTTATGCAATAATAAGAGGAAGCTGAATTTAATCTCGTATATCAAGTGGATAGAGCTAATATTCTACAAAGTAAAGAGTATACTTCTAACCCAACCATAATGTCCTCACTCTTTACCATCCAAATTTATAGAATCACAAAAATATTTTGTATGGAAACTCTATACATGTACAATAAAATTTGAGTTAATATCAAATTAACTTTGAAAATGATTTGATGGACTATTAAATACAAAGAGCGTCAAGTTCCAACTATATTAAATGAAACAAAAAGATGAAATTATCTTCAAGATTCTCATATGGAACATATTGAAACGAGAATATAATTTTGTATTAGCAACTTATACTCTCAATATATGAGAAGAATAAAAGTAGATTACATATTGATACTAAGACAAATCCAAAAAATGATTGTTCTTTACACAAAGAAACAGTAAGGAAATAGATCGGCAACAATCCAAAATAGAAGTAGAAAAAGAATATGTGACTAAATAAGTTGTGACGTTCCCTAAGGTTGTGACATCATCCATAAATGAAGCAGAAAATATCACATCTAGCGTCATGACAAAACATGCTATAATATTTTCTAAACTCATGACATCACTAGAACTTAGAGTCAAATTCTTGCCATCAGTAGATTTAAATGAAGAAGTGGAAAAAGAAATTGAGATATAACATGTTGAAAGTAAAGATTCCCTTATGAATCTCTCATTTTAATAATGATTTAGAAAGAAAAAGATGGATGAACAATTTAAGAAGTTTATAAATATTTTTCAAAAGTTGGTGGTAAATATTCTATTTTTCAAAGCATCAGTCCAAATATCAAACTATGTGAAGTTCATGAAGGACATAATAAGTAACAAGAGGAAGTTTGAGAATAATGAGATGATAAATATGATTGATAAGTATAGTACCATTATCCAACATAAACTTCTAAGGAAGTTAAAGGATCCTGAAAGTTTTACCATCCCATACATAATTGGAGAGCCTATTTTTTAGATGGCTTTATGTGATTTGGAATCAAGGGTGAACTTGATGCCACTATCAATAGTATGAGAATTAAACCTTGGTGAAATAACTTCAATAATTATCTCACTTCATATAGTCAATTAGTCTATTAAATTTCCAAGTGGATAATTAAAAATATTTTGGTGAAAATGGGTATGTTTATTTTTCCGATTAATTTTTTTGTGTTTGACATGGAGAAAGATCAATATGTTTCATTGATCTTAGGATAACCATTTTTAACTATTAGATAAGTATTGATTGATGTCAAGAATGGAAATTCATACTTCAGATGGGCAAAAAAACAAATGAAGTTCAACATATACAAGGGATTATAAAATCTAGATTTTAGTAATACAAATTACTGGAGAATAGGTAGCCTTCTATGTACCATGATGAGATAGATGGTGGATCTCAGATGAAAAGAATTCTTAGAAGAGTTTTGACCCTAAGAAGAATAAGAAGATGATGAAGAATTTAAAATCTTGACATGAAGGAAAAGTCAAAAATGAAAATGAAGATGAAGATTGCTATAAAGTCACAACCTTTTTAAAGTTATGCTTTCATAGGACTCTAAATCATACAACTTTGAAGATGCAAAAGAAGAGGTCAAAAAGACAAATATATCAATACAAAAATATGCAGTAGCTATTAAGGAGACTCTTGAGATGGTGATGGAAATATAAGTGAAAGAAAATCTGTAGCTAATCATTGACATGATGAAGAATAAAGGCGGGACTGAAATAAATATGATGCAATATCCAAAGAAAAATAAGAAAGAATAAAGTTTTTTGAAGAAAGTTGACTTAAATGAATACCATTACTTTTCCTATAAAAACAATAACTAAAGTCATAGTAGAAGGAAACCCCGCGACTAATAAAATCCAAAGAGATATTCCAAAATCTACAACAACATAACAAGTCATGGTAATTTACAAAGAAGCCATATGCAATGATATGATATTTCCAAAGTCACACATCCATGGCTAAATATTCTGATGAAAAGATGATGATTATGAGGAAGAAATTAGGAAAATAAGCTAAAGAAAAAAACTATATCGAGAAGCTAACATAGATAGTTGAAGTTCTAGATAGAAGTGAAGATCTAAAGAATGTTTTGCTATGAATATTAAATGTAATAATACTTAGGAGACAACCCAAGTAATTTTTTTTTTGCATTTTGTGATGAATAAATACTTCACCATATGAACCATATACTTCCTAATAAATCCCAAAACTATGAATCCTATAATGAAAATAAAAGCCCACCACTATACTAAAACCTAGTCATGATTATCATAAATATATTTTCTCATAGTGTGGATGTTTTGATAGAGATTCATTATTCAAGGATGCGTATTTGTTCAGTATTCAAAATACCAAATAAATGATATCATCTGAGGAATAAAATATGAAGAGTTCACATGAATATTATTAGTTATCAAATAGATTTCACTAAAATCTTATTTTGAAGAGGAAGTGATGAATATTAGTAAAATTAGAAAAAATTTGGTTAAGATTGCTAGACTTAATGGAGAAAGTCTTGTAGGAGAGAGAAGAAATAGAGTCATAATAATTCTCTCATTATAACTTATATATACCCTCCATATTAGTCTTAAGTAATTGTAATATTCTTTCTTAGTTGTAACTCTACCAAAATAATTATGATATTCTTTGTACATCATGACTCTACCACCAAGTTACTGCAATTATTTTATTGTGCAATAAAATCATCATAGCCATGATAATTTATTGAAGTTGCAACTACACTAGCTCTATACCACTTAATGACTATGATATTATTTTTACATTATGATAGCCACGTACCCCATTGGTATAAGTAGTCATGGCATCATTTTCTATCATGACTTTTCCCTCTAGGAAGAAATTATCCTAATTATGGCTTTTTCCAATACTACAACCTTATCTTCCAAAGAGAAAATATCAAAGTTACAACAATATTCATTACAATGACTTTGTGTTAAAAAGAGTTTTTGACTTAGTCATGATGTTCACAATGCCACAACACTTCGCCCATAAAGCCAATGCCAAAACAACAAGAAATTACTATGCCATGACTTTGTACTACAAAGAGAATTTGACTCGCTCATAGAAATTTCACTGTCATGACATTATGCTCACAAAGTCAAGACTAACATCACAATCAATTACCGGTGCCACAACTTTGTATTGTAAAAAATTAAGCATAGTAATGACCATTTACAATTTACAACCCCACAATAATTATGCTCCAAAGAGGATTTAAAGAGATGACAAAATCAAAACCTCAACTTTATATCGCTACATCCAACTTAAAATATCTAATGGATTCCTAAAGTATAAAAAATACACTTAAAGAGAAAAAGAAAAAGAGAGAGAATTGAGATGAGAAAGAGAAGATCACAACAAATTTTAATCCTAGGCATCATAACCTCAACCTCAGTTAGGGGCAAAATTCAAGGCAAACAACAAGGAAAATTGATTGGAATTAAAGCTTTCTTTTTGAAAATTAATCTAGGCATTCATTAGGAACCCTGTAATCGATGAGATGACTTTTCACATATCTCACATGATTTTATTTCTAATTTCCAACTAAATTGAATTCTAGGATTGATTATATAATTATATTATGATGAATAGTTGAATTAATAAGTTTATATTTGATTTAAAATATATTTTGACATTGATAAATGTGGATGTGCTTGAGAATGCCAAATTAGGATTTTCATGAATGTGTTAGTTTATGTGTGTAAGCTATGATAGATGATGAGGTAATATATATGTCATAGAATACACTCATGTGATTCAAATAGAAATAATTGAGCGCCCTACTAATCTTAATGCTTGAGATAAACTAAATTGTAAAAATCATAAGTTTAAGGATATTAATCATTACAAGTATATTACTCACAAAGTTGAAAGTAAGAACGTATTAAAGACTAATCCATAATGTACTATATAGATGAACTAACCTTGAAATAATGTGGGGATTAAAAAGTAAAATGTCTTACCTATGAGTTTTATTATAATATGTGAGTTGTGTGTCATGTGACGGATGATAATAGGTATGTCATGAGACACATGCAAATGAGCGAGACTTGTATGGTGGTGACAATCATTTGAACAATTTTCGCTCGTATAATTTTCATATGTAAAATTCTTAAAAAGTCATATGTTTATTTGTCATGAGTTTTCTATTTATGAAGCCAAAAATGCAAATGAATTTAATATCATATTATCTCCAGTCATTGAAATAATTAGCATAGTTGTCAAATATGACATGACTCATTTCTGTGAGGCCTAGTCATGCCACTATGCCATGTTAGGCGTGACATGGTATGCATTTCATGTTGTGAGGGCAAATTCGTGTCAAGCCTTGTTGGTCCATGCTGGGTTGATTGGGTCATGTTGATTTTGGACAGGGTAGTGGGCATCCTGAAATCTGAATTGAATGTGTGCATTTAAAATATTTTGAAATTTTAATTTATATTTATGCAAAATGAAAATGAAAATCACTCAAATAAAAAAAAGAATTCATAAACATAATATCAATATGATATATAATTTAATTTGAATCATAACCAACAAAAATCTTAAAAATAAACAAAATATCATATCATATAAAAAAAATAATCCAAAATAGAACAGCATGAGTCATCATAATCAATCTGTCTATAGTATGGTATTAAAAATACACATGTAGATTATTATTATCGAGTATGCATTTGAAGATTTTTTGGTGGCCTCAATATCCTTGATCTCGATGTCTCATGAGTTATCATTTATCAGTAACTCTTTTATTTTATCTTAAATGCCCAACCTCGAATCTTCCCAATAATTCAAGCATGCAAGTGCCTTTATGATATCTAGTCATAGTCTCAATTTTCTATCTAAAATAATATTGGCTATTATAGAGAGTATAATCTAATGTTATGCTAGGATACCAGAGGGGTAAATAGATTATATATCATCTTAGATAGTACGAGATAGGTGGATTAGTATGATTTTCACTAATTCAAAATATCTAAATTCTTATTTTCATCATCTAAAATGTTGGAGTATTAATTAGTATCTAAGTACTGAGACAGCTCACTCCTATTCAACATACCAACCTGTCATATTGTTGAATGCCATGAGCCTGTGACTTTAATGAATGTCATGTCTCCTACTTCGGTATTGACTTGTCTATTTTTTTCATGAATCCCAAAAGTTATGATGCGGTGTGAAGTATTAGCTTTGTCTTGAAACTTTTCCTTGCTATTTTCATTCTATAACTCCAAAGGCACGGCATTATGCATGGTCATGGCTTTGTATTTAAGTTTCTAATAGACAATTTTATTATGTATCCCCAAAGTCACAGTGCTAGGCATAGTCATGGTTCTGCCATCTTGCATTTCTTGGCTATTTTCCTTATGTAACACCAACTTCATAACACTATGCATAGCCATAACCTTGTCTTCAAGATTTCTTAGTAATTTTTATTATATAACACCAAAATCATAGTATTATACATAGTAATGACCTTGTCTCTGAGAGATTAATCCGTAATTTATATCTCAACCTTGTCTTTCTCTATTTTTTCTTTAACTTCCTTTGAGTTGTAAACATTAGACTCCTCTGAGATTGTGATTTAGAAGAATGTCACAATTTCATAGTACGAGATAGGTGGATTAGTATGATTTTCACTAATTCAAAATATCAAAATTCTTATTTCATCATGTAAAATGTTGGAGTATTAATTAGTATCTAAGTACTGAGACAACTCATTCCTATTCAATATACCAACCTGTCATGTTGTTGAATGCCATGACTTTAATGAATGTCATGGCTCCTTCTTCGGTATTGACTTGCCTATTTTTTTCATGAATCCCAAAAGTTATGATGCTGAGTGAAGTATTAGCTTTGTCTTAAAACTTTTCCTTGCTCTTTTCATTCTATAACTCCAAAGTCACGACATTATGTATGATCATGGCTTTGTATTTAAGTTTCTAATAGACAATTTTATTATGTATCCTCAAAGTCACAGTATTGTGCATAGTCATGGCTTTGCATTCATGCTTTTCTTGGCTATTTTTTTTGTAACACCAACTTCATAACACTATGCATAGCCATAACCTTGTCTTCATGATTTCTTAGTAATTTTTATTATATAACACCAAAATCATAGTATTGTACATAGCAATGGCCTTGTCTTTGAGCAATTAATTCATAATTTATATCTCAATCTTGTCTTTCTCTATTTTTTCTTTAACTTCCTTTGAGTTGTAAACATAAGACTCCTCTGAGATCGTGATTTATACGAATGGCACAATCTCATAGTTGATATCTTTTTCTATTTTCTCATTTTTACAGCTCCAATATAATTCCTCTTCTTTATATTTCTCATATTAATTGCTATCACAGCTCCAAAATTATTCTTCAACTTCATATTATTCGTCTTCATCTGACCAATATTATCCTACAAAATCCTTCTATCAAAAATCTATTTTTTGTTGCATTGTGGTATGAAAAAGATTGTTGATTCTTCAATACCTGAATTTATCATCATCTATACTCTATAAGCCATTATAAAGATTGAACTCTACTTATTTCTTATCAACATGAAGAGTAAACTCTTTTTTCTTTATTTCAATAGAGGATTGTCCCATGACCAAAAATGATTGTCCCAATATCTAAGGTATATAATTGTCCTCCTACTTATCCAATACATTGAAATTAACTAGAAAATAAATATACCTACCTTAACTAATATGTCTTTGATGATTCTATTTGAGTACTTGATAAACATAATTGCCATTTGAAGTAGAGAGATATTAGAATAATTTTGTCGAGATTCAATTTTTATGTAATTGATAGGGGCATCAAGTTGACATTTAATCCTAAGTCGCACAATTTCTTTAGAAATGTGTGATCCTTAATAGTGCAAGGTATAGTAAAACTTATGGGGTCCTTTAAAATCCTCGGAAGTTTTCTTTGAATTATTCAACTACACATCTTGGTCATATTTAGAACTTTATACATCTCCAACCTTCTCTTACTACTCATTATATCCTTCATAAATTTCACATAGTTTAATATTTTGGTTAAATCTTAGGAAAACTATATGTACATTTCTAACTTCTAAAATATATTAAGAAACTTCTCGAAGTATTCATCTATTTTTTTTTCTAAATCAATGAGAAAATAGAAGATTAATTAGAAACTTACCTTAAGGTTTTTTCTGCTTCATACTTCTATAGCTTTTGGTAACCTTCATTCATTTCTTTATTTCTTCATTTTCTTTTTTCCCATCTTCAGTTGAAACTTAGGTTTATACTTCTTTTAGAGTTGCAACCTTATTAGATGTCATGACATCATATCTTTCATATTTCTCATTCTCTTAAGTCGGGGACACAACTTCTTGAAAAATTTAAGATTGAGCCATGAATTTTGAGAGAGTCACAATATTATCACCTCCAAAAATTCTAGAATTCTCTTTTTCAAAATATATTGATAGTTCATGAGCTATGACTTTTAGGAAAGTCATGATACTATCTTCCCCAAAAATTTCAGAATCCTTTTGTTCAGATTGCCTTGAACCTTGATAGCTCTTTTCTACTTCTAAGTAATATTGAGGAGTAATTCTTCAGATTTACTTTTATATTACTTGTCAGTTCATTTAATATTTTTTCCCTTCATTGATGATATCAATTATCCAAGATGATGTTCAATATTTCTCATCACAAAACTTATTTGATTTATCCTACTTCAAGTGCCTCCATCCATTTATCTTAGGCATTAATTTTTTTCAACTCTACTAAGATGATTTGCATTCCCTCTTTCAAACATTACCTCTCTTCCTTTCATGATCATTTTCAATTGGAACCTGAGCTTTCTTGATGAGTATATCTCACTACATTATTCTCATTATTTTTAGAAGATTACCTGATATTCTGAAACCCACTTCCATAGCTTCTATATGAAAAATTTTCATGATTTCTCATCTTTGGATTATACTGTATTGGGATATTGTTGTTGGCTCAAAATACATACTATTTGCTTTGAATTTGGTTGGTTTCTTCCATTTAGTAAATGGGGTCCAAGTAGAGGTGTCAAACGGGCCGGGCCGGGCCGGCTGACCCATTTTTTTTGAGCACGAGCATGCCTCCTTCATGCCTGGTCTGGCACGGCCCGCAGGCACGGCGGGCCGTGCAATGCCATGCCTGGCCCGCTCGGGCCTAGCCTGGCCGTACGGTTCGGGCATCGTGGGACCGCGGGTCGGGTCCAATCAGACACGACCCGCGGTCTTTTTTGCGGGAGGGGCGATTGTGGGGTCGGGCTCGGGGGACACCCGACACGGGACGAACCCCTGCCGGTGGGCCGTGCCACGGGCCGAACCGTGACGGGTCATGCACGGATCGTGCCTTATCCAGGCACGGTAATTTCCCGTGCCGGGCCGGCCGGCCTGGCCCGGTTGACACCTCTAGGTCCAAGTCCTCCAATTCACATGGATGTAAAATTATGATTTTTTCTGAAATTCTTCTCTTTTCTTTTTATGTGTCAAGTTTCAATGGTGGTGAACAAATCCAACTCCAACTAGCTTGTCTTCTCACAAATGAATAATCTGTTAAAGTTTGATACTTATTTTTTTACTAGCTTTTCAAGAAATTGCCATGCATCTTTTGGTAAGTAATTCTTAATTAACCCTTGTGACAATATTAATTATGCACCTCATCATATAGTTCATCCCATTCTAGATATTTTTGAGCTTGGAACTATAACTCAAATTTATTTTGAGGACATCTCCTCGATAACTCCTTAAAATGGTCCTAAGTATCATTTACTTGCTCATGCTCATATTGCTAGGATTGACTTATCTTGCCCTATAATGAAGATGTTATTTGAGGTAGGAAGAATTTAGTTAGAAACTCCCTCACTACTTCATCCCAACTTTTAATAAAACTCCAAAGTAAATATTATAATTAACTTTGTACCTTATCACTTAATAAAAATTGAAATAGATATAACTTTATTGCTTTTAGGTTAACTCCATTCAATATTGTAGTGTTGCATAGCTCCAAAAATATTATGATATGTCTATTAGTATTTTCTAATGTCCTTCTACTATACTAGTGATATTAAACCATAGCTTTAAGACTTAAGTTTTATGGAAAGTAATTATCTTTTATCAGTTAAAATCAAATACCTGAATAACTATATATCATCACAAACCTCCAATAATCTCTAAAGGTTTGATAGTGGATGAGTTGTTAGACATTTTACTCATTACTACCTTGGAGCTCTCTATTACTATTTGAGCCCTCCATATGCTCTTTATTAGTTCTTTTGATTTTAGGGTCTAAAGGGGTTAACTCAGTCCTAGAGGTTTGACTTATATGAGTACAAAAAAAGCAAAAAAAAATTGCAAATAATAAAAGAAAAGTCAAATCATAACTAACTACTTTTCAAACAAGTTAACAAAATATAATAATTAAATTTAGAGAGATTTTTTAAACTCAATGCTATCTAAAAAAAGAATTATCATTTTACAAGGATAATTACATCAAATCATATTGACTAGCTAAACTAAATAATTCCTAATAAAGATGCCAAAAACTTATTACAACTTTATTATGTCTCCTAATTTTATTGGTTAGGTGATATCACAAAAGCTTGTTAATGAGAATATCTCATCAATAGAGATCTATAAGTATATGAGTCATAAAAGTAGTAAAGTTGATTTTTAATATGATATTAATTTCATGAGTATTGTATTAATAGTTTAGTTATTTTATAATGAGATAACTTATTTTTAGTAAAATTAATATTCAGATTGTTAAACAATTTTAAGTCCATGTGATTATTCATTGAATCTATATGATAATATGTAAGTTGCTCAACTTATATTATATTGATATAGAATGAGATTGGGGTGTTGTATAATGACTCCTTGCCCTAATGACATACAAGGTGGTACTCTCATAACTATCCCCTCAGTACATCACAGCCCTGGATAATAATTCATCCATGCTCGAGAGTCATTTATAACATATATCTTTTAAACAACTACATCAACTACCCTTGATAGTTTATTCATATGCGTACTCTTCTTCTTTTCCCTCATATGTCATAAAGACCAAAGATTAACATAATTTGTAAGTATTTATACTTTTCGATTCATAACATAATTAATGTATATTTTACTAAAAGTTTATCGATAGGAACCATATGTGTAAAAGTAACTCATTTGGGTTATCATCATCTTACTAGTCACCACATACTTATATATATCTCAAGGATTATCTTTCATCACCTTCCTTAGTGATAATGTGACTCACACACTAAAGGTAGACTCCTTAAGAGAATATTTTAAATAACATCCATCCTAATTAAAAAGTTGTTCTTTTAAGACATATACAATATATTTTCTAGTAAAAGAATTCACACTTTGGGATTCATAAGTGTCATATACATGATGATTAACATACTCAAATTTTAGATTTTAGTGTATATGTTTATCTCACATATCATAGTCATAAGGATTGTCACTTCCTTCCTACTATATGCATGAGTGAGCCTCATAGTTTACCTGTCACCATCCACAATGATAATCTCACATAAATCTATCAATAGTCAAAACTTAGTTTAAGTTTTATCTAATCACTATCTATCAATATCAATAACACAAAATAAATCAAACATATTCAATCTTAAACCCAAATTATTTTGATACAAATTCTTGAATCTACCCTAATGATGCAGGTTTTAGAGCCACATCCCTCAATTCTAGAGATTATAAGTCTTGCATCCCTTGCTTGCTTATGGAACTCCTAAGGATAGAGAAATTTTCTCTTAGAATTTGATAGTTTTTATGACATTGCTTATTGTGTGGAGAGATAGAAAAAAGAATGAGAGAGATTTCCTCTTTATTCTCTATCTTTTGCTTTTATACTCCATATAGGAAGTCATGACTTTCATTATAAAGTTATGACTTTGGTCTTTATTTTTTAAGTTTAAGTCACAACTCTAGAAAGTGGTCATGATTATGGATTATATCTCCATCTTTCTATCACACAAAGTTGTAACATTGACAAGTCTAAGTGTCCATAGGACTCTGGGTGGCCACGAAATTAGTATTTTCTTCTTTCATATATCATGTTTCCATGGTACTGCAATAATGTCATGATACTGAAAATTATATCAAGCATAAAAGTCATAGATTTATCTTCCTTTGATGACAAGAGTCATGATCTTGGAAAATGATAATACTTGAGTAATATCTTCTATAACTTTTAATGTTTTAAAAGTCATGACTCCGAATAATTACCATAAAATTAATCTACATAGTTTTAGCTTTGTAATTTTATGTAGCTCAAAAGTCATGACTTTGTAAAACAGCTTTGGCTTTGACTTAAGACTTCAGAACTACATTTAAGATAAAGTTGTAGTATTTAGACATGGCAGTGACATAAAGTATTGATTAGGTACTAGGGTGCTACAATGTAGAATTAATGTCATAGCCTTTTAAATAACATGTGATAGATATAATTGTGACTCTATGTTAATAACATAGCTAATAAGAATATATTGTATAATGAAAGAATTATGCTAATGAGTTATTTGAGTTGTGGCATACAAGGATTGTCACGATCAATTAGATATAGTTTTGACCAAGAATATATGTTAAAACTATACAAGATTTTTTTATAGTATCATCTCTATTAAACACCTCCAAAAACTTAAATACCTCTAAAAACCTATTGCTTTTCATGACTATTCATTAAAACTCAATAAAAGTCCAAAGTCATAAAATCAATCCAAAATTTCTCTCATTTTATGCTTATACAATATTATAAAGTACCAAAATAGTTATGAATATTTGGTAGTTTTAGCACTAAATAAGCTACATTGGCCGAGGAATTTTGTTCAACTATGTTTTATTATCATGTCAGATAACTATGAATTCTACCATCCTCAAAAAGTTGCAACATCAAGGAGTCAACCCTCTTTGCAACATGATTCAGGCTCATTTCAATTCCAATTCTATTGGTGAATGCCTATTAGCATTTCATATTGAAAAAATGTTGATATCATCATTAGTGAAATGATGTGCACACTTAATGAAGAAGCAACAATGGCGAAAAGGAATAAATAGTTCCTTCTAGAAATGTGACACAATCATTTTTATTGACAAAAAATAATTGAAAGATGTTCTCAAGAAAAAAATGGCAAGCACTTTCAATCTTCTAGTACAAAGAGTCATAAAATAAGAATGAAAAGACATCATATATAATTACTATTTCCAAAATAAAGACTGAGATGTTCAAACTCTTATTATGTTGCATTGTCCATTGTGTTTATTTCAAAATGATTTCCAACATAGTTGTATCAATGTATGAAGGTTTAAATATGACTTGATGGAAGTCATGTCTAGATTCATTGATGTCTAATTAAGTTTGAATACTTTATGCAATCAACTTACAATGAATCATAGAATTTGTTAGATGCTCATTGTTGGATCATAAACTTGAGCCCATTCACAAGTTTTAATTATCGCATTAATGATCACATTAATTATCACTTTAACATTAGAAATATAGTTATAATTTATGTGATGGAGAATTGCTTGTGATTAATATAAATACATCTCTTTCAATTGGGCTTATCATCAAATAAAAGGAAGAATAAAAATTTTCTAATTATGAGTTATATTATAATATTTTTTTCAAGAAATGTTTTTTTGAGCATTTCATTTCCAACAAAGTTGTATCAAAGTAAAGTTAATTGGAAATATATCATATAATATATCAAAGTAAAAGTATTGGTGAGGGGAATCAAATGATATAAGGATCTTTTCCATTGGAGTGTTCATGTGCTACAATGCACCATTGTAAGAAGCCTCCATAAAGATGTTTTGATTTTGATCAAAAAATAATTCTTAAATTATTCTTGGAGCTTCTCCAAATGTTTCTTTCTATTTCAAATTCATCTATGCGAATGTATTTTCTGATGTCTTGCTATGTTGAGTGACATGTCAAAGGATATGATATCATTCCAAGCTCTAATGTTTAATAATAATAATTATGATAACTAGAATATCAAGATAAAAACTCTCCTTGACATGCATTATATTTGGAACATCATAGAGAAGAGTTTTAGTGATCTAGATAATGAAGATAATAAAGTTGTTCTAATCATGACCTCGAGAGATAATTTGAGAGATATGAGAATGAGAGACAAGAAAGCTCTTTATTTCATCTATCAAGTATTAAATGATTGTTTTGAAAAGATTTTGAGTGTCAACACTAGCAAACAAGAATGAGAAAAGCTGCAAATCTCTTTTAAATGATTCGAACAAGTAAAGATTGGTCAACTTTAAATACTAAGAAATAAACTCAATCCATACACATCAAAGTATTAGATCCTATTTCTTATATTTTTTTCTCAAAAGTAATAGTTGTTTCTAATCAATTGAAAATAAGTGTTAAAAAATTAGAATATGTTATAATAATAAAGAAGGTATTCTTTTTGTTGGATCCTAAATTTAAGAACATTGTCGTGATGATCAAACATACTAAAAATTTAGGAGAAATGATTATTGAGCAACTCCAAGCATTACTACAAGCATATGAAAAGAAGCATAAGGATAAATAAATGATTAATGAGTATCTCCGAATATTGCAACTCAAATATATGCTTGAAAACCTAGGGTAATAAAAAAACCAACATGGCCAAGGTATAAACATAGGCAATGAACTTAGTAGAAGTCACAATCATAGATGAGGTTTGAATTATAGCAATGATGACTCCAGCAATAACTTGAGAAAAGAGAAAGCCCAATATGAGGTCGTGGAAGAAGAGTTCCAAGCTAAAGGTGTGAAAAATATCAAGTTAAATATTATAATAGCTAGCAATTTGTACATTATGCTTCAGAATTAGAGCTCCAAATTATAGAATGAAAGAGAAGTCTAACTATGTGGAGAAGACAATTAATGATGAAACTTTTCTTACATGAAGTGGACTAATGGAGTCCAAGAAAATTCCTAGCATTTTGATAGTAGTTCAAGCAATCATATGTGAGGAAGAAAATATATGTTTGTGGAGTTAGGAGATGTAACAATAATAAACAAAAATATCTTATTCGACTTGATTCTATAATAATAGTGAGAAGAAGATGTAACATTCTTATTCATTTATAAAATAAGAGACATCAATTCATTTCTAATATGCTCCCCACATAAAAAGCAATATTTTAAGGGTGGGATAACTATTGGATAAAGCTAATGATATTCATATTAATGATCATGATTATTTTATAAAATATAGCAAGAATAACCTCGTTACTAAAATATCAATATCAAATAACAGAATGTTTGTGGTCAGCATATAAAATGATGTTACAAAATGCCTGAAATTAAGTTTCATACAAAAATATATTATGGCTATGACATCTTCACTTTGAACATCTAAATTTTAAAAGTTTAAAGTTTCTATTTAAAAAGGAGATGGTGAAAGGACTGCTTTACATCAATAATACTAATCAAAATTTTGAAGGGTGTCTAGTTGGTAATTGGTAAAAAAATGAATTTCTAAAGGTATCATACTTACGAACCAAGAAGTCATCCGAACTCACCCCATATTGATGTGTATGTACCGATAAAGTCTAATTATATCAACAATAGTAATTATTTTATGCTCCTCATTGATGATTTTTCAAGAAAATCTTCAATATATTTTTTGAAGTTAAAGTCAAAAATATTTCAAGGCATCAAGAAGTTCAAAGTTATAATAGAGAAAAAAAAATTAAAGAAATATTAAATTTATGAGAACTAAATAATGAAGAGAATTAATATCAAGAGAGTTTTAGGAGTTTTATGAATTAAATGAAATTCATCATTCAATGATAATTTCAAGTATCACACAACAAAATAATGTAGTTGAAAGAAAGAAATTATTTATGTTCAACATAGTTTGGAATATGCTCATTAGTAAGAAACTTTTCAAGGAATTTTTGGCTAAAAGCAATAGCTTGTGTGGGTTACTTATCTAATTGATCTCTAACAAGTATTTGGGAGAAAATACTATATTAAGTATGTTGTGGAAGAATGCCTGACTTCTCACTCCTAAGAGTCTTTGAAAGCATATCACATATTTATATATCAATAGAGAAGAGAACAAATCTTCATGATTAAGGTGAGAGTTTCATTTTCATTAGCCTTGATGTGAATTCTAAAAGTTACAAGCTATATGATCATAATGATAAAAGGATCGTGATCAGCCATTATAAATTTTTTGATGAAAAAGAAATATAAGATTTCATATTTAATATAGATAATTTAAATTTCTATCATCTATTTGAAGATGAGCTAATATAGAACATTAAGAAGAAACTCAGTAAGAGTTAATGACTATCTATTTTACCAACATCAACTATACATAGGGACAAATCTACTTCTTCACCTCTAAGTGGAGTACAAGTGAGAGCTATGCACTGTATAAGAAGCCTTGAGGATCTCGATGAGGTGACTTGGTGACAAGAATCTCCCATAATTTGTTTTATGTTTTTCACTTCTCAAGAGCTCGAGGTGATGGGTACCAAATGGGCATATATAATAAAATGAAATACTAAAGGAAATATTAGAAGACACAAGGTAAGGCTAGTTATTAAAGGCTATAGTCAAAAAGCTAGAATTGACTATGGTGAAGTATTTGCTCTAGTTGCTTAGTTAAAATCTATAACATTGATCATTTATTTGGAAACCCAAAACAATCCAAAGATACATCAAATGGATGTAAAATCTATATTTTTAAATGGAGATCTTGAAGAATGAAGAGTAAACTAACATTCAACAACCAATAGATTACAAAGTCATAAATCACGAATATAGATTATAAAGCTGACTAAAACTATTTTAAGAAATAAAACAAAGACCAAGGGCATGAAATAACTGAATTGATAAAACTTCCAATTGAAAGACTTCAACAAATATTCATATGAGTCTGCTCTATTTATCAAGATCAAAAATGGGGATACTTTGGTCATGTGCCTTTTTATAGATGATTTGATCTCCCCCCAAAGCAACCCAACTATGTTCAATGAATTAAATTAAATGATGACCAAAGAATTCAAAATGAAAGACATGAGACTTATGGCATACTAGCTTGAAATTAAAGTCGAGCAATAAAATGATGGAATTTTTATTTCATAAGAAAGATATGCAAAGGAGATCCTACATAAGTTCAAAATAAAAAACTATAAATCAAAGAGCATATTCATGGGATAGATGTCAAGTTATCGAAACATGAAGAAAAAAAATATGTATACCCAATACTTTTAAAATGCATTGTGGGAAGTATGTGCTAGCTAATTTGCATGCGACCCAATATTCTTCATGTATTCTTTATGTTTAGTCACTATATGGAATCTCCATCAACTATTAATTTCAAAGCTACAAAGATAATTCTTTTTTATCTGAAAGGTTTGATTAGCTTTGGATTATTCTATTCAATTTTTGATTATTATAAGTTTGTTGGATATAGTGATGATGATTGAGATAAAGATATCGATAATCAAATGAACATTAATGGGAGATACTACTTTTACATGAATCATGAATCTCGAAGAAACAACCAATAAACATATTATTTATTTGTAAAGTAGAATATGTGATTGCAACCTCATGTGTTTTTCATATAATTTATGTTAAAAATCTATTGAAGGAGATTCACTCATAGACTTGACACAAAAGAGGTCGACTAAGGTTTGTGTCGACAACAAGTTAGTCATTTTCTTAGTATAAAATCTAGAATTATATGATCAAACTAAGCACGTTGATATTCATTATCACTGTATAAGAAAATGTATTACAAGAAATAATGTGAAATTTGAACATGTGAAGTGGTAAAATCAAGTTGTTGATATTTTTACTAAGTCATTACCAAGGAAAACATTGTAAAATTAAGGAATTTGCTAAGAGTCACAATGTTTAGGGGTGGGGGTATTGCATCATAAACTTGAGCTCATTCACAAATCAAGAGCTAAGTCTATTTTCTAGAATATTCTAAGTTTTAATTTTCATTAATTATCATATTAGTTATCACTTTGATACTAGAGGTAAGGTTACAATTTATGTGGTGGAGAATTATATATGATTAGTATAAATATCTCTCTCTTCCATTTGGTTTTATCATCAAAAAAAAGTAAGAAAAATAGCTAAGTGTGAATTATTTTGTGATATTTGTTTTTCAAGAAAAATTTATTTGAGTATTTTATTTCCAATACCAATGGATCCTTTCAAATATATTGGGTTTGATAACCAACCAGAGCACTTCATGCATGAATCTATACATTCATGTGCTTGTCATTGACACAACAATACAACACTGTAATTTCAATTCATTTGCGCTACCAATACTTGGCTTATATATTGGGCAAGTCATGCTAGCATCACTGTGAAATTGATGGATGTGATTTATTCCTATTGAAAAATTAAATTGATTGAATAATCTTCAGACAAAGCTAGCAAGATGTTCAATCAAAAGACTGGCATCATGACCATAATATGTAGCACTATGACTATTAAGCATATTCGAGTGTTGTGTTGAGTGCATCATCTCTATTTTTTCATGGAGTAAGTTATGAATATAGTTATCAAAGACTAAGATTTCATAAAGATGACTACATTTAATACATATTTGACACATCAATAGAATTTCATTGTGGCAAGGGGTGCTACTTGTTCGTATGTTGTCAATAAATAGTTGTCAAATGAGAGAGTATCAACTTGGTTCAAGAATAAGAGAATTGAATTGTGTCAATATTTAGGACTTGGTAAACAAAGATCAATGAACAGTGAGTGTATGGAAAAAAAAAACAAGAGACAAGAACACAATTTGGAACAAGAATATATTTCAATAGGGCTTTTTTTTATTATTTTACAAAACAATATTACAAGGTGTATATATGATTACATAATGAAATAGTGAGGATATGCAATTTTTTTTGCATAACCAACTTAGAAAAAATATGGAAAAATGTGACATTTGGCATGTGTTTGGTGAATAAATCACTTATATGCTCAACAAATTTGATATACAGAGTGCAAATTTCACCTTCCATCACCATTTCCTTGATAAAATAATAATTAACTTCAATATTTTTTTGTCCTTTCAAGATACACATGATTTTTTATAATGTGCATAATTGCTTTGCTGTCACAAAATGTGGTAAAGTGCTCATCAAATTTCACATGTAATTTTTGTAACAACTTTTTAATCTACTTTAATTCACATGTAGTATGTGTCGTACCTCTATATTCTGCTTCAACACTTGATCTCACAACTACCATTTATATTTTACTCCTTCAAGTAAGATTTCAAACAAAAAATACATAATAGCCACTAGTAGACCTATCTTTTTCTGAGCCTACTCAATATGCATTAGAATAGTCAACAATATCCAATCTATGACCTTTCTTATATATAAATTCTAGTCCAATTATTTGTTTCAAGTAAATCAACACTTTATGACATGCATACCAATGACACTTCTATGGATTTTGCATGTAATGATTGAACATACTAACTAAAAAGGCAATGTCATGTCTTATCATGATGAGATATAATTATTTTCTAATAATTTTTTTATACTTCTTAATATCTTCAAACATGGGACTAAATACTTATCTAGAATAATATTTTGATCCATAAGTAACTCAACATGTTTTGCTCCTAACATGGTATAATATTTAATAGGTCTTGAACATATTTTTATTGAGATAATATTATTCATTTCCTTCTTCTAACTATTTTAATCCCCAAAAAATAGCATAACTTTCCTAGATCATTTGTTTGAAATACCTCACATGTAGTCTTTTACTTCTTTAATGCGTGCTAGATTGCTACTTGACACAATTATATCATTCACATAAATCAAAAGCACTACAACACCTTGGTAGTTGATTTAATAATGAATCAATGATCTGAATAGCACTATAAAAACTCAATCTCCATCGAGACTATTCTCAGTTTATCAACCCATGTTCGAGGGGATTGTCTCAATCCATAAAATGCTTTTTTAATCTATAAACCATATGCATCTTCTCATGTGCAACAAATCCTAGAGGTTATTCCATGAAATTTTTTTCATGCCACTCACCATACAAAAAACTATTCTTCACATTAAGTTAAAATAGGGGCCAATCAAAAAAAGGCAACAGGAGTGATAATTATTTATATAAAATTTAACTGAGCAACAAAAGAGAATGTCTCATAGAATTCAACACCATGAGTTTGAGTGTATCACTTAGCCACTAGGTGATCGTTAAGCCTTTCAATTGAACTATCATAAAAATATTTGATCATATAGACCCAATGACATCGCATAGTATATTTACTAGGAGGTAAAGAAAGTGGTAAGTTTCTAAGTGTTATACTCATAGAGAGCATGAATCTCCTCTTCCATAACAACTTTCCAACTAGGATGGGCCATAATTTTTATATGTGAACAAGAAATAGACACCGCTGACAATAAGGTTGTGAAATCATGATAGAAGGAGAGAAATGAGTAAAAGAAATATATTGATCTATTGGATATCTAGTAGCAGACACATGAGTGTGAGCAGGTGCTTCAGTAGTTCAACTTAATTGGTAGGCATAGAAGTAGAGGTATCCACATTGTGTGAGACATCATGTACATCCAAGGCATGATTTGATTCAGTAGGAAAGAATATAGGTGCAAGAGCAGGTGCTTCAGTGATAAACTAATAAAGTGAGTTCCCATGATAAGAGAATTAAGTAGAATCAAAGAATGTTTGATCAGCACTAATATATAATTTATTAGAAGGTAGATGAAAATTTTATATCCTTTCTGAGTCCTAAAATACCCATTAAAGACACAACTCAAAGTATGCGGGAACAATTTATTTTTAGGGTGGCAAACATTACTAAAATATACACATCCAAAAATCATAGAATCATAGAGAATTACTTTCTATCTTGATCTAAGATAGAATGTGAAGATTTAAATTTGAGAATTGATGAAAGTAGGCAATTAATAAGATAATGCATAGTTAGATTAGCTTTGCTCAAAAAACTAGAAAGAAATTTTATATGAAATATAATATGATGAGCAACATCATGTAAGTACTTGTTTTTTCTCTCAATGAACCTTGTTTTGTCATTTGTTGGAGTGTAATAATACACAATGTTTGATACATTATCTCATGAGATATACAAAACTTATTAATAATAGATAAATAATATTCAAGATCATTATTATATTGAAATATTGTAATACAAAATTAAATTCTATTTTATCACATGGTAGTGAATGTCTGCTACAAAAGCAAATACATATCTCACTTTAACAAAAATAATTAAGTTATATGAGAGTGATCATCAACAAATATGACAAAATATTAAAACCCCAAAATACTATGGACTTACAAAAGTCCCTAAATATCAAGATGAACAAAAGCTAAAGGATGACTATTTATATTATCAATCATAACTAAAAATGAGAATCGATGATTTTTCCCAAGCTAGCATGACTCACACTCTAGAAGACATGAGATGACTAATGGAATATCAAGATGTCAAAGCAAGGAAGTAGGAGTGTGACTTACGTGATAATACCACTAAGTTGGTGTGATAATAGTAGAAAGTGTATAGATATGTAACCTTAGTGATTGTATCAGCACCTAGAAATCTTTAACTTGATTTTCACCAATCATCTTCCCTTATGTTAGATCCTGAAATACACAAAAAAATGAGAAAATTAATATTTTTACAATTAAGTTGTTTTGAAATATGAATAACCAATAATAAATTCATTAGAAATTTAGAAATATAAATAATAGAAGATACATACTAGTTAGGATTCAAGGAAACATTGCCCTTTCCAACAATATTAGGGTTAGACCAAACAACTAATATTTTGAGAAATTTTGTTTTACATTCCTCTAAATTACTAAATAATGATTTATCATTTAAAATAATTTGGGCAATTATAGAATCAATGCACCAAATAGAACTAGAATGAGATGGAAAAAAACCTAAATACTTGAATGAACAATATAAGCTATATGCTCAGGCATGAAAGATGAGTTACATGGGAAATTTGATAGCACACATTCTTGAATGATTGTAAATGTGTTAAGCGAAGTCATAGCAAGAGTAGGTTATTAGGTAGCTTGGTATTAGAACTATAAGTATCAAAGTAAATCTCTTTTGATAAATGTTAGGTTTACTCCGATACTAATTGTTATAGCTTAAAATAATATGGATCCATGTGGAAATTGAACTTGGCTTTGATATCAAACCATTAGAATCTCAAAAGGAAAATAACAGTACTACTATGCAATAATGCCTCTGATACAAAAAAAAATTGAGATTCCAGGCATAACATTTATCTGATGCCAAACTAAGAATTGATAGTAGGATTCCATGAAATTAGTTTAGGGTTTTAAGAAGGGGGAGAATCGAACCCTCATAGAAAAAGTATGTTCTTCATAAGAGAGAAGAAGAATGCATGGAATACATTAAAAAAAACCTTTTACTCTATTCATGCTTTGTGATAGTGCATTTTATATCATTCTATATCTCATCTCTACTTTTGTACAAACCATTATATAGTATAGTAGAAAAACTCTAATATTAAGTCCTAAGTTGTGACTACACTCAACATGTTACAACTTCGTTCACATCACGACCCCAAAAATTAGGTCATAACTTGAATCCTCAAGTCACCTATCATAATATCATATAATAGATTGCAACTAAAATGATGTTGCGATACCACAAAATAGAGTCATGGTAACATAATGCATATTATAGCTTAAGTTGAGTCATGAAAATACAATTTTTTTTTGACTTAAATATACTTATTTTAGTTTGAGATGAATCAAGACTTCATAATACAAACCATGATTCCAAAACATAGTCTCTAGTTATGATACCAAAACATAGTCTCTAGTTATGATACCAAAACATAGTCTCTAGTTATAATACCAAAACATAGTCTCTAGTTATGATACCAAAACATAGTCTCTAGTTATGATACTAAAATATAGTCTCTAGTTATTTCAATATTAGATTCTATTAAAATATTAGATTCTAATTTGTTCTTTTTAATTTTTATTTTTATATAATTCTAAAATAAATATGAAAAAACAATTAAATGTTTCTGTAGAATAAGTTCATTCGAGAAACATCAGCCTTCCACAACCATGAAGACGGCCATGAGGGCGATTCGTGCTCGTGCCTCATGATTTTCTGGATAATAATATTTTCTCGGCCGTAGTTAACCTTCTCTCCGATCATCTGCTCTCTGCTTGGCAATTTGTTATCAATCGCGTTATTTCTTGTTGAATCTCTCATATTTTCAACGTCAATCGAGATTCACGAGAATTCATTGCTTAATTCTTTGAATCTCTAAGATTTGATTTCGTCGTAACATGTTATGAATCGTGTTCTTTCATTTTGGGATTTAAAGTTCTTAGTTTGAAAATTAAGAAATTGCAACGCAACTCTTTGTGGGAAGAAATCTAGACCGGGAAATTATCCTCTATGCTTTTATTCTGATTAGCAATGGAATCATTCAGGCCTTTTGCTTCGCAGCCAACTTTCCTCGCACCACCACAACCACCTCAACAACATAGAGTAAATCAGTACTCTCAAAGTTACCCGGTAGTTGCCCCTCCCCCACCACCTCCATCGTCCAACCCACAACCATACCATCATGCAGCAACACAGCATAACTTATCTCACCCTCTGGCACCGCAACAGTATTTCTATCGCCCTCCACTTCCGCCACCTCCACAGACAACGTATCACGCAAATTCTCGGTATAACCAACAGCATAATCATCAATTAGAAGCACCACCACTGCCTCCAGTGCCACCACCTCCTGGCTCTTCTATTCCACCTCCACCTCCACCTCCACTTCCTAGCTCTTCTATTCAACCTCCGCTTCCACCTAATTCTTTGCCGCCTTCCAATGAAATAAAGGTTGAAAATAATCTAGGTGGGAGTCAAAGGAGGCGGAAACATGAGTTTGTAAGACATGAGGATGGGGATAGAAAACACTTGCAAAAGAGTGAGAGGCCAATATTGGAGAAGAGGTCTCATGAGGGATTACCAAGGGTAGGGACTGATGAGGAGAGGAGGTTGAGGAAGAAGAGGGATTATGAGAAGAGAAGGCAAGAGGAAAAACATAAGCAGCATTTGAAAGAGACTCAGAAATTGGTTTTGCAAAAAACACAAATGTTGTCTGCTCAAAAGGGTTTTGGTGGGTCAAGAATGGCAGATGTGAGGGCCACTCCCTTACTTGGCGGGGAAAGGATGGAGAATAGATTGAAAAAGCCCACGACATTTTTGTGCAGAATGAAGTGAGTATGTTGCATTAAATTTTTTATTTTGAGTTATGGAACTTTGGTTAAAAGGTGTGGAAATAACCCCAAATAAACGTATTGTCTTTCCATCAAGTAATTAAAAAAATAATTGTCTCATTTTTTTTGCTAGACTGTTAGGTACTACATTATCACAACTTCAATTCCATTATTAAGCTATTTTATTTATGATAAATTGTTTTATTATCAACATCTAATGGGGAATTTTGTACATCATCTTAATATAAATTATAGTAGATATATTAATATTTTTTATCTTGTTGAATGAGGTTGTTCTTGATTAATACTTAATATTTAGTAGTTGTTCATTTCGCAAGTAATAGAGATGTCTCATAATTGCGAATGACGCATCTTTCTTGTGCCTTGGGAAGATTTGCCTCTCTTAATTAATGGAGGTACATTGTTTTTTAAAAAAAAAAAAAATAACATTTCCAAAATCTTTTAGAATATTTAATAAAATAAGTTTTTATTTATTTGTATTTTTATGTAAAAAGATTAATTTGAATTCCAAAATCATTTAGTTCATATGAAGATATAAATGATTCAATAAAAGGAAAATATGTGGAAGATTATTAGAGTAATGATTGCTACGCTAATATTAATTTTGTGAATGTTGATGATGATATTTATTATAAATTGTGTTGTTTTATTTTTATTTTGTTTATCTTTGGAAGAGAGCACTTCACATGTAGGCTATCATAATCTAATTAATTTGTTTTTATATGACATGCTTATTTTATATTTGATTATCATTAGAGTTTGTAATTTTCTTTCATCAAAGTTTATTATTTTGTTTGGTAACATATTTAAACCCTAGGAAGAGAGGAGGTGTGATGTGTGTAGGTGTATGTCTATACAAAAACATGCATGTGAGTAGAGGTGTCTATAATTGAATAGGCACATGCATGTGCAAGGAAAAGGTGTGCATCAATAACATAATAGACACTCACATGCATGGTGAGAAGTATGTGCGAGGTGTGTATGTGTAGGCGTGCACGAGGTGTGTGCATGTAGTCATCTGCAAATGTGTCCATTGGTGGTGCATAGTAGGTGTTTTGCCTATGACGTAGTTTAATGTGAAAGTAGTGTGCAAATTCTAATTGTGTGCTCATAGCTATATTTTTATTCACTGCATCATGGACACACTAAGCATTTTTTAAAAAAATGGGTTTCATTTTTTACAGGATTGTAGGGGAGTGTGTAGTGTGTCATGTGTGTTAAATATGACAATCCATGCTTGTCAATCGAGGAAGCATTGATATGCAATTTGATGACAATATGCAAATGTTTGTTTTTTTATAATACACATATTATATGAAAAAAGGTCATACTAGATAGAGATGTTAACAATTATTTTCTTAGAGGAGATAATATTGCTACAGGGTATTGAAAGAGGCTGATTATTGAAGTCATATGGGAATCCTCGTAGAATTCACCCCAATTGACTCTTACTAGAGAGGACACAAAATTCAATTTTAAAGTATGAGCAAATATTGCATATTCTGTAGATACTATAATCCTTATGATTAGTCCTATAAATTTAGACTTTTGGATTATCATTCTAAGACTCAATGATTAGTTCTCTATTTTGCATAAATATTCTTTATGATTAGTCTTATAATTTTTGGTAGTATTAATAATTATTTTTTTGAAAATTATCTTTCTAAATAATTTAATTTTGACTTATTTTTCTTATTGATATTGCTTTGCAGGATGAGAAGACATTGAAGAAATTCTATTTGGGATTGAGCAAAGTGAGTTGTATTTTTTATTTTTATGCTAAGGTATTCTACTAGGTATCTGATTATTCTTGATTCATTATTTGTTTATTATCGATTTGGTCACTTATTTGTGATCAAATTGTGAATTTAGATTTTAATGTTAGAGATTATTTTATATTAGAGTTTGAAATTTGTTAGTTATAAAAATATATCAGAGTTTTGTATACTCAGATGTATGTTGATCTATTAGAGATGAAATACAAGATAAATTTAAATAGTTTGTTATATTTATTGATTATTATATATATATATATATATATATATGTATTTTATATGATTTATTTTTTTAATTTAAAATAATAGTTTTTTAACTATTTCATAAAAGAATAAAACAATAATTTAATGACACTATTCAAGGTATTAAGAGTGATGAAGTATTAAAGTATATGTTATATAATTTTGTACTTATTATCTTAATTATATGTTTACATATTATATTTTTTATGTTAGTATATCTTTATATAATAAGGTTGTAAAATAGAATAATTTAGATTTGATTGAAAAAATTTAGATATTTCTATTTGATAGGAGTGATTGATATATTTTTGGGGAATTATGATTTTAATCACAAATTATCTCATCAATCGAATATATTCTTTAATCTTTTTTTTTTGAGTATCTTTTCATGTTTATATATTAGAGAAATTATTTAATTTACCATCCAAAATCTTAGAGTGAATTTATTTTTTATGATTTCTTTTCAGGATATGATAAAATGATAAAAAAGATAATAAAAAATATATATTTTGGTTACTCAATTTCTTAAAAAGAGTAAATTTTATTCGTCTGAGATTGATTGAGAATTGATAAATATCAATGTTATATTTTTTTGGTATTATTTCTTTTTTAATGAGCATTACAAAGTAAACACTTAGGATATACATCTAAATTTATTATTATTTTTTATTTTCTGAGTCTACTAGGATATCCAATTAGGTGAGAGGGCTACCCATTAACTAAATCTGAATTTGTTAGTTCATATTATGATAAATCTTTTATGGAGTCATCATATGTACCAACTAGTACCAAGCAAATTGATTCTGAAGAGATTACATTATTCCTAAATAGGTAATCTCTCTTGATTCTAGTTAATTTGATAATATTTAACTCTATTTTGATTCCAATATTGGATAATGTAGAAATAATAAGACATGACTATCATTGACTTAGTATCTATTATAGGACAAGTGGATTTATGCAACATATTTAAAGTAGAGTGAGAGCCTCCCATGAAATTAGATGATTATGTAGTTAATTTTTTTGATTTTAATCTTTTTGATTATCTTCTAAAAGAAATATATGTATTACACTCCACAAATAATTTGATAGGTATTAATATACTTATATATTTTTTTGTTGTTTTTATAATTTTTTTAGATGATGCTAAGATATCTAAGTTTTTCTTTAGGAATTATCTCATTTAAAATGATCCTAGGTTATGTTAGAAGTGATTATTCTTGTCTATTCTTATGAGATATAAAAACTAGCATCTTAATTTTTTAAAAGGTTGTGGTTACTGGTTGAAAGCAAGACTTGTAGTGGGAGTGCTTATTCAATTTTTTGGAGTAAGTTATCAGGATACTATTTTTCCACTAGCCAAGATGGTCTAGGTATGAATATTTGCATCACTTGTAGTTTTTTATAGATGAAGGATATGTAAATCAGATAAGAAGAATGTATTTTTTTAAAGTGAACTTGAAAAAGATGTCAAATGGGTCGTGTCGGGCCAGACTGGCAAGGCATCATCACAGTCGACTCGACACGACCCATTGGTTTCGCAATGATGAATTTTGGGTCATGCTTGGACATGCTAGTCCTGGCCTGTTCGAGCAGGGTATGAGGTTGGGTTTTGCCATTTGGGTTGGGGTTTGGGTTGGGGTTTGGGTCGTGGTTGGGCCTAGTTCGGGCTATTTTGAAAATTTTAATGATTTTAATCCAGAATATTAAAAATATTTTAAAATTTTAAATTTAACTATACAATATTAAATTATTTAAATACTTAATTGTTAAATTTAAATAAATACTTAATTTTTTAAATTTTATTTTATTAAATAAAATAAAATATTAAATTTAGTATAATAAATAACAAAAATTTTAAAACTAATAGTATCTGAATTAATAAAATTTAAATATTAATACAAACCAATACAAATCATAAAAAATTAATATTTAAGAATCAAGTCTCAAACTCAAAATAATATGACAAAAAAATAAAGACAATGTAAATAAAAAAAATGAAAATGAAAAATATCGTCAGTAGACAGTATTACAATATATGATATATGATGATACAAGATAAGTATTAGTATTTTAATTCATCAATCATTATCAGTCGTCAAATCATTATTAATATCATATAGATCATCATAGCAACTAACTCTTTAATTTTTGCTACAATTCCAGCATGATTATAGATGTCCAAGTCTGAAACTTTTTAATCATTCATGCATGCTAATATCTCAATAATATTTGGTTGTAATTTAGATCTCTTATCCGAAATTATATTTACTGTAATATAAAAAGTAGACTTTGATGCTATGCTCAACACTGGAGGAGTCAGTAGATTCCATGTCATCTTAGATAATATGAGATAGGTGGACTCATATGATTTTTATCACGGTAAAATATTAAGATTTTTACTATTGGAATGTGATAAAATTGAGTATTAATCGGTATCTAAGTACCGAGACAACTCGCTCATATTCGACAGTTTATCCCGTTGTTTTTTCCTCGCTACATGAATGAAAATGTTATTATCTCTGAATATGATATCTTTGTTTGTACTCGGAGCATCATTACAATTATAATTATATTTAGTATCATAGTATGTAAAGAGCTCAGTCAATTTCTTATGAATAAATCCTTAAGGTGAGTCTTCTTTGTTCATGTATGAGGATATATATGTTAAAACATTCTCTATCCCATTCAAATTAATCATAGTGTCCATGAAGATAGCTAGACAATAAAGAGATAGAATGATAGATTATTACTTTAAGTACTTGATTTCTATCTCTATTATAATATTGCTAAGTATTGAGTTATCTTAAATTTTTTTAAATATGTTACTAATATTGTATATGCATTTGAGTGCAATGTAAGTTATGAAAATATAAACTGATGAACACATTGTTATGTCATAAAAAATCTATAGGAATTTTATAAATAAAATATTACTAGTCCTGTTAGTATCATCAATAATAAGTTCGTCAAATTATTATTAACGTAGTTGTATGTTACGTATTCGTATTTAACACATGATTTTAACATAAGATATGTATAATTCCAAAGGTGTCTTATATCCGATTAGAATTTTTTTTTAAAATCTACAGACAAACAAAGACTATTGAACTCATGTTGTTTATGCGATATGCGAAGATATTTTAGTAAGTTACGTATATTTTCTAAAGCAGAGATACACACATTTATCCCTATTTGTACTATTAAGTTAATGACATGAAATATGCATCTAATGCAAAAAATTTTTCTTAATGATTTATCTTTAATACTCTTAATAAACATGTTAATCACATTATATTATTAGATGCATTATCAAATATAATACTAAATATTTTATTTTGAATTTTATTTTTTCTAAAGATTTTCAAAATGCATTAAAAAATGTTTGGGCTATCATGAGGATGAATCTCAGAAAATTATAATATTTTTTTATTTAGTATTCATTTAGTCCACATAGTATTCATTTGGTCTACATAGTATTTAGAAAATCTTAATTATTTAGCATTCATTTAGTATTCATTTAGTATTCATTTAGTATTCATTTAGTCTAGATATCGGATGTCTCGGATATTATTTTATTAATTTTCCTAAATTAATTAATTATTACTTATAATATTTTAGCATGTTGTTCCTAGATGTGAATCTAGGAATCCTATGATATGTAGACTGAAAATATGTCTGCATGATACTGACTATCTTTTGAAAATTTAATTGGAATATCTATCATGGTGATCAGTTTGACTATGTATTTTTTTCCTAACTCGTGCTATATGAAGGGGGTCAACATTGAGAATGAATTAGATTCAGCCTCAAAGAACTCACTGCTGAGTTGAGTTTGTATAATATCTAATGTAACATATTTTTTGGTGTATAGTTTAACATGCTTTTAAGTATTTAGTCTCACACAAATTCTTACAGCTTAAAAATTTTTTATAATATTTATACTGTGTTGATTTTTTTTTGGTATCCCTAATATTTTTTTATTTTATTATATTAAAGTGAGTCCAAACTTTTATTATTTTTTTAGTTTTATATTTTTAGATATTTGGGTCGAGGTAACTTCAGTAATCAAAGTTTTGGCTGCTTCAGACCTTTTTGTAGGGCTTTGTTATTTAAATTATAATTAATTTCATTTTCGTAATTAAAATTATTATTTATTATTTTTTTATATTTTTTTTTTAGATTAGACTTAGGAGTTATGACTAGGAGAAGAATACTTTAGATTTTAAAATCTAAAACTTAAAAACTAATAAATAAAAAAAATACGTGTTAGTTATAATGCTTAAATTTTGGCTTTTAATTATTTGCATTGCACGCGCATCACAATTAAACCACACCCGATTCTCGAAAGGAAAAATCGAAAGCAAGAGTCAGAGAGAGAGAAAATTAGAGAGAGAGAAATTTATGTTTTGAAAACATAAATTAGAGAGAGAAAATTAGAGAGAGAGAATTCTTAGGGCCATCGGATTCTGCCTAATAGCCGTTGGAGGCGAAATCCAACGGCTTAGATTTGAAATTTTATTTTATTTTATTTTGGACTATTGGGTCGGTTCGACCTTTGAACTAATCATAATGGTTGTTGGTTCCAGAAGCTTTGGTTTCTGGAACAATTAGGCTCGGGCTGGGGGCTGGTGAAAAAAGACTGTTGGTCAGGTCGGTTGGGTTACTGGCCCGACGGAATTTTGGATTCGTCGGGCTAGGGGTCGAGCGTCGCGGTGTCGCATAGTTATGAAAGGCGTGCATGAGGCACGCCTAAAGCTCAGGCGCCACCACTCCCAGGAAAAATGCCTCGCTTCAGATGAGGCGCAGTGGGCAAAGAAGCGCGGACACGGCACAGATACGTGTCCGATACGTTACGTGGCGTATCATTGATAAATCCGTATCCGATACGCCATGTGGCGTATCAGACGGTGGCGTATCGGACGTCCAGTGGGCGGCAGAGGGAAGGTAGGCGGGCGGTAAAATAAAATAAAATATTTTAATAAAATAAAATATTTTTATTTTTTAAAATAAAAAAAATATATTTTTATATAATATAAGATAATTTTAAAATATTATTTTATAAAATAAAATAATTATAAATATTATCTTATAAAATAAAATAAAATACAATATTTTTATTTTATAAAATAAAAATATATTTATTTATTTTATAAACTAAAATATTTTAATTTAATTTAATTTATTTTATAAAATACCTAATATTTATAAAGAAAATAATTTTTATTTTTAATTTTATTTTTTTTATCATGACGTATCCTAGGCGTATTCGTATCCTAATTTTTTAGAATTTGCCGTGTCTCCGTATTTTGCCGTGTCGTATCATCGTGTCCGTATCCGTGTCCGTGTCCGTATCCGTGTCCGTGTCCATGCTAAACCAAGCAAAACACAAACACCAACACCAAAACCAAAGTCAAGACCATCTAGCTCTAAACATACTCCTACTCTTGTTTTGATTGATGAAGATGAAGAGACGATCTATTCATCGGGAGAGGAAGATGAATAAGAGAGAGATAGTGGAAGATTGATGATGGGGATGATATTGATGAAGATTTTCTTGATTTAGATTTAGATGTAGATACACGAGTGTCTATTTTATTTTAGAACTTTGAATGTTTATTATTTTGTTTTGAAACTTTGAATGTTTGGATGATGGGAGTAGAGGTGTCAAACGGGCCGGCCCGGCACGGCACGGCCCGTTTTTCACGGGCACGATCGTGCTAACGTGCCGTGCCCGGCACGGTACGGTTTAAAAAAACCGGGCCCGGCACGCCCCGCAGGCACGACGGGCCGTGCCGTGCCTCGCCTGGCCCGCTTGGGCAAACATGTTGGAGCGGTTCGAGAAACGGGGACCGCTGGTCGGGTCGATTTTGACCCGACCCGCGGTCTTTTTTTGTGGGAGGGGAGGCATGCGGTCGTTGCCGTGCCGCGGGCCGAACCGTGCCTGGCCAGGCACGGCCCGGCACGGCACGGGCCCGGGCACGGATTTTTTTCGTGCCGGGCCGGCCCAGGCACGGCTGACACCTCTAGATGGGAGCACTATTAATATTTGATTTTTATCTTTGATGTTCTTTAGTTTATTATTAGATGAAAATTAAAGACTATATTTAGTAAAATATATAATTTTTATGTGTATTAGGCTGGGTGCGCCTCAAATAAAAAAGCCCGAGCCTCAAGTGCGCCTTGCGCCTTAAGGCCCCAAAAGGCTTTTGCGCCTCAGTGTGCATTGCGCCTTAAATAACTATGGGGTGTCGGGGCATAGTTTGGTTCGTGCTGAAATTGTGTGCCCAAGGGCCCTTGTACTAGGCCATACTTGGCCCAGCACATGACCTGATTGACCTAGGCATGCCATGGCACAAGCCGTGCCGTGAGCAGGCCCAGCATGGGTATGGGTATGTATTGTGCCATGTCGGGTTGGGCCAGGGCTGCCCGATTTGTTAGACATATCTAAAATAAATTGTGTTGATTTTGTGTCGTACAATTAAATTTAATTTGTAGATTATAAAAATTATTATATGACCTAAAACATTCACAAAAAGTTGATTTGTGAGATTTTTATTTATAATAAATTTTTTTGGCTTATACATGTTATATATTATTTTTTTAGAAGAGTTCCAAATACAAATTAATCTTCTAGCTGTATACATTAATGATATTTTTATTATAGAAGATAATAAGTTAAGAATGTCTAACTCAAGGAGTTCCTTTAATCATTTTTCACATATTTATTTTTTTTATCAAATTTAGTATTTGTCATATTTATTTTTCGAGTAAATGAGAGGTGTTAAATCTAAACTTTTATTATTATTATTATTCTCTATGCATTGGAATGTTCAAAGTATGAGAGCCATCCGATTAATTTTTTTAGCCTTTTAATATTTGTTGTGGTTTCATTTTAACATGTGAGTGAAGTAGGTATCTCATTTTGATATTACTATTTAATAATTTATTTTTGTATGTAATGTGGTTGATAAATGTAACAAAACAATAAGCTGAAATAATAACAAAACCATCAATATCAAAATGAAATACACAAAAGGCTAAATCACCTCAAACTTGAATTGGAGCGGCTCACATATTATGTGTTTTCATCCATATTAATATAAAAATAAATAAAAAATAGACATATAGCATAATATTCCTACTCATGCTGGTGTGTCAATATTCATAACATAAAGGTTAAAGGAAAGAAACATAATTTGATGATATTTCAATATCTTTGTAAAGATATCAACTTACTAATCTGTAATAGGAATATAGATTGTGGCAATAATTATATAATGAATTTTTTTCTTTAGAAAGAAGTAACATTCATCTCAATATGTTTGTTTGCTCATAAAATACTAGATTGTAGGCAAGATGACTTATTGCCTAACTATCATGATAAAGAGTAGTATGCGCGGTAAAAGAGTATTTGATCTCTTCATGAAGATATATGAACCAAAATATTTTATAATGACTGCTTCTATCATATTGAACTTTGTTTTTTATTAAATCTTAATTTTTAATTTTTATTTTTTATTTTTGTAGGAGATAATATTATCTTTAAAAAATATAAAAATTTATAGTTGATTTTATTTCGATACAGGTTGATAATTAGACAATTAATATTTTTTATAATTATACTATATGTTGTAGTGTCAACTGAGTGAGTTGTACTAGAAAATAAATCGATAATCGACTCAGTAAGAGTATATACTATAGTACAATCCCGAAGATCAATCTATGCGAGGTTATTAACTGCTTACCTCTTATTTGACAACATAATACTTATTCTACATTAGGTCACCCACATTTCTTAAAAGTATTCGTTTTTCAAGATTCTCTAATTAGAATTGTGACTAAAGATATTTCTTTAGTTATGTGATTTTAATTTATCATTTTATATAATAAGAATATCATCCACGTGCATAATTAATAATATTAATATGCTATCTAAGTTTCTCTATAATACAAAGAGTAATATATAACACACATGTAATCTAAATGAGTTGACTGCTAATGAAAATCTAGCAAAAAACAAATATTTAGTGACTATTTCATGTCATAAAATATTTTTATGTCTAAATGATATAGTATCTATCTATGAGAATTCATTGTATTATAAAAATTCGTATCAATGTCATCTTGACCACTTAAAAGAAAATATCATGATAAATCATCCCAGACGTTTAAGTGAATTCCTTTGCAATAAAATTTATTTTTATGTAATTTACCTTCTCATGTTAACTGGCTTTTATAGAGAATATCCTTTTGCAATCAACAACAATCATTAATGCATGTTGATGTATTAGTTATTAAATTTCATTGAAGTGGATGATATTTATCTCGTTCATTATTTCCTGATATTATCCTTGGTGAAATAATATCTTAGAAAAAAAAATTTGTATAATCTAATATCATTAAGAGAAATAATAAAAAAAATAAAAGAGGAATAAGCCATGAATATAATAATACTTATAAAATAAAATGGTGAATACAATTATTCTATTTCTTTCGAAAGGTGATTATAAAGATTTAAAGAGTGAGTTGGATGATCATTCGACTACTCGGCACACTCTTCTATTTTGAGTATTCTTTCTATATCTTATTCTTCAAGTTTTTTTAAAAAAATCTTATTTTTCTGGTTTAAGCTCTAAGTTCTAGGTGGTATATTCTCTCCATTTCCAACTCATTTTGAGTTGAGATTAGAGTTGACTTATGAGCTATTAGATTGTTTAGACTAGAGTGAGATTCTCTTAGAAAATATTATTTTTCTAGATTTAACTTGTATACTTATTTCTTTGTACGTATGATAATTCTATAGGGATATTATCATAATATGAATTAATAAGTTTAATTGAAGTTGAGCGATAACTATCCTTTCTAATTAGAGGCACAAGTGACATTACCTGAGAGAAAAATAATATATTCATATGTATCTTCTAAATTATTATTTTTCTTAGACTCCTTAAAAAAAGAGTGTTGATCAAAAAAATTAATGTCAACACTCATCAACACTATGTTAGTCTTATATGAGTAATACTTATATCTTTTTCAATACTAGAGTAATTAAGAAATATATATTTTATTATCCTATATGTTATCTTGTCATATTTTGGAAAAATATCTTAAACAAGGCAAATATTTTCAAATATCTTGGGAGGTAAGTTGCATAAACTTTCTTAATGGTGCAAGATCTAAAAAGGTACTTGATGAGAAATGATAGAACATGAGATCTACTTGACTTAATTTATAATTAAAATAATATATCTTCAAAAATATTTCATTACATTTTTATTTAACAAGAGTTGTTATAATTAATTATACTTGGTGATATGATGACACAAGAAATTTAATATATGATTTGATGATTAATATTGTAAGTAGGGGAATTATCATATACATACTTTAATGTATTATCAATCCTAATATTTTTTACTTTTTTATTAACTTAAATTTTTATTAGATTAATTTTTTATTTTTTTTATGAAATCATTGAAAAAAAAATTTATAATTTGAAATGAAATAGAACCAACCAAATAAATCGTATATAGTTTTTTAATAAATATGATAAATTATCTAAATTTATCTTAAGCTTCATTCTTTATTAGCTTCTTAAATATTTGTGTATGTGTTGTTGCTCACACAAGTTTAATAAATATTATACGAATCTCTTGTTTGTTTTACTAACTAACAAGTCTCATACTTTAGGATAGAGAAATTTCTATTATTAGGATGTAACATTATCAATTTACTAGAGTTAAGTGACTAAGTTGAGAATTAATTAAATAATGAATTAATATTACTCGAGTGTCTAGTGAAATATATGATTATCTAAGTAAAAACATGTCAATCTTGTTCTATTTTAAAAAATCTTTTTGTCTTTTGATTTTATAAAATATTAATAGAAAAAAAAATAAAGTTAGAAATGAGTTATTTTAAAAAATAACTTAAAGAAAGAAGATAAATAAGATTATCATGATTAAAAAAGAATGCATGAAATAAATAAGATTTTAAATTGAATATTATTATAACCAAGTGTATTTGATACTGTGTCATTAACTATTATAATATTTTGAGAATATGAAAAAAATATAGTGAATGATGAGTGATTACTTATGATATGACTATTAGCTTATGAGTCAATAATTCATGACTTTGAAGTAAATATTTAAGTCATGAGAATTATATTATCTAGATGATAGAAAGTATTTGCAATTATATTAAAAAGGAATTATGTGTAATTCTTTTCTACTAAGCATAGTCGATCTTAGAGAGGAATTTAATGTATTTCTCTCTAGTATACAATTACATAAATATTAACATAATTGATCTTATAAGAATTCAATATTAAATGTCTTTGAGCAAGAATAATACTGAGATGAATAATTATTTAGGAAGTCTTAGTTTTAAATGTATATATTAAAAGTCATGCCTTGGTGCGATGACAATTATATTCGTCAAAGGGTGATGTATTTCAGTTTTGAGATTTATCAGATACATCCTCTCTAATTTTTATAAGTAAAATTATTGAGATATTAATATCTGCTAGATTTCATATTAAAGTGAGAGTATAGTACATTGTGCATGACCTCCTCTCTAGTATGTATCATTGTGGAGGAATTTTGTTCTTGAATGATTTCGATAGTTGATGTCTCTCACAATATCTTATAGTATTTTGGGTATATTTTTAGAAAGTAACTAAATATATTTTTCTCAGATATGTTATTTCTTCATACAATTTGTGCCATGTTGGAAGAATCTCGTGCATTTCTATATTGACATCACATGACTGCACTCTTGATTGACACTAATAATTAGATGGTGTTATACACCACACTGGCACATTATAACTTAGTGCACACACATTTCTATCAATTTTTTCTTCTTGGGTGTTTGTTGTGCGCCATGCATGCCCAGCTATGTGTTTTAGTTGTGCACAGTGTTTGCTGCCTCTCCTTGCCTAGGGTTTGTTGTGCATTGTGGCTGCATGCTGTGCATGACTACTGTGTACACATGGTCCAACTTCTTCTTGCCTACAGTTTACAATAATTAATGCTCTGATACCATGTTATATGTAAAAAATGGAAAAATTGAAAAAAAAAATAAAACTCTCCCAATATCTAAATGCACAAGATTATAAATTATCTTGATTAGGGATGTCCACGTGTTGAATGTTCATATCCACGTGCTTAAAACATAGAAATGTAAACAATCCATATTTACATTTCTAATTACAATAAGTCTTCAGAATGAAGCAATCAGTCATAATGTTTTAAGCAGAAAACTGGTCCTGGGGCTCTTTTTGTGTTTGAGTGTGTACTTTCTATATTATGGATTATTTTTATCTTGAATGAGATAAAATTTCAAAAAAGGATTTGTTATACGATCCCTATTTTCATTTTTAGAGAATAACTAGAAAGTGAAGAACAATATGATATGCTCTATCTTGATTGACATCAACATTGAGAGTTGACATCAAACATTGCACTGACACACTACAATCTTCTGCATAACTCTGCCATTTTTTCTCTTCTTGCGTGCTTGTGTTCGATTCCCGCTGCTTCTCCTCCTCATCTAGGGGGTTTGGTGTCTGTGTTTTCTGTGAACCATGGCTGCCTGTTCATTGTGCTTATTGTGTGCACCTGTTGTGTACCGTACAGTACAACTTCTTGCATATGTTTTACAGCAATGAATGATTTAATACCATGATAAATATAAATAATTAAAAGCTGAAAAAATAAAATTACACAATAATTTATTAAGTCTCAAATTTAGATCAGGAAAACCAACATGTTCAATACTCTCATCTGTAAAGTACAAAAACAAAAACAAACAAAAAATAAACATAAAATTTAATAATGGTAACAAACCATTTATGTGTGAGAAGCTCTTAAAAAATTATCTTCATGAATTGGGCTTAAATTATAATCAATAATAAAAATTAATCATAAATTTTTAAGTGGGAAACTAATTCCCAAGCTTTTTTGTGTATGGGTGTGTACCTTCTATGTTATGAATTGTTTTCTTGAATTTGATATATATTCAAAAAAGGATTTTGATATACAATCTATGTTTTCTTTTTTAGAGAATAATTCGAATGTCAAGAACAATATTCCCTATTAGATCAACTAGCTTCTAATATCATTGAAGAAATGATTAGCAAAGACAAGTTCTTTTGGTATAAGCATGTAATTTTGCCAAAAATTATTTCATCTCATAAAAAGTATTATTAGTGCCAAGGAAGCACGGACACGGCTCCCTACAGCCGTGTCCACGTGTCCGACACTAGGACACGTGGACACGACACGGACACGGCACGGATACGTGTCCGATACGCTACGTGGCGTATCATTGCACAATCCATATCCGATACGCCACATCGCGTATCAGATGTTTGCGTCGGCAGCCGTATCCACGTCAATAGTGCCCGACGTCCGACGATGTTGGGTGGCCAACGTTGCAGCATGGGCGACGTTGGCCACAGGCAGGGACGGGCACGATTTGAGGGGAGAGGCAGGGGCGGGCGAGTTTGAGGGGAGAGGCAGGGGCGGGCGAGTTTGAGGGGAGAGGCAGGGGCGGCGTGTTTGAGGGGAGAGGCAGGGGCGGCTAGAGGTGTCAAACGGGCCGGCCCAGCACGGCACGGCAGGCGGGGCGGGTCGGGTCTGTTTGGACCCGACCCGCGGTCTTTTTACCGGGGGCGGGGCCCGGTTGGGTCACGAGTCACGACTCAATGAGTCGCGACTCACGACTCACGACGCAGGCACGCGGGCCGGCGTGCCGTGCCAAGGCACGGCCCGGCACGTGGTTTATTCGCCCGAGCACGGCACGGGCCCGGTCACGGCACGGGCCCGGTCACGTTTTTTTATCGTGCCGGGCCGGCCCAGGCACGGCCGAACCGTGCCGTGCCTCGTGCTGGGCCGGGCCGGCCCGTTTGACACCTCTAGGGGTGGCGTGTTTGAGGGGAGAGGCAGGGGCGGCGTGTTTGAGGGGAGAGGCAGGGGCGGCGTGTTTGAGGGGAGAGGCAGGGGCGGGCGGGCGGGCGTGATTGAGGGGAGAGGCAGGGGCGGCCGGGCGTGATTGAGGGGAGAGGTGCGGGCGGGCATGATTTAGGGGAGAGGCAGGGGCGGTCGTGCTTGAGGGGAGAAGCAAGGGCATAAAATAAAATATTTTTATAAAATAAAATAAAAAAAATATATTTTTATATAATATAATTATAAAATATTATTTTATAAAATAAAATAAAATAAAATATTTTTATTTTATAAAATAAATAATATATATTTATTTTATATAATAAAATATTTTAATTTATTTTAATTTAATAAATTTTATAAAATACCTAATATTTATAATTAATAATTTTTATTTTTATTTTTTTATCATGCCGTATCCTAGTCGTATCCGTATCCTAGTTTTTTTGAATTTGCCGTGTTCCCGTATCCTGCCGTGTCGTATCCTCGTATCCGTGTCCGTGTCCGTACTTCTTAGATTAGTACTAATAATTATCTTCAAAGGGATGTAACATCATGCATTTTGGGCTTGCTAATAGCTCTTTCTTTTTTTTCCAAGAGTGAGATTCTAAACAAAATTATGAGTGTGAGAAGTAGGACATCAAGAAAAATTAGAGAATTTTTTTTTAGGATTCCAATATTTTTATTATATCGAGTTTCATTTAGGTTATGAAAAATATTAAAATATAAAAGAAATGTACACTTTTTCTTAAAAGAAATATCAAAATTATTGTTGGTCTCGATATGTAATGAATTATGTAGAATAGATTCTTATTAAGAGCATCTCCAACTCGCTCTCTATTTTCACTTTTAGCTATTTTAGCTAGTTAAATATAAAAAATTCATCTTCAATTCACTCTCTATTCTACTATCTATTTCTTAGTTTACTCAAATGGCTTAACAAATGTGAAGAGTCATTTGAGCTCTCTAAATTTTTTTTTCTATATATATATATATGTATATATATATATATATATGTTTGATTTTTTTAAAAAATATTGGAAGTTTGGTGTAAAATAGAGAGTGTAGTTGGAGTGTATTCTAAAAAATTGATAGCTAAGATATTAAATTTAATATTTAAATATATTTTGAGTAGCTATTTTATTAAGTGTGGTTGGAGATGCTCTGGTTATCAACATTTCATTTCGTGTTTTTGTTCAAATGCTATGAGTAGCTATTTCGAGTTTCATTTAGGTTATGATAATATTGTATTTACTAAATATATTCTATGTATATAATAAAACTGTTAAGTTTGAAAATTTGTTGTAAGCTATGCAAAAAGTAAATATATTAATTTCTATTGATTCGTAAATCATGTGCCTACATTTATAGGCCAATAGGCATATTTTATTTCTTAATTGAGTAATAGTAGATAATGAATATAGCATATCAATCAGTGGAGTGCTTAACCTTCTTGAATTTGGTCAATTAGAAGCAACCACTAAATGGAGTGCTTAAATAGCACTTATATAATAGTCTCAACTTGAACAAATTGATCTGTAGGGGTGTAATAGATAAGCCTAGATTTGAGATATAAGGTTTTGATACTTGAATAAAATATGCTTAAATTTTTGTCCAACTCAAATAATATAAGTTAATAGAAAGTATTTAAAAAACTGCATGAAATGATGATGATATTGATGGATGAGCTTCGTATTAACAATTGACAATTAATTTACGGATCAGATATCATACCAAAGTAAATACATCAAAGTAAATAAACTTGAAAAATAAAATTTTATTTACAACATATTGTACAAGTATATGTAAATAAGAATGGGGCTCTCAATATAGCTCCCTTAGGGGCTATACCCTAAGGGCCAAAGTCCCCACTAAGGCCGAAGGCCCAATTACTAGGGCCGAAGGCCCAATCGTCCGAAGGACTCAAACCCTATGGAGCCAGAGAAAGTTAATTGAAATATCTTTATATTTTGAGCACAAATATGCCTAATTGATATAATAAATGAATATTATAATTTCTATTTCAATCAATCACATATTATTACGAATCAAATGGATTTTTAGTGAGTTAGAGAAGATGATTTGATTTTCATCTTATGGAGAATCAACGTTGTTGGGGTTTAATTTTATTTTTTATCTTTTTATGAGAGTATCTGGTATGTTAATTGCACTAAATGTAGTGTGTGTATGTGTATTTATATGTATGTGGTTTTTTTTTTTTTTTATTTTTGAGGAAAAAAAAAGAAAAATGTAACATTATATTTTTTCTGTTATTTCTCTCTCTCTCTCACTCTCTAAAATTTGAAGCTTTAATCATGAACATAGTGGCACACCATGCTCTAATGATGAGACTTGCGACGTGCATATGCGAACATGGACTAATGGGCATCTTCTAGATGTATTCCATGTTTGTGGTGCAATGAGATGCTTGGTATATTGAAGTTGCCACACACTTTTCGGTGTATTTGTTGCCTATTTTTTTTGGTTGAGGAATGATAATGAAGAGAATCGACACAAGACCATAGGAGCTAACCCAATAAAAGTTAAAGGTGTCTGCTAATTAATTATGAGCTACTTCAATAAATGCTTGGGTGTTATGACAAGAATATGTGAGATACTTATTAAATAAATAATTTGAGGTTGGATTCAAATAAGTGATTGGTGATCGATATATAATTATTAGTTTATTTATAATAATTGATTAATCTAAATATGACTAATATACTTGGTTCTTGTCAAATATGCAATAAAGTATGAGATTTAGCCGTGTTGATATTTTTTTTTTAAATGTTATACTTATATGATAATATTATTTAATTATTAGCATATAAATTGATCAAACTAATTATTGATATATACTTGGTAAAATACCTGTCTTAATTATTGATGATTGTACTTGATACAACTATTATAATCAGTCTTGATGTGAAATATCCCTTGATGTTTCATCGGACCACTGCTCTATTGAGGCTCCTATGCATGTGTGTTATGAGGAGTCTAGTATGAGTGTCTCATATGATACAAGGAATGAGTCTTCTTAAGAGGAAGTCATTTAAGTTAAAAGATTTGATAATTTAGGGTTTTACTTAATCGAGTTGCCTGCTACGTTAGTTGGTTTCTGTACAATCGGAACTAAGTATATGTCTTACTTAATACTCTTTATCACATGTACTTTCTTATTTTTAGTTTGGTATTATATATTCTGATTATTTATTTATTTTTTGATAAAAAAATAAATAAAAGAAAAGATGATTTATAGTTATAGTCTATGTATCTATTTGTGAGTAAATTGCAATCATTTTCACGAATACACTTAAAGGAATGCAAATGTTTTCTCTCTTTTTCAAGTCGAACATTTGTGATATGCACATACTAATTTGTTGAGTGTATTGAGGTTTAGTTTTGTTTCTATTTTTTTTTTCTCTTTGTATGGGGCTGGGAGCGTGCTACATATGAGCTGTCACCCTTTGGCGGGAGCAGGGCTGCTCATACCTAAGGGTGTGTTATTCAATTGTTTGAAGTTCTAAAAAAAATGATGTATCCTTTTATATGTAGATTCATTTTAATCAATCATAGTTACTTATTTCTATATCTCTTGTCGATGTCAGCCTGGTAATATGTGCCACGTCAGCATGAATTAAAATAATAATTTTTTTTTTTTCAAATTATCTATCAAGAATGACATATATTCTTTCAACTGGCTATTTTTTTCACAAAAAATTTTTGGCATATTACTTAACCTTATTTTTTTTTTTTCATTTAAAATACTACTAGTGCAATGGGGCCTATGCATGGTCATTGGGTGTTTTACCAAGTGTCCTTGGCCGCACATTGGTGAGCGTTCACTGTAGCTAGTCTTTGGTAATGGTATGAAATAATAAATACAACAATTTTCATGCAAGTAGACTATAACCATGCAAAGCCACAATCACTACTTATGAGTCGATTCTTTCTTTTCTTGTCTATTTACTTGTTTTATGGTTTCTAAAACTTGATTTTTTTTTTTGCTTCTTTTTGAAGGTTTCGCAATGAGCTTCCTGATCCAAGCGCACAACCAAAGTTCATGACTCTAAGGCGAGATGACGATCGGTATATACATGTTTGTGTTTGCATGCCAACTCAAATATCACTGTTATAATTTTCTGATTTGTAGAGTGACTTATGTTTCTGTCATGCATTGGATAAAAGGAACTCTTGTGTTGAGCAGCTCTGCCAAGATGTATTATTTTTTTTGGTTATATAATTTGGTAATGAGCCATGTTGTTGTGCGGCTACATTTTATGTATTTAATATGCCCATGGTGTTGATTTTCTTGTTTACGCAAACTATTTTCTTATTGAGCAATGAATGAGCGGAACAAAGAAAAATCTGTGAACCAGGTTTAGGAGAAGAAATCGCTCCTGAAATTTTTATAATTAAATTGGATGGTTTTCTACTACATGATCTAGCCCGTGGAATCTTTTCTCTTTTTCCTAGGGCTAAACATATTCTTTTCCGTCTTTAAGTTGCTATATGAGTAGCCTTCACGCAGCGTAACCCCTACCACCCTCCTTCAAACCCTGTAGAAGCTGCTCTTTCAATATCTTGAATGGCATCCAACATCACCAACATCAACAACCACACATTTATCAATTCTTAATAATTGGAACATCAATAAGTCACCTTCACCACACTAGGACATTCAGCATGAAATGTGCACAAAATGGTTTCTGATTCTTGATGCCGATTTTGATTTTGTTGAAATGTATTTATTCACAATTTAAACTCAAAAAGTGATAAGGAGATTGATAAATGAAATTACATCACTAGGAGGAATACTCAAATTTTTGTTCTCCGGACTATGAATGCTAATACAATAATCCATAAAAAATAGTAAGCACTGTTTGTTTTATTATATCTTTTGCATCCATATGTATTTATTAGTTTTTGATAGAGAGGAGCACTTAATTTCACCATGCAAAGTAGATTTTTTATTTGATTATGATAGATTATTTATTTTTTTATTCTCAACTTGATTATCTTTCGTCGATCAATTGTATTTGTTTGATTGTGAACTGTGTTAGTTGAGAAATCATACCATAAATTTATATTTGATAAGTTATAATGATATTACTAAATGCTCATTATATTTAATTCATATAGATATCTGGAAGTTCTATATTACTATTATTTGTGATTAAGAAATATTGATTTTTGTTTTATTTTGTTTATTACCATTAAATGATTTAGATTTAGCTACTCATTGTTGTAGTTTCTTTTATTTTTTATATTTTTATTATATTTTTGATGGGGGTACCTAATATGTGGGCCATACCTATTTTTGATTAATAATTATGTTTTATAATTGGCAATGAAGTATTTGATCCGATGAATTGTGATTTATGACTCATGGAAATGTGATTCCACTTCAAGGTCTATAAATTTGCAAGGCACAAGTTAACATTCTTTTTTTAGTTTTATATATTAAAAAAATAAATAATTATATAAAAAAATCTCTTTTACTCTTAATTCTTTACAAAAATAGGAAATTATAATTTTAATAAAAATAAATTAAATATTATAGATAATTTTAATATAAATAGTGATAACCTGACTGAATGTCTTAAATTAAAAAAAATTAATTTTAAATATAATTTAAGGTTTTTTTAAAATTCATAACTTAAAATATTATATTATGTAATTAATTATATATTTATATATGTAGTCATTCTATGATTAAAAAATATGAACACTAAATTTCATAAGAATTTTAAAATTAAATATATTTATTTTAAGAATAATATTGAGATGCGTGATTACTTGGAAAATTCTTGTGTTATATGCATATATTAGATATAATATTTTGGTATGATGCAAATATCTTCGTTCATTGGTGGTCGTAGATTTCATGTTCAAGGCTTATCAGATGTAGTCTTTTTAATATTTGAAAATAATATCGGCAAGATACTAATTTCTCACAGATTTCATGTTAAAGTAGAAGTTTTGTACACTAGGCTTATCATCTTACATCATGTATAATGGACTAAAACTTCTCTATATTTGTCTTTGTTGTGGCTAGTAAGACACTCTCTAGAAACCCTAATTTGATTATGTCTAAAATAGTGACCCAAAATATTTGGGGTAATGAAATTATTGTTTTGGGTCACCCAAAACCTTGTTGGACATATGACCAAACCATAATTTTAGGGTGTGACATAAACTCTACCGTGTGTGTGATAATGGTCATTAGAAGTACATAGTAATGAGTAACTTCTCTCTTTCCACCATGTGTGCATGCACTGTAGCATGCACGTACGCTTTCACCGTGTTGGTATCGTGCACATGTTTCTATTCTCTCTATGATTTGTAACCCTTAAATCCGTTGGGTTTGTTTTCTTTATGATACTGACTCTGATATCATATGAACTACTAAATCAAATAATCAGACATAACTCAATACTACTTGATAAGAATAATGTACAATTAATATATTTATTTAATTGGTCAATGGATTGAGATTACATTCATGTTGGATATTTCTATCAACAATGATATAATAATAATAAAATTATAAAAAACTTAAGAAAAAATGGCTATAAACTATAACATGCTCGAAGCTTGATTATCAGCTAGATATTTTACACACACACACACACAAGTTAATTACTAAATATTATTTGTATTAGTGACCAAATAATTCATCATTATTTTATTTCATGTGACAGTCTATTATATGTTTTATTTATCAGCTTAATTTTATTTCTTTTTAAAGATCTTGAGAGAAGTATAATTTTATTTGATGATAATTAGAAATTCTAAATGAGCCAAATTAATCTATGATAGTTTGGTTCATTAAATTTATGTAGATGTGTTTTTTTTTTTGTGTTGTATAAGTATCTGGTTGGAACAAATATGTTCTTTCAATTGGGATATATATCTATCATATATATATATATATATATAATATTTATGTGGTTGCATTATAATATTGTGGACATACTCACTTGCAATACAATTTATGCAACTCTATTCTACCATGTAATATACATAATCATGATAACAGACACATTGCTAAATTAAAAAAAAATTAGTTTGGGCAGTCCACATATTAGGCATCTATTTTAAATCTTAATAATAATTAAATCACAATAAATAAAAAAAATAATAATACTTTTTTAAAAATAGTGTTTAAATGTCTAGAATATTAAGTCTAAAGAAAAGAAAAATAAACTGAAATTTTTTAAAGTCGTTCATAAATGTGTTAGCAAATTAATTTGTTATAAGAATATATGATATGACTATGATTTTATTATATATATATATTTTTGGAGAAGAAAAATATTTTATCTCTATACGTTGTGTATTTGTAGAATACTAATTTATCATGCCAGTTTGACATGACTCTTTTGTGGCTATGATTTATTTTTTATATTTTTTTGTAGGTTATGTTAGTCTGGCATGAACTATGAAATAGCCCATGCCCCGCACACTTGGGCGGTGTCGGACTGGCATGGCTCGAACTTAGGCGAGCTTGGGTTAGTTCGAGGCTATCCTGGGTCAGGTCTAAGTTAGCCCGGTTTGTTTACCTGGGCAAAAATTGGCTGCACAGAGCAACATGCTAGTGTGCCACATGTTTTGCAGCACATGGGCTAGAAACTTATGAATGACATGGCCCAAATCATGCCGTGGGCTAGCCTGCACTTATTCAAAGCACAATTTCAGCATTGCAGAATTGTGCCTAAACCAGTTTTCATGAGCCATGCGGTGGTCCATACTTGAGTTGGACTCATTTGATATTTTTATTGCTCTCTGACTGTTATAGCAGAGAGTAATGAGAAAGTGAATGGAAATTCGATCTTGTTGATTATATGTCTGATCCAAAGATTCTTACATGTGTAGCCTTAATTGGAAAATGGGTTGCACACTAACCCAATAGGTCTTGAGCACTAGGAATGGGCGGTGCATGGCCCAACATAAATCAAACTTGGGCTAGTATGAGTTTGGTCTAGGCTAGCTTAGTTATGTCTAGGCTATTTGCAGGGAAGTTTTGTGGGGTGTGCCATACCTTATGCTATTATGACACGCAAATTGATCACCCTAAGCATTGTCAATTCATGCTTGTGATTATTCAGATTTCATAGATCGTGATGGGGTTGTCTAACTCATTTTCATCTCTAGCTCCAATCATCACATTATACTTCATCTTTGTATTGAATTTAAAGATTATTGTCTCTCTAATTTGTTTAGGATAGATTATTTTCAAGAAATATACAATAACTCATATTAAATTTTTTCACTGTATAAGTTGTTTAATTAGAATTTGAATATGCATGCAATTGAAAAAGGTCATGTTTACTAATATAATGTTGAGTTTTAGAGATTTTTTTACATATTAAAATATGCAAATAATTATATAAAAGTGAAATTGTTATGAAAAATATAAAAAATTGCATTCTCTATAATAGTTAGATAAATCTAATTTAGTAATAATTAGATATTTAATTTTTATTATAATTATTTTGTATGTAGTCGAATTAATTAGAGGGCTAATATCATATATAAATCAGGCATGAAATCTTTCTTGGCCTGATTTGTTGAGAGTGAGCAGATCTAACCAGACTTGGCATGACCCCAACTTGCCCAATTTTTCTTGTGGGCCAATGAGCCATGGAAAGCCTCACTTCCATGTTGCTGTGCTGACCCCACATGATTAGTAAGACATATTAGCCCTCTAATTGTCTGACATTGCATGATTAGGCCGTGCCATCATGACACAACTTGTTGGATACTTCCACATGTGGTCCAAATTACTTGGCCCGACACGACTTGAGTTGTGCTTTTGTGCTAGCTTTCATCTATTCCATTCATGATGGTGGTCATGTTGAGCATTCTTTGGAATATTTTTATAGATTGTGTCATGGGCTATGCAAAGTCATTTTCTATTTCTATTTCTATGTATTTCATCTGCTTATGAACTATTGAGCCATAGATGATTTTTATTATCATTGTGAATTTTTTTTTTTGTATTATATCTTGAAATAATTATTTATTATTTTATTTTTTTTTAAAATAAAATTGATTCCAACAAAAGGTAGAAAATTTGTCGTAGATCTTATCTTGATACAAATTGATGGCCAATTTAAATTTTAATATTCGACAATTATATGTGCTCGTGATCGCTAAAAGTAATCATAGGAATTATAAATTTCATTATATGAATTAGTATGAGAATAATTACATTTGGGTGAATGTATTAGATAATTTTAAAAATAAGTAACTATATTGACTGTATAAATTATAGTATATTTGATAATATTCAGATAATTAATCTTTTTTTATAATTTTAGATACCTAATAAGAGTAATTAAGGAAGTTACATCAGATGAAAAATTAAATTTATTGAAGTCCAACTTGAAAAAATAATCTCTGCGTGTATCAACCTCTTACTTTCTTTATGACAACTCAATCTATCTATTAGAGTAGTTAAATTTCATCCTAAGAAAGTATTTGAGCTTCTTAAGATTATTTATCTGGAATATAATTGTAAATATTTATTAAGTTGAATGATTTTAGTAATAAGAATATTGTTATTATATGAGTTATTTAAAAAAAGAAAATACTCATAAGAAAAATCAATTTATCATATGAGTTATTAAAAAAAAATTATAATATTTTCATGTAAATTAAAAAAATATGACAATTAGTAAAAATTTTACAAAGCTCAATGTTTGTTTTAGGTTATACCATGTCTTTTGTGATCTACAAACATAATCTGATTATACTACTCAAAATATAGGTGATTATTTCATATATATATATTTTTTCTAAGATCATAATGAAAAAATAAACTTTTCTTATGTAATTGATATATCATTCATATATAAGATGTCTCATGTGAAATAAAATTGGTCAATGAAGATAAAGTTTCTTGATGGTATATCTTAAATATTTTGAGTGAATTCTCTTATAATATAGTAATCGTAAGAAATTATTTGCAACTAAAATTGACAAATTTAACATTATCCTTTTTTTTTTGTGGTTCAAGTTGGGTCATTGTGCTAGGCTGACATAACTAGAAATATAGGGAGCCCAATATGGCTTGATGGCTCATGGGCCAAAATGAGCCATTTCAGCTTGAGTTGGATTGTATGTCTAACCTAACATGACCCCAACTCAAGGCATGAGCCATGCTATGCCCAACATGATTGCTAGATCAGCTTGATCCTATGGCTCATACTGAGCGGGCACAACCTAGACTAGGTTTGTGTAGTCTGTAACCTATCAAAGAGGAGTGTAAGTTATCTTATCAAGTTTTTATTTTTCTTGTTTACAATCCAATTATGTGAAATGTGCCAGTATAAAACATTTGATATATGATTTTATTATTGGTATAGTAAATTTAAAATTATTTGATATATACTTTAATGCGGTATCATTTATAATTTTTATATTTTTTGGATACTTAAATAAATAATAAATAATAAGATATCTAATAAGAATAAATAAGATATCTATTTTGTCAATGATAAATAATTAAGCTAAGAATAAATAAATAATAAATTAATACTACTTAAATATCTAATAAGATATCTTTTTTATATAAGTAAGAACATACATATCACCATGCTCATTCCTATCCCAAGTCCTTAAAATATTTCAATAATGAAAATAAATCAGTGAAAGAAAAACAAAGTTATAATTGAGTAGTCTGGAAAAAGAACTTACAAAAAGAAGACAAGCTAAGAAACTAAGAATAAACAAAATATATGAAAGAAATAAAGAGTAAAATTAAATATTATCATAACCAAATATTTTTAATAACTTATTATTAGTAATTAAAATATTTTATAAATATGAAAAAAATAGTGAAAAAAATTGATTACTTATAGTGTAATCGTTGACTTTTTTCATTGATAACGTAAGAGTCTGAAGTCGCAAGTTGAGTCACAAAACCTGTAGCACTAAGTGTGGGAAATTTCTGATGTTGCTTTACTAGTGATGAGTTTTATATTTTGGTTGGGACATATGGTGTCATCTGGGTCGGGGCGGCCCGCGCACGGCTCATATCAATGCATGGTTCAGAATCATGTTGGGACATGGCAGGCCAAACATTTTGGCATGAGTAGCATGACACGACGTGACCTGATATAATAGCCCGTGCATGTCAATTCAGCTTAGACTAGCTCATGCTAGCTTGGACTGAACCTAGGTAGCTTGGCTAGGCCTGACTTGGCTTGGCACGACCTGGCATGACCTGACACAATTTGCCCAAAATCAACGTCAAGAGGTAATGCTAGGCTGCCCCTTTTTAGAACAGTGTCGTGCCCGGCACGATATGACTCGTTTAACATCTCTAATGAGGACGCCTAAATGACTTCAGTAATTAGTATGTCTTTAATAATTCAATAGTACTCTTGATTTTCTCTTTAAAAATAACTCTTAAATAATTTTTGTGTGCCACATCTTCTTATAATGTGTGTATTTAATTGAGGCTCTCTTGCCTGCCTTTACTATGAGTGAAGTTCCATCGACTATTAGTATATGTTGAGTGAGAACTGAGAAGTTTCTCAAATAGATCTCAGTCTATCTTATATATATTGTACAGGCTAGTGGTGTAATTTTAGCGTGGTTGGAAAATTTCGATCACCCAAAATTAGTTGTAGAAATTTAAGAAAATATTTGGTAGTGATCATAAAAATATCATACCAATAAGTGAGTCTACCTCACACACACACACACACACACACAGATGTATCCATATATGATGTCATAATTTCATAGAATCATATAGCTAGCTGAGTGAAATGAGTAAAGTGAGTGATGATTTGCTCTGCATATACACGTTCCTCTAGTGTTACTCACATAAGTTGTAAAGCATAGTATATTTATGTTTGTTGAAGTCTTTTACGGTAGCTATGAGACGCCCACAAAGTTAATTGAAATATTCCATAAAAATTATGAATACGTAACTGTGATTTGGATTGTCACAGCTCAGATTTTGTGTTTGCGCTCATTCATAAAACATAAAAACATGAAACAAAACAAATACAAACTATAACACGGGCAGTTTATCTTGATTTGCAGGTTTACAAAATATGCAATCACGTCTCTGGAAAAAAAAATGAAACCCAAACTGTTTGTGGAGGCAGATCTTGGGATACCTCTTGACCTGCTGGATCTAAGTGCATACAAGTACAAAATTTACCCATTTTCTTGTTTCTGCATCTGCTATGGCAATTCAGTGATCTTTTCCCCCCCATTGTTAGTCGCCCCAGTAGTGGCAGGCAGCATCTTGATCCAGAAGACGAGGCATTGTTCTGCAGTGATGAATCCATCACCCCTTTGAAAAAAGATGGCATCAGAAGAAAAGAGCGGCCTAGTGATGAAACTCTCCCTTGGTTGGTAAAAACACAGTATATATCTTCCATGGAATCGACTAAGCAGGTGTGCTATTTTCTCTCCCCTTTTCTTTCTTTGTTATCTGTCCTGAAGCAGGCTGACTTAACATGCTCAAAGCTCAATGTCCAGTCTGTCACTGAGAAACGAGCCAAAGAGCCTAAAGCTGGTCGCAACCTTTTGGAGACCTTCAATGATAGGTTAGCCCTGCCCTTTTTTTTTTCCTTCCTTTTTTGGATGGTAACTATGCTTGTCTGGGTCAGATTTGAACTCATGCCACACAAATCCTTTTCTCTCACACACACACACACACACACACACACACACACACACACACACACACACACACTGTGTGTGTGTGTGTGATTGTTCTTATTGTGTGTGCCAAAATGTTTGAATTTTTTGTTAGGGAGAGACAAATTCAAGAAATTGAAGCATCTTTTGAGGCAAATAAGGTGCCTCCAGTCCATGCAACAAATAAGAAGTTGCAGCCTATTGAAATAATGCCATTGATACCTGACTTTGATCGGTATGATGTTCTTTATTGTTTGCAATAGCAAAGACATGGTGTGTGCGTTAGTCGGTGGGATACATCTAGGAGTGAGAGGAGAGGAGAGAGATAGAGGGAGAGAGAGATAGAGGGAGAGAGAGAGAGAGAGGGAGGGGGAGAGAAGTAGAAAGAGAGAGAGGCAGGGAGAGGGAGAGGGAGACAGAATCTCGTGGGAAATTGTCAAGAAAGATATAGTAAACATGGTGATGGATTATAAGGTGCTTGTTTCAGGTTGAATGACAAGTTTGTGTTGGCAACGTTTGATGGAGCTCCCACTGTTGATTCAGAAATGTACAGCAAATTCGACGAATCTGTTCGAGATGCATATGAATCACATGTAAGCATGCACTGAACAAGAAAGATGATCTTCAAAAATCGGCCAAATTTGTCTCAAATTTGGGTCTGGTTGTTTGTTTGTTGATGGTGGGCTACAGGCAATAATGAAAGCCTGTGTCACAGTGGGTTCAGAAACAGCTAGCGAGGAGAAGTTTTTGGCATACATGCTTCCCTCTCTCAATGAGGTGTTTTTCTTGTTGTTCATCATCTCCAATCACGTGATGTTATTATTATATGCCTATTTTCACCAGCCCTCACTTCTTCATCACTCTTACCTGGCAATAGCTATGGAAGGACGTGTATGACGAGAGCCAAGATGTCGCTTATTCCTGGATCAGGGAATATCATTGGAATGTGAGTAGAGCTTGAAAGTTGCATCCATGGTGTTTGTGAAATTGCCTTGTTGTATCAATTGCTGAAGCAATTTCCTTCATCAATCAAAATAGGTCCGTGGGGACGACATCAATGACCCTACAACGTTCCTCATATCATATGATGAAGATAAAGCTCGCTACTTGGTATGTACATCTATATTATCATCAAATTTTTCATTTTATTATTATTATTATTATTATATATATATATATATATATATATATATATTGTAATTTATAATTTCATCTTATGTTCTCTAGCCACTTCCCACAAAGATCAGCCTGAGGAAGAAGAAAGCACGAGAGGGTAGGTCTTGGAATGAGGCAGCACATTTTCCTGTTCCATCTAAGGTCACCGTGAGGTGCCGATCAGTCGCAGCTACAATCGAACAGAGTGATCTAGTGGTACCTTCTCAATCTCCTGTTCAAATCCACTGCATCCATGAAAGAAGCTCATAATGAACAATTCTGCCCCCGTCTCCCTCCCAATGTCTATCAGGTTAATCCAAATTCGAGGGGCAATTTGGTGAATTCGAGCATGGGGATTGATGATGATGATGATGATGGTGAGATTTCTAGTGGGGCTGAAGCTGATGATGATCTACTTGAATAGCTAGAAGTGTGAGTTTCTGTAGCATTGGGCATTTTGTTTTATCAGTTGTGTGCTTTATTTATATGTTTTTTATGAATAAATCACCCCAATGCTTGCGTGATTATGCTGTTTTATAGTATGTTATGTGCACAATCAAGGGGCAATTTGGTAAATCCTAGCATGGGAATGATTGTTGATGTTGAGCATTTTAGTGGAGATGTGAAGATGTTTTACTTGAATAGCTAGATCTGTGTAGTTGTCTTGCTGGGGATATATGCCCCATCCATATGCTTCATTATCAACAAGCAAGATGCTGTTTTAATTATAGTATGGTATATGCTTACAATTTTCATGCTACTATTCTCTTCTTTCCCATGCGGAGAGTTCATGTACAGATTCTGATGGAGCCATTATAAGACAACATATATTGTAAGTATGCAAAAAAGCGTAATGACCATACATACAAACTTGCAGAAATAATTAAAGCAAGCCTTTAGCTTTGAAGACCATCTTCACCACTATAAAATTGATGCCCTAATTTATGGCAGCATCAAGCCTTGAGCTTTGAAGACCATCTTCGCCACTATAGAATTGATGCCCTAATATATGGCAGCATCGCCACATTTCACAGCACCATTATCAAAAAAAAAATAAAAAATGAAATTTAGGTTTTGGATTTTAAGGCTAACCATATTTGCCGGCCTCGACTAGCTTCCCTTCGCACAACTCTCTTGGGATCATCAAGAGCCTTAGAGAGTGCTGCTTGTACCTTATTCACATGAGAGGAAAAGAAACACCATGAAAATATGCATTTAGACATGCGCACTGGTCTATGGCTGCTATTATTGGTTACATGGGCAAGCTAAGCTAAGCTAAGCTAACCTTCATCCTCATGGGGTAGATCCTAGCATATGGAAGATCTGACATGGCAACAAGACACTGAACTGCTGTTTCTCGAACAAGCTGACCAATTTCACTTCCACAAGTTATAAGCCAGTGGATTTGTTCAATGTATTCAACAGGGAAGAAGAGAAGCAAAAGAGATGCGTTCAGCCCACAACATGTTACCATTAAATGTGGGTATGTGACTAGGCTGATCAGGCAATTGGAAATTACTGAAACATTCTCCACCATAGCTTCTTCTCCTGCTTGTAAAAAATTAACACATAAAATAGATCAATCAACTTGTTAATTACAATAATATTAAAATATTTAGACAAGAATAACATCAGAATGATTTATCATGTCCGTATTCATGTATTACAAATCACGTGTTTGCATGTATTATAGATCATGTATATATGCATGTATTGCAGATCATGTATGTATGCATGTATTATAGATCATGTATGTATGCACGTATTATAGATCATGTATGTATGCACGTATTACAGATCATGTTTGTATACATGTATTATAGATCATGTCTATATGCACGTATTATAAATCATGTTTGTATGCATGTATTATAGATCATGTTTGTATGCATGTACTATAAATCATGTTTGCATGCATGTATTCAGATCATGTCTGTATGCATGTATTACAAATTATGTTTTGATATAATGATAAGTATTTTTGTCTAAGGATAATATAAGTATGGAGTCTGAGACTTGTTAAAGATAATATTTTTAATTGTTGGAGATAAGACTATCAAAATATTAATCTCTTTCATATCCTGCACAAAGTAGAGAAATATTGTAGACCATGTATATGACCCACCCCCATAATGCATATTTATAGGATGAAGTGTGAAATGGTTTGTTCATGCTATAAACAATGAATAAGGAAGTTGATTGGAGATTCTAACCATTTTTAGATGTCAGCATTCCAGATAGAAGAAGCAGAAGATTGTAGACGACATCCCTATCGGAAACATCCTTTCCTAGCAATACCAAGCTCTCTAACAATAATGGAATTAACTGGAAGAATTAAAAGAGAAATAGACTTTTATGTTTTCGCAAATGTGCACCTTCACTAGCTCAAGGTTGGCTAGAAAATTTTCAAGATTTAACCGACCTTTTTGGAGTCGTCCAATATTGCACTTAGTGGAGCCTCAGATACAATATGCGCAAAAGTGCGACAAAGCATATATCTAAGAATAGAAACACACCACATTTATAAAATGTGTTCAACGAATTATGAACAAAAAAAAATAATTAAAATGTTATTCATCTAGCTTATGAGTCTAAGGAGTTGTTGTTTGGTTTGGAGAAACCATGGCACATTAGTAAATTAGTCTCAAGCCTAGGGTATATATTAAAAAAGTGATATTATACAGTAGACTTAAAAAAGGTCTCAAACCTTTTTTAATATCCCAACAAACTTATACCTAAAAATTAGAGAAATTATATCTGATAGATCTCGAACCTGAGACCTGCCATCCTAAAACAAAGATGATTTGAATCAGGTTCACTACAAAGGCAGAGAGAGAGAGAGAGAGAGAGAGAGAGAGCATACTACTATATTACCTCGAGGAGGATGATCCTATGATCAAAGAATGTAAGATGGGCATTACAGTTGAAAAAAATCGCTGCTTGTAAAGTGGGCGTATAATTGCATGAAAGTTGTTGTTTAAGCAAGCTTCAGAATCTCTCATAATAATCAGAAAGGCATCTGCAGCAGCACGTTTCATCCCATCCGACAGGCACTCAAAGAAAACCATGATTATGTCTTTCACTTTTTCATGCCCTCGCATGAGCAGACCTTTAGCAATCCACGCCAGTCCAACAATGGCATCGACGCCAAACAGCCCACAATGCGTTACCCATAGGAAAGAAGCAGCAGCAGGGTCTGCTCCATCCCCAATACTTTCTTGTCCACACGAACACCAAAAGCTTGGACTGAACATCTCTGCCATGGCTTCTTCTAGGGAAAATGAAAAACCATTGGAAACCTCTAATTTGCTTGATTTGAGATCCAATTTGTTAACTAGAGAACCTAAAGCTTGAGCTGATGCAACACAGCCCTTAACCATGGTTCCCATTAATAGATGCACCACCATTCTGATGTCCGGAATGCGCGTCTGTGGGTACAGTGCCATGATAAGTGATGCAAATAGAGACAGAACCCTTCTATCTTTGCTCGAAGCTACCTCATGCAAACTTTCTAACACTTGTGATTTGAGTGGAACGGAAGAAAGCTCCTTCAATGGTAAGGAAGTGGTCGATAGGAGTATGTTATAAGCTCCATCAACTATTATGTGCTGATTTCCTATCGCAGAGCATGCCACAGCAAGCTTCGTGGCCTTCATCATTGCATCGAGAAGCTCCTGATGTTGAAATGAGAAAGAAATTCTATTGCTCGCGTCGTCACAAACAAGCATCCATTTAGAAGGAACATTGGAAAGTAGAACTTACTATTTCATGGGCCCCAATGCTAGAGGGGGTGGATTTCCCTACTTGGTTCCATATGTTGACCACAAAGCTCAACAAGGCTTCCTCAAAACCTTCATATTTTTGGATCCTGACACCATCCTTGTGACATGTCATATAAATGAGATAAGAATGCGTGAAATTATCATGGCCATGCTTAAAATTCCTCAAATCATGAAATTTACTGTGAATAGGACTAGACATCTGCGGGTCTGAGCAAACCATAATTTTTGATACTATGTTAGAAATTAGGCTATCTCAAAATGATAGAGAACCCAAATTGTGTAATAAAAGCATAATAACTCAAAAAATCTCCGATGTGTTATTTTTTAACATTTTTATTTATTTTATTATGAATGAAATTATCAGCTATGTGGGTTTAATTCCATTGACTTGAATATATTATTTTTCAGCATAAACTTGAACATGATATCATAGCCATAATCCTACAAAGTGCAAATACTAGGATTTACAGAGAGAACACGAGTACTATAATAACAAGTGCACTGCGTGAACATGTGTGCAATCCCCCTTGTTAGAGAAGGCACACAAAAAAAGCATCTCCCCATCATTTCCTTCTTACATTTTATGTTCACAATGTGCTATTTGACATCCAAACTATCAAATATACTTACGTATTTTAATAATTTATAATGATATGTTAATAAAAATATTAAAATATTATGAATTAGTTTTATAACTTTGATATTTTGACAAATTTTAATGAATAATCATGAAATCAATATGATTTTGAAGATTAATAGAATGAATAGAATAGTCTCACATAATTTCGATATTTATCATTGGTCAAAACTCTTCCTAATTGATTGGAGTAATTTTTGTATGTCATGACTTTATTAATTCATTAGCATAATCTTTATACCATGCGTTATATTCTTAACAACTGATTGTGATATTAATTTTACTTTGGAGTAACAAAATATTCAACTGATGCTCAAGGCCATGACTTATTTTAAGTCGTGATATTAATTTTAAGCCATGACACATCCAAATGTTATGTATTTATTTTAATATGACTCCATGGTCTTAAGTCAAAATAATGATCTTTTTACAAAGTCATAAATTTTGAGATGCAAAAATACAGAATCATAAATCAAGCCAAAACTGTGATAACCACTCAAAGCTGTGACTTTTGAGACATAAAAAATTATAAAATATATTATTTAAATATGATCATTTCCAAAATCACAACTATTGTCCTTAAAAAAAAATTAACTATTATATGATCATGCTAATTGCCAGTATTGCAACATCCTCATAGTATTGTGACATACCATATGATAGAAGAGAATGCTACTACCAAGACCACTTTCCGTGTCTCAGACACTTGAGAAAAATGAAAAAAAAAATTATATCATAACCATTTTTAAATGGCAGAACCATGACTGACACGAGGGACATTCTTAATGCCGTGACTATTTCTCAGTATCATGATCATATAAAACTCAAGAAAAATTATTGCTTACGTTATAGCTACTACATAATACCACGATTATATTAAAAAATAAGAAATTATTCACCACGCCTTGACAATGTCCCAGCATCACGATCATTATATGGATGACAAGATGAGAAAGTCTTGCAATCATAAATACTTCATAGTACCAAGACATTATGTTATATATATATTAAGCCCAAATAGTGGCCATTTCCAATATCATGACATGCTACAGAAAGATTAAAATTTAAATCATAATGATGACTATTTTATAGAGTTGTGATCTCAAATTAAAGAGATGAAGATTGAATTATGACTTTCTTCTGATAATCATGATTTTTTACTTAACGTAATGTAAAGCCACCGGAATATAAATGTGAAAAATAGAGAAATTTCAAGATCTTTCATTTTTATTCTTTTCTCTTATGTAACAAACAAAATCACAACTACCAAATTCAATGGAAAATTTTGTACTCCCTAGAAATTTCTCAAGCAAGTAAAAGACAAAATTAATATTAATCCCTAAATTAGGGGTGCACAACTATCAAAACCACCATTCTTTAGGATGGTTTTAAAAATAATACCAAAATAATGAGTTTATATAAATTAAGATATATGATATGCTTTTGATTTTTAATTAATAAAAGTGGGATCAATTTTTTTATGTTATGAATATTAATAGATAATTAAATAAAACTTGAATTATAATTTTGACTATCAATAGAATAGATTTGTGCAAAATTATCATAATTAATAGTGAAAGATAAACCATGAGATTCACTTATGCATATGATAGAAAAAAAAATAACAGTCATTTCGACCATAATGTATGAGATAAAATTATGTATTAAAACTTAAATTTTAGATATATTCATCATCGTGAATATGATACTTATAAAACCAAAAATACGAATACTTTTACAAGTCAATTCGTTATTCTCGTCTTAAAAGAATTGATTATTAATTGGAATGAATATTATATATAATCTTCTTCCAATGGATTTATCTTTAGTGTGAGTCAAACCATAACCAAATAGAGCAATGATAAAAAATTATTAGGTCATATGTGAGTATGTTGGGACACGCAAGTTGATAAAAATCCTTATTAATTATTTTTACTTGTATTATTCTCGCCAATAAAACTTAAGAGAATTATATGTTAATTGCGTGAGTAAGATGATTACGAAATCAAAAGTACAAATACTTACAAATTATATTAATCTTTAATCATTATGATATTTGATATTAAAAAATAAAAATATACATATGAAACAATTTTTAAAGACAATTAATGAAATTGTCGAAAAAATATGAGATTGCCTTAGTAGAGATAAATTATTATCTCGATTATGATATAATGAGTGCATAACTATGATGATATTACCATTATAATTGACTCAATAAGAATACTTATCATTTATGTTGTTAGGATAAAGAGTCATTATACATCTTAGCCTTTATTTTGTGTCCAACATAATATAAATCAAGTAATTTAAACATTATTATATAGATTAAATGAATAAATCATGGATCTAAAATTATTTAACAATTTGAATATTAATTTTACTAAAAAAAAATTATCTCATTGTCGAATAACTAAACTATAAATATAATTTCTAAAAGTTTATTTTAATATTTATATGATCATGCACTTGCGTATCTTTGTTGAGAATACACTTTCGTTAATAAATTTTTGGAATATTATCTAACTAATAAAATTAAATGACATAATAAAATCACAAGTTTCTTGACAACATTACAAATAATTATTTAGTTTGTCTAATTAACATGAGTTAATGTAATTGTTCTTATAAATAATTTTTTTAAATAGTTTAGACAATATTGAGCTAGATAATTATTCTCAAATCTAAAAGTTAAATCTCATTAACTTATCTGAACGTGTATACTTGTATTTTGATTTTATTTATTTTATTTGCATTTTTTTTCTTTTTTAGTACTTTTTTATGAGCCGAAGCCTTGTGGCTTATCTAATTCCTTTAGACGTAGAAATCAAAAGAATTAGAAAAATTATTACCAGACAAATAATTGATAAAGAGTCTTTGACGGACATTGACAAAAATAGAGAGACCTAGGACAATAATGACAAACTATTCAATAATACATCCAATACCATATCTTGGGGATTATTGGATACTAGTGAAGATGAACAATTATTTGAAAATTTATTTTTAATCGATTGAAGTCAATTACTTTAAGTTAAAATTGAGTCTAATAACTATAGTTTAATAGCACCAATATAATGGAATAGCATCGTAAGATCCTAATTCATATGTTATAATATTTTTGGAGCTATGCGATATTGTAAAAATGAATAGAGTTAGCCCTAATACAGTAAAGTTATGTTTATTTTCATCTTTATTAAGTCATAAGTCAAAAAATTAGTCCTAATATTTAATGTACGACTCAATTAAGAGTTGAAATGAGCTAGTGATAATATTTCATAACAATTCATAGTGATGGTGAATATTTTTTTATTAGGGAGAAGGAAACTATTACTGGAGGATAAGTAATTATTTTGGTTAGAGAGTTTGTTCAGTTTTCCCTTCTACCAAATTTTCTTACGTATTTTGATGATTTATGATAATTCATAGATATAAACATAAAATTATTATGGATTAATTTTATAACTTTAACATTTTAACAAATATTGATGAATAATAATAAAATCAATAGGATTTTGAAAGTATTTAATAAAGTAAATAGAATATTGAGTTCCGTGTAGTTTTGATATCCATTATTGGCCAAAATTCTACCAATTATTCGAGAAAATTCTTGTATGTCATAACTATGTCAACTCATTAGCATAATCTTTTTATTGTATAATACATTCGTAGTACCTGTAATATTATTATCATAGTTGTTAAATCAAGATTCGAATTAAAAATCAGAATGTTTGATTAGTGAATCAAAAATCAAATTGAATTGTGAATCAAATTTTGACTTTTTTCCATGTTAATAAATTCTTATTTCCTACAGCTGACAATTTTTTTTTGTATTTTAATTTTAATTTTTATTTTTTTTGGCATTTTGTTGTTTTTTTATGTTAAATTTAAAATACTAAATGTTGGAGTTATTTTTTTTCACGTTAATTAATTCCTACCGTTGACAATTTTTTTTTTGTATTTTAGTTTTTATTTTTATTACTTTTTGATGATCTCAGTCCCCTGAGAATCTGTATTAAATCGATTCATGTGAATCGATTTGTGATCCAATGATTCAATCATATTTTTGATTCTTTTAAAAAGTCGAATCGTTTACCACCTTAATCATGAATCAAATTATAAACCATACAATTTTGATAATAATGATTATCATTGAGTCACAGTCATATCTAATGATAAAAATTTCCGATATATCCACCAATACATCCTCCGATATATCTTCGATATATCCACCGATATATCTCCAATATATCCATAATTAAATATCGATATATCTCCGATATATCTAAGTATTGATATATTCATTAAGACCGATACATCTATTTTTGATTGGTGCTCATATACAAATACACACCGATATATCTTTGATATATCCGATATATCCGTAAAATTTAAGTAGTGATATATCCATAGAAACTAATATTTTAATCATTGGTCATATCTATCTCACAAATTTTAAAAGACTGCAATATTAATTTTGTCGTAAAAATCAAGTATCTCATTGGTATTAAAGGTTGTAACCAAGTCTAAGAACTATTACTTTATTTTTAATAAGATTTGATAGTCTCAAGTCAGAACCATGACTTTTTTATAAAGTAATAACTTTTAAGCTATAAAAAATTACACAGCCATAACTACTCAGACCAAAGTTACAATAATCATTCAAAGTTGTGACTTTTAAAGATACTAAAAATTATAAAGAATATTACTCAAGTATGTTTATTTCTAAAATCACAACTCATGTCCTAAAAGAAATACATAATCTTGATTTGTACGTTGAGCTAATTACCAGTGCCATAACATCCTCATAATACTGTGACAATTTGATATATGAGAGCAGAGAAAATCAAAGTCATAAGCACCCATAGGAAAAATTATATGCCACATTCATTTCCTAGCACCACAACCATGACCAACACACAAGAAACCTTTTCAACATTGTGGTCATATAAAACTAGAGGTGTCAACCGGGCCGGGCCAAGCCGGCCCGGCACGAGGCACGGCACAGTTCGGCCGTGCATGGGCCAGCCCGGCAGGAGAAAATCCCATGCAGTGTCGTGCCTGACCCGGCACGGTTCACCCCGTGGCACGGCACAACGGCATGGGTTCATCCCGTGTCGGGTGTCCCCCGAGCCCAATCCCATGATCGCCCCTCCGGCCAAAAAGACCGCGGGTCAGGTCTTATTGGACTCGATTCGCGGTCCCACGAGGCCCAAACCGTACGGCCAGGCCATGCCTGAGCGGGCCCGGCACGGCCTACTGTGCCTGCGGGCCATGCCGGACCTAGCTTTTTTAAACAATGCCGGGCCAGGCACGGCACGGTACAGTAACCGTGCCGTGCTTGGCCCGGCACGAAGGCACGCTCGTGCTCAAAAAAAACGGGCCGGCCGGCCAGGCCAAGCCCGTTTGACACCTCTATATAAAAATCAAGAAAGACTTATTAATGCTACGACTTCTACACATCACCACAATTATATAACAAAATAAGAAGTTATTAACTGTCACAACCATGTCTCAGTGTCGTGACTCTTTATGAATGACAAGATGCCAACAACATGAAGCAACGATCACTTCACCATACTAACTTTGTGATATAGAGACATTAAGCTCAAGTCATAATCATTACTAACGCTGTAACTTTGTGTTATAGAAAAATTAAGATAAATAATAGAGTCGTGAACATTTTCTAAAGTTGCGACTTCAAACTGAATAGATGAAGACAAAGTTGTGATATTTTTTTGAAAACCACGACTTTATACTTAAATTAATACAAGGTCGCTCAAGTATAAATTTGAAAAATAAAGAAATTTCAAGATCTCATTTTTTTTCTCACCCACTCAAAAAGCAAAATCAAAGTAACTACTAAAACCTAAGAGTAAATTTCACACTTATTAGAAACTCCACAAGCAAGAAAATGACCCAAGATTAATATTAATTCCTAGCATTGGGGGGCACGACTCTAAAAACCCACATTCTCTAGGATGGATTCAATAATTTGTACCAAAATAATATGAGTCTATAGTTTATATAAATTGAGATATGTGATCTAACTTTAATTTTTAATTAATGAATGTATGTGTTTAATTTATTTTATATTATGAATAATAATGAATGATAATTAAATAGAACTTGAATAATACTTTTGACTATTGATAAATTTATATGAGATTATTGGGGTAGACAGTGATAAGTAAATCATGAGACATACTTACGCATATATTAGGAAGGAAGTGACAACTATTCAAATTGCGATGCACGAGATAAACTTATATCTTAAAACCTAAAATTTGAATATATTAATCATCATGAATATGACTCTTACGAAACAAAAAAAAATACTTTTATATGTCAATCTATTATACACATTTTAAATGAATTTATTTTTAATTAGAATGAACATTATATATAATGTTTTCTGAAGGAATTTAACTTCAATGTGTAAGTCACATCATAATCAAGAAGGACAATGATAGATAATTATTAGGACATATACAAGCATATTGTGACTTACAAAATAGTGAAAACTCTTGTAAGTTACTTTTACTTGTATGGTTTCTATTATTAAAACTTAAGGAAAATATATGTTAGTTATGTCAGTATGATGCTTATAAACTATATTAATATTTGATCTTTATAATATTGAGACTAGAGAATAAGATAGATGTGTCAAACGGGATGTCTCGGGCCGGCCCGACCTATTTTTTTTGAGCATGCCCGTGCTTTCGTGCTGGGCCAGGCACGATTTATTCCAACCAAGCTCAGCAAGGCCCGCTAGGAATAGTATTGTGCCGGATCAGGCCTGTACGGGCCTAGTTTAAAAAAATAATTTTTTTTTAATTTAAAGTTTTGACTTTTGTATATAAAAGATTAAACTATATATAAAATATATATTATATTATATATAGATAATGTTTAAAATTTTAAATCTGTAACTTGAAAATTATTAAAAATTTAATAAATTATAAAGTTTAAATTTTTTTATTAAGAATTTAATAAATTATAATATTTAAAATGTTAAAATAAAAATTGTTAAAAATATGTAAATCAATAAATGTAACTTAAAAATAATAATAATGTTTAATTTTTTTTATTAATTTTTAATAAATTTAGATTATGATTTATTAGAATTAAATTATAAAGATTTAATTTTTAAATGAAAAATTTAAACAAAAAAATAAATTAAACAAAAATTTCATTAAAAAAAAATTACAAAGTCAAAAAAAAGCAAACCAAATGTCCAATCGGCCAATAGATACCGAACTATGAAAAATAGAATGTAACGTAAATAAAAAAAAACATATAATCAATACAAAATAAAATATTAAAATCAAAAAGTAGAATCAAAAATAAATCACACAAATCATCAACTGTACCCGTGACAGTGAGACATCAAAAATTAAAATTAAGTGGTAATGACCAATGACATGTGGTGTGGCTTGGCATTAGCAACTGGCGTTAGGCAACGAACAAGGGAAACCGACAACCACATCAATCGTTAATTGGCATATCATGAGCATCATCAACCGTATCATCAAAATCATTATCATATGGATTATCATCATCAGTAATCAACTCCTCCGCTTTCGCAGTAGATACAATCCATGTCCTAGTTCCAGCACGATCCTTGATGCAAAATCTCGAATCCTTAATATGTACCTCCTCTACTTCCACCAATTTGTAACCATTACATGCCTAAGATTTATTTTTCCTAAGATATTAACTTTGATGCCATATATAATTCTGAATCAAAATAACTACACAAACTTGACATTACTCAAAAAGAATAAAATATAAACAATACTCAAATATAATGGATTAATGAATTGAGACAGCCCATATGCGTTATCATAATCTATTTTGCCTAGTATATAAGGGCACACTTTGTATATAAGTTTTGTGAGTTCCATTGATTCGAGTATATTATTTTCCAGCATAAATTTCAATACCAAGAATGTAAAGACAAATATCATCTACGACATTGCATAAAAATTTAATCATTGTTCTAACTCTACTTTGTTCTCACTCTGCGACATTGCCCCTGACAATGTTCTACAGCAAAACTTCCTCTCGCCTCAATAAACAAAGTCTTTTATGTCTGTGGGGCTTTTCTTTCAGTCTCACCTTTTCTATCTCATTTCAAGGTACAGCCTCACTGCACCATTTACCTTTAATTGCTTTTTATATTCATGTGGTTCTATATCAGCCCCCATGATAGGTGGGAGTATTGTGCATTGGATATGAATTTCTATTCCCAATTAATGTTATGTTATTTTTCTTTCTTCTCAAATTGTCACTTTTTATTTTCTGCTCACATGACTCTAGTCATGCTGCATATGTAATTTATTTTTTATTGAATAATTTGTTTATATAATCAACTATTTTTTTTTGTTATAATATTTTCATGTAAGTGTAGGAAAGAAAATATTAAGAGGCCGGGGATGCAGCAGTAGCATAATAACGAAGATCCCGCTATTCTGTTCTCGGACCGAAATTTTTGGAGTAGAGCCTGACCTGTCCCATGATTCGACCCGCTCCGGTTAAATGAACCAAAAGAATTTTTAATATAAAATATTTTGTAATTTTATTTTCGGGTAGCTGTTTTTGGACCCGTGGAACTGTTCATCGTCTCACTCTCTTCTCTCTACGCGATTTATCGTGACTGTTTTGTGTACTGCATACTGTAAGACAATTTCTGTTGGTTTAATTTGTAACACATAAGCATTTTCTGGTGAATATAGCTAGTCGTACTGAGCGACTAGCGAACCACGTTATTTTTGGTATTTATTTCTCGTTTTTGATTCTATTGTGGATGGTTGCTAGATTAGATATATATATTGTTTGTTTTTCTGTTGTTTCTATTATTTCTGTATCTTAATCTCACTACTATGAAAGCATAATTACCCAACAAATCATCATAAATTTGATATTATTATGTTACTTTTTAAATAAAAAATTAAAATCAAACAAAATGATTTAATTTAATTGTTGTACAATATGATTATTTTTATAATTCTCATGGATTATTTTTTGTATTTTCATGAATTAATTTCATTTAAAATACTTATTAATTATCAAAATAAAATCTCAAAAAACTTACACCCCAATGGCTTGAGCGTTATGCCTCACACATTGAGTTTAACAATATGATCATTCAGAACAGAAATGCATACCATGGAAGTAACTCCTTAGAATAACATTCTAAAAGTAGAAGCAGGATTCTTGCGGACTCCATATTACCTTTGACCTGAGCAAGAATGACTTGAATATCAAAATCAATTATCCTGAAGCTTGATAGACAAGACAGAAAAGGAGAGCTTCCATTGATGAAAATAGGTGTCCACTACACCCACCATCATAATACTAGCAAAACAAAATAAGAAGATTACTAGCAGAGATATGTTTGGCCAAACATACATAAACCTCGGTCAGATTGGTACATAAGATATTTTCCAACTCGGGCAGCATCTTCAGCATGTACTTAGGCCCAATTTTTCCAATATGAGTTATGACTTCAAGCTTTAGTGTACAAGGTAAGTCAGAATCATCGAATGATAGTAGCAAAAGAATTTTGTTGACAATTATGTCCATGTAAGCCATTTCCTTCTCTACATCATTCGATTGATAAATAAATGAGCCAATTTCTACCAGTGTCCCTAATATCAATTTCCACAGTGATATCTGGTTGAACTCCTTGGTAATAATTGACATAAAGGTTGTTAGAATAAAGTCAAATGTCATCTTTGATATAATCAAAAATCCTCCACCAAGAGTAGCCAAAATCTCTAATCCTTTCACTGCATATCAATTCAAAAATAAAAATAAAATAAAATCACAATTATTGATATCATACCTAAAGCAAAAAAAAAAAAATAAAAACTATTGCAATTTGATTATTAATGCCCATTCTACATTATTTTATGTTTTTGATGAGAGTGACCACCTTATGGGCTACCCCAATCTTTTTTGCTAATTTTATAAGGCCGTTCTTGTATAATATTATTTATTTAGTATTATTATATTTTTTATTTTCCATTTCAACTTGTATCATATTATTTATGGCAATACTTATGGGATGTGTGTGTGTGTATGTGCGTGAAGGTTAAAAACTCTAAAACACAATAGTGCACATATTGCATTAGCACAATGCATGTACGTGAATCTGAAATAAGTTGGGATTATCGTACACCTACATTGTGTGGCTGAGTACATGGTGGCCACGTGATTGTAGCACAATGAACACGTGGTGGCTGCATGGTGATCATGTGGAAGTTGCATAGTGGTTGCACACTGATCAAGTGGTTGTCGCATAGTGGTTGCATGATAATCATATGGTGGTTGTAGCAGTGTAGTGTGTGCAATGTGTGAAATAGTAGATTTTCAGGGAGGTAGTGTGTGTAGAAATTGTACCCAAAAAAATTAGGACTTTCAAGCAATTTCTCTCAATTTATTACTACTAGAAAGAAGAAAAAACACTCAAATTAGGATTTATTATTCATTACCCTAATTATTTATTTAATTAGAGTAATTCTAAGTTTTAGGGTCTCAAATTGAGAAAACTTTAAGTTTAGTTGGCATATAGAGAAAGATTATTATAATAAAAATAGATGAATGAGAATTTTAAGCATTACTGATTATTTTACTCATACTTTCACTTTAGACTCATTGATTATCACCACATAAGCTAATACTTATATTACAACTAATCATATATTTTTTATAATATATATTTTTTGAAAATATTATTGCAGACAATGATAAATATTTAAAAATTATTTGATAAAATAGTATTTAGCTTTAATCTTTATTACTTTCTCATATTTTGTTTATTCTTAATTATCATATCACTTTTATTTTATGTGAGTTATTTTTTCTGACAACACAATTATGATTTTGTTTTTATATTTATTGATATTTATTTGTAGGATCAAGAAATAACACACCTCATTTAATATTTTATAATATAAATAGGTGAGCGTAGCATAGATGCCTATTGTGATTAATTCCAGCACATATCGGAACATGCAGTCCACACTTGGGTTTGCCGAAAGGCATGTACCATGCCATGCACCAGCAAATGGGCTGCTTTGCCCATTTGCTGATAGTAGATCAGGGTAGGCATGACAACCTCATGTTTGCCTGGCATGAATGTTTCGGACAATGACTTGGACCATTTGACACCTTTAGGTAGAATAGTGTGTTGATATCCACTATGCTGTTCCCATTGAAGAAATTTCATTGCCAGAACTTTGATGATAGTAGATTAGGGTAGGCATGAAAAATGCATGGAGGTAGATTCGACAGATGCATGATGGTTGGCACGCAAACATGTGGTTTTTTTTTGTGGTTGAAGCTGTGGAAAGAAATCAGAGTTTGTTGAAACCATAATTTAGGTGTAGTTTTTCTTTTTGAGTAATACAAATTTTTTATTTTTGGGTAGAAACACAAATCAGGTCTTCGAGAAGGAGCTGCTACAAAAAAGAATACAGAGGAAAGATAAAATCTTGTCTTTCTTAGTTAAAGTTTAGTGGGGCTTGAAGCCTTGCAAGTATGATAGTATAGGAATAGGTAGGAGGAATGAAGAATTCACATATAGTGATCGGTAAGCTGACCCATAAAGGATAATATTCCCGTCTCAGTGTGCTCCCTGCCTTAAAGAGAGAGACTTGATAGAAGGAAAGGTTGAAATCTTTACTGCTCGCGGCAACCTCACTGCAGCGTAAAGAGAATACTCACCTCCGAAATAAAGGTACTGATCGAAAAGAATCCGCCTCATTCGACGGAGCAGGGGGTGCTCAACCCATATGTAGTCCATTTTGATAGAAATTATGGTTTGAGAAAACCAGAATTCGATGCAATTTTATTTTTAATGAAATTTAAATTATTGAGAGGAATTAATATTTGCTCTTAAACTATGTATTAAGTATGAAAAAACATAATGACAATAAAAACAAAGAAGGAAGAGACTCATTTCAATTTTTATACAACACGATGATGAGTTATTTCAGAGATAGTTATTTGAGTTATATCCATAAAGAAAGCTAAGAGCACTATACAAGATAGGCTGACAATCATAATTATTTAGGAATTCTCATAAAATTCATCAAATTGTGATACTTTTACTTATTAGAGATAAATATAAAAAACTTCTTTCTAAAATAGTAGTAGACTAAGAAACACAGACACAAACACGAACACGGGGATACGACACGGCAGGATACGAGGATACGACAAATTCTAAAAAACTAGGATACGAATACGACTAGGATACAGCATGATAAAAAAAATAAAAATAAAAATAAAAATAAAAATTATTAATTATAAATATTAGGTATTTTATAAAATTCATTAAATTAAATTAAATTAAAATATTTTATTTTATTTTATAAAAATATTTTATTTTATGCACATCCCCACACAAATACGCCCGCCCCTGCCTCCCCCTCAAACACGCCCGCATCTGTCTCTCCCCTCAATTCGCGCCGCCCCTTCTTCTCCCCTCAAATCGCGCCCGCTCCTGCCTCTCCCTCAAATCGCGTCCGCTCCCTGCCTCACCCTCAAATCGCGCCCGCCCCCTGCCAGTGGCCAACGTCGCCCATGCGACGGCGTTGGCCACCCGACGTCGTCGGACGTCGGGCACTATAGGCATGGATACGGCTGCCGTCTGCCGACGCAACTATCTGATATGCCACGCGGCATATCAGATACGGATTGTTGCAATGATACGCCACGTGATGTATCGGACTCGTATCCGTGCCGTGTCCGTGTCGTGTACACGTGTCCAGGTGTCGGACACGTGGACACGGCTGTAGGGAGCCGTGTTCGTGCTTCCTTGGTAGTAGACACTTCCCTTCCTTGATGTATTACTGGTTATCTTACTCGTACTTACATTTTAAATTTCTAGATAATTGACACAATGATCAATATTTATATTACTGATAATCATGCTCTATTTTACTATTTTATTTTCACAATTTGAAAATGAAATATGATAATATTTATTTTGAATCCTTATCACTTTCCAATGACATGCTTATCTTTGATCGATTTTTTAGTTTATCTTTTGTAAATTATCTTTTGATACAACTCAACTCTTATTTTATTTTTAGTATTAAAAATAGAAAGTATATGATAATATTTGTGATCGTACTACACACCTTATTATTCATCATTGGTTATATTGAGAATATTATACCCTAGTCTTAAGGGTATTTCTATCCTTCGGTGTGAGGCATATTAATTATGAAAATATACTAAAACTTTTTATTCTGCATGCTAGCTCAATATGAGTAGGAAATCATTTGATCTGGTATACTCAGACATATGAGAACTTAGTAGATATACAAGAGAAAACATTAGGTACCTAATTACTTTTATTGATTACTAATAATATACACGAGCATTTCTTTTTCATGATATATCACAAATATTAGTTATTTTTCAGATATTTCATAAAATAATAAAAAAAATTAATTTGATAAAAAATTTAAAAAATAAGAAATAACAATGCATTAAAATACATATAATCCAAATTAAATACTTTTTGTATGAATCACGAGATTATACATTGAACTTCTTATGTCGGGACATTCCACTTACTATAATGATTGAAAGAAAAATAAACATCTAATTAAGAGAACTAATACACTTTTTAATAAAAGTATTGTAGGGTGTTTTTGGGGAAATATAATTTTAACCACATGCCACCTCTTAAATCAAATATCTTTTTTGTCATTGCTTAATGTATGCCCTTTCATGCCGTGCATCTTATAGAAAATTATTTTAGCATATCTCCCTAAGTTTCTAAGAGTATTTGTTTTATCCACAATCTCCCCTAAAATGAGACAATTAATAAGGTATCGAGATGTGACTTTTTTGGATACCCCAGTATTTAAAGAGCATACATGTATTTTTCATCAGAAACTAATATAATTTTCATAAGTTTTAATATTATTTTTTTGAGCAATACATATTTTTTAATGAACTTAGAAAGAATAATAGTCTAGAAATTACACCGGAACTCATCACATCTTCCTCACTTATAGTAATTTATGGATCACTAATTAGCAGAGAGTCAACCGTCGACTATATTTGAACTTACTGGAATACAAAATAATATCATTCCCATAAAGTTATTATATCTACCAAAAAATACAAATTTTCTTCAGACCCAAATAATATTATAGTCCATAAATTTTCCCTATAACAAACTCATATTAAGCTGAGAAATCTGAGACTTGACTACTTATAACACAGAGTCAATATTAAAAGAATAATACATACCCAACCTATTCATAATAGAGACGAGCCTATCAAAGAGCCAAATAGTTCTATTACTAATTCATCTGATCTTGATCTTTTGATCGCTCTTTGGAAGAAATAGAAAAGTCATACTAAACACTTAATTTCACATGCTTTATTATATTCTTCCATTAATACTTTTTAATTTCTTTTATTATTTCTTTTAATATTTATGAATATCCAAGTCCCTTTTCGATATATTATCTCAGTCAAGATGACACCATGAAGATCCAAAGCCATATTGAAAAAGATAATTGTCTTGATGAGGACATTCATTTTCATTATCTATTCCAACAACGATATCCTATGGATGACCCTGCATGAAGATCCAAAACCCAAGAGAGCATTTGTAGAGTTTATGAGAAAACTCATATTGTGTGAATGATATTTTTATTATTTTATTTTATTTTATTTTGTATGGATCAACCAAATGATACTATAGGGTAGACCAAACTCCCTTTTCTATTTTTTCTTTTTCTTTGTTGTAGTTGCCCCAATCACCTTTTGTATCATTTGGGCTGAATAAAAATAGCCTGACTATTGTTTATGAAATAGTAAAGCAAAGTGAAAATGAATTATTTCTTTATGCCATAGCTTTCAATTTCTTTGCTAGTGGATTTCTAGTAAGATTTTGGATGGGTGGGTGTGTGAAGTCCCCCTTGTTTCTGTTTTCAGAAGCATTCCAACAGGGAATCATGCATCTGTTTGGGCGGACTCATGGTGGGGAGTATGAAGTCCCCTCCATTTTTGAAACTAATAATGCCTCCAATTTGAGCAAAATACCATTACTTATTAATAGGTAGTAATCTTTAAAATCAAATATAAAAAATGCTCAATTCGGCTAAAATCTTAAACCAAAGCAGGAATTGAGTTTCTGAATTTAATTTCCACCAAATTCTGCATAATCCCCAAATTCCTAAAATCATAATTTAGGAAATTGAGCTGTCCAAATTCAATTCAACAAATTCAAACAAATTCAACTAAATCTCCAAATCCTCATTTAGGATTTAAGTTTCAAAAATCAATTCACAAAATTAAATCTAATTCGACTAGAATCTCAAAATTTCTAAAATCTTAATTTGGAAACCTAAGTTTTCACATTGAATTCCGCAAATTTAATTCAACTCGGTTAAAATCCTTAAATTCCTGAAATCCTAATTTGAAAAATTGAGCTTCCAAATTAAATCTGCCAAATTAAATTCAATTTTCTCAAAATCCTCAAATTCCCAAAATTTTAATTTAGATCTAAAATTCAGATTGAGTTTTCCTTTTATTCTCACTAAAAAACTCTAATTTTTACTCTTACATCCCGAGAAAAATCCCTTAACCCTAAAATCAAATCTCGTGAAAGTTTTTAAACTCACTCTTACCTTTAAACCTCCAAAATAGAATAAAGAAGTCAAAAAATTGGTTCAATAGAATCCCACAAGCGTCACTGCTTGTTGACAAAAGGATTATCATACCTAGGCCATGCGAGCTATCTGCATATATGATAATAAATTCAAATTTATGCATTTTCATTTTTCTAATTAACTTGAATATGTTAAAAGAAATCCAAGAAGTATATTATTCGATTATTTTGGTATCAAAGGATTAAGGTTCCTAGGGTCACTATGCTAATTTTTTTTAATATATATATATATATATATATATATATATATATATATATATATAATTTTGTTTTCTTTCATTGCTTTTATATAATCCTAATAGTATGTTTCACTCACTCTGGTAATAATTACTACAAAGAGAAACTAAATCATTTGACTAGTTTTAGAAAGAACTAACAATATGGCACCTGACTCATTGATGCCATGACCAAAGTATGGTTTAAGGTGATTCCACATCTAAACCCCCATAAGATAACTTGGATTAACATTGTATCACTCAATCTTGAGAATCATTGTCGTGTGCCTTCTCAATTCTCAATTTATCGAGAAGAGGTCTGGTGTAAAGTTTTGGATGTGGATGTGGGACATATTATCCTAGGACGTCCCTAGTTATATAATCATGACATTCATATCTTTAGACGATTAAACATGTATTCAAACATCAAGATCATAAAATCAAAATTACACCAAATAGGACTATATGACTCTACTTGCAAAGATGAAAAATCAAATAGCTAAAGATCATCATGTTTTCCTTGTAACCACTCGAGATTTTTCATGTGACACAACCATCCCAATTCCCATATAGGTTACACCTATATTAAGAGAATTTGCGGATATATTTCTCAATGTCAAGCACCTCCATTACGTGATATTCAAGTTCAACATACTATTGATTTTATACTAGGAGCTAGTCATCAAAAATTTCCCAACATCGCATGAACCCTACTAAGCATGTTGAGCTTAAATCCCAAGTGAAAGAGTTACCACACCATTAACTCCAAATAAGATCACCATCAAATATCATTTTTCTATCCCAAAATTAAATGATATGATCGACAGCATTGCTATAGCCACCATATTTTCCAAATTCATATTTGACCCGGTAATGAGTGGAAGACTACCTTCAAAACAAAGGATGATCTGTATGAATGGATCATTATACATTTCAATATGATAAATGCACACAATACCTTTATGGGAGTAATAACTCAAGTACTAGTTATCGGATTTGATAAAATCAAAAAAGAATATACCAATTGACTCGATTTTGAAAAGATATATGTTATTCTCTCTAAAAACAATACTCAAGATAAGGATGAATTTATTCTTCAAGATGACTACGTGTTTAAACACAAAGCATTGTATAACCCCACATCTTTTAAAAGATAATCTTGTAAGGGAAGTACACACTAGTGATTGAACAAGTCATTTTGGGATAGCCAAGACTATGAATGTCATTGAGTGATGATTTTTTTGACCTCGACTACGAAGAGATGTCACAAAGATGATATTGATAGGTAGGTGCCACACTTGCCACTTCGTCCAACAGAGAAAGCAAAACAAGGATGAATATACTCCTTAGTCGTTACCTAGTCAACCATGAGAAGATGTTAGAGTTGATCTTGTTCTCTATCTCTCACAGATGGCTTGACATTATAATTCCATTTTGATAGAGGTGGATTATTTTTCAAAAATGACCTACTTTATACCACATTAAAAAAAACTCAATGTCTCACTAGTGGCTAAATTACACTTTAAGAAAATTGTTCGGCTACAAAGTCTACTCAAAACTATAATATGAAATCGAGATGAAAAATTCATTAATTACATTTAGAAAACTCTAACACAAAATGGTAACACACTTAGAATATTCATCAATTTTCTTTTCTCAAACTAATGGACAAATCAAAATTATCAATAATAGTTTGGAGAACCTACTTAGGCGTTTAGTTGGCGATGACTTATGGAATTGATACATTCACCTGTCAATGGTCAAACGTAGATAATAACTTAGTCAATCAAATCACCAGCATTAGTCCAACAAAGATTGCCTATGGTTTTCAACCTTGACAACCTATCGACTTGATTCCTATGCTGGATAGTCAACGAGCGTATGAGGCAACATCTATTTTTGCATCTCGTCTACATGAATAGCATAAGGAGATTCTAAAGCACATTGAGAAGAATTATGCCTTGTATAAAATGTAAGCTGACTTACATAGAAAATTAGAAAACTCTCAAGTTAGCAATCTTTTAATAGTCTGAATGCGACTGGGATGATTTTCACCTTGATCTATTTGAAAACTGCTTGCTCGCAATGCATGCAGTAAATCATGATAAGATTAATAATAATGTCTTTATCCTAGAACTCACAGAAAGATTCGAAAGCAACCAAACCTTCAACATAAAAAATTTGAATGAGTATAAAGGCCCTCCATTTGACCTAATGAACCACTTAATAGTAGATCAAAGTTTAGATAATTCATTTATCGAATCCTGTAGTTCTAGTTCAATTAATAATATTAGTGATATTCTTGATATAAAGATAATTCATAAGAATGATGAATTTGTTTACATGTACCTTGTTCGATGAAGTAAAAACTTACGGGTGAATAATAATTAGATTTCATAAAATGCGTTGGTGCAGATCAATCCAGTTATTCTTAAGAACTATGAAATACTCTATCTATCCCTGCAACAGATGCAAGAGCTATTCTACTCGGAGAAAATGATGAGTACATCCATTTTCATCGTGTATACCGACAACACCATACGAAGGATACTCGACATACAGTTTAAAACCCAAGGGAGCCTATGTGGAGTTTATGGGAAAAACTGATACTCCTGAATATCATTTTTAGTGTTTTATTTTATTTTAATTTATTTTATGAGTTAACCGAAAATTACTATTCAGTTGATCAAACCCCTTTTTTTATTTTTTATTTTTTGGTGTTGTTAGGATGCGTTTGTGATTTAGTTTTACAAATCCTAGGTGCATAATATTGTGCACTATATCAGCAAAATGCATACACACATATTCCGAAAGAAGGGCGCATAGTCATTATGTGCTACCTAGTATAGGCGTCACTCACCCACTATGTGTGAATAGATGTGTCAAACGAGACGTGTCGGGTCAGCCCAACTCATTTTTTGTGAGCACGACTGTGCTTCCGTACCGGGCTAGACACAGTTATTGTACCATGCCGTGCCTGGTCTAGCATGATTTATTAAAGCCAGGCCCGACAAGGTCCGCCGGCACGGTGGTAAATTTACCGTGCCGGGTCAAGCCCGTACGGGCCTGTTTAAATAAAATAAAAATTTTAAAATTTCTAAATATTTAAAATTTTCTATAAAACTATTTATATTTTATAAAATATATATTATATATAGATAATGTTTAAAAATTTTAAATTTATAACTTGAAAATTATTGAAAATACAATATTAATAAAGTTAATTTTTTTTATTATTTTATAATTAAATAAAGATTATAATTCATTAGAATTACTTTATAGAATTTTTAATAAAAAATATAAACACAAAAATAAATTAAACAAAAAATTTCGTTAAAAAAAATTACAAAGTCACAACTCACAAAAACAAAAGCAAACCAAATGTCCAAACGGCTAATAAATACTGAACCAAAATAAATACAATGTAACATAAATAAAAAAACATATAATTAATACAAAACAAAACATCAAAATCAAAAATCAGAATCAAGAATAACACAAATCATCAACTATGTCCGTGACCGTGAGACATCAAAAATTAAAATCAAGTGGGAATGACAAATTACATGTGGTGTGATGTAACATTGATAACTGACGTCTGGCAATGGGTAGGGACAACCGGCAATCACTTCAATTGTCAATCGGCATATCATAATCATCATCAACCACAACATCAAAATCACTATCATATAGATCATCATTAGCAATCAACTCCTCCGCTTTCGTAGTGAATGTAGTCCATGTCTCAGCTCTAACACGATTCTTGATGCTAAACCTCGAATCCTCTCAGTCCTTCATACATGCTAAGGCCTCAATAATATCTAGACGTAATCTCAATCTTCTATCCGAAATTACATTCACTACAATAGAAAAAGCAGACTCAATTGCTATGCTCGACACCGGAGGAGTCAGTAGATCTCATATTATTCTAGATAGCACGGGAAAGGTGGACTCATATGATTTCCATCACTGTAATATATCAAGATTCTTAGTATTAGAATATTATAGAATTAAGCAGTAATTAGTATCTAAATACCGAGAAAGCTCGCACCTATGTGACGATTCACCCCATCGTTACCCACTCGCTAACTGAATGAAAAAATCATCATCTTCAAAGAAGATATCTATGTCCGTAATCATAATCTCACTATCACTACCACCATACTTAGAATCGTAGTATGTGAATAGGTCAGTCAACTTCTCGTGAATGAACCCTTCAGATGGGTCTTCCAGATTCATGCACGAGGAAATGTAAGTCAAAATAGTATCTACCCCTCCCATCTTAATCATAGAGTCCATGCATGTAGTGAGAGAATAAAGAGATAGGACGGTTGAAATGGCTAAGTGTCCATCTCTACAACCATATGGCTAAGTGTCGGATCAGTTCGATAGTTCCTAAACATGCTACTAATGTTGCATATGCATCTGGGTATAATGAAGTTGTGGGAGTATAAACCGACGAATACATTTCGTCATGTCATAAAAAACATTCAGGAATTTTATTTATAAAATTCCTGAAGCCCAGTCAGTGTCGTCAATAATAAGTTAGTCATTCTTACTATTGACGTAGTAGAATATCACATATTCGTATCCAAAACATGACACCAATATTAGGTACGAGTAATTCCAATGGTATCTCACATCCGATTGAAATTTCTTCTTCTAAATAATCATAAACAAATAGAGACTATCAAACTCCTGTTATCTACAATAAGTGTGAATGTATTTTAATACATTACGTATATTATCCAACGAAGAGGAATACACATTCATACCCGCTTGTACAATCAAATTAATTACTTGACACATGTATCTGACATGAAAAATCTCTCCTAATAGCACATCTCTAATATTCCTAACAAACATATTAATTGCTACTATATTATTATATGCATTATCAATTGTGATACTAAAAATTTTATTTTAAATTTTATATTTTCTAAAGATTTTCATCATACACTCAAAAATAATAGGGTCATCATGAGGATGAAGAATCTCAGAGAATCCTAAAATTTTTTTATTCATAATCCATTTAGAATCTATATAGTGATCGATGAGACATGCATAAGATGATTCATCATGACTTGTCCAGATATCAGATGTCATGGACACCACCCCACTTTATGTCATGAATTCATTAATTATTTTTTGTTTTTCTAGCTAATAAAATTTTAGTATGTCATTCCTAGTTGTGGACTTAGGAATCCTACGATAAGCATGCTTAAAATATGTCTGCATGATGCTCACTACCCTTTGATCTTCCGAAAATCTGATTGGAAGACCCATCAATGTGATAAGTTTGGTCATGACTTCCTTACTCAACTCGTTGCAGTATATGAAAGGAGTAAACTTTGAGACTGAACTCGATCTAGTCTCAAAAAATGTAGTACTAAGTTAGGTTTGTCTAGGATCTAATGCATCATATATTTTGGTGCATAATTCGGCATGTCTCTTAAGGTGTCCAATCCTAAATGAACACTTACATGTTAAATTTCTAATATAATATTTATACTGTGTCATTTCTTCTTCCTCACTCCTAATATTTTTTTGTTTTATTATATTAAAATGTCTAAACTATAAAAATCCTCCTAGTTTTTTGTTTTTTAGATGTTTGGGTTGAGATGACTGAAGAAACTAAAGTTTCAGTAGTATCAGACCCCTGTGTAAATTTTTATTTTCTAAATTTAAATATATTTTATTAATATTAGTCATTTTTTGGGTTTTTATTAAACATGAGATAGAGACTAGAGAGAGAGAGAGAAAGTAAACAAAAATACTTAATTTTTTTAAATATTAATTTTAAGTTAAATGTTATAGTTAAATAATAAACAAAAATTAAAATACCCGTAAAGTAGTAAGGTAGATAACGTGCACGATGCACTACAGTCCAATTCAAACTCACAAACCCAAGTTGTGAGTCCTGAGAAAGAGAAGAGCGGTAGTTTTGAGAGAAATTTGAGAGAGTAAGAATAAATATTTATGAAAAATATAAAATTTATAGAGAAGTGGGGGGGGAGGGGTTAATAGATTAAAGGAATGATTTTTTTTTTTAAAAAGAAATTTTTATGTTAGAGTTGAGATACCTCGGAGATATCTCAACTCTAAATAATATTATTAAATAGAAGAAAATACATATGATTTAGATATCTCAGAGACATTACTTGAAAAGAGTATTTCAAAATATTTTTGGAAAAATTTGACTTTAATAACAATATAACTTATCAATTAGATGTCATCTTACATCTTTTATTAATATATATCATTTTATATCCTATATCACGTAGACAAAATATTTAGTCTATCTCCCATAATTTTTTTGGGTGAACTTATTTCCAGTCAATGGCTCTCCAGAACAAGATAAATTAATATTTAGGACCTTAAGATTTACTTTCCTTAGATACTCCAATACTTAAAATAAAAATATTTTTGCTAGAGACAAGGATTTTAGTTAGAGTTGATGGTATTTTTATAAGTATGACTCATTTTTTAATGATCCTAAAAAGAGTACAAGTTCAAAAATTATATCTATATCCAATACTTTTCTTTCTCACCTAATATCATTCTCATGGAGTTATCATATCTACTAATAAATATAAATTATGTTATATCTAAAAGAGTTAGATTTCTCAGGAAGAAAAATCTTCTTCAAGCCCAAATGAAACAGTAGTCTACTTGTCATCTCCAATACATGATCATGAAGAGTTAGGAATTAGAAGACATGACTACCCCAGACTCTGGGTCAATACTAGTAGAGGGGGACACACCTAGCTTACTAAGACTAGAAATGAGTCTATCAAGAAGCCAAATGATCCTACAACCATCCCCTCAAATTTTGACCTCCAGATTGCTCTCTGATTGGAACATAAAAATCATACTCAATACCCAATTTCACAAGTTTTATCGTACATTCACTTTGTTGCCTCTTTTATTTCCATTATTACTACTATTAATAGTACTAAGATACTCAAATATTTAAATTAAGTATTATCTCATTCAAAATAATGTCAGATCATAATAAAAGAGATATATACTCTCTACATTAATGAAAATTTGAAACTAGTACTATTATATTCAAAAAACTTTATTATTTATTGCAGGTGAGTATTCTTTGTGAAGACATATCCAGATGAAAAAACAAATTACCTTAAGATGAGAGTCACAAGACTTGTTGTGAGTGAGTTTACTCATATATTGTGTATGGATAATCAAGATATTCTCTCTAGTGAATAAGATTGTCTCAGTACAAATTCTTATGTCAGTAATAATATCTCATAGATGGAGGACATACTACCTAGATATATAAAAAAACTCTTCACCATGAAATCCCAAAAAAAAAAAAAAATAACTATCATAATTTGATTACTAGAAAAAAAATAAAAAAGGACAAAATAGTGATTTTACAATAATAAAAAATAACCTGAAATTTTAAAGCCGTAATTATAAAATATATGTCGTTATTGAATTCGTCTTGAAAAATATAGCTACGGTATCAAATTTCGTTAAATTCTGAGAAAATCAGAATTTATTATATTTTTATTTAATTAAATAATTATTAAAATATTAAAAAAAAAATTTAATCAACCAAAAGACCGCGCCACATCGTCCGCACGTGGCTGTGCCTGCGCGGGTGGTCCGTCGGATGTCCAGGTGTTAACCTAAAAAAATTATTATTAATTAATGATAATAATTATTAAAAAAAAAGAAAAATGTCAGGAATAAAAAAACGGGAGAAAGACTAAAAAAATGTTCGGTGCCGGAAGGAGAGAGAGACAATACAGAAAAAAAATATCTGTGAATTTTTTTTTAATCATAATGAATTATTCTGAAATCGGAATGAAATAGTCTAAGAACTAAAGTTACTCTACCCGACAAGATTTTCATATTGATATCAAATTTATAAAGTTTCTGTGAAATTTTCCGAAAGTTAGTGATTTTCTCTTATCAGAATTTCTTTCTATTTAATGGCCAGAAATGATCATGTTTTATATTTAAATTCAAATTATTAGAAATTTTATTGGAAATAATTAATTGGTGAAAATTTCGACATTTCGTTTAGCAAAAATTAGTATAGAATGAATTAGATTTGGATTGTTAAAAGTGTGTCTGGAACATAGGTCAAATTGGAAATGACATAATTGCATTTCATATGCACAAAAATATTCCATATACATGGGTGAACGCATGATATATATACTAAGAAGCATGGATACGGACACGGGGATACGACACGACAGGACACGGGGACACGAAAAATTCTAAAAAGCTAGGATATGAATACGGCTAGGATACGGCATGATAAAAAAATAAAAATAAAAATAAAAATTATTAATTATAAATATTAGGTATTTTATAAAATTTATTAAATTAAATTAAAATATTTTATTATATAAAATAAAAAAAATTTATTTTATAAGATAATATTTATAATTATTTTATTTTATAAAAATATTTTATTTTATGCCCCTGCCTCTCCCCTCAAGCACGACCGCCCCTGCCTCTCCCCTCAATCATGCCTGCCCGCCCCTGCCTCTCCCCTCAAACACGCCGGCCCCTACCTCTCCCCTCAAATTGCGCCGCCCCTGCCTCTCATCTCAAATCGCGCCGTCCCTTCCTCTCCCCTCAAATCGCGCCCGTCCCTGCTAGTGGCCAATGTCACCCATGCTGCAACGTTGGCCACCCGACGTCGTCGGACGTCTGGCACTATAGACGTGGATACGACTGCCGACGCAACCTCCGATACGCCACGTGGCGTATCGGATAAGGATTGTGCAATGATACGCCACGTGGCATATCGGACACGTATCCGTGCCGTGTCCATGTCATGTCAACGTGTCCAGGTGTCGGACACGTGGACACGGCTGTAGGGAGCCATGTCCGTGCTTCCTTGTATATATATATATATATATAAAGGCATATGGATGGTATTTAACGAACTCAAATTGGGACAACGTCCAGACTGAGTTGCGTGAGATTTTATTTGGTACATGATTATTATAGATTACGAACTCGAATTGGGACAACGTAAAGGCAAAGTTACGGCAGTGCTTATTTCTCTGAATAAATCCAATAAAATCATATTTTATTCGGATAAATATCTAATATGTTTTTCGGAGGTCTATATTTTTCGGAATACTTCCAAAAAAATAAATATTTCTATATATATATTTACATATATACACATATATATCCAGATATATATAATATGTCACACTTGTCTTTGACATATGTGAGGGAGTCAATGAGACTCAGGAATATGAGCATATAAATATTTCATCCATAATTACATTCATATAAACATTGTACTTAAATGGGTGTCGATATAAATTCATGATGTTTTACGTGCACTTAAGTAGGGAGTACATTTGAAAGAGTTTACCTTACTGAGCTTTGTTCACTTTGTTGTGGGATCTCTTTTCAGGTACAGGTCCAGGATAGATGACATATTTACATATGAGATTGTACATGTGAAGGAAAGTCGGTTGTAGCTTAAATAATTTATTGTGTTTTTTCTTTCTTCCGCTGAGCAAATAAAATATAAAACAAAAAAAAATATATTGTACATTTGAGAAAATTAAATTTTATTGCACATTGTATTGTGTGATAGAATAAATGGGATCCCCTGAGGGTTGTGGTGTCACAACTTCATAGTGATATTGAGATTGAGGTATATATGGAGTAGACACCTGAGTTTTGATAAATATAGTCAGATATAATTTACAAAATAGCAAAGATATTGTATAACCTAAAATAATCATTGAGTATATGATTTGTAAGATTTTCACAAACAATCACTTTGTTTGAATTATATATGTGTTACAAATATTTTTGTTGTTTTTAAAGAGAAACCTTAATGGAAGAGGGATTTTGATGATTATATTTATAGATAATATTTTGCTTATAAGAAATGACAACTTAGAAATCATAGAGAAGATGAAAAATCCTAGGAGACTCAAATAATTTTATGGTACATAAGTAGCTTATGTATCATAAAGATATGTACTTGATACTCTTACAGATGATCTTATCACAAAGAAGACATATACTTGGTACTCTTACAAATATTAAAATTTTGGATTGTACTCCAACAAATACTTTCATTGATCCATGTAATAATTTTATTTCTGATAGGACCCTTCAAATTAACTCTATTACTTACAACAAAAATTTTAAAAAAATTAATTATATAACTATAACTAATAATATATGCAATCAATATAGTAAAGAATTTATTAAATTCTCCTCAATAAGTTTATTTTGATACAATATTACACATTCTCAGGTATATTAAAAAATTTCCTAAATTTTGGATCTCAAAAAATTAATTATGAGTTTACTTCTAAGTCATTTCCAATCATAATGAAGATTAATTTTATGAATATGTCCATCATGCACAGATAGGAAGTCTAAGATATATTTTTGTACTTTTCTTAAAGACAACTTTATCTCTTGTAAAAATAAGAGACATACAATTATTTTAGAATATAATATACAGACAGAGTTTAGAGAGTTGATAATAGTTACATGTGAGATACTTTAAATGTGAAATCTACTCAAGAAGATGATGTATCGGCTCTCTTCTTTCACTATTATTTACTGTGACAATTAGGCAGTAAGACAAATTTTAATCTGACATTTTACGATCAGATAAAGAACATAGATGTAAACAATTTCTTTTTCAAGAAGAAAATTCATGATGAGATCATTACTATAACATATATCCAGATAATAAAGCAACTAATATATATATTTATAAAAGGCATTGAACTGTTGAACAAGTCTCAACTTACTTTTTTCTTCCAAGCTTGACATACAAGACCTTCATACATTAGCTTGAGGGGGAGAATATGTTGTGGTTTCCATTTTGAATGATAATTATATTTTATGCTTTTGATAGAAGCACCTACCTTATGAGCTGCCCTAATCACTTTTACTTATTATATAAGAATAATAATTATATGATATTTATATTATTGAGTATGATTATATGTTATGTTATCTTATATGACATAAGACTAAACATATTCAATTATTGATTGGATCACCCATTATATGAGTTACTCCAACCACATTTGTCCATTATATAAAAATAATATTTATACATTGATTATTATGAAAATTATCACATTTGTCTATTATGGTATTGAAATTTAACAAGTTGCTTTAAAATACAACTTAGAGAAAGAAAACAAAGAAAAACTCAAAAATAAAAAAAAATATGCGAAAGAAATAAAATACAATGTCAAATATTACCAAGACAAAAACTTTTGATGATCTGACATTATGTATCACGATATTCTGGGAACAAAAAAAAAGATAATACACAATGAGTGATTATTAGTAATATGACTATTAGCTCTCGAGTTAAAAACTGAAAAGCTGGAAGTAGGACAATAAGTCAAAATAATTATCATACATAAAGGATAAGAAATATCAATTATTCTCTTAGAGTAGAGGTGTCAACCGGGCCGGGCCGGCCCGGCCCGGCACGAGGCATGGCACGGTTCAGCCGTGCCTGGGCCGGCCCGGCACGGAAAAAATCCGTGCCCGGGCCCGTGCCGTGCCTGGCCAGGCACGGTTCGGCCCGCGGCACGGCAAACCGGCACGGGTTTATCCCGTGCCGGGAGCCCCGTGAAACCGACCGCATGCCTCCCCTCCCGCAAAAAAAGACCGCGGGTCGGGTCAAATTCGACCCGACCCGCGGTCACCCGTTTCCCGAACCGCTCGGACAGGTTTGCACGAGCGGGCCAAGCGAGGCACGGCACGGCCCGTCGTGCCTGCGGGCCGTGCCAGGCCTGGTTTTTTTAAACCGTGCCGGGCACGGCAGCACAATCGTGCTCGTGAAAAACGGGCCGTGCCATGCCAGGCCGGCCCGTTTGACACCTCTATCTTAGAGAGACATTTTGTGTACTCTCTAGTAAACATCATGGTGGGATAATCCTAAGAGGACCCCTAGATGATTCTGCTAGTCAGTTTGTCTCTCTCAATACCTTGAAAATCTATCAACCTCATCTTTGGATATAACCATAGTTATTTAAGGCGCAAGGCGCACTGAGGCGCAAAAGCCTTTTGGGGCCTCAAGGCGCAAGTCGCACTTGAGGCGCGGGCTTTTTTATTTGAGGCGCACTTGAGGCGCAGACTTTATTATTTGAGGTGCACCCAGCCTAATACACATAAAAATTATACATTTTACTAAATATAGTCTTTAATTTTCATCTAATAATAAACTAAAAAACATCAAAAATAAAAATCAAATATTAACAGTGCTCTCATCATCCAAACATTCAAAGTTTTAAAACAAAATAACAAACATTCAAAGTTCTAAAATAAAATAAATACTCATGTATATACATCTAAATCTAAATCAAGAAAGTCTTCATCAATATCATCCTCATCATCAATCTTCCACTCTTCCTCTTCTTCATCTTCCTCTCCCGATGAATAGATCATCTCTTCATCTTCATCAATCAAAGCAAGAATAAGAGTATGTTTGAAGCTAGATGGTCTTGACTTTGGTTTTGATGTTGGTGTTGTTTTGCTTGGTTTAGCACGAACACGGATACGGACACGGACCCGGGAATATGACACGACAGGATACGGGGACACGACAAATTCTAAAAAACTAGGATATGAATACGGCTAGGATACGTCATGATAAAAAAAATAAAATTAAAAATAAAAATTATTTTCTTTATAAATATTAGGTATTTTATAAAATAAAATAAAATAAATTAAAATATTTTAGTTTATAAAATAAATAAATATATTTTTATTTTATAAAATAAAAATATTGTATTTTATTTTATTTCATAAGATAATATTTATAATTATCTTATTTTATAAAATAATATTTTAAAATTATCTTATATTATATAAAAATATATTTTTTCATTTTATAAAATAAAAATATTTTATTTTATTTTACCGCCCGTCTGCCTTCCCCCTCAATTCCCGTCCGCCTGCCTCATCCCTCAATTCTCATCCGCCTGCCTTCCCCTCAATTCCTGCCCGCCCCTGCCTCCTCCCCCTCAATTCCCGCCCGTCCCTGCCTCCTCCCCCTCAATTCCTGCCCGCCCCTGCCTCCTCCCCCTCAATTCCCGCCCGCCCCTGCCTCCTCCCCCTCAATTCCTGCCCGCCCCTGCCTACTCCCCCTCAATTCCCGCCCGCCCCTGCCTCCTCCCCCTCAATTCGTGCTCGCCCCCTGCTTCCCCCCTCAATTCGCGCTCGCCCCCTGCTTCCCCCCCTCAAATTGTGCCTTCCCTCTGCCGCTCACTAGATGTCCGATACGCCACCGTTCGATACGCCATGTGGCGTATCGAATACAAATTTATCAATGATACGCCACGTGGCGTATCAGACACGTATCTGTGCCGTGTCCGTGCTTCCTTGCCCGCTGCGCCTCGCCTGAAGCGAGGCGTTTTTCCTAGGAGTGGTGGTGCCTGAGCTTTAGGCGCCCCTCAGGCGCGCCTTTCATAACTATGGATATAACTATTAAAACCTCTCTATTGTATCCCTTTTCTTTTTAAAATATATGTACCATAAGAAAAAAATATTGTATCTGCATACTGGCATTGCTGTCACATACTCTACTGACACACTATACACAATCTACAACATACATAATTCTGTCTTCTTTTTTTTTTTTTTCCGAACTACTATGCATGCCTGTTACGCACATGGGATGCTTGTTATTCCTGCATGTCGTGCACATTGCATGCCAGCTTCTCCTCCCATAGGGTTTCCTGTGCATGCCTGTTGTGCACTGTAAACCCACTGTGCACTCCTGCTATTTTCAGTATCCGGCAACTTCTTCTTGTCTAGGGTTTACAGTAACTAATGCTCTAATTCCATAATAAATGTAACAACCAAAAGCTAAAATAATAATAAAACTCTCTCAATATGAAAAATAAAATACTCATTAGGCTATAAATAGTCTCTAACTTGGATTGAGGTAGCCCGCCTATTGGGTATTCCCATCCATAAAGTATAAAGACAAAAATAAATAAAAATAAACATAAAATATAAACCATATGTCATCAATAGTGATGACAATTTGGGATGGGCCAAATGGTGCAGGCCAAAACTGCAAAAAAGAAAAAAAAAACCAATTGAAAAAATTAGGTTGGACATAAAAAACATTCCACGGTCACCCAGCCTAGTTTTACCTATCCAGCCATTTAGCCCAGCTATGAAATTGGCCCGAACATGCATGCTTGGCTCAATGCCTTTTAGGTGGGAAAAACCTATCCACAACAGATCACTAGGCAAGATTAGGTCCCAACTTCAGAGAGATGGACTAGGTCGGCTTGTCCTAGACATATAATTGCCTAGGATTTTGCAAGGCCGGATTTTTGCAATATACTCAATCAGTTGCCACAACTAGCAGCCAATATAATTAATCATCTTTTAAATTTTTCTACACAAATTTACATTGATAAAATCCTTTCCATGCTCATATAAGAAAAGAAAGCACAAAACACTAAATTTCTTAAAGTGACGATGAACATTATTAGCTAATTAGTTTTCATGAATTGAGTTGAGCTTCAATTATTATCAACAAAAGATTGACTGTATGATTTTATATTTTTTAAACAAATGATCTTGTCTTATGAAAAATTAAGATATGGAACATAATTTAAAAATTTGATATAAAGGCAAAAAACAAAATTATAATCTCAACTATTTCTTTGAATCATAAACTTATTGATTACTCTTTAGTTTTTTATTAACATTTTAGTTTTATATTTTTTTTACTCTTTACCATGAAAATAAGGCTACTATATAAATTACTTACAATCAAGTCTTCAACGAATGAATGAAACATATTGAAATTATTTATTATTTCAATAAAAAAAAAGTTATAAGAATCCTCTAGCCAATATCATCTGTATTCCTACACCATTGTTGAATATAGTGAAAAGAAGTTAGTGTTGTTTCATTGTATTTTATTAATGACTTGCTTAAAAATTATACAAGTCACAAGAGTCAAACATTAATGCAGTGCAGTGATGGGGCTATACTAAAAGAAAGAATGCATCTCATAAGAGTAAAGTGTTTACTTCACCTCCAAGATGAGCATCCGCATCATAAGAAGGTTCCCCAAGGCCTGTTTTCAAGGTAGAAGCAAACATTTTTCCTAAATGGGCAGACAAACTCTGAAGCAAGCAGCACCAAGTTTCATTTGCAAAATTACATGGTACTTCATGTCTTCCAGAATCTGAGATCAAATCTCTCCAAGCCCCAAGGAGCTCAATGCAGATATAAAGAGGTCCATAATAATGTCGGTTCGAATCCTCAAAATTGCAGTTGGAGGGCAGGCAAGTCTTAGTTGAATCCCCTTGCAAGATCCCCAGAGCACCCATCAACCATGGGAAGAATCTCTCAAGAACTTTGTTGCAAGAGGTAACAGAAGCCTTAGCAGAAACATAAAGGATACGACTAATCAGATATAGTTTCTGCTTGCTTTGTAAGGGAATTTCTTTGGAACATCTATAACTATTAATGGTGTTCAAAGCCATGTTTATGTCTTTGTCAGATATGATCAGACCCAAGAAGAAATCAGTATCCTGAATGATAAGCTTATCAAGTAGTCCTAGAGCTTCTGTTACTATTTCATCATCTTCAAAAGATTGACTGCCCTGACCCAGTGATTCTGAAGTATATAACAGTGTATCTATTCCTGAAATAGCCATGGCTTCTTTCAAAGAAGACCAGATAGCACCTGCATGGATAGCCATCCTCTCAGCTCCAAAATTTAATGTACAGCAGCTAAGACACTTCAAAGAATCAATCTGAGAGCATATACATGATGACAATGTCAATTTTACTGTATGTAAAACCACAAATTGCAAACAATAACTACAATTTAATCATGGAACTGACCTTTGCCAAAGGCAAGGATGATGAAAGTTTCTCAAGAAGCAATGGCAGCAGAAATGGCTCAAAAAGGGGGGTAGAAGACATTGCTAGCTGTGTGATTAAAAAAAACAAGCAAGTAATCTTATCATCATTTTTCTCCATACAAAAATGACATCATAATGAATTCTAATAATTCATAGAGAATCAACCATAAATAAACAAAATAATTCTGCACTGCAGAAGTTATCAGTTTTTAATTGTTTACTTATTTATTTTTGTTTTATTTTATTATTGATGAGAGTACTTAATTTGTGTGCTGTCATAATTTATTGACTCATTATATAAGAATACTAAGTGTATGTTATATTTTGATAAAGTATTATTGGATTTGATTTTATTGTTTGGTTTATTATTCATGATGATATCAGAGTCAAAATTCTAGGGAGCACAAACTTAGGAATTGCTGAGGGAGAGCTCATGCACTGTACCAGCACAGTGCATGTGACACAACATGCAACAGTGTGTGCACATGCACAGTTCCTAACGAAGGAAAAGTGTATAGGTGATGCGTGTTTGGCAATGCAATATTTGTTTTTTTTTTTTGAGACAGCAGCAACATTATCGGCAGCACTGTGTATGGTGTTTGGTAGTGTGATATTTTTTTAGAGCAATATATTCTTTATTTTGGTTGCGCAAAAATTGCAGCATGATGCAATTAGGGTTTATTGTGGAAAACTCTTTTTGATATGACAGGATATTGTGTGGGTGACATTTTCTTATTGGTAGTGTATTATGGAGGAGGAAGTTAAAATCTCAATTATTAGTCTAAAAAAATTTGAGAACCAGAATTACTCATAGTGTGCTTATGAGTCAGAACGTGATTCTATGATTAGAGGATACTAAACAACCTGACAAATGAACGACTCAACAATGAAATGAAAAAGAAGTAACTGCAAGCATATTCTCATTTTTTGATTGCTATATAATAATCTTTTGAGATAAAATTGACTTATTCTCATTTTGTGTGAGTTTTTTAAAATTTTATATTTATTTTCATTATTTGAGAGCATCTGACTTGTAGGGTATCCAAAATCATATGTGTGTGTGTGTGTGTGTGTGCATGTATTGTTGATTTTAAATGATGAATGAAAAATATTTTATTTTTCTTTCCTCTTATCATCTCTCTCTCTCTATCAACTCTCATTATCATCATGATAAGGTTTTGAGCATAACATGGTATCGGAGCCTGTGAAGTCAAGTTAAGAGTGGTGCACGGTGTTTTGAGTGGTGGTGCATCCACAAGTGCCAACAAAGAGTTTCTCTAACAATTGGTGCCGAAAATGATAGTGTTGGTTCCTAGACATTTTAGATAACATATGTTTTTGGTTTTTTGGTGCAAGTGCTTGAGTAATTATAGTCATCAAATATCTGACAGCCATTTTTCAATGATCCATCACAATTCTAGTGGCCATGACAGTGGCTGTCATGCTGATTCATATTGCAACATCGATGCAAAATCAATAAAAGGTAATGGGATGCTTAGAAACATTGAGTTTGTATTTTTTGAACTTAGTTTGAAGGCATATGATTTATGGTTATTGTGTACGTTCGATACTTTGTGAAGTTTTTTTTGTACACATATTACTTTATTTAGGTAAATTAGATTGTGTGACTACTATAGTGTAATGGTCTTGCATATTTTTTTGTGTATTTAGTAAGGATAAACACATATCTATTATACTCTATTTTGATGAAGATTTGAACTGTGAGCCAAAGATATACAAAATTCCTATTGGATGAGTTATCTCATGCCAAGCCTGATAAGTGGATGGTCATGGTAACTGATGAATAATTATTAGAGCATTTATGACAATCGATTGACTCGAGTATGTGTGATATAATTGATTCTTGTGACATGCAAAAAAAATTGAGATTTGATTATATTAGTGAACTTGTTAATGATATCTCGAGGTCTAAAGGTTGTATAATGAACTACTAGACATTCCTCGTGTATATATTGATCTTGATATGCTTACTCTGGAGGAGTATCTCAGACATAATTCCTTGAGAGCTTTTAGGTCTAACTAGGACACTCACACGAATACTATTTTTTCTTCTCACTAGAACACTCCACACTCTTATGTCATAAATTTCGAAGTCAATATTTATATAACAAGTGATCATGCTCTTTTTATTTTATTTGTAGAATTTATAACTTCTGATATTGATATGACCAATAATACCATTGTATGAGTCAAAAGGCAAGACAATATAAATGATAATTTTTTTTTTTACAAGTTCATTTTGTTTTAAAATTTCATCATAATTTATTTTTAGTTAAATACTTTACTAAACAAATGAGTTGTGATATTTTTTTATCTTCTAATATTTATATATAAGACGAATAGATTAGGCAGATGACTCCCTTGGGATTGCACGAAATAAACCGTACTCATTGATCTTCTTGTCATACACTCTCAAATTAAATATCCATTAATTGGATAAGCCAAAGAATCCAAAGCCAAACATCAAGAAGTTGACATCTATTACATGTGAGATATGTAGAGGTGTCAAGTAACTTGGGCATGACACGAGGCAATACCCAAAATAGTCATGTCAAACCTAGTATGACACAGTCCAAAACAATGTCTGGATCATGGTCATGCTAGCCCATGGCATGACTCGTGCCAGGCCAAACATGATATGCATGCATTGCATGACCCATGCAGGCACAAAATAAAAAAAACTCAACTGCCCTCACCTGACCTATTATGCTAAACGTAATGAGTGTCCACCAGCCCCAACAACAATAGCAACAAGTGTCACCTTATCGGTGTCAAGTAACATTAAAAAAATATCTTTTTTTAAATGTTAGTCATCAGACTTACTTTCAATGGCTAATGAGCAAAAATTCAATGACTATTAAATTTGTGAACTATATATATATATATATAATTTTAAAAAAAATTGTAATGAAAATATTTTTTTATAAATATTGAATTAAAATTTTTCATATTTACTCAATTTCATTTGATTTTATCTCTTCTCCTCTCATTTTTAAATTTTCTCTCCTCATTCTCAACTATTGATATGTTGTATGCACTAGTACTTGTTTAGAAAATGAGGTGGATTTTTGCACACTTAGTGTTATGGTACATATATAATTTCTATTTATTAGTTTTTGTTATAATTTATAAAAATAATAAATTTTTATTTAAACTTATAATTTCTTTAAATTTAAAATAATAAATTATAATTTTAATGATAATAATTTTGACTTAGAAATAAAAAATAACAACAATTCAACTGAATGGTTAAAGATCAAAACTAGATTCTCTCAAATGACTTCGACCTATTTATCTAAAAAATTTAAAACTAGATAAACTTCAGTAGTCTAAATTCAATTTTACATAATGAAAAAATAAAATTTCTTAATATGCTGGAGAAGAATTAGCATAATATATATATTATAAAAATTAAATATACATATATAAGTACTGATAATGCTGACAACCTTGAAAGGTATGCTGATAAATATACCAAAAAATATGATATATTATATCTTATACAAATTTTATTGATTCATTTTATTTACAACAATGACTTTGACAAAAAATGCATGACCAATTTATTATTTTCATGAGTTTTTCAATTATATTTTTGGAGAATACTAAGATACTTAATATTATATAAACCTACTTCGAACTTGTTTATCATAGAATTTTAGATCTACTAATAGGAATAATATAATAAAATATTATATATTAAAAATAATTTATATTTTATGAATTTAGAAAATATATTATAAATTAGGAATAATAATAAAATAATATAAATTTAAAAATAATTAATAATTAATAAATTTAAAAATATAATTGAGTGATATCTATGACATCCAACATATAGACTAGTTATGATAATACATCAATCGCATACATCATCGTCCACTATGTAAATTATAAGTGAAAACTTAATAAAAAAATAATTTCCTCAGATCGTTCATCCTCATAAGGTCATGTCATATATGAGTGTATGATGAGGATCTTTAAAAAAATGACACTAAGAATAAAATTTTTTATATTATATTTGATAGTACTTCAAATAACGGTATTGTTATTAATTTGTTTGCCATAACTATTTGAGATGAGCTATTAAGTAAAAATTTTCATGTTAGATATATGTGTAATATAATTAACCTAATAATACAAGAGGGAATAAAAAATTATTTTCCTCATATTAAAAAAATACAAAATTTACTAAAATATTTAAGGATGTCAAGTAGACTACAAGAGATTAACTATTTGTGTTGACCAGCGAGTCTAATAAAGAAAAATTTCAAATGAATATGAGATATTATTAAAATTATATCTACCTGATATTAAAGGCCTGTGTTAGCCACTAACACGTGACTTTTATGAAATTCTAAAAATAAATTTATTATTAAAAATTCAGACTAGAATACAAGAATTTTTTTTATGAAACTTTTGAACATTCTTTATGTTGTGATAAATATATTTTGGTGTATATCCTTACAGCTTGCATTGCACTCAGACATATACGCAATATTAGTGACTTGTTTAGCAAGTATAAAGGAAACCATGCATTTAGTATAATCGCTATTAAAATAAAAATCAAGTGTTTAAAATATTAGTTTTCCATTTGAATTTTATATTGAATGACTACTTGTGTAAATCCTAGGATTAAGATGAATGAAGTATAAAATATTTTAATACACATATTTACATACATGAACCATACAAATAATAAGGTAGTCTATATTAAAAGGAGCAATTATTTTACTGCTTAGATACTAATTACTATTTTATCCTATTACATGATGATAATATGAATTTTAATATTTTAAGTTGATAGAAATTATATGAGTATACATATCTCATGCTATCTTAGATGACATATGATTTGCTGATCCATATGACATCTCGTGTAGCATCAGAATTTGTTTTTTCTATGTTTGCTAAAATTATTTTAGATAGAAGATTCAGACTGCAACTAGATATAGTCAAAGTACTTGCAAGCTTGAAGGACTTGAAAAATTCAAGATTGAATATTTAAGATAAAACAAAAGAATTACTAATGAATGATGACTCATGAGATATCGATGATATTGAGGCAGCCACAAACATTACCTTAAGAATCAAACATAATGATCATGATCTACATCCACACTATCATATTTTAGATACAAATTGATTACAACAATTAGAAGACTCAAGTAAGAAATATGATTGATGTTTATGAAATGCAAATAAGATTTTTTTGTTTATGAAATGCGAATAAGAATTTTATGTTTGAGTTATTTCTTAATGTTTATGTTAGACTCTTTCTTTTGTGTTTGTCATTCAGAATTTCAGATTGTATTTTTTTTTCAAATGATATCTTAGAGGTATCAAGTGGGCCGGGTAGCTCGAGCATGCCTGAAGCACTATTCATACCATGCTAGGCCGTGACCAACCGTGCCTTATGCTGGGCCAAGCATGACCCGAGTGTCTGGCCCGTTAGGCATGATCCAGAGGCACGTGATCCATGACCCATGTCTAATAACTTATTGACACCTCTACGATATCTTGAACTGAATGTAAAATATTTTTTTTAAATTACGAATTCAATTCATTTAAAGTTATAATTCAATGTAGTCATTATTTATAATTTTGACATTTAATTTTTTTTAATAAAAATTAAAGATAAATCAAATATTTTAAATAATTTTAATTTGATCTTTCAACCGCCCATAACCAACACAACCCAAAATGACTTAGCATGGAAATGCCAATAAGCTTGCCAATTGAGTCGTGTCAAGCTCACCATAAATGAAACCGTGCCAACACAACACAACACAACATGATAACCCATCTAGTGTCATGTCAAACAGACACAATGGCTTGATTAGGAAATAATAACTTGAGTCATGCTAACATTATACAACTTATTTGACATCTCTACATATATATCAATTAAGAAAATATATTAAAACTTTATATATGACATATCAAGAAAATACTAGGAGAGGTACATATACTCCAAACTATTTACTATGATCCATTCAAATATTTACAGACTATATAGCATGACCACTAGATCCGAGGATAGATCAGTCCATGGGTATCAATTCATTAATTGATTCTATTATACATAGAATAATTATAGAAAAATTGAATTATCTGATAATAATCATACTAGATTTTACCTAAGTTGTCAATATAATTAATTACTTTATGAATTCTCTTAGGTAAACTCATATGGGTGCAATTCTCATAATTTTCAGATATATGAACAAAATTATGTGAATATAATTTTTAGATATGTGAAAATTCATTCATAAATTAGGGATATAACCAAGTATAGATATATCTAGATTTTAGTTGAGCTCGAGCAATTATATATAAGAAATTTACTATAAAATTATATATATTTTTTTAAAGATAATCAAATCTCCTAAAAAAATAAGAGATAATTCAAGATCTAATCTAGAGACAAAATACATAAATATTATATCAATCACTTGTGAGTTTTTATAGATCAATTACTTTTTGGAAAAGCTTTGCTTTCTACAACTTGACATATTACTATCAATCTAATATTCTATTAACAGATAATTTATATTAAGATTGATTGTCACTTCATACGTGAAAAAAAGATAATATATACATATCTATCAAGAAGTAGATTAAAAACATATTCATCAATGCTCTCAGATGACCACAAGTTTATTTCCTCTACCAATGTGGATGTAGATTGTTTACTACAACTATGACATCTACGCATTACTTGATTGGAAGTGTTGAGACTTATTTAGTATGTAGGTATATTAATATTTCTATTTTTCCTCTATTGTTTGTGATCACCCAACATTAAGCAAAGAAAAGAAAATATAAAATAAACATAAAATCTCAATTTAAAATTCTTTGAAATATGTAGAGGAGTTTCCTAATATAAGAAGCTAGACAGATTGAGGTAACTCACAAGTTAGATATTCATAACCATCATACCATAAAATAAAATAAAAATATACTACAAACCATAATACCCCCATTCAAGTTGATGCGTAAATATTTAGAATACTAAGTTTAAATGAAAAAAAATATAAATAGATTTCTCTTGAAATTTTTCGTGAAGATGTCATCCGGGTGCTTTGATGTTTGAATATAAGTTATAAGAATAATCTTATCTTTTATCTTTTCCCTAAAGAAGGATAATTAACATTTATGTGTTTTGACCACAGGTCAAACATCACATTGAAGACTATAGGTTTTCCATTCAGGCTATTAGACCAAAAAATAGTAATATAAAATAGTAGATAACTGATATATTATAGTAGATATCAGTTTCAAACATAGTTATGAAAGGCACGCCTGAGGCGTGACTAAAGCTCAGGCGCCACCACTCCCGGGAAAAATGTCTCGCTTCAGGCTAGGTGTAGGCAACAGTGAGGCGCAGCGGGCAAGGAAACACGGATACGGCACGGATACGTGTCTTATACGCCACGTGGCGTATCATTAATAAATCCGTATCCGATACGCCACGTGGCGTATCATTAATAAATCCGTATCCGATACGCCACGTGGCGTATCATTAATAAATCCGTATCCTATACGCCACGTGGTGTATCGGACGGTGACGTATCGGACGTCCAGTGGGCGGCAGAGGGCAAGCGCGATTTGAGGGGGGGGAGGTAAGGGGCGGGCGCGAATTGAGGGGGGGGAGGTAAGGGGCGGGCGCGAATTGAGGGGGGGAGGCAGGGGACGGGCATGAATTGAGGGGGAGGCAGGCGGGCGGGAATTGAGGGGAAGGCGGGCGGGCGGGAATTGAGGGGAAGGCAGGCGGGTGGAAATTAAGGGATGAGGCAGGCGGACGAGAATTGAGGGGGGAGGCAGGCGGACGAGAATTGAGGCGGAAGGAAGGTGGGCGGTAAAATAAAATAAAATATTTTAATAAAATAAAATAAAATATTTTTATTTTATAAAATAAAAAAATATATTTTTATATAATATAAGATAATTTTAAAATATTATTTTATAAAATAAAATAATTATAAATATTATCTTATAAAATAAAATAATTATAAATATTATCTTATAAAATAAAATAATTATAAATATTATCTTATAAAATAAAATAATTATAAATATTATCTTATAAAATAAAATAAAATATTTTTATTTTATAAAATAAAATAATTATAAATATTATCTTATAAAATAAAATAAAATATTTTTATTTTATAAAATAAAATAATTATAAATATTATCTTATAAAATAAAATAATTATTAATATTATCTTATAAAATAAAATAAAATATTTTTATTTTATAAAATAAAAATATATTTATTTATTTTATAAACTAAAATATTTTAATTTAATTTAATTTATTTTATAAAATATCTAATATTTATAAAGAAAATAATTTTTATTTTTAATTTTATTTTTTTTATCATGATGTATCCTAGCCATATCCATATCCTAATTTTTTAGAATTTGTTGTGTCCTCATATCCTACCGTTTCGTATCTCTGCATCTGTGTCCGTGTTCATGCTAAACCAAGCAAAACACAAATACCAACACTAAAACCAAAGTCAAGATCATCTAGCTCTAAACATACTCCTACTCTTGCTTTGATTGATGAATATGATGAAATGATATATATATCGGAAGAAAAAGATGAAGAAGAGGGATAGTGAAAGATTGATGATGAGGATGATATTGATGAATATTTTCTTGATTTAGATTTAAATGTAGATACATGAGTGTTTATTTTATTTTAGAACTTTGAATGTTTGTTATTTTGTTTTAAAACTTTAAATGTTTGGATGATGGGAGTACTATTAATATTTGATTTTTATCTTTGATGTTCTTTAGTTTATTATTAGATGAAAATTAAAGACTATATTTAGTAAAATGTATAATTTTTATGTGTATTATGTTAGGTACGCATCAAATAAAAAAGTCCGCGCCTTAAGTGCGCCTTGCGCCTTAAGGCCCCAAAAGGCTTTTGCACCTCAGTGCGCCTTAAATAACTATGGTTTCAAAGTATCTCACATATAATTATCATTATCTCCTTGAACTCTATGTTTGTTCTAAACTCTTGAAATAATCATTTGTCTCTTATATTTTTAGGAGACATGAATATTTCCCGAAAAAATATAGAAATTTATCGTAGATCTTATCTTGGTTCAAACTTCTGCTCATCTAAAATCTAAATAGTCAGCCAACTGCAAGTATCTGTGATCACTAACAAGATCTCAAGTTCAGAAGACTTCTTCACATACCATAGTATGCAAAGAGTTGCATCCAAGTGAATCTACTTAGAAAAATCTAAGAAAGAGCTAATTATATTGATTGTATAAGTTAAATCTAATTTGATATAAGTCAGATGGTTAATATTATTTATAATTCTCTCATAAGTAGTATACTCAACTAAAATAATCATATCAAATGAGAAATCAATACTTATATAAATTAATATACAATACTTGTATGTTGATTGTAAGAGTATCAATTGAATATCTCCAATATGACAAATATTTTATTTCCTTGAATACTCTATCTCTATTACAAGAAAATATATGAGTGTCCAAAATTCTTCATCAAAAACTATGACTAAAGATATTTATTAAGTTGTATGATTCTCAACTTACCATCTCCCGTAATCAAAATATCATTTATATACATAATAAATAATATCATCTTGCCATCAAAACTAGTTTGAAAAATAAGAAAAATATATTAACACATTTATAAACAAAACAAAATGACTTAATATAAAAATCTCACAAAATATGTTATTAATGATTGTTTTGTGTCATATAATATATTCTATAATCTATAAATTACATCTGTAAAAATTACTTGAAACCAAGGATTGCTTCATATACATATGCTCCTCGAGATCATCATGAAGAAATCTATCATTTATGTCTAGCTGGCATATTCTTCATATGTGTGATGCTGCTAGTAAAATAATAATTCATATAAAAGTCATATTAACTACTAAAAAAATATCTTGGTAATTCACAGCAAATATATAAGTAAATCCTCTTTATACAAGTCTTACTTTAAAATAATTTACATACTCATTTAAGCTTGTCTTTAAAATAAATACTAACTTGTAACTAATAATAATTATTCTCATAGTTATGATACTAATTCTCAAATTATTATAGAGTTGAGAATATTTATCTCTCCCAATAAGATTTGATATGATAATGAATGAGATAATACCTCATAAGATGATCTGAATATCCTAATATTATTAAAAGAAATAATAAAAAAAATAAAAGGAAGCATAGGTATGACAAAACATGTGAGATTGTGTAAACTTCATTCTCATTATATAGATTCAAATTAAAGGGTGATCAAGTCTCTCGATTTTCAGTTTATTATGAGTTTAAACTAGAATAGACTCATGAATTATTGTGTCATTAAACCCAATATAAATTCTCCTAAGAAATTTTACTCTTTCCAAAATCAATTTGTTTTATATTTGTTAGTATATATGATAACTTCATAGGATGTAATCATAATGTTGACCAACAAATTTAGATGAAGTTGAATGGTGATTCTCTCTTCTAGCTAGAGATCAAAATGGAACTATTGAGAAGTCAAGAAAAAATATAGGTCCAATTAGAAGTGTCAGCTAGGCCGGGCAACTTGGGCATGACTTGCGGCATGACATGGTTCATAACCAAGCCTAGACATGTTGTAGCCCAGTCTATGGCACAGGAGGCGCGACATAGCATGACAACCCATGTGGGCCAATTTTGGCCCGACTTGCCAAACCGGCAAACTTAGCCTTGACCCAAGCTAGCTCGGCCTAAACCTAGGCTAGCCTGCGCTGAACCCATGCTAGCCTGGACTAAACCCATGCTAGCCTAGACTGAACCTAGGCTAGTTTATACTGAACCGAGGCTAGCCTAGACTGAACTCAAGATAGCTTAGACTAAACCCAGGCTAGCCAAGACGAAATCAAAGCAAGCCTAGAATGAACCAGGATAGTCTAGCCGAGCCTAATCCAACTTGACACAACCCAGCATTATTGGCCCAAAAGACAGGCCAATAGACCATGCTCGGCCACCCTTTTTTAGAATCTTGCCAACATCACACGACTCATGATAAATATAATATCGTGCATGGCAAGACACGGTGACTCAAATAAACCTAAAAAAATAGATCGTGTCAGCACAGCATGACCTATTTGACACCTCTAGGTCCAATTGTATCATACGAACTCTCACTTTTCATAAGCTCTCAAAAAAACGAGTCTTACTAAAAAAATAACATCATTGCTCAATAAAATTCTACTATGCTTTGATAAAAATACTCATAGCTTCATTGAATATCTGAGTATCCAGGAAAAATATATCTCAATGCCTCATATGATAACTTATCATATTTTGCTAAGAGATCATAAACAAAATAAATATTTCTAAAAAATCTAGGAGATATAATCACAATAATTATCCTCTAAATTGTGGGATTCAAAAGACTACACGATGAGAAATAATAAAAGCATACATTCAATTAATAACATAATTTGTAGTATACCACATATCTCCGAGGATATTTTGGAACACTCCTACCAAAGAGAAACTATCGAGTTACCTTAACTAAATATGTATTCTTCTTTTCTATAATTTTTTTAAGAGTGTGTCAGTACATAAAATATAATGTATGATCTTATAATTCATATAATAAATACTAAAGTTGTTTGATATCTACTCTAATGTATTGTCATTTCTTAATTTTTTTAATATTTTTATTAAATTATTTTTTTATTATTTTATGAAATATTTAAAAAATAAAAAAAAAATCTATGATATGGAACAAAAAAATTAATGCAAATCATGAATAAATATTAATAAAAATAATAAACACAAAAGAAAAATAATTAAAAAAGAATAAATCATAATATTTCTCAATTACTAAAAAAAATATAATGAAAAAAATCAGAATAATTACAAATTCTAATATACATACATAATAAATGAGCATATTAAACTATGTATTATTCCATGTAGCAGAAAAGATAACTATTCAAAAATACAAAGATAATTTTGAATAGATATTATTAGCAAATCTAATATTATATCACCCTATAAATAATCTATCCAATAAATTGCAACCAAATGTTTCCTGAAGTTGGTACCAGGATGAAAACATCAAATTTAAACATAAAGGTTTACTTTACAAAAGCATATTGCAAATATTATTTCTAAGGTAACAGGCAAAACCAAATTTAAGATATCTAGCATGAAAGAAAAGGTGTTAATAAAGTTACGAATTGTATACCATTAATGCTCTTGAGAGATCATCCCTTGTTATATCTACATTTTCCTCTCTTGTCTAGCAAAAAGATAATATGTACAAAATTACAAGCACAGAAATAACTAGTGCAGACAGCATCAACATTTAGCAAAAACATCAAATAGAACCAACATTCACAACAAAATCCATAATAACAAAATAAAAAAGTTGCTAATTTATCAAGGCTCACAAATTAAAGATGCTGACTAACACAAAAAGAGCATTGAGTACAAATTTATTAAGCCTCACAAAATGCCTTTTAGCCATTAACCCATATAATTTTGAAAAAAAATAATTTCTAACCAATTTGTCTCAAACACATCATCTCTGATAATAATTATATTATTAACATAAACAAAAAATATATATTTTTTTATCTAGTGAATGATAAATATTGTATTATCAGTTTGTCCTTGATTGTTTTCATGACTTCCCAAAGTAAATTTTCAAACTAAGTATTTAGAGATTATTTCAGCCATTAACCCAAGTAATTTACCAAAAAAATTCCCAACTTTTGCATCGAAGTTTTCATCAGATCCTAGATGTGCATCCATGTATACTTTTTTCTTCAGCTTTTTATTGAGAAACATATTTATAACAACTAATAATTATAAATCAACCAAGATTAGCAGTAAGAGAAAATAAAACTCTTATGGTACTTAATTTTATAACTAAAGCAAAATTTTCTAAATTCTTGAGTTTAGTTTCAGAGTAGTTCAATTTGAAAAAAAAAATAAAAGAATAGTTTTATTTTGAAATTATTTATGAAACTAATCTTTATTTTTGCTATACTAATTTTATTAAAGATGTAGTTATAAAATTTACCTAAAAACCATAGTTTATAACTACGGTTTTAAAATTTTATCTTAAACCCACAATTAACAACTATGGTTTTAAAATTTTTCCTTAAAACTGTGATTTTAAGGTAATTTCTAAAACCACATTCACCAATTGCATTTTTAAATTCACATTAAAATCACATTCATCAAATATCATTTTAAAGTAAAAATTAAAACCACATTTAATGAATGCGATTTTAAAGAAATATATTCTTTATACCTAGATGATATATTATTCAATTATGAGATGTTGTAAAAGAAATAAAATATACACTGAAATTATCTTAGCTACTAGAAAATAAATATCATAATAATCTATACTAAATGTCTGAGTATATCTGCTCGCTACAAATCTTGTCTTAAGATGATCTATCTTATCATCTAAACATATTTGTACAATAAATATTCACCTAGAGGTGTCAAATGTGTTGGGCATGCCCGACCAATTTTTTCGGGCCCACTCGGGCTGGCATGCCATATCAAGCACAACACACTACAGTACCGTGTCGTGCCTGGAACGACACGGTTCCTTGAAGGGAGTCCCGACATGGGCTCGTGGTCCAAAAATCACCCAGGTTCAGACCAGTTAGGGTCGGCTGATTTTGGTCGGGTCGATCGAATTTGTATAAAATTAGGGTTTCGGTACTGTGTTATCGCCTATCGGGCATCGCCGCATCGTCCCCCCGTCAGGTGTCACTGGGTGCGTGGTCACTCATGTCATGCTCAACGTGCTTGGTACTCGTGCAATGCCTGGCATGACACGCTGACCAAAACCTTGGCAAGGCACGACATGACTAGTGCCGAGGGTCCGCCCAGCATGGGCTCGGGCACGACACTGTAGGGTGCTATGCTGGGCTTCAGGCCCAACCCGTTTGACACCTATATATTCACCTACAACCAATAATAGATAATCCAAAAAATCATAGTACTAATTTCTAAGTTTCATTGAAGTAGTCAGCATGCATCTCATTTATTATGATCTAATGACATCATGTGTGAGATCATGTCTCAAAAGATGACTTAGATATATTAGTGATATCAAGAGAAATAAAAAAACAAAAAAAATAAAAATGCAAAAAAATTATGAAATTGAATGCATGGTATATCTTTTTTAGGACAGTGATTGAAAGATCAAGATCAAAAAAATTGATTATAAAATCATATTCTCTCTCCTGGGCATGTTTAGTATATCTTTGGTATGATTATGCTGAGCATATTTTTCTCTCCTACTATAAACTCTATGTCTTGAGAGATCAAGTATCATAATTATCAACATAATATAAGTATATACTAGTGTTAACTCTTATAATACTATGTTATATAGGTCTAAATGAGACTCTCCTACTCGAGAACCTCACTTTCTCTAAATTGAATATGATCAAAATTTTGTTGGTAAATATAGTGATTCTATAAGAATAACATTATATCGTATAATAACATGATCAGACATAGTCGATGAGTGACTCACTCTATCAAGTGGTGGTCGAAACTAGGCTATGAGTAAAAGAAAAAGAGTAACGAATCCAAGAATAATATTTAAATTAGAGGTGTCATTATCTCGCTAACTGAATGAAAACGTCATCATCTCCGAATATAATATCCATGTTTGTACTCAAAGTCTCACTATTAATACAATCATACATAATATCATAGTATGTAAAAAACTTATTTAACTTCTCGTGAATAAATCATTCGGGTGAATCTTTCAGGTTCATGTACGAGGAAATATAAGTCAAAATATTTTCTACCCTTTCTACCTTAACCCTATGGTCCATGCAGGCAGCCAGAGAATAAAAAGATGGAATAATGAACTAGTACTTTAAGTACTTGGTTTTCATCTCTACAACTTTATCGCTAAGTGTCGGGTCATCTTGATATTTCCTAATTATGCTACTAATATTACATATGTACCTTAATGGAATGCAAGTCGTGAGAATATAAACTGATAAACAAATGTTTGTCGTGTGAGTAGCCCAGTCAGTATCGTTAATAATAAGTGAGTCACTGTTATTATTGACATAATTGAATATCACATGTTCGTATCTAACAGATGACTCCAATATCAAATAAGTATAATTCTAATAGTGTCTCAGATCTGATTGGAATTTCTTCTTAAGATTCGCAGACAAACAGAGACTATCAAACTCTTATTGTCTGTAAGGCATGCAAATATATTTTAATGAGTTGCGTATATTTTCTAAAATAGAGGTATACACCTTTATTCCCGCTTATACAATCAGGTTAATCACGTGACACATGCATCTAATATTAGAATAATAGACTAATACTTTAAGTACTTGGTTTTCATCTCTACAATTATATCACTAAGTATCGGGTTATCTTGATATTTCCTAATTATGCTACTAATGTTACATATGCACCTTAGTGGAATGCAAGTCGTGAAAGTATAAACTGACAAACATATGTTCGTCGTAAGAGTAGCCCAGTCAGCATCGTTAATAATAAGTGAGTCACTCTTATTATTGACATAATCAAATATCACATGTTCGTATCCAACACATGACTCCAATATCAGGTAAGTGTAATTCTAATGGTGTCTTACATCCGATTGAAATTTATTCTTCTTAAGATTCACAGACAAACATAGAATATCAAATTCTTATTGTCTGTGAGACATGCAAATATATTTTAGTGAGTTATGTATATTTTCTAAAGTGGTAGTATACACCTTTATCTCCGCTTATACAATCAAGTTAATCACATGACACATGCATCTAATGTAAAAATCTCTCATAATGATCCTCTCTAATATTCCTAACAAACATATTAATCATTATTTCATTATTAAAAACGTTATCAAATGTGATACTAAAAATTTTATTTTTAATTTTATATTCTTTAAAGATCTTCATCATACACTCAAAAATAACTAAGTCATCATGAAGATATAGAATTTCAGAGAATCCTAATATTTTTTTTTATTTAGAGTTCAATTTGAATTTATATAGTGGGCGGTGACGCATGCATAAGATGCATTGTCGTGACTAGTCTAGATATCGGAAGTCACGAACATCACACTACTATAATTCTTAAATTCATTAATTATTATTTATTTTATTAACTTATAATATTTTAGTATGTTGTTCCTATATGTGAACCTAGGAATCTTATGATATGCAAGCTAAAAATATATCTGCATAATACTAACTAGCCTTGAATTCTCTGAAAATCTAATCAGAAGACCCAACGTGGTGATAAGTTTGGCCATGTCCTCCATTCTCAACTCGTAATGGTATATGATGAAGGTAAACTTTGAGACTGAACTAAATCCAACCTCAAAAAACTAACCAATGAGTAAGGTTTGCCTAGGATCTATTGCATCATATTTTTCGATGCAAAATTCAACATGCCTCTAAAAGTACTCAATCCCACATGAACTCTTAGAACTTAGAATTTTCTTATAATATTTATATTATGTCAATTCTTTTTTGTCACCCAAAAAATTTTTTTGTTTTATTATATTAAAGTGAGTCCAAATTACTGAAATCCTTCAAATTTTTTATTTTTTAGATATTTGAGTCAGGGCGAACGGAGAAACCAAAATTTCAACAACCTCGGACCTAGAAGTGTCAAACGATTCGGGCCAACCAAGCCCGGCACGGCACTCTACAGTGTCATGCTCCGACACTCTACAGCGCAGTGCTCCGGCACGTCGTTCCATGCTAGGCATGTGAGCACGACATGCGTGACCATGCACCGAACGTAATCAATACAAGCTGACGCCCGACAAGCAAGGCTCGCCGAGCCCCAAAAGGGTGAAAATGTGGGCGGCACGGTGGCGCGCTGCCAAAACCATAATTTTTTTATAAAATTTGGGTTTTGTCCAACCCAAACCAGGTCGAATTTGGAGATTTTCGAGCAGCAGGCTCCTACCAGGCCAGACCTCCACAGTAACTATGTCGGGCCAAGCACGACGTAGTTACTGTACCGTGTCGGGTCAGGCATGGTTACTATACCACGCCATGCATGGCCAAGCACTATAGCCCGATTGGGCGGCCAAAAACTGGGCGGGCAGGCCTGGATCAGTCCGGCCCTTTTGACACCTCTACTCAGACTTTTGTGTATGATTTTCATTTTCTAAATTTAAATTAATTTCATTTTTATTATTTAAATTATTATTTATCTTTTTTTTAATTTTTTTTAGACTTGAGAGTAAAGTAGAGAGAGAGAAAGACTAATTAAGTAAGTTTACAGTTAACTAATAAAAACATATAAAATACCCGTAAAGCATAAACCAAAACACGTATAACCATATACTTGAGTTATTTTGAATTCTCACAAGCCACTCCACGTGCACCCCAAATTCAAACAGCAAAGCCGAGTTGCGAGTCCCAAAAAGCCGAGCTAAAATCTTGAGAGAGAAAAAATTAGGAGAGAGAAAGAGAAAAGAATAAACTTTCAAAGAAAGAGAATGAGAATGAGATGATTTATGTTTTTAAAAAATATAAATTATAAAGAGAGAGAGAGAGAAGAGTTTTATAGATTAATAAAAAAAAACTTAAAAAAAGTTTTTTAATGATTTTTTTAAATTTTTAATAAATAAAAAAGAGGCAGAATCCCTAGGGCTATCGAATTCTGCCCCATAGTCGTTGGAGATGAAATCTAATGGCTTAAATTTTAATTTTTAATTTTTTTTTTTTGCATTGGGGTGAACTTAGACTTGGGTCGAAAAAGATCACAGGTCTAGTTTCTGGCCTGATAGAAATTTTGGATCCATCAGCCCTCAAGAATTTGTCTCGGGTCAGGCCGTCATGCTGGCTAGGTCAAAGTTTTAAAAGGCGAAAGCGTAAGGCGAGGCATTTTTATATTTGTGAGGCGAGGCGTAAGCCTCGAGGCGTTGAGGCGTAAGCTTTTTGAACCTCACAATATATAATTAATTAATATTTTAAAATATATAAAATAAAATAAAATAACATAAATAAAAACATGAAAACAATTCATTAGGATTATTTAAAAACATAACCAAGTCATGAAATAAGAAGTAGAGTAAATTGTTTTAATTTAAATCCTCCTCTCCAAGGTCATCATCATCTTCATCCAATGTATCAAAAGTAAGAAAATGTCCACTATCATGTAACCTCATTTCATGTAAATCTTCATCTTCATCAATTGGTGTCAAATTGAACTCCTTCTCTTTGCCTTTGCCTCCACTTGTACCTAGTATAAATTATTAATGAGATGTAAATATTATAAGTTTTTTTATTAAATTTAATCAAATTTATGACTTCAATTTTTGAGTACTTACTTGGTACTTCGTTATGTTTCCTTTTGTAGGAATGTAAAGAAATCATGTGATCCGATGATGCTTGAGTCTGTTGGGAGTTGGATGACACAACTCTAATAGCATCGACATTGAATAACTCATCATCTTGAAGCCAGCAAAGATCAAGGGGGAGGAGGGGATCTTCTTTCTCCACAATCCATTCATCATCCGAATCAATCTCCTCTACCAAAATCGGATCAACATTTTGCTTCCTTTGTAGACTTCGTTCTCTCAATCTAGTGTTGTACCTTACATACACTAGAGCATTCAACCTTTGATGTTCAAGTCTATTTCTATTTTTTGTATGTATCTACAAATAATAAAATAAAAAAATTTATATGTTAAAATGAAATAAAGTTCTCTAACATTGAAATAGAAATATATGTATAAAAGTTTACAAAAATAGAAATATTACCGATTCAAATGTACTCCAATTTCTTTCACATCCCAAATCACTGCAAGTAAGGCTAAGGACTCGAATAGCAAACTTTTGCAACTCTGGTGTTGAACCCCCAAAACGCATCCACCAACTTGTAGGACTTCTTAATGTTCTAGAATCAATTGCAATACGACTCCCAAATTCACCCATTGCTTGATCAAATGAGTCCAATTGAATGTCAGCTTTTAAACGTTCTTGATAATCCAACATCCTATCCATGCATTCAAATAATCCCTTCCTCACCTCATCAACATTAGAGAACTTATCCCCATACCGCAATTGAGGATTAAGATAGTAACCTGCTGCATGTAAAGGTCGATGAAGTTGCGGAGTCCATCTTGCATCAATTTTCCTCCAAATTGGGCCATATTTTCTCTCCACTCCCCCACAATTAAATGTAATCTTCTCCTTAGCTGAATCCATCTGCTCATAAATATAACCCATGAATGGTCTTTCCTCTGAATCAACCTCTCTCAAGACACTAACTAATGGAATAGCAGTCTTTATGCAAAAAGCAACATGAGACCAAAAATTTGGATCAAACAACACTGTACTTCGAGCTTTCACACCTTCTACCTTTTTAGCCCATTTGCTTGAATACCATTTTTCTGAGGAGAACATTGCTATAAGAGCTTGCTTTTGCTTATAAAGGCTTTGGAGAGTAAGAAATGAAGTAGCAAACCGTGTAATTGCTGGACGAAGAAGTTCATGATTTTTTGTAAATGTTCTCATCAAGCTAAGAACCCAAGTATGCCCATATATGAACTTCACTACTTGCCTAGCCCGAGCAAGTGTAGTAGCATGAACATTGACCTTTCCAATATCCTCCAACATCAAATCAATACAATGTGCAGCACAAGGAGTCCACCACAATTTTCTCCTTTTTTCCATAAGCCTCATTCCAGCATTTACATAATTAGAGGCATTATCAGTAATGACTTGCACAACAATCTCCTCCCCAATTTCTTCAACCAAGTCATCAAGATATTTGAACATCAATTCTCCATTTTTTATTGTATCAGAAGCATCAATTGATTTTATAAACCAAGTGCCAGCAGGACTATTCACCAAAAAATTGATAAGACACCTACTTTTTCCATCTGTCCAACCATCAGACATAATTGAACATCCATATTGTTTCCAAGATTTTTTGTGATCTTCCATTATGATACTTAAGTCATTCACCTCTTCTTTAAGAATCTATGTCCTCAATTCGTGCATAGATGGAGGCTTAAAACCGGGCCCAAAATTTGCAACTGCATCAATCATAGGAATCCAATAAGGATCATTCACAGTGTTAAATGGGAGACCTTTTGAATACATAAACCTACCAATTTTTCTACACACTTCCTTCCTTTCTTCTTGCTTCCACCTTGAATTCAAAGTACTTTGATGAGGTTGTGAAGTGGTAAATTTATCCATGGGTCCCCTAGGAATAGGTTCCCCACTCCCACTCTCACTCCCACTTTCACTCCTTAAGGCACCTATTGTTTTGGACAAAGCACTCTCATGCATTGAAGTTGGACCCATACCAATTTCTTGGAGCAATTCATTTCTTTTAATTTTTTGATCCTTAAAATTGGCCAATACTTCTTTGCATTCCAATCTAATATCTTCACTAACTTTGGGGCACGATTTCATACCATGATGAGTTCCGGCTAAGTGATGCTTGAGTCTATTCACCCCTCCCGCACATCTTTGATTGCAAAATTTACATCTCAAATATTTCTCCCCGGAAACTTCAATAACATATTTCCACACAAAATCTCTTCTTGAATTTTTCGAATCGGAGGAACTCATTCTAAAAAAAATATCAATAATAATATTCACATTTCTATATAACAATATAATTGATTAAAAAATAATAACAAGACATAATTGAAAGGAATTTAAAAATGAAATTTAGAATTTAATTGGTTTAAATTTTAAAAAAACAATTTTTTTAAATAGGAATTTAAAAATGAAATTCAGAATTTAATTGGTTTAAATTAAAAAAAAAATAATATTTTTTAAGAGGAATTTAAAAATGAAAATCAGTATTTAATTGGTTTAAATTTTAAAAAACCTATATTTTTTTGAGAGAATTTAAAAATGAAATTCAGATTTTAATTGGTTTAAATTTTAAAAATCAATATTTTTTTGAGACACCGTTTGATCTTAAACAAGGGTGGGGTAACCAATTGGTTGCTGTCACCTTTTATAGTTGAGTCTCATTTCAAAATTAAAAGAAAACCATTAGTTACAATATCTTTAAATAAATAAAAGAAAATCATCATTATAGTTGTTGTCATCTTTAAATAAAGTCTTCATAGTGGGTGGGTCTCAATTCAAAAGTGAAAGAAAACTATCCATTATTTTAATTATGTTTTAAAAATTAAAATTAAAACAACCTATAGAAATGAAGAACACCTCAAACGACAATATGTTCGTTCATTAAAGTGTTCTTCCCACCCAAGGCTCTAAAACCTACCCCCTTCCATATATCTCCCTTTGCCGTGAAAGCCATGCTTAAAGCTCTAAGTTCACGACGCCACTGCAGGTATGATTAGTTAGGCAATGAGTAGCAGCCGTCGCCGCCTCTTCTCGCTGGCGGAGACGATCATCATCAGCCGCAGCTAAAGAGGGAGTCAAGTCTGCCTGCTTGATTCCCCATCTAAGCAAACAAAGAAGGGGAGAGCTTGAAGAGAGATTGGATGAAGAGATGAAGAAGAGGAGAAAGCGCGACATACATGGAGATGAACCCGAGATGAGATCGCAACTAGAGAAGTATTCAGCAGTGGTCGCCACCGGGTTTAGTCTTCGACCTTTTCTCCCAAAACAACTTGCGATTTAATTTGCCAAAGAGTTTAATTTTCTCCCAAACATGTAAGCTCCCAAAACGCGTACGCATGAATCTTCAAGGCGTGAAAGGCGCGATCAAAGCGCGCCTCAAACACGCTTCATTGACGAAGGCGTACGCCTTTTATGAGGAGCACTTTTTTTCATATGCCTCAACGCGTTTTCTTCACGCCTCGCCCTGAGGCGTGCTTCAAGGCGCGCGTGGAAAACGCATTTGAAAACTCTGGGCTAGGTCGGGGTGATTCTTGACTCGTGCCAAGAAACCATGCCCACGGGCCTCAAAACCAAGCCGTGCCCGGCCCAGCACGAGGACCGATTAACCTCGACACGGCACGACACGAGGCGTGCCGTGGAGAGGCCTGACATGGGCATGGGCACGAATTATTCCCGTGCCATGTCGGGCCAGCACGGCCAAATCATGTCGTGACTTGTGCCGAGCCGAGCCGTCCCGACTCATTTGACAATTCTAATTTAAATTCATTTTATTCCAAGGTTCATTAAAGAATAAGTCATAGTCAAAAAAAAAAACATTTGCACTAATTAAAATTTTATTAATCGCTGGAAAAATTATTCACTCTTAAGTTATTAGAGTATTCAAAAAAAACATAATTCAAAGCTCCAAATGTCAATTTGTCTCATCCTGTATAGTAATTGATGACAAAACAAGTTTATCCAAAATCTCTAAGAAACAATTAAATAATATATCTCCAAGATATAAGATATGAAAACATAAGTGCAAAGAAAAAAAAGACAAGGACAGCCGAATAATGAGATAAATTACAGTTAAAATTATTTATTTTCAAAAATGAGATAATTTGTTGCATCAATATGTATTCTTTTTTCTCTTCTAGTATTTCATAGTTAGAGAGTACTCTAGCAAGACGTGCAAAATGTATTTATTTATGATAATATTGAAGAAGTATATATGGAATAATAATTGGGGTTTCAAGTAGCACAATCAAGTATAATTTATAGATTTTGAAAGATTTTGTATGGCCTATAACAGATTTATAAGCGGTCACTTTATTTGAGTTGCACATGTATGTTACTAATTATTCTTTATTCATCTAGAGAAATCCTGATGATAAAATAATTTTACAAATTTTCTACGCGAATGACTTTCTAATTATGAGAGTTGAGTTAGGAATCACTCATTTCAATGAGTACATGCAGACAAGATTTCAAATAAAATACCTTAAGAGGCTCTAATAATTTACTGGCATAGAATTAGTTTATTCTACTAATTGTATTATTTTGTCACAAAGGAATTATGACCAGGTTAGATATATTATATTCTGGATGTGTCAAACGGGATAGGCCACGCTGGCCCGACCAAGTTTTTCCAAGCCCAACCTAGCTGGTGTGTCTTGCCAAGCACGACACATTACAGTACCGTGCAGACTAGGTTGGTTTATTTTTAGGAACCCTAGGATTTCGGCGAAACGCCACTGCGCCTCCTCATTTCGGGCCTGTCGAGCATCGCCCATTATGTGTCTGCATGTCTCCCCCCATCACGACTATTTGTCGTGCCGTGCCCACGTGCCAGGCATGCCGTGCAGTGTCTGGCAAGGCACGCGGGCTGAAAACTTCAGCCCAACACGACTCGTGCTGTGGGTGTGCCCGGCACGGGCCCGAGCACCGCACTGCAGCGTGTCGTGCCAGGTTAGGCACGATTGAATCGTGACATGCCTCGTGTCGGGCCGGGCTTGCCCGGCCCATTTGATACCTCTACCTTAATCAATCAACATAGTTAGTCATTTTCTATAGTCTCCTCGATAGGTTTACCTTGATATAGCTCTTTGTATATTAAGATATGTGAATAAGTCTTTATGGCTTTAGAGTTCTCTTTTAAGAATCATGAACATATGCAGTTAGTTATTCAGATTTGAGTTGGACACTAACATATACCGAGAAGAAATTTATGACAAATTTATATACTTTTCTTGAAAGCAATCTTGTCTCCTGAAAAAGTAAAAAAGATCAAATTATTTCAAGATGCAGTCCAGATAATAACGACTTGCTTGTGAAATACTTTGGATGCGATATCTACTAGAGAAGATCGAGTATGCACATTATTTTCTCACTGCCTTTTACTATGATAGTTTGGCAAGGAGGCATATAACTTCTAATTCAATATTTCACAAGTTGAAGTACAACAAGAAGAAATTATTCTTCCTCAAAGAAAAAATTCAAGATGAGACCATGACTATAATATTTATTCAAACAACTAAGCAGTCAATAGATATCTTCATAAAAATCTTAAAAATATCTCAATTTACTTTTCTTTCATTCAAAATGGGGTGTTGTCAACTTACATGCATTAGTTTGATGAGAATGTTAAGATTTCTAGCTTTTCAATTTTTTCTTTTTATTATTTGTTCTTAACTTTTTCTTTATGCTTTGATGAGAGTATCCAATATATTGGCTTTCCCAATTATTTCACTCTATATATGGGCCTTTTGTGTAAGATAGTTTTGTGTATGTTAGTGTATGATAGTGTTATTTTACATAAATCATGATTAAAAAAGATAATTTTGTACTCACTACGTTCTTATCAATTTTTGGTGAGAATTATTTGTACTTAGTAAAACATTATCAGTTTCTGATGATAAATATTCATACTCACTTTAAATACTAGGGTATCCAATAAAAACTAATCTATATACACTAGAAACAAACTTGTCTCATCTTAGAAAATGATTAAGAATAAAAGTAGTATATTCAAAAACTCTGAGATACAAACTGAATAGCCTCTATTTTGAATATATTATTTGAAAGCTTATGTGGTGAGAAAGGAAGGAAGATGATATCTAATTAATAAAGTAGATTGCAATTAAAATTATATCTTCCCGAAAATATTTTAGAATACTTTTTCCAAATAGACATAACTAAGCCGTCTCAATTAGATATTTATTTTTACTTTAAATTTCATTTTGTTTGGATGTACCAAAGGTTGTAGATACAAGGAAGTTCCAATAGTACAAAACTAAGAATGAGATGTAGAAGAATTATTTGTCAAGTGGAAGATGTTATAATTTAGTTCATACTTCTAAAGCTAGAACAAAAATTCATTATCGTGACTCTAAATGTGAAATTGCGACATGAACAAGGACAAGATGTAACATGTTTTCTGTTATTGTGATTGGAAGTCTCATGTATTCAAGTCATTGCTTTATTTTTTGACATTGTGACATGAATAAAGTCACAAGATAATTTATGATGTTATGAGAAATATTAAGAATTCAAGTGACAACAATATTCTTTGATGTCATGTAATGAATGAAGTCACCACATAATTTTTTTTGTTGCCACTGGAAGCCAAAAGGATTCGAGTTCCAACCTTGTTCTTTGGTATAATGATATGAATAAAATCATGATATTTTCTTTGGTGCTGCAATATGTTTTTGAGTTGGAATAAAATTACAAATAAATGTGTTGTTGCAACTTGTGAATTAAGGATTCAAATTACAACTTTATATTTGATATCATGACATGAATAAAATCGTAACATTATATATGTTGTCAAGATTTATAACTTGAGTTAGAGATTTTTCAAGGATTATTATATAAATGTAAAATGAATAGAGAAGTGAAGAAAGAGTTATAACAAAATATATTGTTTGAGTTCGAGTAAGGTATAATAATGCAAAGAAAATTTCTCTCATCTTTTCTTCTATTTTTTCACCTCTTCTGATATGCGTGTGTGCTTCTATCAGAACTATAATTGTGCGATGTATATTTTATTTATGAGAGTTTTATTTATGTTTAATTTTCCGTCATCGAAAATCTTAAATTGACTGTCATTGAATTTTAATGACTGGCATCCAAGCCAAATGTAAGTTTATAATATTTAGTATCAGAGCTAAGTGTGATCCTTAGTAGTATTCTTCATAATTTTATTTATTATATATTATTACCATTGCATGTTTATTTATCACAAACAAATTAACTTTAATCTTTACCATTTAATTGATTTGTATTAATATTCTAGTGTAATATTTTTATTGTATTTTATAATATTATCATATCTTAACACTTACACAATCTTTGTTCTCATCAATTATAAATCATATCACCACCATCAATTTTCCCATATGAACCCTAAACCATCGTGCAAGTTAACAAATTAAAATGAGATGCCTCAGATTTATAATGCTGAAGGATAAGTTATTGAAAAGATCAACTGAAGAAGCACAATACATTAAAATTTTACTGGGAAAAGAAAACAAACTGAAACATATACAACATTTGTGACTTATATTCATTTAGCATACATGTGTGAAATGAACAGGAAAGTAACAGCCCAAGATAGAGAATATCTCTCCAGCAGAATTGGCTATGGGTCCACTTGAATCTGGGAATACTTGTACCATAATCTTCACTATGTGAAAAGCCAGCATTAGGCAATGAGGATCCTTTTCTCCACTGACGGCATGACAAACACCAGAAACAAGATTGTCCCCCTACACATATGTGCAGTTAAAATGCAAACACAATTGTTATAAATTATCCCACATTAGAAATTCTGAGTAAATTATGATCTTTATATATGGTGTGGAACTGTGGATTCACTCTCCCTTTAAAACTAGCTTTTGGGAATGAGTTCGTCTCAAGCCCATTTTCTAATAAAAATAAATAAAATAAATACAAACTATATTATATTATACACAAAAGAAATTATACAATACAAATATAAAAAGAAAAAAATAGAATTGAGCACATTATCGCTTTGGACACTAAAAACGCAACTTAAAAAATAAAATAAAAACAATGGATTAGTCTTATCTTGATTGGGTGTTATTTTTTTACTTTTGAACAGGGGCTCACTCGGGGATACTTTAACATTTCCCTCAAGATAGTTTGTAGATATCTCTTAAAAAAAAAGAAGTTAATGAATAAATTATTCTGAAACTAATATTACATGAAAGGGCAAGTAGAAAATTATTATTTCTAGATTAAATACAAATACAAAGTAAAAACTATGATATCAATTATTTTTTAGAATAGTTAAACTTATCAATATAAAGATTGATAATATTTTATTATGATTGTAAAATAATTCAATATATTATTATTAATTTAGTAATTCTGATATATATGTACTAGCTTGAGAAATGATATTGAGATTTATTATTTTATATTTTATTTTATTTAAAAATTATGTATTCGGATATTAAAATAAAAATATTTATGCTTTGTTACTTCTTTTTTCTACAGGTGTCAAACGGGCCTTGCCGGCTCGGCACGGCCAATTTTTTTCAGGCCAGTATGGGCCTGCGAGCCGTGCTTTGCACGGAACGGCCCACTGCCCAAATTCAGCCGGGTTCATGCCGGGCAGCTGTACATATGAGTTAAGCCGTTAAGATAATTCATTCTAGGTTAAAATAATTTTTAACCTAGAATTGCGATAGCTCACTGACACGTGTCGAGTGTCGCTGCATCGTCGCCCTGCACAGATTGTGTCGTCGCCGCGTCGCACCGTCGCCCGTGTCGTGCCCACATGACAGGCATGCAGGTCATGCCTGGCACGACACGCGAGCCGATTTCCCTCAGCACGGCATGGCATGAGTCGTGCAGAGTGACAGCTCGGCCCGAGCCCGGGCATGGTTCTGGACTGTGCCATGCCGGGCCGAGCAAGGCTGAACCAGACAAGACTTCAGGCTGGGCCCGTTTGACACATTTACTTTTTCTTTAACTTTTGATGTACCAAAACAAAAAGTTTTAATATTTGATACTCTAAAAAACACAATACCTACCCTTAAACTAACCATCTAAACATACCACATTAAAAAACTAAAAAAATATTACTTTTTTAAAAAACAATATACATTATTTTCAAAAATAATATATATATATATATATGTATATATATGATTATTGAATACTCATCTGGTTAGGGCTAGGGTTGGTTAGTTGTCAGGAAGTAAAAATGAAAGAGAGAACTAGAGGTATCAAATGGGCCATGTGGCCGGGCAAGGGCCCAGCCCGACTCAGCCGTGCTTGGCCTGACAAGGTCGAGATCCGTGCCCATGCTAGGCTGGCTCACGGCAGAGCTCGCGTTGTGCCTAGGTCTATAGGGCCACATGCCGAGTCAGGCATGACCCATTACGAGGGCCCGTGGACAAGCAAAATCGAAACGACCTGAACCGTGCCCCGACCCAACCCCATTCCGACGCTTGATGCCCGACGGCCAACCCCAAGCCCAACAAATCTGAATTTCAGTTGTTCCCATAACCCAACCGACCCGACCCACGGTCTTTTTTTCTCAGCTCCCCCCAACCCAAGCATGATGGTTCTAGAAGCCAAAGTTTTTGGAATCAATAACCGTTTAGTTCGGTTCAATGGTTAAACTAACCCAACGTTCCAAAAAAATTTAAATCTCAGCCGTTAGATTTCACCCCCAATGACTAAAAGGCAGAATCCAATGGCCCTAAAGATTCTGATACAATTTTAAAAAAATTCTAAAAAATAATTTTTTTTTAATTCTTTTTTATATTTATAACCCCACTCCCTCATTCTAATATTTATAATTTAAACATTGATTTATCTCTCTCTCTCTCTTGCTCATATTTTCTCTCTCTGTCTCTCGGTCTCATTATCGGTTTTTATTTTTCAGGACTTGACCATTTTGGTGTGAATTGTGGTGCGCATGCGGTACATACATCAAAAAGACAAACTTATTTTACCCATTATGATTTACTAGTATTTTTTATTGTTTAGTTGTTAAGTTTTAAAATTTTAATATTTTTCTTCATTTTAATTAATTTAAATTTATTAATCAAAAAATATTATATAATACAATATAATTAAAAAATAAAAAATAAAAATGACAAATAATTATTTTAATTACAAAAATAAAATTAATTATAATATAAATAACAAAAACCCTACATAAAAGTCAGAGACCGTCGAAACTTTGATTTCTTTGATTTTCTCGACCCAAACATCTAAAAAATTAAAAATTAGAATAAAATTAATAATTTAGACTTACTTTAATATAATACAATAAAAAAATACTAGGGGTACCCAAAAAATCAGCACAATACAAATATATTAAAAACAATTTAAACTGTAAGAGTTAGTGTGAGACTGACTACCTTAAAAGACATGCCGAACTATACACCAAAAAATATGATACATTAAATTCTAGGCAAACTCAACTCAGTGATGGGTTCTTAGAGGCTAAAACCAGTTCATCCTTAATGTTGACCCCCTTTTATACAGCAAAGAGTTAGGGAGAAAAGACATTGTTAAACTGATTACCACGATAGATCTTTCGATTAGATTTTCAGAAAATCCAAGGGTAATCAGTATCGTGCAGGCTTATTTTTGGCCTGCATATCGTAGGATTCCTAAAACTATATCTAGAAACAACATACTATAATATTATAACTTTAAAAAAATAATAATAATTAATAAATTTAGATATTACAGTGTAATGGTATACGTAATATTCAATAATTAGACTAGTCACGGCGATGAATCTTATGCATGCCTCACCACTCACAATATAGATTCTAAATGGACACTAAATAAAAAAAAATATTAGGATTCACAAATCTTAATCCTCATGATAGCCTGTCCATTTTTGAGTAAATGATAAAAATCTTTAGAGAATATAATATTCAAAATAAAATAATTAGTATCATATTTGATAATGCATCTAACAATTAAGTAGTGATTAATATGTTTGTTATGAGTATTAGATATGTACTATTATAAAAAAATTTATATGTTAGATATATGTGTCACACCATTAATCTCATAGTACAAGCGAGGATTAAAGTTATTTTTTCACTTTAAAAATGATACATAACTCACTAAAATTTTTTCGCATGCCTCGTAGATAACAGGAATTCGATAGTTTTTGTTTATCTGCGGGTCTAAAGAAGAAAAAATTTCAATCGGATGTGAGACACTGTTGAAATTATACATACCTTATGTTTAAGTAATATATTAAATACAAACGTATGATATCCGACTATGTCAATAATAAGAGTGATAAACTCATTATTGATGATACTGATTGGGCTACCAGAATTTCATTTATGAAATTCCTGAAGATTTTTTATGATATGACAAACATGTGTTCGTCAATTTATATTCTCATAACTTGTATTAAGCTTAGGTACATATGCAACATTAGTAGCATATTTAGGAAATTTAGAGATAACCTAACACTGAACCATATGATTGTAGAGATAAAAACCAAGTATTTTAAGTACTAGTCCATTATTTCATCTTTTTATTGTCTGACTACAAGCATGGACCCTAGGATTAAGGTGGTCTTCCATGTGCATGAAATAGGAAGACCAACCTGAAGAATTCATTCACGAGAAATTAACTGAGTTTTTTACATACTATGATACTAGGTATAGTGGTAGTGGTAGTGAGACTCTGAGTACAAACATGGATACTATATTCAGAGACGATGACTTTTCCATTCAGGTAATTAGGGGGAAATAATGTGATGAAACATCGAATATGAGCAAGCTATCTCGATACTTAGATACCGATTGTTGCTCAATCATATCATATTCAAATAATAAAAATCTTGATATTTTACCGTGATGAAAATCATATATGTCTACCTATTCCATGCAATCTAAGATTGAACGGTATCTACTGACTTCTCCGGTATCGAGCATAATATTAGAGTCTACTTTTTCTGTTATAGTGACTATGATTTTGAATAGGATATCCAGATTACGGCAAGACATTATTGAGATATTAACATGCATGAAAGATTGAGAGGATTCAATCTTTGGTATTCAAGATCATGTTGGGACTATAACAAAAGTGAAGGAGTCAGTTGCTGATGATGATCTGTGTGATATTTATGACGATTGATGACTAATAATAATTGACGAATTGAGACACTAATACTTATCTTATATCATCATTGATCATATTAATTTGATGCTTAATTTGATACTTATCTGTGTGATTTTTCTTTTTTATTTATTTTTCTTAGATTGATATTGTCTTTGTTTATTTTTTTATCATTTTAATTTGATGCTTAATTCTTGAATCTTCATTTATATTTTTTATAATTTTCAGTGATTTGAATTAATATTTTAATTTTATTAATTCAGACAATATTAGTATTAAAATTTTAATTATTTATTATATTAAACTTAATGTTTTATTTAATTTAATAAATTAAAAATAAAAAGTAATTATTTATTTTAATTTAATAGTTAACTATAAACTATTTAAATATTAAATAATAAAAATTTAAATTTTTTAATAATTTTAACATTTTGGATTAAAATTTTTCTTAAAGGCTCGAACCCGGCCCAAACTTCGACCCAAACTACCAAACCCCGCTCGAACAGGCTAGATCCAGCCTATCCAGGCATGAACTAGCCATGCTTTATCACAGCTAGGCCAACGAGTCATGCTAGGCTGATGGGCCATGCCGGGCCGATGGGCAGTACCAGGCCAACTGTTAAGAAGCCATGTCGTGCCCGGCACGACACGATTACTATACAAACTAAAACAAAAAAATGAGTCTGGCCAACACAACCCAGTCCGACCTATTTGACACTCTAGGGAGAACAAACTAAAACAAAAAGAAAGTTTGAATTATATTGATATGAAAAGTAGTTCACGATACAATATAAATTATCTATATATAGCTTGCGGCAATCCACAAGTCATGCGATCTCAAATAATAAAAAAAATAACAAACAAAATAAATAATAAATAAACCAAACCTCAACACCCCTATTTAAGCTTGAAAGAAAGGAAACTAACATGTGATTTTTTTAGAACCTTCAAGTAAATATCAGTAGTCTGCGCATTAATAGGTACATAGGCAATTACAATCGAATCATCCTTGATCTTCTAACAAATGAAATAGCAATCAACCTCATTATATTTCAACCATGCATGAAACACTGAGTTGGCAACAATATGCCAACTATTTGGCTGTCACTATAAAATATCACCAATCTCTAAAATAGTTGGCAAAATTCCACTAAGAAGTAACTAGTTCACCAAAAACCACAAAAAACTGAAATAAAAGTCTTGTGCTATGTTTAAACACTAGATCTTGAAATAATTACTTATATTTTGTTTTTATAGAAAAGGAGATATTCTACAAAAAAAATATAAAAATATTTGATGCATATTCTCTTTATAATCACACGAGCCCAACTAGAATTCAATGTATTTATCTGACTATGACCATATTCTCTAAATATAATCTCACATCCTAAAATTTTTTTTCACATACCTAAAAATCCTAAGCATTGCATCTATATGAATCTATCAAATATTATCTAGAAAAGGACTTATTATACCAATAACATAGAAAATATCTGATTGGGTCATTATTAGATAGTTTAGTCTTTTTATGATAATGATATATTTAGCATTAATGAATAAATATTTATAGATAGATATAAATCTTGATCAGATAGTAAATCAGTAGGTGCATATCCTTACATACCAAGATCAAATAAAATATCCAGAATACTTCTCCTTTGAAAAAGAAATATCATATCTTCTAAGTATTCACCATTAATATCAAAAAATATCTCATACATCTCGGATTTTTCATCTAAAACTCAATATGTAAAAATAATTTTAATTATGATATACCTAGCTGATTATCTCGTATAATCAAAATTATTATTTACGTATACAACTAATAGTACATACTTACCTCTTGATCCACGTCAAAAGCAACAAGAATAATCTGACCCACATCTCTTAATACCAAAATAAATAAGTATCAAAGAAAAATTGTTAAATCATGTATCATGAAACTACTTATGGCTATAAAGAATTTTATGTAATCTAAATAGCATATTTAAGCTCTTAGGAATAGTAAATCTCATTGACTATTGCATAAAAATTTCTTCCACTAGATCATCATAAATGAATATATTCCTTATATCTAACTAATACACAATTCATCTGTGTGATATTGCACTTGAAAATAACAACTTAATAATGATCATTTTGGTCATAAGAGAAAATTTCTCCTAATAGTCAATACAATAAATCTGTAAAATCTCGCACTACCAACCTAGTCTTGATCCAGTCAATCTTTCCTTCGTGTCTCGTCTTCACCATGTAAACTCAACTACATCCTACTAATTTTGAAATGAGTTCTTATTTATAATTAGATGTGATCGCACTCAATTCTTCCAAAATAATATGTCATCATTTTGGAAACCTAAATATTTCAAAAAAAGTATTCAAAATTCTATAACTATCAAGTGAGAATAAAAAACTAGAATATGTAATATCAAAATGATAATAATAAAATGCTTGAGAAAAAAATATTAAGTGGAACATGACTTTTGTTCCCTTCATAATATAATTAGAAAATATAAGTTATTACTTTGAGTTGGAATGATTGATAAGACAAAAAACTCATCTAAAAAAATCACGAACATATATGTTTGGTATATGTCTTTTAATTAGAATCATCAAATCTCTTAATACTCATCTCCCTCTCTTAAGGACACTCACACCTTGTATTTATTGGGATACTCGCATTAGCCTTTTCTCCTAGGTGTTTATCCTAGGATAGGTGTCACTACTTTTCTAAAAAGCAATCATACTAATCATATCAGATATATTCACATGAGCATGAACAATAATTACTCCTCCATAGAAAATAACAATTGGATATGGAAATGAGTCTAGCACTACAATATCTAAATTTTTATTCTCTTGAATAAAGTCTATAAAGAAGAACTTGTCCTCAAAGAATATCACATTAATATTCATAATAATTCTCTTAGTCTATAGCAAATAATATGTACATTTCTTATAAATATTAGAGTATTCAAAGAAGATGTACTTGATAGTACGGACATCCATTTTCTCACTGCCCAAAAGGGATCATGAACAAAACCAACACACTCGAAAATCTTAGGTAGAAAGTAAAAGAGTCCCTTTCCAAGGTTTAGAAATTGTTATGAGATACGACTTGAAAGAATAAAAGACAATAATTATTTCATCATGAAATTAATGGTTAAAATCAATTCTCTCCAAAATATGTTGATATGAATAAAATATCTAATGAATCATCTTATACTCATCAAAGAAATGAGAAAACTAATAAGAAATATATTTCAAAATATCATCACCTCTTAGCATCTCAATGTGACATTTAAACTAAATTTTTCTTTTCTTAAAAATTCATAAAAATAGAAAATATTTTGAATTTTTTTTCTTAAAACATGACAACTATGTAAATTAAGTAAATCATCAATAAAAATAATAAAATAACTAAAATTATCATATGAGATTGTCTCATTAAGTACCAAAATGTCTGAGTGATTCATATAGAATGAGTCTCTCCTAATACCCTCATGAAATACCAAATAGAAAGACCTAGCATGAATTGCTAATTGAAATGCCTCACAATTAATAGACAATACTCCTTTGATGCTTGATTCTAAAATCTTAGTTTGTCCAGTGACTAACATCCAGACAAGAGTAAATTAGTAGTGGATCTATATTAAACATATATTTAGAAAGTCTTATGTAAGTCATGAAGAATATATATAATTAATCCGCTCAATCCCTAGGAAAATCATCAATCTGGTCTGACAATTTTGCATAAAAATACTAATAGAAAAGAAAGTAGTATCATAACTTTGTTACTTCATAAAATAACTGACAAAATATAAATTATTATAAAATTCTGTTATATATAAAACATGGATTAAAAAGAAAGGACTAATGTTTATACTATTGTGTCTCATGACTCGTACAATAATATTATGGACCACGATAATATCAGAAACTTTAGACTCAATAAAAGGAGTATAAAAAAGTTAATTACCTAAGACATGGATATTCACTTATGAATATAATACCCAAGAATCTAAGTGAGATAGAAAGCAGAAAAACTAGCATTTGTAGATGCATCTGAACCAGTAGCACCCAAAAGATAAAGTCTAGCACACACCTCCTGAGAAACTATCAATATAATACGACCAATAGAATGATCGTAGAAAAATCAAACTAAATAGATTCAACAATCTGTTATATAACCTCCTAACCTTTAAAAATTTGTAGCAACTCATTGTGCAAAGTCTAGCCACTTCCGAGTATGTCTTTCCCACATAAAAAAATAAGTCATCCAAGTCATTTTGCCTCTTAAAAGTACTTCTATCAGATCTCTCAACTCTCTAATTATCATTATGTGATGAATACGACACAATGTTATGATTAATCATACAAACTACACTCAATTGAGGTATAATTATAGCCTACGCAATAACTATCTAATAATCCTCTTAGTGAAGTTGAAATATCTCTTCACCAAGAATATATGTCTACAAAATAATATATCATTTTCCTAATAAAATACATATAAAGAATATTACAAATTTACTCATCAAATCTCTTCAATACAAGTCTAATCTATCAATATAAGTATCACAATAAAAATCATTTCTCACAATTATATCTAAATTGCATAATAAATTATATCTTCAATGTCAGTCAATATGCATGGCAACAACTAAGCAACACTGACATATAAATGAATTATTTTTGAAAAACACATTGAAGCGACCAAGTCTCAAAATCGCTTACAAGTGTCATAAGAATGATAAGATTCAAACACCCAACACACTAAGATCAATTGACTATCATAGATATACTAGCAATTATAAGTAATTCATTATCAACATACCAATGGGCTATGTCGAGGTGGCATGACTATTTTTTTTTAAGTCAATCAGGCTATCATGGCATGGCAGACATCCATTCAGGCCATGTCGTGCTATCACAATGACAAAAACCCAGGCGTGCCAGGCTCAACACACCCATAGGCTCGACTAGGAAAACAAGCAGATCAGACCCTGCCAAGTCGGGTCATATTATTACTAGGGTTAAACCCAACGCACAACTAACCCAAACTAGTTGGCATGTGGCTATTTCATAGTTGCAAGTTGTAGCCAGATGACCCGTGAGCCGTGACCTAGGCCTAGCCAGCCCAATACCAGTAGCCTTAGAAATTAAATTTTTATATTATCTATGGCTACTGATTTTTTAAACGAACTCTGCCAACTCCCATATATATATATGTAAATAAAATATATAAAAATTCAAAAGTTTTTTAGAATTGAAACTACACAATGCAAATATAATGTAAACAAACAAACACAAAAAAAAATACACTTAAGATTGAATTTTGAATTTAAAATAAAAATATTAGTGCAAAGAAAGCATAAATATACTAAAACTAAATGCACATCAATGCATCGTCAATAGCAGTGAAATAAATCCAATATCAATATCACTATCCTTTTGTCTAGTCCAGATTAATAATAGCTTCATGTCTCAATATCATTATGTTCATATATGACATTATCCATATGAAGTTCTTTGAATTTATCTTGAAGATATATTTGTACATCCTCTCAACTTTCTAAGCATGACAAAAACATTAATAATATTTAATTATAGTGTACTCCTATCTAAAATCAGATTCGTATTCATAGAAAAAGTAAATATTAATATAATATTAGACACCGGTGGGGTCAGTAAATCACATGATATTTTAGATAACACGAGAAATATGAATTAATATGATTTCTATTAATTAAATATTTGAAAATTTTTCATATCATTATGGGAGAAAACAGAGTAGTAATTCATGTCTAAGTATCTCGGCAACTCACTCATATTTAATGAGTCAATCATTAACTAATTAATTAAAAAAATCATCTCTAAATATAATATCAATCTCAATACTCGAAAACTCTTTAAAACTAACAAACATATTTTCATATGTTTTAAAAAGATTATTTAATTATTCATAAATCATAGAATCTAATTTTTATGGTTGATTCATTCATTTTGATATATATTTCATAATATTTTCTACTCATTAGACTTTAACCTTACAATCTATACATATAACTTAGCAATAAAGAGATGAAATAAATGATTAATATTTTAAATATTTCTTTTTCATCTCAACAATCATGCCACTAAAATATGTGTGATTTCTATATTAATTATACTATTAATAGTATATATGCACATAAATATAATATATGTCATGAGATTATATATCGAGTAATACATATTATCATATCATTAAAAACATTCAAGAATTTAAAAAATAAAAATCTCATATCCCAGTCAAATTCCTTAATTATTAATTTACCAATTTTACTATTAATATACTTGAATTTCACATGCAGGCAGTCAATAGATAAATCAGATATATAAAAATTTAATGTTGCCTGAGGTCGATTTGGAATTTTTTTTAGGCTACTGACTAACATAATGTATAAAATTCTTATAATCTATTATATATTCTAATATGTTTTAATATATTACGTATTTGTTCTAATGAGAAAAAATAATTTTTAAATTAAATTATACTATTTGATTTATTATGCGACACATATACTTGATGTTAAAAATCTCTGCTTGAGGAGCATCTATAATAGTTATGACGAATATATTAATTGTAGAGGTGTCAAATGGGCAGGGCCAACCCGGCCAGTTTTTTTGAGCACGGGCATGGTTTCGTGCCGGGCCAGGCCAGGTTACTGTACCGTGCCGTGCCTGGCCTTGCAGATTAAAAAAAAGTCGGGACTGGCCTGGCCGTACGGGCCAATCCAGGCCGTACATGACAAACATGCCGTACGGGCCAGGCAAAAAAAAATTTTTTTATTAATTATTTTGTTTTAATTTTTATTTTAATTATATAAATTATTAAATTATATATAAAATTATAAATAATGTATAATATATATATATATATATATATATATATAATATAAAAATTGTTAAAATTTATTAAAATTACAAAGTTAAAATTTTTTTTATAATGTAATATAAAATTAATTTAAAATTTATTAGAATTATATAATAGAGTTATAAATTTTTAAATAAAAAAATAAATAAATCAATAAATTATGTTAAAAAAAATTAAAAAGTAAAAAAAACATAAGCAGACCAAATGAAAAATGACCAATCAGCTATTAGATACCGAAGGTCCGAACCAAATAAATTAAAGTTTCAACGTAACGTATAAATAAAGCGTATAATCAATAAAAAACAAAACATTGAAATCAAAAAATAGTAGATCATTATCAATCGTCAATCGGCATATCATGAGCATCAACAGCCGCAACATCAAGATCAGTATCATATGGATCATCATCATCAACAATCAACTCCTCCGCTTTTGCAGTGGATGCGGCTGCAACCCCTGTCCATATCCCAGCTCCAGCACGATCATGAATGATAAACCTCGAATCCTCTCAATCCTTCAAACAAGCCAAAGTATCAACAATTTTTGGACGTAATCTCTATCTTATATCCAAAATCACATTCACTGCAACAGAAAAAGCAGACTCTGATGCTACGCTTGACACCAGATGAGTCAGTAGATCTCGTGTCATCCTAGATAGCACGGAAAAGGTGGACTCATATGATTTCCACCACTATAATATATCAAGATTCTTAAAATCAGAATGTGATAGGATTGAGCCCTTTAGGTGATTTCCACCACCGTAATCACAGTCTCACTACCACTACTACCATACCTAGTATCGTAGTATGTGAACAGGTCAGTCAAATTCTAGTGAATGAACCCTTCAGGTGGCTCTTCCAGGTTCATGCACGAGAAAATGTAAGTTATGGTGTTTTCTACCCCTTCCACCTTAACCCTAGGATCCGTGCATGCAGCGAGGCAATAAAGAGATGGAACGATTGACCAGTACTTTAAGTACTTGGTTTTCATCTTTGCAACCATATGGCTAAGTGTCGGGTCAGCTCAATACTTCCTAAACATGCTATTAATATTGCATATGCACCGGAGTGTAATGCAAGTTGTGAGCGTATAAACCGACGAACACATGTTCGTCGTATCATAAAAAATCTTTAGGAATTTCATTAATAAAATTCCTGAAGCCCAGTCAGTGTCGTCAATAATAAGTTCGTTACTTTTACTATTGACGTAGTCAGATATCACGTGTTCGTATCCAACACATGATTCCAACATCAGATACGTGTAATTCCAACGATGTCTCACATCTGATTAGAATTTCTTCTTCTTAAGATTCGCAGACAAATAGAGACTACCAAACTCTTTTTGTCTACGAGAAATGCAAATATATTTTAGTACGTATATTATCCAACGCGGGAGAACACAGTTTCATACCCGCTTGAACAATCAGGTTAATCACGTGACACATTCATCCGACATGAAAAATCTCTCCTAATGGTACATCTCTAATATTCCTAACAAACATGTTAATCGCTACTTTATTATTAGATGCGTTATCGAATATGACACTAAAAATTTTATTTTGAATTTTAGATTTCTTAAAGATTTTAATCATACACTCAAAAATAACCGGGTCATCATGAGGATGAAGAATCTCAGAGAATCCTAAAATTTTTTTTATTCATAGTCCAATTAGAATCTACATTGTGACTGGTGAGACATGCATAAGATGATTCATCGTGACTTGTCCAGATATCGGACGTCACGAACACTGCTCCACTATATGTCATAAATTCATTAATTATTTTTTATTTTTCTAACTTATATATTTTTAGTATGTCATTCCTAGATGTGGACCTAGGAATCCTATGATAGGCATGCTGAAAATATGTCTGCATGATGCGCACTACCCTAGGATCTTCCGAAAATCTGATCGGAAGACCCATCAATGTGATAAGTCTGATCATGTCGTCCCTACCCAACTCGCTGGAGTATATGAAGGGAGTAAACTTTGAGGCTGAACTCGATCCAGTCTCAAAAAATGCATTGCCAAGTTGGGTTTGCCTAGGATCTAATGGATCATGTTTTTTGGTGAATAATTCGGCATGCCTCTTAAGGTGTCCAATCTCAAACAAACTCTTACATGTTAAAAGTCTCATACAATATTGCACTGTGTCATTTCTTCTTTCTTACCCCTAATATTTTTTTATTATATTATATTAAAATGAGTCTAAATTACAGAAGTCTTCCTAATTTTTTGTTCTTTAGAAGTTTGGGTTGAGACGACTGGAGAAACCAAAGTTTCAGCAGCCTCAGACCTCTGTGTAATATTTTTATTTTCTAAATTTAATTATATTTCATTAGTACTTATCATTTTTAGGATTTTTGTTAATCAGAATAATTATTTAGAGACTAGATAACTGATTTTAAAATTTTCTATTTTTAGTCTAGAGAGAGAAACTAGAGAGAGAGAGAAAAGAAAAGTAAAAAAAAAACTTAAAATAAATTACCCCGTAAAAGCAGTGAGGTCGGTTACGTGCACAGTGCACCACAGTAAAGCTCAAAATTCAAAACTCAAGTTGAGATTCCTGAAAATCCAAGCCGAATACCGAGAGAGATAAGCAAGATTTTTGAGAGAGAAAATGAGAGATTTGAGAGAGAAAATGAGAGATTTGAGAGAGAAAATATTTATGAAAAACATAAATATTATAGAGAGGGGGGGTAGAATTTATAGATTAAAAAAAATATTTTTTCTTAAATTTAAAATTTTTTTCGCCCGTTGGTGGGGGGGGTTGGGGGACCGTGGGTCGAGTCCAATCAGACCTGACCCTCGGTCTTTTTTGCGGGAGGGGCGAAGCAAGGGGGACACGGGACGAACCCGTGCCGGTGTTCCGTGCCACGGGCACCGAACCGTGCCGGGTCAGGCACGGCATGACACGATTTGTGCCTTACCCGGGCACGGCACGGGATTTTCCCCTGCCGAACCGTGCCTCGTGCCGAGCCAGCCCAGTTGACACCTCTAATTAATTGTCATATCATTATTTTAAAACATTCTCAAATATTATGCTAAAAAATTTATTTTGTATATCATATTTCCTAGAGATTCTCAACAAATAGGTATATATGACAGAGTCATCATGAGGATAAAGAATCTCATAAAATCTTAATATTTTTTTTAGTTTTTTAGATATAATTAATAAAGTGAGCGATGATGTAAATGAATATTTTGTCATCATTACTAGTTCAAATGTTAAACATCACCGTAGTCACTCCACTTGGTATTCTAAGTTCATTAATTACTATTTCTTTTTTATGATTGGGCATCCTAATAATCTTATGATAAGCAGGCTGAAAGTATTTCTATATTAAAAGAATTAGCTTAGGATCTTCCAAAAAAAACTAAATAGAAATTTCATGCTAATAATGAACTTTGTTATATCTTTCCTGACAAACTTATAACGATAAACAAAAAAGTCATTGAACCTAATATAGATTTAAATTTAAGAACATCACTTAGTTTGATTTTTCTAGGATCCAATGAGTTATATTTTTTTAGTGTACTATTCGGCATATCTCATAAGATGTTTAGTCTTATTAATATTCTTACAAGTATATTCTTTTACAATATGTAAATTATGCAAAATATTCCTCTACCCTCCTAGAATTTTATTTATAATAATCTTAAAGTAAATTTATACTAAAGATATTCATTTATTAATCTTGTGATTTTTATGTGTTGAAGCCAAGGCAGACCTATGATTAGGAGGAGATAACATGGCCTCAAATTTTTTAATCAGATTGTTATTATCTACATGAATATCTACCATATTTTTATTATATTCACTAGTATTATTTTTTTTAGAGAATTTTTGAGAAATAAATTTATAATTTTTAATTAATTGTAACATTAAGTACTACAAAAATAAATGAAAAAATGCCAAGTAACTTGTATTTTGTAGAAATTAAGACAGAGCCAAATCTAAATTTTAGAAAATGCAATTCTACACAATTATTATCTATCAATATTAATCTATACAATTATATTTTATGCTATTATTATAATAAATATTAAAAATACAAATATTAATATTATTAACTAACCACAATTCAAGGAATCGTGAGAAGTTAAGAATTTGAGAGAGAATAAAACATATTATAGTTTAAGTATAAAAAACAATATATATTAAATTTTTATTTATAGAAAAAAAATTTCAATTAGAATATTTAAATTTTTTATTTTCTTCTTATATATTTTTCAGCAGAAATCCAATAACCATTGAATTTCTGCCAATAGTCGTTGAACTGAAATCCAACAACTAAGTTATACTTTTTTTTCTATTTTTTTGTTTCCAACGCCCAACATGTCAACTGACAAATAGCAATTAGAATGCGCCAATGTCATATTGGTTGGGGTATCATAGGCCAGCCTTTGCAAAGCAACGACTATTTAAAAAAAAAAAAATGGGGCTTGTGCAGATCATGAGTCCATTTAACATTTTATAAAACAAGGTGCATGTAAGACATGCTTTTTTATTAACTTCCAGCATGAACATTGCATGCAACGTGCCTATCATGCCAGGCATGCCAAAATACCCATGTCGTACCAAAATTTGGCATGCAATTTATTTTTCCCAAAACTGCATGGGTATGCATGACTCCTACTTGTGTCGTGCCATGTCTGGCATGGCTATTTTGAGTAGTACGATGTCTGGCATGGCTATTTTGAGTCCTACCTCGGATCATGCTCAAGCTGCCCAGTATGTTGGACAGCTCTAAGTTTTCCAATAAATGACTTAAGCACCCTTGATCCACCAACTAATTCCTCATCAACGTAGCTAAAAGTGAGTATGTATTTGTATTCAATTTTCACTAGGTTATTCACAATGATCCCACGATAATTCTAGTAATTTTCTTTTTTTTTTATCGTACAACACAACACATTTACATAAAAATATCAACCAAAAATAATAGCTTATACAACTACTTTAAAAACACATATTGTCTTACGGACAAAATAACCTCGACAAAGATTCTATATCGTCGTCATCATGTTGGTCGTTATAAGGTCCATCATCATGACCCTCAAAAACTTCACGAACACCAAAAAATAGATTGTCAAAAGTCTGACAGCCATGAAATATCTACAATCCTCATCACAACAACTGGTGATTACAAGCATCTGCACCACCAGAGAGTGTGTGCTTATATTCTATATCAAATATGGGTTAGAATGTACAGCACCACCAGAGATTAACCTCAAATTATATTTATATAACACCACTATCACCTCACAAAAAATCATGCTTAAGTACCATGTTGAATGCATATATGGTTGGGGGTAGGGTTAGGTTAGTCATCGAGAAGAAAAAGAGATGGCGGGAAACAGAAAGAAAAAAAGTTAAATTTTCATTAATATTAAAAATTCAAGTTCAAAATACAACATAAAACATATAAATAAAATTTGAGATAGCCCAAAGACAAATATTTCAATACAATAAATAAACCATCAACATTCATATATATAATGTTATATAACATTATATATATATTTGAAAATGTATATATTTTAAATCTAATATAAAATATTTTTTATATATACAACATTACAGATAACATTATACACACAAACACACACACACACACACACACACATATATATATATACATATAAAATTTTCGAACACACATCTATAGCATTTTCAAATAAAAATATACATGTAACATTATATCTATACACATATAAAGTTATATATAACATTATATATTCTAAATCATATGCAATATTATATATAATGTTATATAGTATATATATATTTTAAAGTGTATATAACATAATATATAATATTACATGTGTATATACATATAATATTATACATATTATTATATGTGATTTGGAATATAACATTATATGTGTGCATATATAATATTATTTGTATATTTGCATTTGAACATGCTATAGATATATGTTCGAAAACTTTATATATATAGATATAATGCTATATAATAATTTATATTAAATTTAGAATATTTAAGTTTTCAAATGCATATATGCTATATAAAACATTATATATGATGTAGAGTATATAATATCATATATATAACATTATATATAATATTATATATATGTATGTATGTATATAATATATTTTATTAGATTTAAAATATATAAGTTTTTAAATACATATATGCTAAATATAACCATAGTTGTGAAAGGCGCGCTTAAGGCGTGCCTAGGCTCAAGGCACAACCACTCCCTAGCTATCGCGCCTCGTCTTCCAAGGCATGCGTCTTACTGAAGATGCGTGCCTTATATACTATAGTTTTTTAAAAAAATACATTTATTCTCAAAATTTATAATTATATATTGAGATTTATATAATTTCATTTATTTTTTTCATCAAAATTTATTTAAATATTAGGATTATTTATTTTTTTTATCAATAGAATCATATTTAATAAATATTTATGTGCATCTAAAGTCATATTTCACTTCAAAAAAGCTCATGCTTTGAGTGCGGCTTGTGCCTCAAGGCTCCAAGAAACCTTTGCGTCTTGGTGTGTCTTGCGCTTTTTAAAACTATGTATATAACATATTATTTTTTGAATAGACTAAAAATTAAATATTTTTGATTTTAATGTGCCAAAAGTTTAAAACAAAAAATGATACCAAAAGATAAATATTTTTATTTTGATATTCCAATATATAATTTCCCTTTTTATTTATTTATTTTTTTTTTGATGGGGGCACTCACCATGTGCCTGCCCCAACCCTGCCCATACATATGGCCTTCCTCTTTTTTGTTTTGACATGATAAATGAATGATTTTTGCTCCTCAAATTCAACATATATGAATGAAAATATTACAACACAGCATATAGCTTTATAATGTCCATTGCACCATAAAGATAGTCTTAGGGTTTTAGTTTGAGCTACACCATCTCGTACACATTGATGAATGATGAATAAACAAGACTTATCACTTATTCCACTTTAACAAAATACGTATGACCAACATGCTAGATGCATGAACTGGATGAAAAATGATTAACAGTACCAGAGAAGCAACAGCATGAGGATAGTGTGTTAGCAAGCATTCCAGAAGCTCAAAGCAAAGCTGCATAAACATCAAATTGATATTCAGAAGCTTCAGCGTTGAATCCAGCAGACAAAACAAACACTCATTTGTACCTTCCTATCATGCTGGCCTAGAGACTGGACCTGCAGATTATGTAAATAGGACTCCATGATGGCTTTCACGTCATCATCACTGACAACACCCCTGATCTTCCTCTTTATAAGTGCCAAACAACCAGTAAGAGCACCGCGCACAGTTCTCCAATCAGACTAATTAAAAAAAATGTCAGCTACACCTCAGCACAAAAGAATAGATACCAATTTTAATTTCATACTTGTTCCAAATTCAACAAAATAGACCTATTATACCTTTTATATTTGTTGTATTTTTCAATTTCAAGTTTATTTTTTATTTTGTTATTTTTATTATTAATGGGAGAATCTAACATATGGGTTGTCTCGTTCTCAATCTATTAGCTAATCATATAAGAGCATCACTTGTTTTCTATGATTATTGATTTTTATTTGAGATTATTTTTGATTTTTAACTTAATTATTTAACATGATATCAGAGCTAAATTTTTAGATATAAATCCTAGGATTTCTAGAGAGAACACATACAATATAACAATACAATGCATGTGTGCAATGAACATAGGCATGTTGTAACAACTTTTTTATGATGTAAAAGAAGGTGCTGACACTGCACATCCCTCCCTTTTCCTCATCCATCCCAATGCACAGAATAAAAAAAAAAAGAAATGCACGCCAAAAACCTAGGCGCACCGTTTGAATTGAGGTGCATAGAAAACTAAATTAAAATTTTCTACCATTTAATGTGCAGAAAATTCAGAATTGTGTTGTGTGCAGTAGGATGGCACTTTAAACAAGCAAAGGAAAAGTAAAAAAAAAAATAGAATTTTCAATAAGTATTTGTGAGTGATACCAAGTCATTGTTGGTGTCAGTCATTTCTATGTGACATCAAGATAACAACAGACACTTCTTATATTTCAGGTATTATTAGTATTGTTACTCATTCTTTTAATTCAAACTTTCGGATTATCAACATATGAGTAAATATTCACAATATTTATAATAACTTTATTTTCATTATTTTTTATGCATGTTCATTAAGTATTTTGATAGTTAATCTTAAGTCATCAAAAATTATTGTATATAATAATATTCTGCTTGATTATTTATTTATCTCTTATATTTCTCTTATTTCTAATTATCATGTAAATCTTCTTTTCGCAAGAAATTTTTTTTGATGATTTAACTCTGACTTTATATTATCTCACTGAAATTTATTTGCAGGAATTAGAAAAGTCAAGTGGGTCGGGCAGCCAGTACAGAGCCCGAGTCATGATCCTAATTAGTCATGTCTAGCATAACATGACACGATCTAGAGCCTTACCTAGACCGGGGTCATGCCGGCCCGAGGCACGGCTCATGCCATCTTAGACCATGTGCAGCCATGCCCACATGATAGGCCAGTCATAACCCACATGTCTGGCCTAGTAAGCAAGGTCCAGAGGCATGTGACCCATGACCCGAGACGGACTCAAGGACTCATGGATCACATGGCATGTGGCACAAATTAAAAAAAAATTGGCATGTCTCACATGGTCATGCCTGTTACAAATTCACATAACAAGTCCCGACACAAAAGCGACGGGAATGACCCATCACTTTCTATGTCAGCAAAAATATAATTTTTTAAAATCCAGATGATATGTAGCAGTCAAATTTGAAATTCGACAACTGCCAAATTTCTACCCTTTAAAAATGTAAAAAAGATAAAAAAATAAATTTATTATTTTAATCTAAAAAAATTAATAAATTAAGAATTAAGAATTCTAGGATTTTTTTTCTATCCTTTTCTCTCTTAATTTCAATTTATACTTTCAGCTCTCGCTATCATATAATTAATTTATCCCACCAACTCTCACTTTCTTCTCTCTGCTCTCATAACTCCTATGACCTAGCTAATTATATTATAATTTTAGAATTTGTGGAAAGTATAGTATGAGTTTCTACTCAAATAAATTTATACAACACAATTGCAAGGTACATAATTTTTTAAAATTTTTAAAATTTTATTATTAGTTTATTACATAATATAATATTTTAATTATAAATAAAATAATAACAAATAATAAATTTAATGATAATGAATTTAAGATGATTTAAGTAAAAAAACAATGCAACTAACAGGTCCGAGGCTGAAACTTTAGTTCTTTTCAATGGACTCTACCCAAGCTAATTTATTTAAAATAATCTAAAACTAGATGAAATTCAATAGTATAGACTCATTTTAAAATAATAAAAAATTAAAATTTTAATAATATCATTAAAAAACAAACATAATATTATATATATATATATATATATATATATATATATATATATATATATATATATATAAAGTACATATGACATTAGTCACCTTTAAAAATATACCAATTCAATATACCAAAAAATATGATATATTAGATCTCAAATAAACCCAACAAAGTGACTAGATCTTTGAAGTTAGATTAAGTTCAGCATCATTGATCTTTTTCATATATTAGAATGATTTTAGGAGAGAATATATTAAGTTTTGTACAAAAATAATGAATATAAAATAAAAAATCTAAAATTTAAGTCAGATTTCAAAAAAATGACCAAACTAATACGTCTGAAAATACCGTGGTAATAACCATCATTGTGAACGGCAGTCATTGTTACGCTGTTAATTTTTAAAAATCAGATGCCGGTGTTGTAAATGCCGACAAATGAAAACATTGTGGCAATGGCTCACCCCTCGTCTCTCAATCTCGCCCATCGTCCATCTCCCCTCTCTACTCACCCTTCTCCCCCTGCCCATCTCCAGGAGCTCCTTCGTGGAGCTTCGTCGAGCTCTAGCGAGCTCAAAGTGGAGCTCGACGAGCTCCATCAAGGAACTCACTGGAGCTCCATCGTTGAGCTCTAGTAAGCTCGAAGTAGAGCTCGACAAGCTCCAAAAAGGAGCTCACTGGAGCTACATCGTCGAGCTCCACATGAAGATTGAGGAGCTCCATCGAGCTCCACGATGAAGCTCTAGTGAGCTCTTTCGTGGAGCTCCATCAAGCGCCAACGAGCTTGAAGTGGAGCTCGCTGGAGCTCGAGGAGCTCCACGATGGAGCTCCTGTGAGCTAGACAAAGCTCCACGAATGAGCTCCATCATGGAGCTCTACGAAGCTCCTTGAGCTCCACGTCGAGCTCGCTGGAGCTCGACGAGCTCCAACGAGCTCCACTTCGAGCTCGCTAGAGCTCCACGAGGCTACTGGAGGTAGCTTTAATGCTCACGACGTCCATGGTCGGAAGTACCTTCTTTCGACAATCTGGGATTCACTTACTAGCACTTGTCGATGCCAGAGGATTGATGCACGCGCCTTCAGTTTGGTTGCACGGTATTTGATCTACTTTCAATAGTCAGCATTCACATTGTCGGCCTCAGATTTTAAAAAATTAATAGCATGATATTAGTCGTCGTTCACAATGATGGTCATTACCACGGTGTTTCTAGATACTAGTTTGGACATTTTTTTGAAACCCAACTTAAATTTTGGATTTTTTATTTTATATGCATTATTTCCGTACAAAACTCAAATATATTACCAAATTGAATACAAACATGTGTCTTTCCATTAGATTTTTGGAGGATTCTAGTATAGTGAGTATCATGTAGACTTATGTCTAGCATGCATATCATAAGATTCATATGTCTACTTGTATGAATAATATAATAAAATTTTTTAAATTATAAAAATAATTAATAATTAATAAATTTAGAAAATATAATTGAGTGGTGTTCATGACATTCCATATCTTTTCACATGTCACATCATCTAATATCTCAATACTTTATTGATTACTCATTTATCCTTTTATATGATAATAATAAGAATTAAATATTTTAAGTTGGTAAAAATTATACGAATTCACATGTTTCGTGCTATATAAGATCACACATAATTTATTAACTCAATATCAAGCATAGTATTAGAATCTTTTTTTTACAGCCAATATTATTTTAAATATAAGATTGAGACTGCGACCAAATATCATAGAAATACTTACATGCATAAATGACTAAAAAGATTCAATATTGAGTATTCAAAATAAGGTAAAAGAATTACTGATAAATGATGACTTATAAGATATTAAGATCAAAAATGTTGAGGTCATCATTATCATACTAAAATTGTATCCACACTATCATATTACAGGCATTGATTGATGATTACACATGCTATTTTGAATTTTTTTTTCATTTGATATGATACAATATATTTTTGTTTTTTCTTGTTTATTATGTTTCATCATCATATTATATTATTTATCATATTCATATTATGCTTATGAATTTTTTTTATTTAAGTAATTTTTTATTTTGTATAAATATAAGATTATAATTTCATAATATTATAACTTTGCACCACGAATCAATATAAAATTAAAATTTTAATATATTTTCAAGTGGGCATGACCCGACATAACTCGGCATGGCTCGACATGATGCAGCATGAATTTGCCTGGCCACGCATCAAATGAGTCATGCCAAGCCTAATAAAATGTATGTCGTGTAGAGATGTCAAATGTGTCGGGCATCCTGGGCACGGACCAGGGCCTGGCCCAATTCAATAATGTCTGGCCTAGCACGGCATGGTCTGGAACCATGCCTCGAGTCGGGTCAAACTACCCCTTAACACAGTTGCTACCATGTCGGGCCGGCATGAATCGATGCATCTTGTTGGGCCAGGCAGGACCCATGTATCTGGCAGGAAGGCATGATAAACCAGCCAGAGTGACCGCCGGTTGTGTGATCATATTTGGATCATTTTAGTAGTTTTTTTAAAAATTCAACTGCCCATCACGGGGCCGTCCATTTAAAAAAATAACTATGTGACCAATTTTAATTGGTCGGCTACGTGGCATTTTTTTACACGACATGGTCGGTATGAAATTTTAATCGTGTCGCACACGGCACATCATGATAGACTGATTGGACCAAGAAAAAATAGGTCATACTGATATGGCACAACTCATTTGAGACTTCTAGATTCATGTCATGCTAGCATGATACGACATTACCCATTTGACACCTATAGTAAGATCAGAAAATTTTAAGAAAGACTTCCTTTGAGATTCAGCATGGTAGACCATATCTTCTCTTATATGATATAATCTCTTACTAGGTTTTTGAGTATATTGGATTCTTTTCTTGTATATTCTAGACTTGATTACTTATCATTAGTAAAGTTGAATATTTTTAAACTAATTCTTAAAGGTATTTATATCCTTGAAAGTGAAACATATGAATTAGAAAAATATATCATAACTTATAATTCAACCCACAAAACTTATGTGAGTAAATACTCATTCGATCTAAAATACTCAAATGAGTAATAACATATCAAAGATGAGACCCAATAAGACTTTAAATATTTTATTATTTTATTGATAAAATTTTATCATTTAGATGGGTATCACTTTTTCATTTTACATTACTGATTTTTTCTACTATTTAATTATTTCATAAAATGATTAGAAATCAATTTAATAAAAATATTTAAAAATAAAAAATAATAACTTATTAGAATTTGTCATACAACTTAAATTTTCATTATATAAGTAACAAGATTATACACCAAATTTTTTATGTCGAGAGAACATCACAAAATTATGTTTCAGAAAGAAAGTGTAAGCATCTGATTATAACATCTTGGACACTCTTAATTTGTATGAGTATTATGAAGATTCCCTGGGGAGATGTGGTGTTAACTATAAATATTATTACCAATCAAATACTTTGCTTTATTATTTCTAATTGTATGCCTTTTTAGATTATGTATTCCAAAGAGAAATTATTTAGTTTGTATCTAAATATCTTTGAGAATACTTATTTTATTCATTATCTCTCTCGGTAATGGGACAAAATGACACCTACGATCTTGATGTCTTTTTCTTTGTTGCTCTAATATTCAAAAAAAAATACACATTTTTTAACGGAGTCTAATAATATTTTATTGAGTGATAATATTACCTTTTTGAGTATTACTTACTTTTTAGCGAACCTAAAAAAATGAGTGTTTAGAAAATATATCTAGGCATATTACTTTTCTTTCCTCTTCTATAGTCTTACTTAAATCTAGGAGAAAGAATCACCTCTTAGCTACATATAAACTTATTGATTTATATTATGATGATATTCTTATTGAGTCATCATACACAACAATAAGTACAAATCAAGTTGAAAGTTGACTAAAAGGGTTTCCAAGGAATGGACATCTCCCTCAAGTCCAAATGATACGGTAGTCTATGAGTCTATTTCATTTCAAGCTCATAATGAGCCAAAGATTGAGAATCAAGAGCATTCAAGATTGAGAGTCTATATTAGTAGAAAGGAGCATACTCATATTGCTCATCAAAAAAATAGAATTGTACTCATCATCTAATTCCTTAAATTTTGTCATACTTGTGGCTTTTCCATATTCTTTTATATATTTTATTTTATTTTTATAATACTAAGATATCTATATCTCATTCTGACACATTATCTCACCCATAATAATGTCAAGAATATTGAAAGAGATAAATATCTTTTATTTTAATAAGACTCAAAAACTAGAATCATGACCTTAAGGATTATCTATTATTAATTGTGAGTGAATATTCACAATGAAGATATGTCTATATAAATAAGTGAAACATCTAAAAAAGAAACTTATAATGACATAGTTCACTTAGATATTTAGTATGAATTATCATGATAGTTACTCTCTTATGATCAAGATAACCTCCAAATAAATTTTTATCTCATTGACAATATCACACAAATAAAAAATATATTAGTTAGACATAAAGAATATTTTTCTTCATGATAATATTAACAAAGATTTGTATATGGAGCAATCATATTTGTTTCAAGGAGGACAATCAATTTAATTTATAGATTTTGAACGATATTATATAACTTGAAATAGTCATTGATAACTTGGTTTACAATATTTGCATAATCAATTACTTAATTTAGTTTATACAAATATATTATAAATTTTTCTTGATTTTTCTAGAATAATTCTGAAGATAAGATGATTTGCTTTATTATGTACATGAATAATATTCAGATAATGAATTGAGATTCACTTAACTCAATAAATACATTCAATGCAATTCCAAATGAACAATTTTGATAGCCTTAGTTATTTTTATTAAAAAATGACAAACTCATAGAAAAATACTATGTTGTCACAAAAAAAGTATCTGATTGATACACTCATAGATATTAATTTGTTTGATTGAGTTCTAGCAAGTATCTAATTGACCTAGGCACTATTTCTTATTTGATGTAACATCTTCAATTAACTTTACTACTTCTAGAAAAAATTATAGAGAAGATCTAATATATGACTGTTTTCATGTCAAATATAGTTGATGAGATTAATATAGTTAAATATTTAATAGATTATCATTAACAGATTCACTTAGACATAGATTTTAATATATTGAGATATTTGAAGAACTTTTTAAGATTTATAATCTCTTTCAGTGATTATGAAAACTTATAGTTAACAGAGTATTTAAATTCAAGTTGATTATCAACTTGCATTGAGATGTCTACTATGAATTTTTAAATTTTTCTTAATAATAATTTTATCTACTAAAAAAAATAAGCAACAAGAATATATTAATATTAATGTAAAGACCAAATTTGAAGTGATGGTGATGATTACCTATGAAATACGTTAATTCTAGCAACTATTCAAGGAAATTGAGGCATATAACCTTCAATTCAATGTTTTATAAATATATGTATATACAAGTGAATTATTTCTTTCTTTAGAACAAGATGTATAATGAAATCATTATTAAAGTCATAGTTTTAAAAATGATTTTTCATGCGCACCTAACACAAGGTGTTCTAAAAAAGCCTCAATGCATTAAAATAAATGCACAACACGCTGAAAGCGTATGCTTTCTTCAGTGGGACTTTTTGAAGGCACAAGGCGTACAATTTTTTTGCCTAACCGAAAGAGGCATATGTCTCATGGGAGATTGAGATAACACCATTAAAATAAATGTGCACCACGAGCTCTACCGTAGAGCTCGACGGAGTTCTTCGAGCTCCACGCAAACTCCATCAAGCTCCACGATAGAGCTTGCTAGAGCTCTATGGAGCTCCAATGAGGATCTCCAAGAAGCTCCATCGAGCTTCAATGGAGTGGGAGGGGCGAGGGTGAGGGGAGAGGGGAGAGGAGAGAGGGGAGAGGGGCGAGGGACAAGGGACAAGGGCAAGGAAAATGAGAGAGTGGCGATGGGAGAGGCAAGTGAGAATATTACTGAGGATAGTTTAGGATTAATATATTTGAGTGCCATAAATTTTAATTTGATAATGATAAAATTATTTTAAATTTATTAAAATTTAATATATTATAAATTATTTATTAAATTATTCCATACTATTTTATTTTATTTTATTTTTAATATATTATAAAATATATATTAATTATCAAATTAATATATATTTTATAAAACATATATTAATTATATTTATAGTCTCAAAAAGCTTACGTCTTAATACTTCAAGGCTTACGTCTTAATGCTTTGAGACTTAAACCTTATCTCACAAACATGAAAACTCCTCACATAATGCTTTCGCCTTTCAAAACATTGATTACAACTTATATTAAAGCAATAGATCATTCGTGAATATTTTAATTAAACCCTTGAAGTGATTTTTTTTCTAGATCTTTATGGATCAACTTGAATAAGAAGATTGTAGTTTTTAATTTCTATTTGATTTTTAGTTTATTTTTTGTAATATTATTTTTATTATTGATTGGAACACCCAACATGTAAATTTTCTCAATTCATTAGTTGTATTGTAAGGACATTGCATGTGCGTTATGAATATTATGTTTCATGTGGAATTGTAACTAATTTTATGCGCAATGTAGCTAGTTTATTTGTTAGCTCCAACAATAAATGATAATAAATTTATTTGGATAGAGATTGGTGCATAATTATTAACATTTTTATTATATGTTATAGTCTAATAGTTATGCATTGTGATTTAGTTGATGAGTTATAAATTACTAAGATACTATAACAAGGATTTATTCTGACTATATTTATTATTTTTCATTCATTTGGTTAGCAACGCAATTCACATGATCACTTATAGTTGAGACAATTACTAATAATGTAGAGAATAACTTCTTGGTTTATTTCGTTTGTATTTTCTCGAAGATGCTCACTCATCTTTTAAAAATTAAATTGTACATGTGCTTACTTTCCCTTTAATATTGGAAATGTATCATTAATTTTGTTTGTGTGCACTTATTCTCAATTCTTGATTGATTGATTCAATAGTGAAGATTGTGTTACATTTATTCCTCTTGACATATTTACCTAAATGAAACTCTTTGCAATCTCTTTTAGTAATTATGGACATTAATAATAAATTCTATATTCGAGTTAATAGGTGTGGTAGTAGAGTATTCATATTCGAGTTAGAAATCAGCTTGTACTATGAAAAAATATATAATAAATTTTTATATTTTTTTTGAATGTAATCTTATCTCCTAAAAAAATAGGAAATAAGTTATTTCAAGATTCAATGTAAATATAAAATTCAGAATGATGATAACTATTATTAGTGAGATATTTTAAATCTAACATCTACTTGAAAATATTAGGTATTTATATATTTCTCTCACTATTCTTTACGTGACCGTTAAGCAATAAGACATATAACCTCAAATTTAATATTTCACGAGAGAATAAATATACAGAGGTATATTATTTCTTCCTCAAAAATAAAATTTAAGATATTCATATTACTACAATATAAATTTAAACAGCAGAATAGTTAATATACATCATCACAAAGATATTGAAAAATCATCTATTTTACCTTTATTTCCTTCAAGCTTAGTATTCTTGATTTGTATGTACCAGCTTAATGAGGTGTATTATAATTTTCAAATTTATAATTTGTTTATTATTATATTTACTATTTTATTATGTTGATGAGATCACTCAACCTATAGACTACCTCAAAAAGATTTGTCTATTATAAGAACATTATTTGTATAAGATTAATTATAGAGTGTGATTACATTTATTTTCTACTATGTGCTTTTATGTTTTATAGAAAGAAAATAATTTGAGCTATGATAAAACATTAATCCAAGAACTTAAAATTCATTGCCCAAAATAAAAAAAATTAGCATAAACATACCTAAGGTTTCTTCAGATTTACTTTTTCCTTTAGATAAAACTTAAAAGTAATGAGAGGATATATTGGCCCTATTGATGACCAAATTGAAAGTTTTCATCACCAATGATAGTGATCATGCATTAATTACAAACAAAAAACATGTGGAGTAGTAAACAAATTCATCAACTATACCAAGTACAAGCTGAAATATAAAAATAATAAAAAAGAATTCAGCACAATAATCTCAACAATATTCATGATAAACTTGTAAAGTAAATTGTGTATCGTTGCTCATTTTTAATAAACAAATGCATCATTAATAACTGAGATGGGAAGTTCCTGATGTGATGTGAAACAGTATTGGGTATGCTGAGACCCTTCACAGCAAACTAGAGCAAAGCAACAGCAGACCAAATGGCACCAACTCCTCACTTTTTTTCTCAATGCCCGTTGCCAACTGAACCAAGACTCGTTAATTTATGAATCTCCAAAGCAACATCTTATTGCAATCACCCAAACAAAACCAAAATGATTTAATTTCCCATACAACTTCATTGGATATTTTGTCTGAAATTATAATTGATAAACAAAACAGAACAACGACCACTTTCCAATGCTGAAAGAAATAAAATTCATGTATTGTACTTAATAGAATAAGGAACCCAAACATACCAATCGGTCTTTGAAAAAAATTACCAAGCTCTTCAGAGTAAAATGATCTAGGGACTTCATTGAAAGATTCACCAGCACTTCTCCGAGAAGAAGCAAACCTGCACGAAAACATGTGCAACAACTCAAATAAATGTTCAACTTTATGCTGGATAAATAAGAATGTAAAATCTCATGTTATGTTACATTACACGTGAATAATTATTCTAGTATTTTTTCATGTTGCATTGATACAAAATGGAAAAATGAAAAATAAGAGATGCAATTAAAACCCATTAATATTCTTGACAACAATTTATTGAATTCTAGTATTAATATTTTGATTTATATCTTTTCAACTTGTATTTAGTATCTATTTTATATGTATTTAACTTGTTGTGGTTTACAAGATTTATTTTTATTTTATTTTTTGTTTATTTTACTTTATTACGTTATGGATAGAAACACTTAGCTAGCAGCTACCTCAATTGGAGAAATCTCTTATATAGGGGTCTCTCATGTACATATTTCATTTTAAATTTTTACTTGAGATTATATTTTTTCTTGTCCTAGCTTAATGTTCATCATAATCATTGAGTCAAAATCCTGGAAGGGAAGAAACTCTAGGGCTTGTAGAAAGAAGCACATGCACAGTAATCTGATGAGGAACGAGGAATTTCCAGCAAAGGTGCCGTTGTGTTCCACCATCACACAGCCACTATGTTCGACACATGTCGAGGCAATGTAATGTTCGGCATAGGAGTAGTATTTTCGGCCAATGACACAGTGCAGTAGTGTTTTGGGTAGTGATGCGGTGCAATGTTTTTTTTTTTTTTTGAAGTGCATGGCTGGTATTTCGAGTGGTGATACAATGCTGTGGATTTTGGGTAGAAACCAAAAGTGGCACAATTTAGGATGAGTGAGGTTTTTTCTAGGGTGGTGTACAATAAATGCATTGTGGTGCAATTACTAATTTACTTTGCAAGCTCATTTTTTGCATAATAGTATATCTTGTAGGTGTGATATTTTTTTTGATTATATTTTATTAAGTATAATGTTAAAATTGCATTTATTACTTTATATTAGTTTAAAAATCAAAATTACTTACAATTAACCACAAGAGTTAGGATGTTCTTTGATCAGCAAAAGTTATCCTACCTAACAAATAAACCACTCAACGATAAGACAAAGGAGAAGTAGCTATATGGGGACTCCAACTTTTAGTTGCAATATGGAAGTCCATCGAAGTAGAATATAGGTGTCAACTGGGCTTATCAGCCCAAACACAACAAGATTCAGCCGTGACGAATAAGGCATGGCCCAGTTCAAAGTCATGCCGGACCAAAGTTCCTAGTACGAGAGGCTCAACATGACATTGCACATCCTAGCATGATGGCATGCCTTATTAGGCACATTCGGCACTCACTATATAAATCACGTGATAAAGCATCAAATTTCATGAGTCAAAACACCCTCACAGAATGAGATTCTATAAAAGGAGAAAATATATTTGATTAATACAACTCGGACATTCATATTGATATGAAAATATCAAAATATTTTTTAGGGAGATGCAATTTTAACAGTAAACTATATCATCAATCGAATACTTCTTCTATTTATTATGAACATGTGATTTTTCAGATCATGAATCATAGAGAGATATTATTTAACATGTCTCAATTTTTTTTGAAAGACTTACTTTTGTCCGGAATCTCTCCTCATGACAAGATAAGTTGGTATTTAGTGTCTTGAAATATGTCTTTCTTGAATACTTCAGTATTCAAAAAAGATAAATATGTTTCACCAAAGTCGGATAAGAATTTAATAAGTATTGATATTATTTATTTTTCAGCATGACTCATTTTAGCAAGCCTAGAAATGAATAAAATTCATATGATACATCTAGACCAATTAAGTTTTCTTACTCCTCAATAATTCCACCTAAACCTTTAACTATGAGAAAGTTACTTATCGATTATATTTGAACTTATTAGTTTATATTATGATGATACTCTTAAAAAATCAAGATATGTATCAACTAGTACGGATCAGGTTGAATCTGTTGAGAGTGAAATTTTATATAAGATAATAACTCTCTTTAAGTTTAGACAACACAATAATCCACAATTTTTTTCTAATTCATGTTCATGCTAAGCCGAAAACTAAAATATGGAACAACCTAAGATATAAAGTCTTTACTAGAAGAATGGGGTATATATATCATACTCAGATTAGAGAAAAGTATATCAAAGAACCAGATAATTTTACAGTCAGTCTCTCTGATATTGATATTCTAATAGTCCGGAAAAAAAAAAGATGAATTATACTCAATACTGCACCTCAAAGGTTTTTTTTAACACGGCATCTCAAGGGTTCTTTTATTACTTTTCTTCCTTTAATTATTTTTTTATTACTTTTCTAGATTATACTAAGATGATATTCAAGCTCCTTTCTATACATTATCTCACCTAGCATAGTATCAGAGTTGGAATAGAGATGTCAAATAGGCCAAACAGTCTAGGCATGGCCCGAGACCCAGCTCAGTTCAATCATGCTTGGCCTGGGACCCAGCCCAATTCAGCCATGCTTGGCCCAACATGGTACATTCTAGAACCATGCCTCGGGCACCCCTTGGCATGGTTCATGCTGTGCTAGGCTAGCACGAACTATGCCTAATGCCGGGCCAGGCACGAACCGTTGGACGGTCACTTGGACCGATTTAGATTTTTTTTAATTTGACCAATTCAAAGGTCAAATCGGTTGAATTTCAACCACCCCTTCACAAGGTGATCTATTTTTTTAAAATAATGTGGCCACGTTGTTGATTTTAATTGATCGGTCACGTGACCAATTTCAATTAGTCGACCACATGTCATTTTTTTATGCATGACACGGTCTGCATGACCATGCCCACCATGTCGTACCTAGCACGGCACAAAATTTTAATCGTGTCATGCACCGCAAGGCATAGTGGCCTGATTGGGCCAAAAAAATGGATCATGTCAACACGACACGACCCATTTGACACCTCTAAGTTGGAAGAGAGATTTTAATCACTATAAAGAGACTTGTGAACTAATATCACAAGCTATATAAAAATCTATTGTTAGTTACATATAAAATATTTAGTATAAAGATGTATCCAAATGTGAAAATAGATCATCTTTAGAAGAGACATATAGAGAGAAAATTCACACAAAAGTTCAATATGAATTAATAAGGAATTTTCTCTATAGTGGCCCAATCACCCAGATGACTTTTATATAAATTTTTATTTTACTGCCAGCATCACACAAATAAAAAATATATCAAATAGACATAAATAAAGCATTTCTATATGATCATCTTGAGGAGAAAAGATATATGAAGCATTCATCTAGATTTTGAACAGCACAATTAAATGCGATTTGTAAAATGCAAATAATATTATATGACCTTAAGTATTCACTAAGAGTTCTATGGTATGATAATTTTATTTATTGTATACTTAAAAGATATTTTGATTACGAAAGATGATGAGTTAAAAATCATTCAACTCAATTAGTACATTCAGTCACAATTCTAGATAAATAATCTTATGAGACTCAAATATTTTCTTATAATACATATAACATATTTTAGGAGAGATTATGTTATCATAGAGAAGGTACAGAATTAATATTCTTACAGAGATTAATCTTTTAGGTTATACTCCAGTAAATTCTTCTATTAATTCATATACAAATTTTTTATGTTAAATAACTTATCCAATTGATTATACTACTTACCATAAAATCATAAATAAATTAATTATATAATTATTATCAGAATAGATTTAACTTATGTAGTTAGTAAAGCAAATTATTTCCTATATTCTCTTCAACAAGTCACCTGGACACAACTCTATTCATATTGAAATATGTGGAGAGTTTTCTAGGTCTTGAAATCTTATTCAATAATCATTGACATTTTTAGTTAGTTGGGTATTCAAATTCTAATTAGGTATCAATTTGCACTGAGAGAAAATTTAAGATAAATTTACATATTTTTTGAAAACAAGTTTATCTCCTCAAAAAATAAGAGAGATACAATTATTTTGAGATTTAGTACTAAGGTAAAATTTAGGATGATAATGTTAATCACATGCAAAATATTTTGGATCTGACATCAAAAAAGATTATCTATTCACTTTCTTCTCTCATTACCCATTACTGTGATAGTTATGTAATGAAGCATATAGTCTTTAATTCAATATTTCACTAACAAACAAAACACATAGATATAAACTACTTCTTCCTTAACAAGAAGATACAAGTTAATATCATTATTATAACGTATATTCAAATATAACAAATAGCAGACATCTTCATGAATACTTTGAAGATTCCTTAACTTATATTTATTTCCTCCAAATTTAATATTTTAGATATTTATGCATCAACTTGAAATAAAATATTGTGATTTATAACTTTTTTTTATTTTTTTTAGACTTTATAACATTATAGATAAAAATACTCAATTTGTAGGCTGCCTTAATTTAACTAACCTCTTATGTAAGGATCTCTCTTATATATATTTCATATTGAGTTTTCACTTGAATTCTTTTGTTTTCCTTTCTTGGCTTAATGTTTATCATATTTAATAAGATCAATATGTATCAAAAATATATGTAGTAAATATTACAAAAAAATTTATTTTTTGTAATAATTACTTTTTTACACTATATTAAATAGAAATGTGATTTTTTCTTCAACATTATGGATTTATTAAAGGAATAAAATTTTAAAAATTGACATGTATCACTACCAAAGTACAATCTAGGTATTATTGGGTTTAGCTCAAGCATATTTCTTTTACTACATCCATGTAGATTATTGATAGCTGATATTTTATTCTATATTTTATATTAACTTAGTAATCTAATTATTTTCTAATTAAAGTTATGCATAACTTTCTCATCACATGGTTGAATTATTTAAGGTGTTTCTCTTGTATTTTCCTTTTAATAAATGTAATTCCAAAATATTTCATAATCTTATCAATTTTAATCTCATCCCTACCAATTTTCTTATATATTTATTTTAACAAATACATCTCCATTATAATTATTTTATGAGTAGCTCAACATTATGAACGATAAAATATGCATTCATTTCATCCAACATACTTTAATCCTTTGATCAATATTTTTAAAATTTTAATATTATTTTGGATTACAAATCTAGGATATTGAAAAAATCACATTTCGAAATCTTGTCACTTTCAATCTCAATTGAGTTCTCTTTCATTCGATTTGTTAAAGGTAAACCAATATATCCAAAAAATTTATACAAAATTCATTAAAATATATGTATAGAGAATCCCCTATGAATGCATACTAATTGAATTAGGGTGCATTCATGTTGGCCACTCTCATTCATAGAGTAAGAAAGAAAATAAAAAATAAATATCCACAACAATAAACATAACATATAACTTAAAATTAATATATAAATATCAAGAACACTAAGTTTTAAGAAAAAAAATATAAGTTAATAATTGTTCAAGTTTTTCATGAAGATATCAATTAGTTGATATATTGTAAGAACATAGATTGTAGTAATTGTCTCATCTTAAATTATTTGTCTAAAAAAAAAAAATAACACATATATGTGATTTGTCTGCTCATAAAATACCAAATTATTATTATATGTGACACTGTCTGAATATCACAATGGAGAGTATTAGGAGAAGAGTATATGATATTTTCAAAAAGATATTTAATTCAAAATATATCACAAATAATTATAATCATCATCATAAATTTTACATCTGCACTAGATTTCGATACTAACATATATCTTTTTATTTATAAGAAACAATATTATTTCAAAAAAAATATAAAAAAATATATAATAGAACTCCTTTTGATACAAGTTATTGTTCAAATCTAAAAAATCAACTAATTGAAAATTCAAGTTAACTCTGAAAGAGACTAAATCACAAACATTTTTTCACATATCTCAGTATGCAAAGTGTTACCTATATTTGAACTTGTCATGATCTCGAAAATAACTTAAGTATATTGACTACATATGCTATGTTTGATCTGATAATAATCAAATAATTAATTTTTTTTATAATTATCCTACATATAATCGAGTCAATTGAGGGGATCACCTTAGACAAAAATAATTAATATCAAGCTCAATAGAAATATATACTGAAACACAACTTAGAAGATTAATCTTTATAAAAGTGTCAACTTTATTCTTTTTCTATAACATCACGATATCTCACCTATATATGGTCACATTTATCCAAAGAATATAAATAATTCATCCGAGATCATTCATTTAAAATTATGACAAAATGTATCCTTTGAGTTTGATGATTCCTAACTCATTTTATTTTATAATAGGTAAATAAGGATATCATTCACGTATATAATCAACAAAAAAAATTTATAATCTAACATACTTCAAAAAAACAAAAATTAATATGTAACATACTTATACGTACTAAAAAGATGATTATTAGTAAAAATTTCATTAACCAAATATTAGTGACTGCTTTAGGCTTTATAATGTCTTCTACAATCTATAGATTAAATATAAATGTATTGCTTGAAACAAAGGTGGTTTCTTTATTTTCACCTCCTGAAGATATTAATAAAGAAAAGTATTATGCATGTATAATTAGTGTATCCTTCATATATGAGAAACTATCAATGATAAAAATATTCATACCAAGACCATTAAGCCTCCTAAGAAAAAAATTCTAATAATTCACTCCAAATAAATGAGTAAACTCCCTTGAACCAAAATTAATTTTTATGTGATCTATATTTCTACCTAGATTAGAGTTTATAGAAAACATCTACTTGCAACTAATATCTACCTACAAAAAAAATACAAAAACATGTGAAAGATCTAAATACGTATCTATCCAACTATGTCCATGATCTCTAAACATAATCTGATATCCTAGAGCTTTCATCAAATATCTGAGTATCCTAAGCATTGCATCCATATGAATTTATCTGGAAGATTCTAAAAAATAACTAATTATACTAACAATGTAGATAATATATGACTTAATTATTGTTAGATAGTTTAATTTTCTTATGATCATCTTATATCTAGTTAAATTAACTAACATATGTAGATAAGTCTTTACCTGAATCGAGTGGTAACTCAATAGGTGCATAGCCAAACATATTCAAGTTAAATAAAATACCCAATGTATATCTTCTTTGAGAAAGAAAAATCATACCTCGTGAGCATCCGACCTCTATGCCAAAAAAATATTTCAAGCATTTCAAATCTTTTATCTTAAACTTAATATATAATAATAATTTCAATTGAGACATAACTAATTAATTATCTCATATAATTAAAATATCATTGATTTATATAATTTATATTCATCTCCCAATTTATATTAGAAGAAATATGAATAATTTAACAACTATTTTTTAAAAACTAAACATAGTAAGTGTCAAATAAAATATACTGAACCATCTCCCAAAAAATTAATTTACATCATCAAATGTCTTTCACAATTTTGCACATCATACTTTTACTCCTGGGAATAGTGAACAACAATGATTACTACATGAACACTTCTTCTAGATTATCATAAAGGAATTCATTCCTTATATCTAGCTATTATATAGTCTATTTATGTGATGCTACAATAAGAAAATAATAGCCTAATAATGATCATCTTGATCACATGAGAGAATATGTTCTAATAGTTAATACCATTGGTCTACATAAAATCTCTTGCTACCAATCTAGCCTTTAGACGATCAATGTTTCTCTCGGATCTCAACTTCATTATATATGCCCATCTACATCCCACTATAGGCTTTTATCCACCAATTTTGGGATGAGATTGCACGTATGATTAGATGAGATCGTACTCAATTCTTTTAGTATATCATGTCATCAACATTGTTAGATGACTGAGTGCTTTGAAAAAAATATCTGAAATCCTACAACTATCAAGTGATGATAAAAGGGTCAAATATATAATATCAAAACAAAAAAAAAATACTCAAGATAAATGATGCTCAATAGAACACATCCTTGATTTCTTCAATAAAACAATCGAAAAAGTCTAAGTTATTACTCTGAGATTGATTAGTTAACATAATTGGCAGACTCATGAGTAATGGATTGCAGATATATTCATCTAGTATATACTTTTAAATTATGATTATCAAATTTCTCAACCATCATTTCCCTCTCATGGGTAGACTCGCACCTTATGTCCAGTGGAACATTCATACTATGCATCTCTCCTAGGTGCAATACCTTAGGAGAGGTGTCACTAGTCTCCTAAAAATCAATTGTACTAGTCGTATCAAGTATAAACATATAAGTACGATTAATCATTTAAAAATAATCATTATGTAGAGAAAAGAATTACTACTTAGTGTATGAATGTATGTTTTCTTAAATTAAGTCCTTAAAAATGACTTATCCTCAAAGAACATGACAATGGTATTCAAGGCAACTCTCCTAGACTAAGATGAATAGTATATCCCTTATGAGTACTACAATACCCAATAAAAGCACACTTGATGGCACGTACAGTAATCTTCTCCTTATATAAAGAGAGATCTTAAACTAAATAAATATAACCAAAAATATTAAATGGAAGGTTAAAAAGTCTATCTCTGGAATAAACAAGCTGGAATGGGATGAAGCCTAAGAGAATAAAGGATTACATTCGATTAATCAAAATGTTAGCAATTAATATCACTTCTCCTCAAAAATATATAGGTACACTCTTATGAAATAGAAATGTCTTAGTCATCTCAATTAGATATCGATTCTTCTATTCAATTATCTTATTTTGTTTAGGAGTATCAACATAGACTGTCTGATAAACTATCTTATTCTCCTCAAAGAAACAAAAAAATTAATGAGAAATATATTATAATACGTTATAACTTCCTAACATCTTAATACAAGATATAAATTTAGTTTTAATTTTTTTAATAAAGTTTCACAAAAAAAAATTTTGACATTTTTCTCAAATACTAATAACTATATACATTGAGCATAATCATCAACTAACATAACAAAATATATCAAACTATCATATAAAATCATCCTGCATAATTCCAAAATATCTAAGTGAATCAGATAGAATTGGTCCCTAATAGTCTCATCATGATATGTCGAATAAAAAACTCTAGTATGATTTCTTAATTGATATGCCTCATAATCAATAGTCATCCCTTTTCTAATGTTTGGCTTTAAAATCTTCAACTTTTTCAATTAAAGATATCTCAGCCTAGAGTAAGTTATTAATATATAAAGGTAGATATGTATCTCCTAGAGTAAGTTATTAATAAATAAAGGTAGATATGTATCTAAAATGTCTCATGTGAGTCAAGTAAAACATGTATAATCTATCTCGCTCAATCCTCATTGAAGTCGTCAATTTAGTTTGATGATTATACATAAAAATATCAAAAAAAAAGACAATGGCACGAGCTTTTTACTTCTTAAAACAATTAAAAGAAAACAAATTATGATAAAACTCTAGCATACATGCATCATGTAAAAAAAATTATCAATATTAACATTGTTATGTTCCCTAGCCGTACAAGAATATTATTTGTCACAACAATATCAAAGACTCTAAACTATATAAAAGTAAAAATAATATAGTTACTTGTAGCATAGAAATTAGCTGATAAATCTACTACCCAATAATCTAAAGTAAGATGATAAGCTAAAAGTGCAGTGAATATAAAAATACCTAATCCGATGGTACCCAAAGAAAAGAGTCTAAAGTACTACTAAAAAATATTACATCTCCAGTGGATGCAATCGTAGAGACCCCAACCTGGGTAGGTCAAATAGTCTATTATATAATCTCTAAAATGTAAAAGGTTCATCATAACTCAAGATACAATGTCTATTACCTCTCCCAAACATTACCTGGCCTCCCATAGAATGAACAAATCACTAATGTCTTCCTACCTCTTTGTGTACCTTGGCTAGGTCTCTTAACTCTCTCATCACTGTTATGTGACAAAGATATCATAGTACTATAACTAATTATATTAACTTCACTTGATCAAGGAATAGTAGTAAACACATGAATCAATCTCTGATAAATCTTTAGAAGAAACAAAATTGTATTCTCCCCAAGAATTTGTGACAACAAACTAGTATATCATTCTCTTAATAAATATATGTAAAAAATATTACGCTCATGCTCACCAAGTCTCCTTGATGTTGTATGATTCATCAATACTAATATCATGCCAACAATCATTTCTCGCAGTTATGTCAAAGTCGCATAGTTTATTACATTATCCTAATCATACAATCTATACAACCACAACTAAGCAATAATATCATTTAAATAAAATATTCATGAAGAATATATCAAAGCAGTCACATTCACAAACTTTCTTGCAAATAATATAATAACAAAACATACATAATACATTATGATCAATTGATTGTCATGGGTGCATTAGTAATTGTGCATCAATTTGCATCAACTTGTCAGTTTCAATTTGATGTTAATTTTTCATAAAGTGATTCATGTATCCTTGTGCAACAAACTAAACTCTAATTGATGTAGTCGAAAGAGAAAAAATGTATGCCCTCAATTTCTATTGGATTATCCCCAATGATACCACATTGATTCCAATTATTCTTAAACTACAACAATGCACACTTCTATAAAAAAAATAAAATAATTGAGATATAAAACTAGCTTTTGTGTGTGTGTGTGTGTGTGTGTGCGCGTGTGTGTGTGTGTGCGCGTGTGTGTGTGTGTGCGCCCGCGCGTGTGTGTGTGTGTGCGCGCGCGTGCGTGTGTGTGTATTTAAAAAATAAAGAAATCATGAGATGCCATATACTACCAAAGGACTACCTACGCAAAGTGTGGGGTGCCCTCCTACCAAGTTACACTACACAATAGAGTATTTTTAAAACAGGCATTGGCAATGATTATGTACCATCATCACATCACCAACGAGTTGGCCACCACATCAAACAAAGAATCAAAACTTAAACATCCATTATATATGGATGTTTACCACTACAGCACGGTGGCGCACTAATGTCATCATTGAAACCTATGATGATTGCAGTCACTAGTGGTTCAAGAAGTTGTCGCATCACCCACAAACCACGATGGTGATGTCAATTCATCCAAAAATACCCTATGATACCATGTTACCTTGAGATTTGGGAATTTTGAATGGCCACAGTAGAGAGATGAAGGAGAAATTATGTAAACAATAAAAAATTGATTTTTTTCTATCTAATTATTTTAATCAAACTATAGCCAAATATGTATGTGTATATGTGTGGATTGGGACATTCCAAACTTCATGATAAAATACATGATATAATCCATTTGACAATCAAGTCCATTTAGATTTAACTTTTATATGTTTTATTGATTAAGTTTTAGAAATAAATACTTTACTTATCTAAAATACACTTACATTACTTAAATTTCTACTTTTGTTATTCTCAAATAACTTAAAGAAATATTTTTAATAACTTTTAGTATCTAGTATTTTATATAAATCATTGTATATTTCTTTCTATCTTACTATTTAATTACTCAATCTCATAGTACTCAATTTCTCGTTAAATTATAAGTCAAAAAAATACAGAAATTCAATAGAACTAAATCATAAATATGTGTACAGGAAATACCCTATAATCGATCGAATTAAGACAGCTCACATGTTATGTATTTTCATTAATAATACAATAAAGACAATACAAAATTAAAAAAAAAATAATAATAATAATAATAATAAAATTGTAAACTACAACACCCTCCCATATAAAGCTAGTATGTAAGACCTCATAGACCACAACATTAATTTAGAAATAAAAAATATATATAAGTTGAGATCTTTTTAAGATACTTATAAAAATATTTATTACTTATTCTATTATCTAAATATATTCTATAATAAAGATCACGTCATAAATTTTCTTCCTAAGAATTAAGCTGCTCAGGTGAATGTACCTTGTTTACTAGTAAAACACCAAATTAGAGAATATGTATCTCATTGTATGACTGTCACAATAAATAATTATAAGAGAAAAGAAGAAAATGAATATCATATTTTTTAGGTAGGTGTCAGATGTAAGTATCTTGTATGTAATTATCAATGTTTTAGACTTTATCTATGTATTAAATCTCAAAAATATTTAATTATATTTTATTTTTTCATGAGATAAAATTCTCTAAGAAAAATATAAAAATTTATCATGAGAATCATTCAATGTCAATTAGTGCCCAACTCAAATCTCAATATCCTACTAAATACAAATACTCATGATTGCTGAAAGAAATTTCAAGTATCAGAGACGTCTTCACGTACTTCAATATGTGAAAAACTAGTTCAGGTGAACTTGTCGGAGAGAATCTAAAAAATAATTAATTATACTGATTATTTATTAAAGCACAACCTAATAGAACAAGAAATCAATATATGAATCAATAGAAATATTTATTGAATCACAACCTAATAGTTCGGCTCATGTAAGAGTATCAAGTATATATTTTCTCTATGACAAGACATTATTTTTTCTGGAATATGTCATTTCTATTCCAAGAAAATAAATGAATCTCTCAAAGTAATTTATTTAAAATTATAACTGAATATACTCCTTGATTAAGTGATTCTTAACTAATCATTCCTCATAGCCAAAATATCATTCACGTACACAACAAAAAAATCATATCATTTATACTCCTCTAAAAAAATAAAAAAATATATATAACACTTGTGTATGATCCAAATGAGATGATTAGTGAAAATATAATAAATCAAGCTCTCGAGAATTACTTAGAGCCATATAATGTTGATCTATATATACCTCCTCATGATCACCATAAAAATATGTATCTTTCACATATAGCTTGTGTATCCTCTATATGTGTGTTGTCACCAATGAAATAAGAATCTATAAGGATACTATCTTGACTATTAGAGAAAAAGATTTCTTATAATTCATATCAAGTATTTGAGTTAATCTTCTCATTATGAGTCTTACCTTAAGATGATTTACTTATCTAAATTTATCTTCACAATGAATATTTAATTGCAAGCAACATTAGACATTCTCATAAGTCTTGATATTAGTTTTTAAGTCTCATTAAAGAGAAAATCATATATCTCTTTATCAATTCATGACACCATTCTGAATAAGACAACATATCAAAAAATGACTTGAGTTTTCAATTACCATTCTCATCACTGGTCATAGCAGGTAGCATATGATCCTTCTAATAGCATATTAATTTTCATTTCTTTTGTGATCAACTCTTCTAGTTTTTGGTTTATCCTGAGCTTGAACTTGAGTTGACTCATGGACTATTGTGTTATCTGAACCCAAAAGAGTTTTCTCTTCCTGAGAAACCTCACTCACTCCATAATTAATCTAATTTATACATATTGATACACATGATAACTTCATATGAATATCAACATAATGTGGACAAACAAGTTTATATATAATCAATGAATGACTTTTTCTACTAATTAGAGATCTAAGTGTAACTAATTGAATTATTGAAAGAAATAAAAATTAATAAGCCCAAATATAACTTTTAGACTCAAATTCTCCCTAGGCTCGCTAAAAATGAGTCATGCTCAAAAAAAAATAATATCAGTACTTATAACCACTTTATCAAGCTCTGATAAAAAATACTTATCCCATTTTTGAGTATTAGAATATCCAAGAAAGACATACTTCAAGATCATATGTGTCATCTTATCCAATCTAATAAAGAGAATAAACAAAATAAATACTTTCAAAAACTATGAACCCTCATGGATATTACATAAACATTTATTCCTCTAGATTGTCATTAAAAAATACATTACTTATATTTAGTTGATACACAATACATTTATATCATACTATAATTAAAAGTAATAATCTAATAGTAATTATCTTGGTAATAAAAGATAAAGTATTTCAAAAGTTAATATCATTGGTTTATGTACATTTTAAAATAGTTGCTTTTACCGACAGGACAATGTCCTATTGTCCTATCAACCAAAATAAAAAAAAAATTATTCTTTATTAATTTCAATCATTGGTTTGCATCGAAAAACTAAATGACAAAAAGTTAATGACTATTGAATTCTGCCTTAAAAATTTTAAAAAACATATTTTTAAAAATAAAAAAATTGAATTAAAAAAATTATAACATATTGATACATTTTATTTCTCACATTTATTTGTAATCTCATCATTTTTAATCTCATCTTTTGACAACTCATATTTTTATAGTTTCTTGTATGTGCCCATAATTTTTTTTAATTTATAATTTTAATTTGGCAAAATACTGGAGCTGTTTAGATGATGAGCTATAATTTTGAGATATGATTATACGAGGTATAAGTGGAAAGGTGACTGCTACCCTCATAAAATAAAGGTACATAGTATGTTGTATATATTTTATATTATTTAATAATTTTTAGATAAATAAATAAATTACAAAACATTACTCTTCTCCTATTTTTAGTCTAGTCTCCTAAATTAAAAAAAATGATAAATAATGAATATTATAAAAATAAATTAGATCTCAACATATATAATAACAAAAATCTGATCAAAAAGTCTGAGACCAAAACTAGATCTTCTCACATAGTATCGACCCATATACATAAAAAACCTAAAAATAAATAAAATTCAATAGTATAGACATACTATAAGATTTTAAAAATAAAAATTCTAGTGATATCAAAAAAAATTGAACATAATATTTATATTATAAAAAAATTATATGTATATGAATATTAATGATATTGAATATTATAAGACACATATTGATGAATGTACTAAAAAATATTATATTTTAAATCATAAAAAACCCAAATGAGTGGCGAGATTTTTGAAATTGAAAAAATTTCCAAGTTCATTGATCTAATTCATTTAACACAATGATTTTGAAAAGAATAATATTGCAGAGTTGATTTCTAGCATGAGTCTTCCGATCAAGTTTTTGGAGGAACTTGGACTAATTTATATTATACAAACTTACTTTCAGTCTATTTATTATAGAACTCATAGGTCGACCAGTATGAATAACATAATAAAATATTATAAATTAAAAAAAATAATTAATAATTAATAAACTTATGAAACACAATAGAGTGATCTTTGTGATGTTCGATATTCTAACTAGTAATAATGATTCTATTTTTGCATGCATCATCACTCACTATGTTGATTCTAAGCAGAAACTAAAAAAAATTTTATGATTTCATGAGATGAATCATCCTCATAATGCCTATCCTTACATGAGTGCTATCGCGACAGCTGACGGAATCGTCTGATACACCACGTGGCCTATCAAATACGAATTGATCAATAATACGCCACGTGACATATCGGACACGTATCTGTGCCGTGTCCGTACCGTGTCCACTTATCGGACACGTGGACATGGCTGTAGGGAGCCGTGTCTGTGCTTCCTTGACTGTAAGGTAGTTCAGTTTCCCAACTAGTCTTCTATATCTCTTAGAATCCTTAAACAAATCGCTTTCTCTAGTAAGTTGTACGCCCGGAGCCATAGGGGAACAACATGGCTTTGCTCACAAATTTTCCAGTCTCAGACAATAAATCAAGCACATATTTCCTTTGAGATAAGAAGATTTCATGTTTACTCCGCATAACTACAATACCCAAGAAATATTTAAACATCCCCAAGTCCTTTGTATGAAACTTATTATGAAGAAATGACTTAAGGGATAAGATTCATGTAGAGTCACTCCCAGTGATGACAATATCATCCACATACACCACCACCAACATGATACCTAAACTGGAGTTCCGGCAGAAGACGGAATGATCAGATTTACTCTTCTGCAAGTCAAATATCTCTACTGCTTGACTGAATTTACCGAACCAAGCACGATGACTTTGTTTCAAACCATATAACGACTTCCAAGGATGACAAACCTTCCCAATCTCCCCCTGAGCAACAAACCTTGGAGGTTGCTCCATATATACCTCCTCCTGAAGATCGCCATGAAGAAAGACATTTTTAATATCAAGCTGATGTAGATCCCAATTATAAGTGGCAACTAGAGAAATAAATAGTCGAACAGATGTCATCTTAGCAACAAGAGAAAAGATATCAGAATAGTCCACACCATAAGTCTGAGTGTACCCTTTGGCCATAAGTCATGCATTCAATCGAGCAATTGAACCATTCGGATTAACTTTGACTGCAAAGACTCGGCGACATCCAATGGCTTTCTTTCTAATAGGTAAATGGACCAAATTCCAAGTACCATTCTCATTCAGAGTATCCATCTCCTCTATCATAGCACTACGTCAACCAATGTGAGACAAGGCTTCCTGAAATGTGTTAGGCAATGAAATAGAGTCCAAAGAAGCAATAAAAGAATAAGACTGAGAAGACAACTAGTTATAGATGCAGAATGAGAAAATTGGATGAACACACTGATGTCTACCTTTACGAAGAGCAATAGGGGAATCATCATCAGCAATTGGATCTAATGTCGAAGCAGCCGGTGAAGGATCAAAGACTGGTGGGTTCTGGCATCGAGTGTAGACCTGAGTGATAGGAGACTTTACTGGAGTAAGAACAGGAGGGGATAGCTTTACTGGAGCATGAACAGGAAGGGCCACGAGGGAGGCTATAGTATATACTAGCAGGTCATCTGTCTCCCCTTGACTAGTGTGGGTCAGGATTTAAGAGAATGGGACATTCTCAAAAAACTTGACACCTGCAGAAACCAAATACTTACGAAGACTAGGGCAATAACACCGATACCCCTTCTGAACTTGAGAATAACCAAGAAAGATATATTTTAAAGATTTATAGTCAAGTTTAGATACCTGATGACGAATATCTCAAACAAAACAAGTACAGCCAAATATCTGAGGCTCAATAAAAAATAGAGGTTTATTAGGGAAAATGATGTGATACGGTGTGTCCCAATTCAAGACTGATGAATTGGTAGTTTCAAAATGATAATCAAAAAACAAGCTGTGAAAACAGCATCAGCCCAGAAATGTTTGGGCACATGCATCTGAAATAATAGAGCTCTGGTAGTTTCAAGGAGATATCTATTTTTTCTCTCAGCAATTTCATTCTGAATAGGAGTGTCAACACAAGAAGTCTGATGAAGGATACCATGTTGAAGCATGAAGGACTGAAATTGTTCGAAAACATATTTTTTTGCATAATCATTTCTCAGATTTTGAACATAAACATGAAATTGAGTATGAATCTCAGCATAAAAGATACGAAGATGAGAAAATAACTCAGAGCAATTTTTTATTAAATATAACCAAGTGATTCGTGAATAATCAACAAAAGTGACAAAGTATCGAAAGCCGGTTGGAGACACAATTGGGCACGGGCCCCACACATCTGAATGGACTAACTCAAATGGAGCACTAGCTCATTTATTGACTCTAGGACTATAACTAAGGCGATGATGTTTTGCAAATTGACAAGACTCACAATCTAAGGATAACAAACTTGAAAACTAAGGACACAATTTCTTTAATAATGACAGCGACAAATAACCCAACCGGCAATGTATCTCAAATAGTATAGTGACTCCAGAACAAGCAATAGGTCTTGGGATTGTAGGATCAAGGATGTATAAACCCCCAGATTCACAGCCTCTACCAATAATCTGCTTCGTCATAAGATTCTGAAAGAAACAAAAATCAGGAAAGAATGAGATATAACAATTAAGTGCTCGAGTTAACTTGCTAGCAGACATCAAATTAAAAAATAAATTTAGTAATTCAAAATTGATGTCAAAGGAATAGATGGAGTGGGCACAATTGTGTCTGACCCAAGAGCACATGAAAGTGATCCATCTACCAAAGTGACAGTGAAAAGTGAAGGTTGTGACTGAAAGGTAGAAAAAAGACTAGAGTTACATGTCATGTGATCTGTAACTCCAGAGTCAATAACCCACATGAAAGATGAAGAAGACACAAGGCATTTATTCGAGTTACCTGACTTAGTAGTAATCGGAGTAGATGGAGATCTCAATGAGTTCTGATACAATTGGAACCTGACTAATTCCGCGGATGAGAACTGAACGGACTGATCGGATGCCTTAGTGGTTGAAGCTATATGAGCAAACTGAAATTTCTGATTTCGATTTTATCGTTTCTTACAATCGCGTATCACATGACTAGGCTTATGGCAGTAATAACAAACAACACCTCCAGAACCAGGCACTCTAGTGTTATCGCCTGGACCAATGTTTCTAATTTGTTGCCTTTCTAACTCAATGGTTTGTCCAATAAGAGCACTGCTTGTCTGGGCAGATACAAGGGTAGGTGAAAAGGATGCTACCTCAGTGTGAAGAATCTTATTAAAGGTCTCCTGGAGGGATGATATTTCAGGACGGGACAAAATCTGAGCCTTCGCTGAATCATACTCAAATGGAAGAGCAACAAAAATCCCATAACTACCATCTGTTCTCATTGACTTTGCTGAACTTTGACTTCTGGACTAAAGGGCATAAGCATATTAAGCTCTTCATGTATCTTTTTGTAGGCCATAAAAAATTTTGTGAGTGACTGATCCTGTTTCTCTGATCGATAGAATACTTTACACACATCAAATATAAGAAAAACATTCCCCTTTCCAGAAAATACAAACTCCAAATAATTCATTAGCTCTTTAACAAATTCACAATGATTAACGAGGCCCAATACCTTGTTGTCGATAGAATTACGGATTTAGATGAACAGATGAGCATCCTCCTTCATCCATTGCTCTTTCAAATCATCGACTGGTGGATCCTGAGTGAGGTGACTACCCATACGTATGCTCCTGATGTATATTCAAATTTTTTTGCTCCATTCCAGATAATTGGGACCAGTCCATTTGTCTTTTGTAATTTTGGACATATTGAAACCACTTCGAGCTTCGGTGTCGATTTTTTCTCCTCTAAATCACTCATTATGGTACCACAAGAAGAAGATGAAAAGCAAAGAACACTCCCAAAATTCAGATCTTGGAAAAAATCATGCAGAAACCCAGATCCAAGAACCAAACAGGGAAACCAAATACACCAGAAGCCCTGTCAACGACGAACGACATTGGACGACTTTGAAGTGGTTTTAGCTTTTGATGATGATCAAGATGCTCTAACAACAGATCCTGATGAGCAGATCGATTCTGAAGGAAGAAAGTGCATAAACGAAGATGAGGAAGACATGTCCAGAAACCTCTGATACCATGTAGAAAAATAATATTTCTCACCTGAACTCATATGCATTTCGATTCCCGCTTCATGTCGTCCTACTACGGCAAAGAGAAAGAAGAAAGGCAATGATGAAAAGCGAGAATCCGAGAGCGAAGCCGAAGATCCCGCAAAGGTCGTCTGAAAAAGTTAATTATGGTTCTGCGGAACATTTGTATTTATATAGGAGAGAGTTTTTTTATTTCCTAATCTATTATACATACAAACATTAGTAGAAGAAAAAATAAAATCATAAGTAAGTCGTCTAGAAAAATAATTTACAGATAATAAACTAAAAAGTCAATCAAGAATAAATAAGACATGACAAAATAACAAAAAATCAAGATTAATATTATCATATTCAGTGACATTTTAATCTCAAGTTAGTATATATAATGATTTTATGATAGTAACATCAAATAAGTACCAACATATTCAGTTATAGTTGATGAGAAACTCTCTCTACAAATTGATAATCTAGGCAGCGCTATAAGCAATAGAGAAAGGATAATTAGTCTAGGTATAATATCTAGATTTATACTCTTTCTAGGCACAATCGTACCAGTGTGTCGTGCTACCATGTATTGCCAGACACGGCACGCCTGTGTTGCACGGATACGCCTAGGAGCTGCCGTGTCCACGTGTCCGACACGTGGACACGTGGACACGGGTCGGACACGCGTCAGATACGTGTCCGATACGCCACGTGGCGTATCAGACACAAATCCGTATGGGATACGCCACGTGGCGTATCGGATACGCGTCGGAGACGTATCCGACGCGTTGTTCGGAGACGTATCCGACGCATTTTTGGAAACAGATTCCAAAAACGCGTCGTTTTTTGGAATCTGTATCCAAAAATGCATTTCGGGAGGGGGGGCGGGAGGGGGTTTCGGAAGGGGGGGCGGGCGGGAGTGGGTTTCGGAAGGGGGGGCGAGAGGGGGTTTCGGAAGGGGGGGCGGGAGGGGGTTTCGGAAGGGGGGAAGGGGGGGAAGTAAAATACCTAACATTTTGTTTACATTATTTTAAAATACAAAATTTTAAATTATTTTAAAATACAGTATATTTAATTATTTTAAAATACCTAATATTTATAATTAATAATTTTTATTTTTATTTTTATTTTTTTTATCATGACGTATCCTAGCCGTATCCGTATCCTAGTTTTTTAGAATTTGCCGTGTCCCCGTATCTTGCCGTGTCGTATCCCCGTGTCCGTATCCGTGTCCGTGCAACATAGCGGCACGCTATGATTCTTGTGTCATGCTAGGCACAACAAGAGAATCATTTGGCTAGCCCAACACAGCACAGTGGCACGGCCGAGTGCAAGGTAATGCCAGTTTGTATTGGGCAATCCATGTAGAGCTCGTTGCATGAAAATACAATGGGTAACCTGCTTACGTGGCCGACTAATTGCAATTAGTCACGTAAGCAAAATTCATCTTACGTGGCCTATTTTTTAAAAAAATAATAATACGTTTGGTGATCGTCCTATTGGGCGATCACACGATGAGACTTGACCTGTGAACCTTAGCTAGTCTCGGATCCCTAAGTCGGTGGATCGTGCCACCGAGCCAAGCAGATGAGTCATGCTAAGCCTGGCACGAGGCATGGCTCATGTTGGCCCATCACAACACAAACTATGTCATGGGGTGGCACAGCCCAAGACCAAGCATGGTATGTGTCGTCCGAGTCAGTCACGTCTAAATCAGGCAGTGCTGGGGCCACCTGGCCCAGTTGACAACTTTATCTTAATCATATATTTATTTTTTCTTTTAATAATTTTATTCTATTGGGGTGTATCAGTACAGGAAATCTAATATATAATCTCATGATCCATATAATAAATATTAAATTAATCTGATATATATTTTAATACAATATCACTTCCTATTTTTTAAATATTTTTATCAAATTAAATTTTAATCATTTTGTTAAAAGTCGGAAAAATAGAAAGAGCTAATGAACTGTCATGAAAAAAACATATTTATGTAATCTCAAGTAGTCATTAACAAAAATGATAATATACTTAAATCACTCTTTGGACCCAACCTTTTCTTTTTTTTTTCAATTCTATTTTCTTTTTTTTTTAATCTGTCAGAACCCTATTTAGGGTTTCTATCCAAAACGACCAACATCTATTGATGTATGCCACCATCTATCATCGTGCACCAGCACACGCAAATTAGGGTTTCCTAAAAAATGCAACGACAGCCACATGCCTTGCATTACCACCTAGCACATTCATCTCCTACTGCCAACAACACATTTTTATTGTTGTCGATTGGTGTGCACCTTCACCACCATCATCGTGTGCACGACGGCACGCCCATCTCCAACCACTAAGCATCACTGCTTTGGAGACTATTATTTTTTGTTGCTACAAATTGTGTTGTACAACCATAGGGTTTATAAACTCTTATCCACATAAACACATTCCTTTGATAGCATGTTACATATTAAAAATACAAAAAATAAACAACACACTCATTGTCTAATATCATATAACCAATGACTTTATATAATTAATAAAAATAATTAAGACATCTTACAAATTATGTGTTATCATCAAAAATATCAAAAATAAAAATTAAATAAATAAAAACTATAACTTAAATCAATGAGATAAAAATAGTATCATATCAAGTCTTTGACAATCAACGTAACTCTCATAGTTTAGTAATTATCTCATGATATTGATAAATCATGAACAATTAAAAACATAGCATCATAGCTATTAAGTAAAATAACCCTCTACAATATTTTTTTTTATATTAAGAAATTATCTAATATGCTTTGATATTAAATCGAGATAAAGCATGGCAAAAGAAGCTTAATATAAATATAATGTTTCAATTCTACCATCTTTGTGTGACATTGTGCATAATAAATTTATTAAAAAATATGAATTTAAACATAGTGATATTTTAAAAAAATTAAAAATTTATAAAGAAAACAATTTGAATTTATCCTCACAAAGGTTAAATGGAAGTTGTAATAACTTATACCACATTCTCCTATCCAACTTGTTTCATTCTTCCATAAAATAATTTATTCTTTTAAATTCTTAATCATTAAAGAAGTATTAATAAAGTACATAAAGATTATTTCATGAAATAATCTACCAAAAAAATCAATAAGAATATATCTCTCTTATCACTTTTATTTCTTTAAAACTCAATCACATCATTTTCACCTCGTAATTGTCAATCATCTCAAGCATAAGGTAACAGCTAGGAGAAATGATCACATTGAACAAAATGACAATCACATAAATCTACCTATTAATCACCATGAGCATTTTGTCCCTTATTTATTTTTTAAATGTATTATTTAATGTGATTGTTTTGATCTAGTATGAACTATCAATTCTATGTTATAAGTAAAAAATTGATCAATCAAACTTTTTTATTTTATTTTTTTTTTGAAGATAATAATAGAGGTGTCAAACATACCGGGCCGGCCCAACCTATTTTTTTAGAGCACGACCGTGCTTTCGTGTCTGGCCAAGCACAGCACGGTTACTATACCGTGCCGGGCCAGGCCCGGCACTACGGGCCATGCCGGGCTGGCCCAATCAGGCCAAACTAGGCCGTACGGGCTTGGGTGAAATTTTTTTTTTAATTTTTAAAGTTTATTATTTTATTTAAAATAAAATATATATTATATTATATATAGAATTATTGATAATATATAATATATTAAATTTATAAAATAAAATTTGTTAAAATTGAATAAATTACAAAGTTTAATTTTTTTTATAATTTAAAATAAAATTAGTTTATAATTTATTAAATTTAAATTATATAGTTTAAAATTTTTAAATGAAAAATTTAAACAAAAAAATAAATTAAACAAAAAATTTCGTTAAAAAAAATTAAAAAGTCAAAAAAATAAAAGAAAACCAAATGAGAAATGATTAATCAGTCAATAGATACCGAATGTCCGAAGCAAACAAATTCAAGTTTCAACTTAACGTAAAAATAAAGCGTACAATCAATAAAAAAAATATTGAAATCAAAAAACAGTGGATCATCATCAATCGTCAATCGGCATATCATGAGCATCATCAGCCGCAGCATCAAGATCACTATCATATAAATCATCATCATCAACAATCAACTCATCCACTTTTGCAGTGGATCCAGATGCAGTCCATGTCCCAGTTCCAACACGATCATGGATGCTAAACCTCGAATCCTCTCAATCCGTCAAACAGGCCTAGACCTCAACAATATCTGGACGTAATCTCGATCTCCTATCTGAAATCACGTTCACTACAACAGAAAAAAGACTCTGATGCTAGGCTCGACACCGGAGAAGTCAGTAGATCTCGTGTCATCCTAGATAACACGGGAAAGATAGACTCATATGATTTTTACAACTGTAATATATCAAGATTCTTAGTATCAAAATATGATAGGATTGAGCAGTAATCGGTATCTAAGTACCGAGAAAGCTCACTCCTATGTGATGGTCCACCCTGACGTTTCCTCCTCGCTGGCTGAATGGAAAAATAATCATCTCCGAACAAGGTATCTATGTCCGTAATCACAGTTTCACTACTACAACTACCACCACCATACCTAGTATCGTAGTATGTGAACATGTCAGTCAACTTCTCGTGAATGAACCCTTCGGGTGGATCTTTCAGGTTCATGCACGAGAAAATGTAAGTCATAGTGTTTTCTACCCCTTCCACCTTAACCCTAGGATCCATGCAAGCAGCGAAGCAATAAAAAGATAGAACGATGGACCCGTACTTTAAGTACTTGGTTTCCATCTCTGTAACTATATAGCTAAGTGTCGGGTTAGCTCGATACTTCTAAAATATGCTATTAATTTTGCATATGCACCGGAGTGTAATGCAAGTTGTGAGCGTATAAACCGACGAACACATGTTCATCGTGTCATAAAAAATCTTCAGGAATTTCATAAATAAAATTCCTAAAGCACAGTCAGTGTCGTCAATAATAAGTTCGTTACTTTTACTATTGATGTAATCAGATATCACGTGTTCGTATCCAACACATGATTCCAACATCATGTACGTGCAATTCCAACGATGTCTCACATCTTATTAGAATTTCTTCTTCTTAAGATTCGCAAACAAATAGAGACTACCAAACTCTTTTTGTCTGCGAGGAATGCGAATATATTTTAGTGCATTACATATATTATCCAACGCGGGGGAACACAACTTCATACCCGCTTGAACAATCAGGTTAATCACGTGACACATACATCCGACATGAAAAATCTCTCCTAATGGTGCGTCTCTAATATTCCTAATAAATATGTTAATCGCTACTCCATTATTAGATGCGTTATCGAATGTGATACTAAAAATTTTATTTTGAATTTTATATTCTCTAAAGATTTTCATCATACACTCAAAAATGGTCGGACATTCACGAGGATGGAGAATCTCAGAGAATCCTAAACTTTTTTTATTCATAGTCCAGTTAGAATCTACATAGTGACTGGTGAGACATGTATAAGATGATTCATCGTGACTTGTCCAGATATCGGACGTCACGGACACCACTCTACTACATACCATAAATTCATTAATTATTTTTTATTTTTCTAACTTATACTATTTTAATATGTCATTCCTAGATGTGGACCTAGGAATCCTACGATAAGCAGGCTGAAAATATGTCGCATGATGTGCACTATCCTTGAATCTTCCGAAAATCTGATCAAAAGACCCATCAATATGATAAATCTGATCATGTCGTCCCTACCCAACTCGCTAGAGTATATGAAGGGAGTAAACTTTGAGACTGAACTATATCCAGTCTCAAAAAATGCAGTGCCAAGTTGGGTTTGCCTAATATCTAATGGACCATATTTTTTGGCACATAATTTGGTATGCCTCTTAAGGTGCCCAGTCCCAAACGAACTCTTACAAGTTAAAATTCACATACAATATTTACACTGTCATTTCTTCTTCCTCACTCCTAACATTTTTTTATTTTATTATATTAAAGTGAATCTAAATTACAGAAGTCATCCTAATTTTTTGTTTTTTAAAAGTTTAGGTTGAGACGACTGGAGAAACCAAAATTTCAGCAGCCTCAGATCTCTGTGTAAGATTTTGATTTTCTAAATTTAAATATGTTTAATTAGTATTTGTCATTTTTTAGGATTTTTGTTAAACAGAACACTTATGTAGAGACTAGATGATAGATTTTAGATTTATCTATTTTAGGACTAGAGAGAGACTGTGAGAGAGAAAGTAAAAAAAAAACTTAAAATAAATTACTCGGTAAAGCAGTGAAGTCGATCACGTGCACGGTGCACCACAGTTTAGCTCAAAATTCAAAACCCAAGTTGAGATTCCTGAAAAGCCAAGCCAAATGACGAAATCCCAAGTCTCAAGAATGAAGAGCAAGAGTTTTGAGAGAGTGAAAATGTGAGATTTGAGAATAAATATTTATGAAAAACATAAATGTTATAGAGAGGTATGAAGAATTTTTATAGATTAAAGAAAATAATTTTTTTTAAAAAAGTATTTTTTGTTTTTTTTTAATATTTTAGGTGGCAGAATCATGAGGGCCATCGGATTCTGTCCCCTAGCCATTGAAGGCGAGATCCAACGGCTACATTTTAAATTTTTTTTTGCCCATTGTGGGGGGGTGGGAATCGAGTCGGGTCTAATGGGACCGCGGGTCGGGTCCGATCAGACCCGACCCGCGACTCACGAGGGTGCGGGACTACGTGTGACCCTAGACCCCTGCCTATGGGCCATGACATGGGCTACCGAACCATGATAGGTCAGGCACGGCACGAGGCCTAGTTGGCCTCTGCACGGCACGGGTTGTGCCTTACCCAGGCACGGCACAGGCCAGGGCACGAAAAATTCCCGTGTCGGGCTTGCCCAGACATGGCCGAACAGTGTTGTGCCTCGTGCAAGGCCGGCCCAGCCCGGCCCAGTTGACACCTCTAGATAATAATGGAAATGTCAAACTGGTACTATCATGCCCGGCAAGTCATGATATGGATGTAATGCAATGCTGGCACGGCATGACATCCATATGACTAGGCTCGACATGGCTAGTTTGGCACATAGTCGAAAAGATCCGTGCCGAGTCATGTTAGGTCATGTTGATTATTGGCAACCTGAATTAAATGTGCACAGTTAAAATATTTTTTAAATTTTAATTTTATATTTATATAAAAATTAAAATATTACCCATTTACATTGAATTATAAATTAAATAGATTAAAATAAAATCAATAACTAAAAAAATTATTTGAAATTCAAATTAACTCCAAAATAAAAATCACAATCATCCTAATGAAAAAAACAATGTATAAACATAATATCAATATGATTCATAAAATAACATGAATCATAACCAACAGAAATTTAAAAATAAATAAAATATCAAATCATAAGAAAAAAAAATAAAAATAGCATGAATCATCAATTCGTGTATGTAGTATGATAGTGTGGATGCAGATAATCATCATTATATATACGTCTAAAGATATCACTAATGATTGTCTCAGTATTCTCGATCTCAATATCTCATAAACAATCATTCACCAACAATCTTTTGTTTTATTTTGAATACTCATCATTAAATCTTATTTATATTTTATGCATACAAATACCTCTATGATATTCGAAAGTAGTTAAGATCTCATATCTAAAATAATATTGGTTATCACAGAAAAAATAATCTCCAATATTATGTTGGATATCAAAAAAGTCAGTAGATCATATATAATCTTAGATAACACTGGATTAGAGGTATCAATCGAGTTGAGCAGCTCGGGCCCATCACAGAGCCTGACCTGGTTCAACCGTGTATGGCCCAACACTACACGATCCAGGACCGTGCCCCAAGCCCGTGCCGGGCACACTCTCAACACAACTCGTGTCATGTCGTGCTGAGGGTAATCAAACTGCGTGTCATGCCAGGCACTATCCGAGTGTCTGGCAAGTGAGCACGGCATGTGGAAAAAGGTGATGGGGCTATGGGCAATGCCTGACAGAAGATGCGGCGAGCCAAGCAGGTCAACGGAAGAACCCAATCATGGGGAGTGCCTTTATCCCCAAATCCTAGCACGAACCAACCCAAAACCGAGCTGATTTCGGGCGGCGGGCAATACCAGGTCTACCCTCCAGTGAACCGTGGCATGCCTGGCACAGAATGATTACTGTAGCTTGTCGTGCCATACATGACACACAGGCCCATTCAGACCTAAAAAAAATGGGTCGTGCCAACCCAACACGACCCATTTGACACCTGTACATGGGATAGGTGAATTAGTTTAAAGGTGTCGAATGAGCTGGGCAGCCCGGGTCAGGTACAAGGCACGGGCCGACTAAGCCATGCTTGACTTAGCATGGCACGATCCAGAACCATGCTTGGGCCCGTGTCATGCCGGATTGAGGCACGGCTCATGTCATGTCAGGCCAAGGGATGCAGGGCTAGGAGATGTTGGGCCAAGCACGACTGGTTGCCTGGCCCAAAAACACAATCTAGCAGCATAACCCAGCACTGTGCCCCAAAATGCGAGCTGGATACTAGTTTCAAGTGTCGAGCTCCTATGATGCATTTCTCATCGACCGTCGAGCTCGGCTCAACTCGTGCCTCAAGGTCGATCTTGATCTTCACCCGATTCCAGATCCTTTGGGAACCATCGAGCCAAACCGACCCAACAATCAAAAAAAAAGTTATACCGAGAAGCATCCAACCATTGGAAGCATCCCCAATGGTTAGGGCAGAAAATCAAACAGCTTTCAGGTTTCTACCTAAAAAATCATTACAAATTTAAAAAATTCAAAAAAAAAAGATTTTTTTTAAATCTTTATATTATATATATATATATATATATATATATATATATATATATATATATATATATATATATATATCTCACTTCTCAAACTCACACCTCACATTCTCTCTTTTTCTCTCTAATCTAAATTTCTTAAATCTTTAAAGTCTGACTCGGCCCTTTCTCGGTCTGATTTGAGGGTTCGGTTTTCAAGACTCGGGTGTAGATTGTACTGTAGACATCATATTTGGATATTGGATATTGGCTTCGACAATCAGGATTTAGAAATCAGCATTCCATAAACGACTAAACGCCAAACAAGTATTATTTTTTAATTTAAATTTTTATTAATAATTTAATAATAAATATTATTTAATGTAAAAAAAAAATTTAGAATATAATTTATAAACTAATAAAAATTTAAAATGATAAATAATGAATTTAATAACGAGAACGAGATTAACATTATCATAAATATAGATAATTTATAATTTAGACTCTTTTTAATATTATATAAAATAAAAATATTAATAGTATCGATAAGGAATTAGTACAATACAAATATTATATAAAAATATTAATTTGTATGAATACATATGGGACTGAGCACCTAAAGAAGCATGCTGAATAATGCACCAAAAAACATGATACATTAGATCATAGGTAAACCTAACTAAGTAATAAGTTCTTTGAGATTGATCATAGTTTAGCCTATATGCTGAATTTAATACCACAATGAGTTAGGGAAAAAAAAGCATTGTCAAACTGATCACTACAATGCGTCTTCTGATTAGATTTTTAGAATATCCAAGAGAAATCAGTATCATACAACCCTATTTCTAGCTTGTATATCATATGATTCCTAGGTCCACATTTAGAAATGACATGCTAAAATATTATAAGTTAGAAAAAAAATTTATAATAATAAATGAATTTAGAAATAAAATGATGTGGTATCAATGATGTCTAATATCTATACTAGTTGCGATGATACATATTACTGCCCACTATCTAGATTTTGAATGGTCACTAAATAAAAAGATATTGAAATTTTTAGAAATTCTTCATCTTCATGATGGTCCGGCCATAAATAAGTGTATAATGAAAATTTTTAGAGAATATAATATTTAAAATAAAATATATAGTATCATATTCAATAATACATCTAACAATAGAATAGTCATTAATATGTTTATTAGGACCATTAGAAAAAAATTTTCAGATTAAATACATATGTCAAGTTATTAACCTCATAGTACAAGCATGAATTAAGATTATTTTCTCTGCTTTAGAAAAAATACGTATCTCACTAAAATATTTCAAACGCCTAGCAGACAATAAAAATTTAATAGTCTTTGTTTGTCAGTGGGTTTAAAAAAGAAAAAATTCCAAATAAATATGAGACACTATTAAAATCATACTTACCTGATGTTAAAATCATGTTTTAAATAAAAACATGTAATATTCGACTACGTCAATAGTAAGAGTAATAAACTTATTATTAACGATACTTACTGGGATACAAGAATTTTATTTATAAAATTCCTAAATATTTTTTATAACATGACAAACATGTATTCTTCAAATTATATTTTCATGACTTATATTGTATTTAGGTGCATATGCAACATTAGTAGCATGTTTAGAAATTAAGAGATAATCTGATATTTAGTAACGTGGCTCTTGAGATATAAACCAAATACTTAAAGTACTGATTCACTAATTCATCTCTTTATTATCTAGTTGCTTGTATAAACCATAGGATTAAGATGAAAAAGATAAAGAACATTTTAGCATATGTATCATCATACATTAATCAAGAACATTAATCTAAATGATTCATTCATGATAAGTTAACTGGGTTATTTACATACTATGATATTAGATATGGTGATAGTAGTAGTCAGATTCTAAATACAGACATGGATACATTATTTGGAGATAATATTTTCTTTATTCATTTAACAAAAAAAAAAGACAGGATAGACCATCAAATAGGAGTGAATAATTTGGTACTTAGATACTAATTACTACTCAATCCTATCAAATACTAATAATAAAAACTTTGATATTTTATAATAATGAAAATCATATTAGTCAACTTATCTCATGATGACTAAGATGACAAATGATCTACTAACTTCTCCAATGTCGAGTGTAATTGAGTCTATTTTTTCTATTATAGTTAATATTATTTCGAATAAAAGATCAAGATCATGATCAGGTATCATTGAGATAATATTATGCATAAAAAGTGGGAAGATTCGAAGGAGTTATTAGCAAATGATGACTCATTAGACTTTGAGAAGGATAAGTCAACCACTAGTGATGCCATCAGACGCTTATGCGATAATGATCAGTTGCATACTCATACGGGTTGGCATTGAGATTGAACTTTTGAGATAATTAAACTTGATGTATTCTTATATTATGATTAAGATTGACAATATTTACAGTTTATTTTATATTATTGTTATGATTTATAAGTTATGTTTGACTTTGTGTTATTTAATTTTAATTTTAGATTGAATGATAGATTAATATTTGATGTATTTTTGTGATTTTTTTATAATTTATGTGAACTTAATAAATAATATAATATAATATAATATCGCACTCACAACTCATAAATATTAACATAAAATATGAAAGTTATAAAAAAATAACAATAATTAATTAACAACTCTGAGACTAAGATGATGAGTTGAGTCACAAGTGCGCCTATGTGAGTTGGTCTTGGACTCGATCTCAAAGTCCTAGCCTCCTAGGACCTAGCTATGCTAGATCCTAGGCTAAGGCGCTAAGCTGGAAAACCATGCCCGAACCAGCACGACCCAACATGCCTCGGCACAACCAAGCCAGGTTCAAGCCAATGGGTCATACTAGACTAGCCAAAATTGAGTCGTGTCGTATCAAGCATAACAAGGTGGCCCAATTGAGCCACCAAAAATTGGATCATACCGACATGATATGGCTCATTTGACACCTCTAGATTCTTATGATTTTCATAAATTTAAAATATCAAAATTCATATTATCATCAAGTAAAATTAAGTATCAATAATTAGAATTTAAGTAACGAAACAGCTAGCTCATATTGGACAAATCACCCCATCATTTGTTTATAGCTAACTGAATAAAAAAATTATCTTCAAATACGGCATTCATATCCATACTTGGAACCTATCTACAACTATCATATATAATATCATAATATGTAAATATATTACTTAATGTTTCATTAATACAAGTGAATATGTATTTTAAATAAATAAATATGTATTCTATATGTTTCACTTTAACTCTATGATCCATGTAGGAAATCAAGCAATACTTAATTAAAATAAATAAATCAATATTTTAAATATTTAATTTATATCTCAATAGTCATGACACTAAATACATAGTATCCTATATATTTACTAAGCATGCTACTAAGATTACACAAGCACCCAAATATAATGAAAATGATTAGAGTATACACAAACGAATACATATTCATCATATCATAAAAAATTTTAAAATTTTCATTAAAGAAATTCACATATTACAATCTGAATTATCAATAATAAATTCATCACTCTTATTATTAACGTAATTGGATATCACGTGTTGGTAGCCAACACATAATTATAACATATGATAAATATAATTTTAATAATGTCACACATCCGTTTAAAATTTTTTTTCTTTCTAAGTTCCGCCGACAAACAAAGATTACTAAACTCTTGTTGTCTGCTAAGTGTTAAAATGTATTTTAAAGAATATTTTATCTTTTCTAAAGCAAGGGAAAATAACTTTCATTTCTGATAATACTATTAGATTAATTACATGACATATATACCTAACAAGAAAATTTTTACCTAATGACTTGTCTCTAATCATTCTGACAAACAAACTAATAGTTACTTCATTATTAGAATTATAATTGTATATAATACTAAAAATTTTATTATTATTATAAAAATTTGGTGATGAATGATCATTACCTATAGAAATTCTTTGGTTTTCTCACCATTACTTTTAGTTTTCTTATTGTAATCTTTAACTTTTTTACAGGCATATAAATAAGTCTGATCAAAGTAAAATAAAAATGATCTTTGCTTTTCCTCTCCATTTCTTTTTCTTTCTTTACAAAATATTATCAGCACGATAGCTCGAACAATCACAAAGTCAAAGAGATCGCGACCCGCAATTTTGTTCTCAAAGCTTGTGATTTCTGGGCAATTTCCAAATCATTTCTGGCATGGCTCCGGCAACACTCCAATGAGCCAATATCAGGTGCATGTGTTGGAAATAAATTCTCTAAATTGCACCATAAGAAGGCACTCTCTATGACTACAACATACTGCCAAGCGTGTGCCAAAATTCAGTGGAATTTGAATTCAATGGTGGCGGTCAAGGCGACAAAGCAGGCAGCGCAGGCAACACAGGAGGTTAAGCGGCGATGACGAGCATGCTGCTGGCTTGCATCAGACTGCAAGCGTACCGCTGATGCCAGATGATGGTTGGCTGACAGTCATTCCGATGGCAGGCACGACAGCAGAGGCAGGAGATGCGCCTGTAGGATTCTGACAGGGGGAACCAGGGCTGTGAGTCTCCCTTTCCTAGTTCTGGGCCTTCTGCCTGGGTTCAGTAACACCAAATCAGGCTTCCAGCTTTCTGAGATTGGCCATCTCAGGTTCTAAGCTATAATTTTCAATATTTATAACTTAAATAGCTTCTACCTTGTTTTATATATTCTGAGCTTATTTTTATCTATATATCTCAATCTCAATATGAATATACTCCAGAAACATTAAAATTCAGTTTAAAGGCACTGGAAGTATTATTTTAAATTGTGGTTGCTTAAATGTCAGATATGCTTTGTGATATAGTTAGTTCAGTTATTAAAACTGATATAGATTAGATAGGAGAAAAAGAAATTAAAGAAACTTTGATTATTAATAATCCTAATTCTACTATTAATACAGCCCCATGTAGTGAAGATGTAAAACTAATGGTATGTGGTCTGAATTCAGAATATCCAAGGAGGAATGCTCTTAAATCCAAAAGTTTACTACATAAAAATCATTTTAAAAATTAGATTGAATTCAAGTACTCTGAAATTGACAGATTATGCCAACTGGATTTAGATCCACATACTTTTAAAAATAATATGGTATCAATGCATTATATAGAGGCAATAAAAATCTTGGAAAATGATTTTCAAAATATTACAAATAAGATGTTTTCAACATATTTGCCAAACCTCTCACTCCATTCCAAACACATGGATACCTCTCCCAGCTTGTAGCCTCGAATCAAAATCACTAGAGATATGTTGTATATAATTTGTTTTTATTAACTATTTTGTATAACCAAAAATATTTTCTGCTTCTATATTTTTAATATAAGTACAGGAAATAAATTATTAAAAAATTAGAAATACAGCAATAACACAATAATAAGAGTCCTGCTTGTCGCTGCCTAGTCAGAGAGTCAAAGAAATTTTTGGAACAGAACTTAATCCATCTAAGTGATCCGACCCACTCTGTTATTGATATAAATTATTTTTATTATTGTTTTTTGCGCTGTTGTAATTTTTACTTGTGGAACTGTTCATCTACGTTTTCTCTTCTCTGCACGATTTTTTTCATGACTACTACTCACAAATCTATAAAACTTATTTTGATTATTATCTGTAAATACATAAGTATTTTTTGGTGGATGTACCTAATCATGCTAAACGACTAGTAAATCACGTTATTTTTTGTGTTTCTGCTGTAGTTTGATTTTATTTCTCGTGGTTTGTTAGATTGTGAATATATATCATTTATTTTTTTTTTTATATATTTTCTTCTTCTTTTGAATCTGTAAAATCATAAACGTAAAAGTGAAATTGCCTAATAAGATATTTGTTAAGCCAATTGTGCTATCACTCATTCAATTTTCTAGAAAAAAAAAGTATTTTTATCACGTAATATTAGCCCCTTCTAATGTTACTATTATTCTGGTCTTATCAACCTAATTGAGGGTTCTAGTAGAGCCACCATTATTCTACCGAAAATTACTAAATTATAAATTAAAGATGTCCTTTATTTTAATAAATCTAGTAAAAATTTACTCAATTTCAAAGATATTCGCTAAAATGAATATCATATTGTAACGACGAATCATGATGAAAATTAATATTTACTCATTACTTCTATTATTTTTGGGCAAAAATATATCTTATAACAATTATCTTTTTTATCTTACAAGTTAAATTAGATAATTATTAGATCTATTGAATATTATTGTTGTCATGAACTTGAAGTTCAATAACTCCAATCCATTTTTACAATGGCATGAACGACATGGGCCTCCCAAAATATCCATGTTAAGCCATATTATTCAAAGTTCTAATGAGCATCTATTAACAAGCAGACAAATTTTAGTAACTAATAGTTATATTTGTGTTGTTTATTCCAAAGATAAATTAATTATTAGATCATCTTTTACATAGGTTACATTTAAATCACTCTCTTTTTTAGAATGTATTCTAAGAGATATTTGTGAGCCTATTGACCCACCTAATAGATCTTTTTGTTATTTTATGATTTTAATTGATGCGTCCACTCGATGGTTTCTTGTATTGTCTTCTTTCTAGTAAAAATATTATCTTTGATAGATAATTGGCTCCAATAATTCGACTCAGAGCGAAATTGCCTAATCACCCTATAAAGACAATCCATCTTGATAATACTGGTGAAATCTCATCTCAAACATTCTTTGATTATTGTATTTATATTAATATAGATGTTTAATATCTTGTTGCTTATGTTCATTCTCAGAATAGATTAATTGAATCTATTATCAAATGTTTGCTATTAATTGTTAAATCATTACTTTTGAAAATCAAATCACCTTTATTGATATGGGAACATACCATTATACATGCCACAAATTTAATTCGCCTTCATCCTACAACTAATTATAATTTATCACTAATACAACTTGCTAAAAATTATCAACCTAATATTTCACATTTGAAAGTTATTGGTTACACTATTTATATTCCAATTACCCCCACACATCGACATAAGTTAAGTCCTCAATGTCGTCTTGGTATTTATGTTGACTTTCAATTTGTATCTATTATAAAATATAGAGATAAGTCAATTCCAAAAGAATATCAAGAAATTACATGAATTGAATCATCTTATATCACCTTGATCCCCATACAAAGTAATCTGAACTAAAAATTCAGAAAATAATTCATTTATAAGATCTTACAAATCAATTACCTAATATTTTTATTGATTCAATAAAAGTTACAAAATTACATATCTTGACTACAAATATCCCAGTAGAGATTGAAATCTCAATAGAAAAATTACAAAGCAGCATGACAAATAAACCTAAACTACAATTAAAACATGAAAGATCTATTAGTATCAAAGACACAATTCCTAGAAAAAAGGAAAAAAGTTATATCTATGACTCCAGAAGAGCATATAACTGTTAAGCCCTGGGTTGATGAACACGTAGTCCCTACAGAGACACCAGTCAAAGAATTATCTCTTATTGATGTACTGATACAGAACAATAAAGAGATCCCTATCAATTATACATATGAAGGAAGAATATAGGATCAAAATACTACCCATATCATGATATTTATTCTTTTCAAGTGGTTATGGACATCATAAATAATAATGATGCTCATGAGCCATAAATCGACATGATTGGAAAAAATAAAAAAAAAAGGAACTTAGGGAAAATTATATTGTTTAGCTAAAATGGAGGTATTTAGGCCATTAGGTTCAACACCTAAAAATATTAAGTTTGTTAGATATAGATGAATCTTTGTACAAAAAAAAATTAATGAAATCATAAATTATAAAACTCATCTTGTTGCACAAGATTTTTCACAAAGACCCAACATTGACGATGAGAAAACTTATTCACCAATAATAGACACAATCATATTTAGATATTCAATATATTTTGCAGTCTCAGAAGGACTAGAAATGAAAATCCCTGAAGGATTTATGTTGCCTTAAGCAAAATTTTCAAAACCATTGGATATATTCAATAATGTTGTAATGATCCTTGATCCTTTAATGAACTCAAACAATTTGATCAAATAATGATATACATCATTTCAAATCATACTTATTGAGAAAATAATATATAAATAATTCAATATGTCCATTTGTATTTATCAAAAAAACAAAAATTAGCTTGATAATTATAATAGTATATATGAATGATTGGAATCTAATAGGAACCCATGAAGGGCTCCTAAAACTACTAATTATTTAAAGAAATACTTTGAGATTAAGGATTTAGGTATGATTAGATGTTGTCTTAGCCTGCAGATCAAGTATTTTTTAAATAATATTGTTATCCATCAATCAACATACACTAAAAATTCCTAAAATGCTTACATAAACAAAACTCATCCTCTTAACTCACCTATGATTGTAAGATCACTTGAAATGGATAAAGATTTATTTCATCCTAAAGAAGGTAAGAATCACCTTAATCTAGAAGTATCATACTTAAGTGCAATTAGAACACTAATATATTTTACAAATTATACAAAGCCAAATATAACCTTTTCAGCAAACTTACTTGCAAGATATAGCTTAATGTCTACTCTTAAGAATTGGAACGAGATAAAATATTTATTGAGATACCTTCATAAAACAAGTGATATGGGGCACTTTTATTCCAAAATATCAAAATCAAAATTACATGGTTATACTAATGTTGGATACCTTTCGGATCCTCATAAGACTCGATCAAAGACAAAATATATATTTTCTTGTGATAATATTGTTATCTCTTTGAGATCTATTAAGCAAACTATGATGGAAACCTCCTCCAATCATTCAGAATTATTAGCAATATATGAGACAAATAAAGAATATATATGATTAAGATCCATGATTCAGCATATTTGTGACTCTAGTGATCTTCCTCTTATTTCCAACACCACAAAAATATTATATAAAGATAATACTGCTTGTATTACACAACTCAAATGTGGATACATCAAAAGAGATCGAACTAATCATATAACTTTAAAGTTGTTTTACAAGCATTAGCTTCAAAATAATGATGCAATTGATATACAACATATCAAATTTAGTGAAAATCCCGTAGATTTATTCACTAATACATTACTTGATGTGACCTTTAAGAAATTTATATGTCAAATTGAAATAAGGAGACTTCAAGATCTTCAAACTAGAATATTAAGACATTAGGGGGAGTATTGAATACTCATAATATATTATACTCTTTTTCCTTCACTAGGTTTTTGTCTCATTGAGTTTTTCCTGGTAAGATTTTAATGAGATAATTATACTTTCAAAATACATGTACTCTTTTCTTTCACTAGGTTTTTGTCCTATTGAATTTTTCTAATAAAATTTTAATGAGATATATTTTTTAATATTATGGTCATTCAAGGTGAAGTATTATAAATAATTTATAATGAATTATCATTATTTCATACATACTTTATAAATACTAGTAAAGTTCTTAGTCTTTCTCACCATGACTTTTGATTTTCTCACTGTAACATTTGACCTTCTTATAAGCATATAAATAAGTCTGATCAGAATAAAATAAAAATGATCCTCATTTTTCTCTTCATTTCTTTTTCTTTCTTTACAAAAATTATGAATATCATATTTCCTAAAAATCCACATCATACACTCATATATAATAGGGGGGTCATGATATGAATGAATAATCTCGGGAAATCCTAAAATATTTTTTATTAAATTTATATTTTAAATCTACATAGTGAGTAGTAAAACATGCAAAGGATACATTATTATGACTAATCCAGATATCGAATATCATATATATCACTCTATTATATTTTATAAATTCATTAATTATTATCCTAACTTATAATATTTTATTATGTCATTCCTATTTTTAAACATATAAATCTTTTATATAAATCATGAAAATAAGTCTGCATAATACTAATTATCTTAAAATTCTCCAAAAACCCAATCAGAAGATCTATGATCATAATCAATTTAATTATATCTTTCCTCTCAAAATCATTGCAGTAAATAAAGGAGAACAATGAAACTAAAATTAATTTAACTTCAAAGACCTCACAACTCTATTGAAATTATCAAGAATCCAATGCATTATACTTTTTAATGCATTGATCGAAATGCTTCTTAAGGTAATCAGTATCACATATACTCATATATATATATATATAGTATATATATTATGTTAATTTTTCTTCGATACACCTAGAATTTTAATTTTTTTTATTATCTTAAAATGAGTCCATATTATTGAAATTCACTTAATTTTATATTTTTTAAACAAATAAATTTGAATCGATACCATTAGAGAAAACTTAATTTTAGCCTCTAATATTTTAATTAGACTGTCATTATTATCTATATCTAAGTTAAATTCATTATAATCAAACTCACTATTTATTATTTTTTTTATTTATAATTGACATTTTATAATATTTAATAATTGTGTAGCATAACCACGACTAGGTATAGTTTTTTGAGTAGCAACCTAAACCTCGCAATTATATTCAACTTTCTACCACCTTTTTTTTCTAAACTTGCTAGGTTAGACCAGCTTCCAACATATTAAAAAAAAGAAAAAATAAAATTCAAAATAAAAACTAAACTCCTAAGAGAAGAGGAGAGAGAGAGGAGATCAGAGAAAAAGAATAGGAGAGGAGATCAGAGAAAGAAAATAGGAGAGGAGAGAATAAAATTCAAGAAATTTTTATTCTCTATATATAAAATTTTTTTATATTAAAATAATATATTTGTTTATTTTTTTAATTTTTTTTTTACTTTTAAATGGCAAAAATCCTATAACCATCTGAATTCTGCTTATAGCCATTGAAAACAAATTCACGGTGATAGAATTTTTAGATAATTTTTTTTATTTTTAGGCGACAAGGAAAGCAATAGGCCATGCCAATGGCTTTCTGTGCCCATTACGTGAAAATGTGAAGGGCACGATAGTTGGATGGACTACCAATATAAAAGTAAATTGGGCCATGAACCATGCTTATGCCTTTGGACCATGCCAACGAGCCAGGCACGTGGGTCATGCCTAGCTCGACATGTGACACAACTGGCTCTAGCCCAACACAACACGGGTCATGCCTCGAGCTAACATTATCCTATCCATGCACGGTTCTAGAAAGTGATATGCCAAGCTAGACAATACTAATTTGGGTCATGCCTAGTGTTATGTCTGGGTCGCCCAACCCATTTAAGACCTCTGAGATAATATCATTTTTTGTGATTTTATCTACAAAAAAACTAAAATAAAAAGGTTTGAATGATTATTTTTTTGTTACAAATTGTTTTTTTTTTACTACAGATTGTGTTGTGTGCCCCTAGAGTTTGTAAACCTTACCCACATACACACATATTCCTCCGATAACATGCTACACATCATAAATATGAAAAATAAATAAAATAGTCAATGACAATTGTCATACAATTAATTCTCTTATATAATAGACAAAAATAATTAGATCAACCCTCAAATTGAATACTCATCAAAAAAAATTAAAAAAAATAATAAACAAATAAAAATCATAACATGAATCAATAAGAGAAAAATAGCATCAAATAAAATCCTTAACAATCAAAGCAACTCTCATAGTTTAATAATTATCTCGTCACATTGAGAAATCATGAATAATTATAGACATGACATATTATCTTTTAAGTAAAGTAACTCTCTACAACATATTTTTGAAATTAGGAAATTGTCCAATATGTTTTGATATTAAATCAAGATATAGTGTGGCATAAAAGCCCAATATAAATATGGTATTTTAATTATAACATCTTTGTGTGACATTGTGCATAATAAATTTATAAGAAATATGAATGTAAAGATATTGAAATTTTAAAAAAATAAAAATTCAAAAAGTAAACAATTTGTATTTATCCTCACAAAGCTTAAATGGATGTTGTAATGAAGTAAAACACATTCTTCTCTCCAATTTATTTCACTCTTCCATTAAATAATTCTCTTTTTAAATTCTTACTTATTTAAAAAACATCAATAAAGTACAAATAGATTATTTTCTATAATAATTTATTAAGGAAAATCATTAAGATCGTATCTCTCTTATCACTTTTATCTCATGAAAACTCAGTCACTTCATTTTCACCTTGTAATTGTCAATCATCTTAATCATAGGTTAATAGCTAGAATAAGTGATTACATTGAACAAAATGACAATCTCATGCATCTACTATAGAGGTGTCAAACGTGCCGGGCCGGCCCAGCCTAGCACGAGGCACGGCACGGTTCGGCCGTGCCCAGGCCGGCCCGGCATGTTCAAAAACCGTGCCCGGGTGAATTAAATCCCGTGCCGGTTCACGCAGGCACGCGTGGCACTGGCGGCGTGCCACGCGTGCCGTGGCATGAGTCGCGACTCACGAGTCACGACTCACTGAGTCGTGACCCAACCGGGCCCCGCCCCCGGTAAAAAGACCACGGGTCGGGTCCAAACAGACCCGACCCGCCCCGCCCCGCCTGCCCTGCCCCTGCCGTGCGTCCGTGCCGCCTGGCCAAGCCAAGCCGTGCCCGAGCGGGCCGGGCACGGCACGGCACGGCCTTGCCGTGCCCACGGGCCGTGCCGGGCCGGCCCGTTTGACACCTCTAATCTACTAATTAATCACCATGCACATTTTGTCTCTTATTTCTTTTTTATATGTATTATTTAATGTGATTTATTTTAACCTAGTTTTGACCTATTTTGATGTTTATATATAATATCTTTATTGAAGAAGTATCAATAAAGTACATAAAAATTATTTTCTAGAATAATTTAATAAGAAAAATCATTAAGATCATATTTCTCTTATCACTTTGGCCAAAATTATAATGGCAGACAGTCATTGAATTCTAGCCAGTAACCATTGGATTTAATCTAACAGTTACTGTTAAACTGAAATTTTAAAAAAAATAATCTGGCAGTGACAACTACGGGCCATGCACGTCGTTGTCCCTGTCAGAGCCTGTTGCATGAAAATGCAAAGTTAATGTTTTGGGTCACCCATAACTTATTGTTGGAAAACCCCAAACAATGAGGATTCGGAGCAACCAAAACCTATGCTGAAAGAAAAACTAGGATTTTGAGACAATACGAAACATTTATGCCGATCACCAACTTGAACCATAGTCAAAGTCCCTGTTGAGCAACACTTCCAAAACGTCGACACAGTGGGTGTCAATGTCTGTCACACATAGTGAGGGTGCAATGGCCAACAACGATGGTGCACAATGTCATGTACCTCCAATTCCACTGATTTTCTTCAATCCTCTGTGTGCATGCATCATAGCATGCACATATACATGTAATATGTTTGTACAATATACATATTTCCTATCTCTAGAGTTTGTTTCCTTAGGATATTAGCTCTAATACCATGTTAAAATTCAAATTCACAATAAAATTAAAAAGACAACTTATTGAAAATAATCTAACAAGATAATCAGAAATAAATATAACATACGACAAAAATAACAAATCAAGCTAATTTATTATAATATCCATTAGATTTAAAGGATTTATTACCACAATATTTTCAAAATAAAAAAAATAATAAATAAGAAATAATTATCTGTAATACGAGTATTACTTTATGTGTCGATAATCCAAAAATCTAAAATATGAGTATGAGTAACACAATTAATAAAACTTGAAGGAATATAAGTATATGTTGATGTATTAAAAAAGAATTATCTAAAAAGATAACTTACAAAAAATAGACTAATAAAACAATCAAGAATACATATAATATGGTGAAATAAAAAAGAATCAAATAAAATATTATCATATTTGATAGATTTAGAGGATTTATCATTAGATACAATAATATTTTCAAAATAAAAAAAAATAATAAATAAAAAATAATTACTAATAATATAAGCATTAGCTCATGTGTTAATAATCTAGGAATATGAAGTATAAGTATTAGTAACACTAGTAATACCTAAAGGAATAAAAATATGTTTTGTTGTCTTAAAAAAAAACTTTATATTTCTTTTCTCTAATAAGTAAAAGTAACATAATGAATAAATTTTATGAGGATTAATGAATAGCTCTGATAGTTAATTCGTCTCTCTCAATATTATGTAATGCTCTCAACCTCGGCCTACTCTCTGTAAATAAATCTATAATTATTTATGGTATGACCCATCTTCCTATAATATGTACATTGAACTGAGACTTTCTTATCTTTGCATCTTCTTCGACTAGTACTACCAAAAAGTATAACATGAGATATCTCCATGGTCTCTCATAAATATTTTATCTAAGCAACCCCAAACAAAAAGAATCAACCCTAATTTGGGTTTTATTCTGTCCGAATTATGAAACCACAAATTTCAAGTAACTCCAAAATTGGGGTTTTGAGTTGCCTAAAACCTATTGGTGGAAACCCCCGAACATTGAGGTTTCAGAGCAACTGAAACCTATGTTGAAAGAAAAACTAGGGTTTTGGGACAATCCAAAACCCTTCTGCCAATCACCAACTTGAACGATCATCAGAGTTCTGGCCATGCAACACTTCCAAAATGTCGAAATAGTCAGTATCAATGCCTGTTGCACCCTGAAATAGTCAGTATCAATGCCTGTTGCACCCTGAGTGTATGATGGCCAACACAAATTGCCCAAGTTTTCGTGGTCGTGTACCTCCAATTCCACTGATTTTCATCAACCCTTTGCATGCATGCACTGTAATATGCACATATACATGTATTATGCAGGTACAATATATGTATTTCTTCCCTCTAGACTTTGTTTTCCTAGGATATTAGCTATAATACTATATTAAAATCCAAATTCACAATGAAATAAAATACATTAACACTCAATGATAATCATCATACAAATGTTGCACTTATATAACATTTTAAAATAATTGAGACAGGCCATATATTAGGTGATTCCATCAAAAAACAAACTAAACTACAATAAAAAAAAAGATGAACATAAAATTGAAAATCACAACATATATGATATATATGATAAAAATTTAAGTAAATAACAAAAGAAAATGAGTACCTCGTGCACGAATTATATGATCTGATGATGTCAAGTACATCTCCATCTCAACAACCTGACATGTCTAAAAAGAGTTGCAACGGAAGACAAGCAAAAGCGCTAAAAAACATCAAAATTATGTAGAATAGTTAAGTATAGCACAAGCAAAGGGTATACCAATGATCTGATAGTAAAAACATCATTCTTCAAGAGGGAGACAATTGCATCTAAACTTGCATCCTGCAAGAACACAGCAGTTGAGCTACATGACCTCGTACAGCACAGCAGTTGAGAAACAATTCTTCAAGACAATTTATACATGTTTATAGCAGCCAGTGAGAGTTTATAGGGAATCATATAAATATAACCATGAAATTATGGAAGACCGCAGAACCCCAGGAATCAAAAACTGTATGTCAGGAATAATTAAAGATACATATGTTGCTAAGTAGCTAAATCAAAAGATAAATGGAAATATCAATAAATTTGTTACTCTCCAACCGGCATTGTTTCTGTTAATTTGATTCCAAAAAAGAAAAATGCTTACCATTACAGCTAGCACATGAAATATGATTTCAAATTATTGATCATTGCTTTGTCAGCCATTACATAACAATTATATTTAACATTATAATTATTATGGCTAACGTTATTAGCACAATCATTATTGAGTGGCAAAACCTCTTTCTAGACAGGAAAAGTCTTCCCAGTTATGAAATCATCAATATGTAATATCAAAAGATTTAATGATCCACTAAAGCAAGAGGAAACGAATGAGGTAATTAAAGGAATGAGGGTGACTCGGTATGTTCAATTTAAACTATAACAATAAAGAATTACCAACAGCCTATTCTCGTGAGTATGTTTGGTAATTGGAGAATTTTAGAGAATAATTAATCTGTGCCAAATGGTAGAATTTGGGTGATGTGGTTTGTTGTGTTATCAAAAACTCAGCATTCTTTTACATGACTTTTTTCCATGTTACTAGCAGCACTAAAAACATAACAAAAATTGCTAAGGGTTTCATTTTTGATTCTGAAAGGAAGAATGAACAGCAGCATACATGAATATGAAAAGAAGATAACTAATAAGTATTTAGAGTTACCACCTAATAAAGAGACTTTCCACAAACAAAAATCAAGGAACCACTAAATGAAGATAACTTAGAGGTATCAAATGAACCATATCATGCCGGCACAGCCCGTTTGAGTGAGACACGGTCATGCCAGACATGGCAGAATATGATTCACATGGCGTGCCAGTGCCAGACGAGGCACGATATGATTCAAGTGTCATGTCAGACACAACATGGTATGATTCACATGTCGTACCAAGCATAGCACGGGAACCAGTAGGGTCATACCAGACCGTGTTGGACCATCCCTATCAGAACCCATTGCGTGAAAATATAACAGGTTGCCGACTTTAGTGACCGGTCAATTACAATCGGTCACATAAGCAAGAACTGGATTTTTCTTTAATAACTCCTCCCATCGGGTGGTCTCCCGATGGAACTTAAATTGTGATCCATAATCGATCCCGAGTCCCCGGGATGGTGGACCATACCACTAGACCAGGCACATAGGTCATGTATGGCCCGACATAAGGCACGGCTTGCACTGGCCCAGCACGGCATGAGTCGTGCCATGGAGAACCACGGTCCAGGACCAAGCATGATTCCAGATAGTGCAATGCTGCATGCCATGTCCGGCCTAGTTGACACCTCTAAAAATACTAATATATACACATGTCATAAAAATGAAATATATAAGTATCGATCACTAATTATTTATCTAACTCCGCCTGGGATGATACATCCAACAAATATCTCAGATACATTGGCCTATGAACTAAGTTCTTTCCAAAGTAACGCATAATAAATATGTGTATGTCTTTAATTTCTACTAAGTTGTCCTCAATAGTCTCATATTAATTATAGTCATCTTTCTCAACAAGAAATTTGCAAAAACACAATAAAAAATATGACAATTATCATCACATTGACACACCGCGATAAACCAAAACAACCATACAAATCACCATGACACACCCAAAAAAAAATATCATAACTAACACAAGCACCATCATTGTACAACACAACCACTTTAATAGTCAACTGCATGAATCATCATATAAACTACTATGGGAACCACCAGAAATCAAAGTAACAAACAAGGAAACCCCAAAATTAACTCATTTACAGGCATACAATCCCCATGACATTGTTACCGCACATCTTTAGAACCACCATTGCTATTGCATATGTCAATCATATGCGCAAATCATGTCTGACACAAGCACACGGTGCACCACCACCATAAATATTATATGTCACCCTCGATCGGCCTCCACAATACCCTGATACCATGTTGAAAGTCATTGTTTTTGGTTGAACCCTTAGGGCTTCAGCAATCGGTAAGAATGAGAGAAGGAAGAAAAGAAAAATAAATATTTTATTTTTCCTTTACTTCAAAAAATAAAAAAAAATAAACATATATATAAGATTGAGACAACCCAAATATCGAGTACTATACTAGGTTATTCTCACTAGGTTAACAAAATAAATAAATAATATAAACATACAAATTATATTAAACCTTAACAAGAATAAAATACAAGTTATTTTCACTAGGTTATTCTACTAGGGGAGCTCACAAAACTATTAGGGTTTATCTAATTCCACTGGAAGTAGAATAGAGAAGCCTCAAGGGGTGCACGCAGACATGATAAACTTTTATAAAAAGTTCCTCACAACTGCAAAGACAGGTGTATGGAAGTTCAGGAGCAGAATTGCAGAAGACAATACAAAGGAACCTCTCTAAGAAGCAGAGAAACTTCTTAAAAACTGAGGTTACTATGTAGGAAATGAAGACGACTATATTCTCTTTTAATGGAGACAGTAGGGGAGAACTGGATGGATACAGTACCCAATTCATCTCTCTGTGAGTTTGTTCAAAGCAGTGAATTCAGTAGCAATAATTTTAGTTGTTAATCTTCCAAAGCGTGTATACAGGGGCAGACATACAACACTAAAAAAATTAAAATATATATTTTTTAATGTTATAATTTTCTATAAATTTTATGTTACCATTTTTAAATTTTTACAACATAACTATAATTTTTTCTCTTTCTCTAATCTCTCAAAATATCAAAATCAGCCATATTTTTTTGGCTAAATTATTTTTATTTTATGTTTATAATTTAAATTTTCTATTATAAATTATAATATTGGTGGAGGAGCATTTTTTCTAGTTAGCACGAGACAATTGTGTATTGTTGTTTGTGGACTTCATGCCTATTGGGCACATTGGTTCAAGGTAGTTATTACGTATTTTAGATATAATTTTTTTGGTTGTTAATTTTTTATTTATAAAAATAATAATCAAATTAAATAAACAATATTTCTCTACAACTCAAAATTCTTTACGTCTAGATTTAAAAAATTAATTTAAAAAATAATAAATATTATAAAAATAAATAGACTTAAACATAAATAATAATGATAACTCAACTAAAAAATTTAAAATTGGATTATCACCCAGAGTCATATGTCAGCCTTAATCACGCCTAAAACACTTAAGAATAAATAAATATTAGAATTATGGACCCACTTTAACATAATTAAAATTAAAAATTCTATGAATACTTATGACATTAAATATATTATAAGACATGCCAAATAATGTACAAAAAAATATAATACATTAATTTTAGGCAAATTCAACGTAGCAGTAAAATCTTTAAAATTAGATCAACTCATCAACTTTAACTTAAATGATCCCTTTTATATACCACCATATAGTATGCAAGGGAAGACATTGTAAAATTCATCGCTAACATGAATCTTTTAATTAGATTTCCGGAGAATCCTAAACTATTTCATTTTACATTAAAATACATTCAGCCCGTTTATCAAAGGATCCCTAGTTTGATTAATAAAAATTACATAATAAAATATTTTAAACAAAAAAAAAATAATTAATAATTAACCAACTTAGAACACAAAATAAAATGATATTTATAACATTCAATATTGAACTAATCATGATATCAATACATTCGCATACGTTAATGTCCACCTTGAAGTTAAATCAATTCATCAAATTCAATTTCAATGATCTCTTCGTTTACCACCATAAGTATGCAAGGCAAGACATGATGAAATTCATCACTGGCATAAATCTTCCAATTAGATTTTCAAAAAAATTTGGACGAATTCATCTTATGCATAATTATAAATATATTCAATCCACTTATCATAAAATTCCTAATTCAATTAGTTAAAATGACATAATAAAATATTTTAATTATAAAAATAATTAATAATTAACCAACTTATAATACAAAATAAAATTATATCTATATCATCTGATATTTAAATTAGTCACAATATTAAAATATTTGCTTGTATTACCGCTCACTTTATTAATTCTAAGTGAAAATTAAATAAAAAAAATATGAGAATTCTGTGAAATTCTCCATCTTCATAATAGCCCCACCATTTTTGAGTGTTTGTCAAAAATATTTAGGAAACATGAAATAAAATTTTTAGCAAAATATTTAATAACACTTCAAATAATAGATTGACAATAAATATATTTTTGAGAGCCATTAGAGACAAGCTCATAAGTAAGATTTTTTACGTAAGATGTATACATATCACATTATTAACTTAATAATATAAGTATTAATAAAAATAGCTTTTCCTCACATTAAAACATATATAAAATTCACTAAAATATATAAAAATATAACATATATAAAATTCACTAAAATATATAAAAATATTTTACTAAATACAAGAGTTTCACAGTCTAAGTAAGTCAATAGTCTTAAAGATCAAAATATTCCAACTAGATGTCAGACATTATTGAAATTATATATACTTCATGTTGAATTCATGTGTTAAGATAGAATCAGTATTATATTATGATAATAAATATAATAAATTTAGCTAGTCTCTAAGTATGATATTTTTAGTATCATGGCTATTAAGATGAAAATAAAATATTTATAATATTAATCTTTTATTTCATCTCTTAATTATTTGATTGCTTGTATAAATCATTGAGTTAAGGTGGAATGAGTGAAAATTATTATTAAATATATATTTATCTACATGAACTAGACACAAGAAATAGTAGGCAGAATTTATGAACAATTAAATAATATATTTAAATATTACAATAATAAATATAATAGTTTTATCTAATCTCTAAGTACAGACATCAACACCATATTTGGAGATTATAATCTTACAATTCAATTAGCTAAAAACAAATGAATAAAAAATTCATTGAATATGTGCAAGTTGTAGAGGTATTTAGATACCAATTAATACTCAATCTTGTCATATAATGAGATTAAAAATCTAAAGATATTGAATTACTAAAAATCATACAAATATATATTTCTCAAGTTATCTAAAATGACACATGATCTATTAATCCATATGATATCTAGTATAGTATCGGAGTCTACTTTTTATGACTCTGAATGTGATTTCATATAGGAAGAAAATATTATAATCAGATATCATTGAAATAATTTTCTACTTAAAAGACTAGGAGATATGATGGTGACAAAGATAATTAAATTTAGATGATGACTGAGACACATGAAAATAAGGATACCGAGACTATGAGATATGATTAGAGATATCATACGTGATCATTCGACATTATCTCAAAATATCTAAATGAATCAAATAGAATGATTCACTATTATTACTTTTAAGTGTCAAATAATATGCTCTAGTATAATTTTCTAGCTAACAAGTCTCATAATCAATAAATATCACTCCTCTAATTCTCAGCTCTACAATCTTTAGTTTATCTAGAATTGGATGTCCAACTAGAGAATGAATTACTAATTGATCAAAAATATATAAACATCTAGAAATGCTCATATGAGTCTACAAGAATAGATACAGCCCATCTCACTAAATTCTTAGGAAAGTCAACTTTTTGGTCTTACATTCCTACATAAAAAATTAAAAATACTAATAGAGAGAAGAACAATATTATAATATTATTACTTCATAAAATAACTAACAAAAAATAGATAATGAAGCTCTTATACATATAAGAGATGTATCAAAAAAAAAGAACAACCATTAATATTATTATATTTTTTGGCCTGTATAATAATATAAAATGCCATAAAAATATTATAAGCTCTACATTTAACAAAATAAATAAATAAAAAAATGATTACCTACCATATGAGTATTTACAACCAAATTCACCATCCAATAATCTAAATGAAGTAAGCAAAAAATATAGTGAATATAATCGTGTACAGGCTAGTAATATGACCAATAACACAAAGAACGATATCTAACAAACTCCTCCCAAGAAAGCATCGATGTAATATGGTTAGTTGACAATGAGTAGGTCCAATAGTCTATTGTATAACATCTAAAGCTAAAAAAGTCTGTCATAACTCAAGACATAAAGTCCAGCACTTCTCCCAAGTGTGTCTCTTCCTCTCACAAAAAGAGCAAGTCGGTATTGTCTTTCTATCTCTTAGGATACCTCTACCCAGTCCCTCAACTCCCCTATCACCGTACGGAAAAGATGTCACAATACTATGATTAAATCTAAGTAATCTCATACTAAATTCAATTCTTTTCTCCCACCTTTTTAGTTATGATACTTTCAAAATAATATAACAAAAAATATATAATATTATAGAAAATTTTTAAAAATATAAATTTCACATAATTTAAACAAGCACACATTATTTTTTGTCAAAAAGAATTGTTGAAGCTTCTATACCGACATTGCCAAATCGGCCATCATGTCGACCACCATGTCGGTCACCATCATCACTAAAAAACTAAAGCAACTCACTCAAAAAAACTCATGCCAATGATGTCGTCATCTCCATTGCAAAATAACCCCTAAGTACCCCCACTATACATGGGTATTTTATTGTGACAGATAGGAACCGATGGTGCAAACCATCAGCATTTATTGTTGTTGACACTGCCAAATGGCACACCATCACCCAAACACCCATAAACTAGTAACACCTCGTCGAAATTCTCCTTCTAATAGTAATAGAATGTTCAAGGCTACTCTAGGATTTTAGTTTAGGGTTTTAATGAAAGAAATGAGAGAGATAGAAAAAGAGCATAAAAAATTTATTTAATGAAAAACCATTTTTTTTGAATATACATAATTCTGTATTATGGTTTGGGGTAGTCCACAAGTCGGGTGTTCCCAAACAATAAAAAACAAATAATAATAAATAATAATAAACTAAAAAACTCAACATTATAAATATACCAAAAATATTTTAAAAAATATTAATGAGAATTTTTATATTATTCATATTGAAGAAAAAAACCCCAAAAAAATATTCATCAATTCATATTAATACAAAAATAAAAAAGAAAAATCATATATATGGGGCAGCCCACATGGATGCTTCCATCCAAAAAAAAAAAAATAATTGTACAATAAAAAAAATAAAACATGATATTATAAATCTTAACATACTCATCAAACTTGTGCATACATTCACAAATACTCATCTTTGAGAAAAAAAGGCCTATGTGATCTTCTAAGTAACTTCATAAAAATATTTGCAATCTCAATATTATTATGCATATAGGTTGTAGCTATATAATTATCCTAGATTTTTTTTCCATGTGAAATGATAATTAATTTTGATATGGTTCAATTCTCATAAAACACCAAATTGACATCGATATGTTAAGTTGTTTGACTATTATATTAAAATTTTATTAACTTCTAGACTGATAAGCTCAGCTCCAAAAATGACTAATCTACTAAAATTCATAAGTAATTAATGTCATAGTTATGTACTCTATCATTGTGTTTATATTAGAAATAATAATTTATCACTTACTCCTCCAAAAAATAAAATTACCTATAAGAAAAATATGATATCTAGTTATAAATCTCATTGTTGTGATTGCAAAAGCTCAGCTATAATTTAAGTATGTCTCTACACTGTTATGTTTATGGTCTGAAAAAATGTTAGATCTAGGAACTATTTTCACACATCTAGGAATCTGAAGAATAGTGTCTACATGAATCTATCTGAAGAATAGTACTCACCACGTCCACGTGATGAGTTTTTAAAAAGTTTATTTAAACTTGATCCGATATGACCCAAGATAACCTAGCACGGTAAGCACGAGTCTGCCCAGAATTATGCCAATTGTGTCATGCCAGGATGGGGAGACTAACAATCATGTCTTGCCAAGCAAGGCACGACTCCCATGTTGGGTCGTGTCCGACACGACATGGTAACCTGAGTGGGTCACCCAATTATGAATCATACCGACACGACACAGTTTGTCTGACATCTCTAGTCCCAACCCATGTGCCTAACATGCACTTGTCATGCTAGTACATTTATAAAATAGGCAATTGTATTTCACCACAATAATTATAAAATAGGGCACGTGAATGCAAGTACCCCATTTCAAATTTCAAGGTCATTGCATGCAATGGCCCATCGGGTCAGGCTACCTTCCTACAGCACAATGCAAGTCATTGTCATTGTCGAAATAAGAAAAAAAAATTAATCCAATAACCACCAAATTTCTACCTTATGACTATGGACACAAATCTAACAACCATTATATTTCTCTCCTAAAAAATTAAAAAAAAAATAAATATTATTTTTTAATTTTATATGTTTTTTTTATTTCTCTCATAATATCTTGATTATCCTATAATAGTGAGTTTTTAGTTTTTAGTTTTTTTTTTATATTTTTATATTATGTAAATGTAAATCATATGAGATTGTGAATATATTAATATTAGCTAGCGAGCATTCCATTTGGCAAATACAAAATTATTGTTGCTTGGCTTTGGATTGCATTGCACTGACATATTGTATAAATTTTTGCAAGATTAAAGGTACACAAACTTTATTTTTTAAGATAATTTTTTTTCTAATATAAAATTTTTAAATAAAACTCTCCTACTCAAAGCTCCCTAAACTAAAAATAAATAAAATAAATATTATAAAAATAATATACATCCAAACATAGATAATGACAATTTGATCAAAAAATCCAAAACTGTATTATCTCTCAATTATAGATCGGTTTCAACCCATGCATCTAAAAAATTAAATATAAGTGAATATTTATAATATGAATTCACTTTAAAATAATTAAAATAAAAAATTTAGAAGCATCAAAAAAACATAGCATAAATATATATTATAAGAAAATATATACTTATAAGAATACTTATAAAATTAGACATCTTAAAAAACAATTTAAACAATAGTATAATATACTAAAAAATATAATGTATTAAAAACAAAAAAAAAACTCAACGAAATAGTGGAATCTTTAAATTTAGATTAATTTCAAGTTCAATTACTTTGTTATATATTTCTACGAGTTTGAAAGATAATACATAACTAAGTTCATTGATAATATAAGTTTTTTGATTGGATTTTCACAAAATTATAAACTAGTTTATCTTATGCACGCATACAACTACCTACTTATCATAAGATTCTTAGGTCAATCCGTAGAAATATCATAATAAAAAATTATAAGATAAAAAAAAATAATTAATAATCAATAAACTTAGAATATAAAATAAAGTGATCTCCGTAATATTTAATATTTAGACTAGTAATGATAATAATTCATTTTCATGCATCATTATCTACTTTGTAGATTCTAAGTAAAAAATAAATAAAAAAATACAATGATCATAATAAGTATGTTCATAAAAATAATTAGAGACAATTTATTAACTGAGATTTTTTAAGTTTTATATATATTTATATATATCACATAATAAAACAAATATTATAAGTTAGATTAAAATTTAAAACTAATTTTCCTTTCATTCGAATTTATAATAAACACTAGCAGACTACAAGAATTTTACACTATATAAGTAATTAAGAGAAAAAAAAATTTCATAAGGATATTAGACACTATTAGAATTATACATATTTAATATGTTGATAGTCATGTATTGACTATTAACATATGATATCTAATTACATTAATAATAAAACTAATAGAATAATTATGACGAATCAAACGAAGAAAAAAAAATTTAATTTTTATATTCTTTAAGATCTTTTATATTATTATAAGACAAACATATATTCATTTGTATATAGTTTTATCACATAAATTACATTCAGGTATATATGCAACATTAATACTTTAATAAATATAGAGAATACATAGATTTTTGTATCATGTCTATTAAGATAGAAATGAATAATTTATAATATTAGTCTTTTATTTTATCTTTTTATTATTTGGCTATCTATATTCAAAGATAATAATCTTTCTATTTAGTTTGCTAAAGATAAATAACTGAGAGATCCATCAAATATGAAAAAGCTATCGAGATACTTAGACACTAATTAATATTCTATTTGATTCAAAGTAATAAATAATTTAGATATATTGAATTGATAAAAATCATATATTTCCTTTGTTGTCTACAATAGCAAGTATATACTAACTCATCCAACATCTAGCAGAGCACCGGAATTTACTTATTATGTGATAGTAAATATGATTTCAATTAGGAGAATAACATTATGATCGAATATCATTGAAGTTTTATCTTGCATAAAAGATTGAAAAGATATATGAATGAGCCTTCAAGATATAATAAATAATGATATTGAATATAATGTGGAGTTGCAGAAATTGAAAAAAAAAAGGTTCTCTCTCTCTCTTTTTCAACATGATATCAGAGCCAAGGGAGAAAACCTACTTCCCTCCCGAAGCTTTCCGACACCTTTTTCCAACACCGGCGACGTCTTTTTCCCCGGCGACATCTTTTTCCGACACCGCCCACACCGCAAGGAGCGTCTGGAGGGGATCTCAATTTTTTCCCAAAGCGCCGGACCCAGAAAATGGTCCACGCGCTTCCTCCTCCAGCCTTGCCTGACGCCGACCAACCTCCCTACATCCCTGGTTCTCCCATCTGAGCCCTGCACGTGCCTCTTTTGGGAATTTTTTTTGTCTCCGCCGGCCCTCCGAACAGTCTTTCCGGCTACTTTTTCTCTACCCCAATCCCTGCACGTGTCGTCGGAAGTGTTCTTCTACCTTTCGGGTGCTGCCACGCCACAATCTGAAGTTGTACTAGGGTACTTTTCAATCTGAAGTAGATATGGCTGCTAAAACTTCCATTTTTTTCTCTATTATATCTGGATCTCCTATGATTACTTCGGAGAAATTGATTGGCAGTGACAATTATCTTTCCTGATCAGCTTCAGTTAAACTATGTTTATGGGTCAATGATATGAGGATCACCTGGTTACACGGTAGACAGATATCCATGAGATTGACCGCGTACAGTGGAGGAAGATAGATGCCCAGTTATGTAGTGTATTGTGGCAATCAATTGATCCTAAGATTCTTCTTCATCTTCGGGCCTACAAAACTTGTTTTCAATTTTGGACTCAGGCCAAAGGATTATACACGAATGATATCCAACATCTTTATAAGATGGCTTCTGCTATTGTCCATCTCAGCCAACAGGACTTGGATCTATCTACTTATATTGGTCAGATTGCTTTTCTTAAGGAGGAGTTCTTGACTGTGATGCCTCTTACTTCTGATGTTGAGGCTCAATAAACACATCTTGATAAGTTCTTCATGGTCCTTACTCTTATTGGCCTCCGTCCGGATCTTGAGCCTGTCCGCGATCAGATTCTTGGCAGTTCATCAGTTCCGTCCTTGGATGATGTGTTTGCTCGCCTCCTTCGTATCTCGTCCACTCAGACTTTGCCATCTGATAGCACTTCAGATTCTTCTGTTTTAGTTTCTCACACTACCATTCAAGGAGGCCGCAGTGGTAACCGAGGTAGGGGGCAACGTCCTCATTGCACCTATTGCAATAAACTTGGCCACACTCGTGATCGTTGCTATCAGTTACATGGACGGCCTCCTCACACTGCCCATGTGGTCCAATCCTTTGATTCTCAGCTGCCTCAGCCTCCGAGCTCCTCCGCATCTCAGGCATCTCAGGCTTCTGTTGCCCAGCCTAGTAATGCCTCTGCATGCCTTACCCACACATCTTCTCTTGGACCCTGGATTCTAGATTCTGGAGCTTCTGATCACATATCTGGTAATAAGGATCTTTTTTCCTCTATTACTACTACATCTGCTTTACCTACTGTTACCTTAGCTAATGGTTCTCAAACTGTGGCTAAAGGTATTGGTTTGGCCCTTCCTCTACCTTCTCTACCTCTCACTTCTGTCCTTTATACTCCTAAATGTCCTTTTAATCTTATTTCCATCAGCAAAATCACTCGTACTCTTAATTGTTCTATTACTTTTTCTGATAAATTTGTGACCTTGCAGGACCGGAGTACGGGGAAGATGATTGGCATAGGACGTGAGTCTCAAGGCCTCTATTACCTCACCTCTGATTCATCTCCTGCAGTTTGCATTTCCACTGATGCTCCTCTCCTCATTCACAGTCGTTTGGGTCACCCTAGTCTCTCCAAGTTCTAGAAGATGGTCCCTCATTTTTCCACTTTGTCGTCGCTTTCGTGTGAGTCATGTCAGCTTGGGAAACATACTCGTGTCTCGTTCCCAAAGCATTTGGATAATCGGGCAAAGTCTCCTTTTGAGCTTCTCCACACTGATATTTGGGGTCCTTGTCGGACTACGTCTACTTTAGGATTTCAGTATTTTGTCACTTTTATTGATGACTATTCTCGATGTATTTGGTTATTTTTAATGAAAAATCGAGCTGAGTTATTCTTTATTTTCCAGAAATTTTATGCTGAAATCCAGACCCAATTCAATATTTCTATTCGTGTGTTACGCAGTGACAATGCCAGGGAATATTTTTCATCCCCCTTTACTTCATTTATGTCTCATCATGAGATTCTTCATCAGTCTTCTTGTGCTCATACTCCTCAACAAAATGGGATAGCCGAACGCAAGAATCGACATCTTGTTGAGACAGCTCGTACTATCCTCCTCTGTAGTAATGTTCCTCTTCGTTTTTGGGGGGACGTTGTTCTTACCGCTTGTTATTTGATTAATCGTATGCCCTCCTCTGTTTTACATGATCAGATTCCTCATTCCCTTCTCTTCCATGACCAACCACTTTATTTCCTTCCTCCTCGTGTCTTTGGTTGTACTTGCTTTGTTCATATTCTCACTCCTAAACAGGACAAGCTTTCAGCCAAAGCCATGAAGTGTCTCTTCTTGGGATATTCCAGACTTCGGAAGGGTTATCATTGTTATTCTCTTGAGACTCATCGCTACTTTATCTCCGCTGATGTTACTTTCTTTGAGGACTCACCATTCTTTTCCACCACTTCTGAGTCTCTTCATGTTTCTGCAGTCTTGCCCATTCTCATTGTCTTTTCACCTGATGTTGTGCCTCCTCGACCACTTCAGGTTTATCATTGTCGCCCTCGTGTCGATGCTCCTCTCCCATTTGTTGAGGCACCAGCTGACTCACTTCCTGTCCCTTCGGCTTCTCCTGCCCCGGCTCCACCCCCTCCTGATGACTTACCCATTGCTACTCGGAAAGTTAATCGCTCTACTCGTAATCCTCATCCTATTTACAATTTTTTGAGTTATCATCGATTATCTTCACCCTATTCTGATTTTGTCTCTGCTATATCCTCTGTTTCTCTTCCAAAGAGCACCCATGAAGCTCTTTCTCATCCAGGCTGGCGACAGGCAATGGTGGATGAAATGGCTGCTCTACACTCTAATGGCACTTGGGATCTTGTTGTTTTACCTTCTGGTAAATCTACAGTTAGTTGTCGTTGGGTCTATGCAATTAAGGTTGGTCCGAATGGTTAGGTTGATCGCCTTAAGGCCCGCTTAGTTGCTAAAGACTATACTCAAATTTATGGTTCTGATTATGCTGACACATTCTCCCATGTTGCCAAGATTGCTTCTGCTCGTCTGCTTCTCTTCATTGCTGCTATGTGTTCTTGGCCTCTTTATCAATTGGATATTAAAAATGTCTTCCTTCATGGTGATCTTGCCGAGGAAGTTTATATGGAGCAACCTCCTGATTTTATTGCTCAGGGGGAGTCTGGTTTAGTGTGCAAGTTACGTCGTTCTCTATATGGCTTGAAACAATCTTCTCGAGCATGATTTGGTCGTTTTAATTCTGTTGTTCAAGAGTTTGGCATGCTTCACAGTGCAGCAGACCATTCAGTTTTCTATCATCATAACTCCTTGGAACAGTATATTTATCTGGTTGTTTATGTGGATGACATTGTCATTACATACAGTAATCAGGATGATATTCAGAAACTAAAGCAATATCTTTTTACCCACTTTCAGACCAAAGATTTGGGGAAACTCAAGTATTTCTTGGGAATTGAGATAGCTCAATCCAGTTCCGGTGTGGTCCATTCCCAAAGGAAATATGCTTTAGACATCCTGAAAGATACCAATATGTTAGATTGTAAACCGGTAGACACACCTATGGATCCGAATGTCAAACTTGTAGCAGGACATGGGGAGCCTTTAGGAGACCCTGGGAGATATCGACTCGTAGATAAATTGAACTATCTCATCATTACTCGTCCAGACATTTTTTTTCATGTGAATGTTGTTAGTCAATTCCTACAATCACCATGTGATAGCCATTGGGATGCCGTAATTCGCATTCTTCGATATATCAAAAGTACACCAGGCCAATGTGTGTTGTACGAGAACAGAGGTCATACTCAGGTTGTTGGTTACACAGATACAGATTGGGCTGACTCACCCACAGATAGACGTTTCACTTCAGGGTACTGTGTTTTTATTGGAGGTAATCTAATATCTTGGAAAAGTAAGAAACAAGATGTAGTGGCTAGATCTAGTGCTAAAGCCGAGTATCGAGCTATGGATTTGGCAACATGTGAACTCATATGGTTGAAACATCTTCTTCGAGAGTTGAGATTTGGAAATGATTAAGAGATGAAACTCATCTGTGATAACCAGGCCGCATTACATATTGCATCCAATTCAGTCTTTCATGAAAGGACCAAGCATATTGAAGTTGATTGTCACTTCATTAGAGAGAAGATCGCATCAGGATGTGTTGCTACAAGTTTTGTTAATTCAAATGATCAACTAGCAGATATCTTCACTAAATCTCTCAGTCGTCCTTGGATTAAATATATTTGTAACAAGCTTGGTGCATATGACGTATATGTTCCAGCTTGAGGGGAAGTGTTGAATATAATGTGGAGTTGCAAAAATTGAAAAAAAAAAAAGGTTTTCTCTCTCTCTCTTTTTCAACAAATGACATACATAAATATAATGACATTAAGACTATAAGCTATGATAATCCAAACTAGTACCAAACATTGTGACATTGGACTGGCACACATTTCTTTACAATTTTTTTTTACTTTAGATTTACATTTTCAAATCTAGATATATTTTTTTGATATCTTTTTCTTATATTTGTAGTGCATTTTACTTTTTAACAAAGTTTAAATTTTTTTATTTTATATAAATAATATTAATATATATATATATATATTAAACTTAATTAATTAAGGTAGATGGCAACAAGCTTGATGTCAACTACCTATGTTAGCCAAGATGGCTAGCCAAGCCCTCGAGGCCTAGGTTGGCCTATCTACTGCAGTGCACCTGCTTCCTATGATAATTAATCCAAGCTTCGCATAGTCATGACAGTTTTACCCAACTAGAACCTAATCTGTCGTGTCTCAGCATGGTCGGATGCTTCAATCAGACCATCAATCATGTCAAACCTATATTCCCAAAAGACATGTCGACATGGCACGAGAAATTGTATTGTGCCCAACATGGCATAGTAGCCCAATTGAGCATAAAAAATTCAGCTTGTGTCATCGCCCAATTAACACATCTAGCTTTATCCGCTCATGAAAAAGTGGATTGGAGGCTACATGCCTCAATATATGACAATCACAATAAATAATTGTGAGAGAAGCGAATGCATAATCGATCTTTTTGAGCAGATACCATAATATCTCACAAATAACTATAATTATTACTTTGAACTTTATATATGTACTAGATCTTAAAATAATTATATATCACTTAATTTTCTATGAGATAAAGTTACCTTTAAGAAAAATATAAAATTATATTATAAATCTCATCTCAATGCATGTTGGTGCCCAACTCAAATATAAATATCCAAAAAACTATAAATATTTAGGATTCATAGTTATTGAAACTTCTTCACATACCTTAATATACAAATGATTGCGTCAATGCAAAAAAATGGAGAAAAATCTAAAAAATGACTAACTATTTTAACTATATATGTTATATCTGATATAATCAAAATTAGATAGTTACTTTTTATAATGAGTCTCCTATAAATAGTATAGCTAATTAGAGGTGTCATATCATAACTGAGGGCTAGCTATAAGATTAGGTATGTTATAACCTTCAAAATAATAATAAAAGAAACAAAAAAATAAGAACAAAACATGTGAAATCGATTGTTAAGTATAACTTATTTGTTTTTTTGAAAGAACGATCAGAAAATCAAGATCGAAGATACTAATTATAACATTGTCTAGCTCCGCGACAGGCTTATCTATGATCTGAAAAGGTTGTGATTGTCTCTCTATCTTGATATAGATTATAAATCCTTGATAGTCAAATCTCATAATAGCCAACTTAATATAAGTCTATACTAGTACAAACTCTTGTGCTACTACATCATATAAGTCTAAACAAGATGCCCTTACTCAAAAAACATCACTCTCACCTAATTCAATATGATCAAAATTTATTAATAGGTATAATAACTACATTTGAATAACAACGTATTAAGTATAAATATAATCAGATGTAGCCAATAAATGACTCTCTACTAACTGATAGTCTAGGCAATGCTATAGGTAAGAAAAAAAAATAATAGATTCAAATGCACCATCTAGATTTATACTCTTCTTAAGTTTGTTAAGAATGAGTCATGGTCAAAAAAAATAATATTCATACTCACTAAAATTTTACTAATCTTAAGTGAGAAATACATATATCCTCAATGTATAAAAGTATCCAAGCAAAATATAACTCATTGTCCTAAATGCAATTTGTCCCATCTTGAAGAGCAATCAAAGACAAGATAATTGCATCCAAAAACTCTAAAATAAACTAAATAATATCTCTCTAAAATATAGGATCTAGATATATATATATATATATATATATTAAGAAAGGACAAAAATAATATTTGATTGATGTTGTATATTGTGATAAAAATTCTCTCTTCAAAAATATCACAAAACACTTTTTTTAAGTAGGATTGTCAGAGCTTGCTCAATCAAATATTTATTCTTAATTGAAGAATAAATATTATAGTGTTTAAACACAAGAAATTTGATATATAAACTTATCATTCATATAATATATACTAAATTAGTCTGATATATATTTCGTTATTTTATTACTTTTAAATTTTTTTATATTTTTATCAATTTAAATTTTTATTATTTTGTGAAAAATTTTGAAAAATAAAAAAAATTATATTTTATCACAAAAAAAATATATTCACATATATTTCGAGTAATCATTAATAAACATTATCAGACACCTAAATCCTTCTATGATCATATCTCTATTAACTCCTCATACGTCTAAGTGTATTAGATCGAATGACTTTCTACTCAAGTCAGACTAACATGTAAGATATAAAGCTATAATAAGTTTTCCTACCTAATATGTCTTATACTTTATTCTCAAAATACTTATAATACTAGGATAGAGTATCCTCAATTTAACTAGTGTTAGGTACCCAAGCTAAGAATATACAATAATGAGTTCAAAGTACTCATACATCTAAAGATAAATCTTACAATTAAATAGAGAATTAATAATCCAATATGGTCATTTCAAATGGAGTCTTTTTAGAGTCTACAAATCTTATAAATAAATATCACTAAAAATAAATAGAATCAAAATTGAGTTATCTAAAAAAATAATTCACGAGAAATAAATTAACAAAACAATCAAAAATAAATATAACATGATAGAGTAACAGAAATTCAAAATTAATAGTATCATATCTAATGACTTTCAAATATTTTCCATTGATGATTATAATATTCTCAGAATAAAAAAATATATACAAAAGTATCATTATCAATAGTGTAAATGTTTGCTTGTGAATCAATAATACATAAATCTAAAATCAGAGTACTAGTAAAACAACTAATAATACCTGAAAGAAAAAAAAATTTAATATTTCCTTAAAGAGGAGTTTTGTATACGCCTCTCTAGTATATGTCATAGTGGATAGACTCGGTGAGGACCCATAGTTTACTCTGGTAGTTGGCTTGTCTCTCTCACAATTGTGTAACATTATCGATCTTTTCTCAAAAAATAATATGCAATAATTATATCTAGTGTGATATATCCTCCTACAATAAGTACATTGAACTATGACTCTCTTTTAACTACCTCTATTATGATAATCCATATATGCCACAAAAATATGATTCATCCAAAAAATAACTACACCCAAGAAATTTTTTAACAAATCTCCATTAAACCCTTGTTAGGATTTTTGTAGAAAAAAAACATAATCGGCCACCTTTTGCAGTCATGCACTGTCGTGAGCCACCATCCATGCACTGCGCACCTCCACTCTATCTACTATTGCCAACAATGTGTGCCTACTACCCAAAATATGTCATTCATTGTGCATGCACTTATGTCTCTACTATGAGTACCTATGCCTCCATTATGCATGCTTGCAATGTGTACTTGCCTACACAACCCACTCTTTTTTTGATACAAACTATTGTGCACTAGTTCTAGGGTTTGAAAAAACTCTTACCCACATACAAAATTATAGCTTTGATACCATATTACAAGTTGAAATAATAAAATAAAATAAAATAAACACTCAATAAATAACAATTACATAACACTCTTATATACTAAACAAAAATAATTATTGCAACCCAAAAATTAAGTACTCACGTAAATAACAAAAAAAAAGAAATATAAAAGATGAATAAAAATATAACAATCTAAAACATATCTTATAAGAACAAGCTAAAGAGAATTAGTTAAACCAAATTATTTCTAGCCATGAGAATCTTTTGTAGTATTTACATCATATGAAATAGACATTGCACAAAGCAACATCTAGTCAAGACTATTTAACATTGCACAATTTTTCTATAACTTATAATGAAGAGAAGCAGCAGTATCATTTGAAATTAAGACTATGAAACAACCATATACTCCAAAATATCATTACAATAGGATATGTAAGACCAATCCAACAACTTATCATTTTATTAAGGAATGCCAAGAATATATCAACTTAGCTCAAATTGAATTGCACAAAGTAGCTAAGTAATAAAAAAATAGATTAAGTACAAACGAAAATATGTATACTATCAAATAAGAGACTTGGTAATAAAGTTTTAATTGGTGTTACGGCACAAAGAAGTACACAAGGAACTAGTACGAATGTATGCAAGGCTTTGGCATATTCTCAAAAAGGTTAGCAATATTTCATACCAACTTAATTTGCCTCATATACTTAAAGTACATGTAGTATTTCATGTAAACATATTGAAGTCATTCCATTAAGATCGATCATTCCATTAAGATCAAAATGATTTGACACATGATGAGTCACACTAAGCACTAATAAGAGTGAAAATCCCATATGAAAAAAACATAGAAACAATGTTAATAGAACGAGTCATTATATGAAAGAATTATATAGCAAGATAATAATATTTAATGAAATAAAATTAACTACTAGACAGCAAAACAAGTTGCGAATTCACCAATGCATTATGGCAATTCCAAAAAAGGCTACAAATTTTTACAATGATACTTCAACAAAAAAATCAGCAAGACTGATGTGGGAGAATGTCATGGCCAAATGAAATTCCCAAAAATATCAAATCATGAGTTGGACTTTTAAAAATTTTCAAAATAATTGTGATAAAGTTTCAAAAGAATTCTAGAAGATTCTGAAGATTTAAAACATCTTCGCATACTTAAATATTATAATGATTTATATTATAACGAGATTGTGACATATTATAAGAGAGCATTCTTATTATTATACTCATTCAAATTTTATTTGTAATAAATTTTTTCTTTAAATATTTTTCTATTTTGGTAAACTTGTGTCTAGGATCTTATGGAGATAATTATTATGAGAGAGAATAGTAGATTGACTTATGAAATTGAGAAATAAAAAATTCTTTGTCTAAGGCCGGATATATAATATTAAAACTTATGATCCATGACACAATGCACTGCCTTCCAGTGCCATTGCACAATATTGTAGTGTACAGCTGCAATTGTAGTTGCAATTGTAGTTGCAATTGTAGTAGGCAACACTAGCAGGCAACAGGCTTCATTGCAGCCCCAACCAGTAGGGCAACCCACCACTCCTAGGCCCTTGGGGCCTTAGACCAACAAGCACCTAGACCAAGGCACCACGCTCGCCTAGTTCACACCCAAGCTATCGTCATTTAGACATGTGTTGGGACAAGCACAATCCATGCCCACGAGCTAGTTGATGCTAATGTTTTTATGGATCTACTTGACCCAACCTAGTTAGAAATCAAGCCTACATGTCATGGCATTTTGGGTCGCAGCACAGTAATCACATCGTGCTAATGTTTGAATTAATATCCTCTAAAAAAGTCTAAATTAATCAAAGAAAATGAATTATTATTAATATTCTTTCGATGTGTAACATAAAAGTCTCTAATATATTTTCATTTTAACATAACTTATAATCAATAAATGTAATCTCATTCGTATTCGATTCAACAATTTTCAATTTATTTAATTATGAACATCCAATCTGAGAATATATAATGAGTAAATCAATAAAATGCAAGTACCTAGATGTCATGAGCATACTTTGTCCACCCAGCGGTGCAGCCCGTATGACGTCTCAAATATCCACTTTCATAGGATTCAGCCTACCAAGTCATGCTTTATACCTTTATATTGATTAGTTTTGTCATGCCTCGGGCTCATCAGTAGAGTGGCTCCAGCTCCAAATAATTTGTGCAGGGTAGACCAACACACTTCTTCATAGTCAAATCTCAGACAAGCGATGAGCTCCCCAAACTTAACCAGGTCAACATGTCTGAACTTTAAAGAAATATCACATTCAATCCACTTGCACTCACCTTCTGGAACACTCTCACACATTCACTCAAATCCATCAGCATGTTCGATCTTCAATTAAGTTTTCAACTACGATCATGGATGTTTACACATTAAGTCTGTGACATTCTCCGTCACTCAGTATCTTGCACGTCCTCATATAATGCACCTTTTACAAATCCGCTTTCGAAGACTACTGCTCCCCACGAGCTTTAATCCACTATGATTCATGTTGATATCTCTGGGCCAAAGAGGACGTCCCTCTTTCGAACGCAATATCACACAGTCATGGAAGGAATCCCCACTCACCTCCACCCCAAAAGAAACATATCTAGCTGGACTTCCACCCCTAGTAGGCAAACACATGTTACACACTACTAGACAACACCCAGCACCTCTTGCAATCCGAAGGAATACCCATCTCATACGTCGGTCCTCCTAATTGCAACTTCACTCATCACGGCTTCATCAATTAGGAGAGATGAACTTTTGGCCGCAAAGATCAACAGAAGGCAACACACCTTGTTGATGATCTTCTGTCCTGCCTCAGATATCATTTTTCACGGGCCTACTTTGTCCACATAGCAGTGTGGCCCATGTAGTGGTCTCAAATATCAACCTTCATGAGACCCAGCCTACCAAGTCACACTTTATACCTTTATCCTAATTGGTTTCACCCTACCTCGAGCTCATCATGAGAGTGGCTCCAGCTCCTGACCAATTTGTGCAAGATAGAAAAATACTCTTCTTCATAGTCAAATCTCAAACTAGCGACAAGCTCACCAAACTTAACTGAGTTGGCATATTTGAACTCCAAAGATGCATTACTTTCTATCCACTTGCACTCACCTTCTAGAGCGCTTTCACACATTTTCACTCAAACTCGTCAACATGCTTGATCTTAAATAAAATCTTCAGCTATGATCACGAACGTCCACACAGTAAGTTCATGACATAGAGGAGCTTCTGAGGATCAAAAAAAATTAATACAATATATCTCGCTCAATCCTCAAGAAAATCATTTTCATAATTCGTTTATCTTGTACAAAAAGATCAAAAGAAAAAAATACATCACAATCTTGTTGTTTAGCAGCATAACTAACTAAATATAAATTATAAAAACACTCATATATAAAAAAAAACATACATCACAAGAACAAACTCAACATTAATTTTGTCATGCTCTCTAATTCATATAACAATATTATTAGTCATAAAAATATCAATGAATCTAGACTCAACAAAAATAAAAAAAAAGTACAATTACATATAATATGAGTGATAGCTCCTGAATATGTGACTCAAGAACTTATAATTAGATGGAAAGAAGAAAGAGCTATATAAGTATTTATAGTAGAAGTATCTTCACTTGAACTAATAGCCTCAAAAGATGAAGTCTGAAATATTTCTCTCAAATAAGTGTAACAAGACTAATAGGAATAAATATGAAAGATTCAAACTAAGTAGATTCGATAATCTATTGTATAGCCTCTAAACACCAAAATATCTTCTATAACTCATGATATAAAATTTAATATCTCTCATGAGTCTTTAACTCTTATCACAAAAAAAAAATGAGTCACTATTAGCTTCTTTCATTTAGAAACATCATTCTCAGCTCTCTCATTGCAACCATGCGATGAAGAAATAATAGTAATATGACTGATTATCACAATAGTTCTAGATCTATGTGTGATTGTAGTGGTTTAGATCACCATTTGGTAAATTTTCGAAAAGACAGAGTATTCTCTAACTAAGAATTTGTGCCCACAAAATAATATATCATTCTTCTAATGAATTTAAACACATGAAATTATGATTTTAATCATCCAATCTCCTGAGCATAATCAAACAAGTATATCACCTTTTTACAGCTAATTGTGATGATAATATTTTCATACAATTGTGTACAGACTGTATAGTAGAAAGTCTCATCATGCTCAATCAATCTATATGCAAATAACTAAGTAATATTATGACATAGATGAAATATCCCAAAAAAATATCGAAACTACTAAATCTGAAACCTTTTTGCATTGGTGACAAAAATTAAATATACTAATCATATTAGAATTCATCAACCTCACAATTAAACAAGTAATTGTCCATTGATCATCAAGTACTCATCTAAATTAATCTCAGATAAATTATCCAACAAGTATCTCACACATTAACCTAAAAACTTAACTCTCACCAAAGTATCACATATCAAATAGGTATCCATTTTCAACCCCCATTGGGTTATTCCTTATGATATTACATTAATTATTATCATTTTTTTTATTAAAAAAAATTATGCAGTAAACACAACGAACTCAATCCAAGTAACCACATCACATAGCCCCAGTTGGATGTTCACCAAGCCAATAGAATGTAGTGCTAAAATACAAACAAAGACATGATCATGGACTGCCAGCAGACCAAATTGCATGATTTACACCACATCCCCAACTCGTGGCTACCAAGAAACTGAACAACTCTACCAGCACCACTAAAAAACAGATAAAATGAGTTGCAGCTATGCAATTCCGCTACATAGTGGCATGACTACACAGTCACAAGCAGCATCACTGCACAATTGTACCATCGCATGCCCACTGCACCATTGCACGTCTATTGCATTTTCTTATGCCCACTACACTATTGCACACAGACCATTGCACCCATTGCATTATGCACAAGGTGCACTACCACACACTTCATTGTGCACCACCTATCTACACTCATCGATGCCAATTGTGGGTTGGTGTCAATGATTATTGTAGCATCAACAATGAGTGGACACTACTAGTTTGTCCCCTCTCTCTTTGATGTCATGTTCACGGTGAGGAAAGGAAAACCTAAAAAAATGTTCATTAATTCATACTAACCCAAAAATATATAGGGCAGCACACAATATCCACCACAACATAATAAGTAACATAAAATACGATATAATAAATCTCAATATATACAATATCAACCACAATATTAACATTTAGTCAAACTTAATAACTGAATTACGAGTTTAATAATAAACTAGGACCATGTAGCAAAAGATTAAAAACAAATAATATGCATTTACATATTCACATTTTTATGAATTTGTACTGTAATTTTATGAGAATATCATAAATGGGAAACATATCACAAGTCAAATCATGTGATATGTTAACATGATTTCCAAGTATCAAATATTGGTGGATGGGGTTTTAACCTAATCATCGAATCCAATTCATTTCACATGCATTGTCTACTCAGACTTAGATGAGTCTACCAATAGAAAAATAATTCTACAGTCAATCATTTTAGTCTTAATCTTCTAATTGCTTTTCAGAATAAATAGAAGAGCTATACTTGACATCTAATCTCAGAAGCATTGTTGTATTAATGTTTCCCCTTTTTTTTTACTTTTTCACTAATTTTCTTTACGGTTCTAGGACACTTGAGTCTCCTAGAATCTCAGAAAGCAAATAAGACCATTACGCAACAATGCACTCAACATCTTATCTCACCCAATATGGTGTCAAATTATTTTAAAAGAGATAGATATCCTTCATTCCAATTAAAACTTTGAAGGTAATACTATAATTTGTGAGATGATTTATTATTAATTATAGATATATATTCATTATGAAGAGAGATCCAGATAAGAATATAAATTACTTGTTAATAGCTTATAACAAATAAATTCACTCATATATTTGGTGTAGACTACCAGAATAATTTCTCTTTAAAAACCAAGATGATCTCGGTATGGATTCTTTTTTTAATAGTATATCATAGATAAATAACACACCAATTAAACATAAGGAATTGTATATAAAGCAATCACTTATGTTTATAACAATACAATCAAACAAAATCTATAAATTATAAAAAATACCATATGACTTAAAATAGATCTATGAGTCTATTTTACAAGGCATATAGCCTCTCTTTTGATATTTAAATGAAATACTTATAAATTAATTACTTATTTTTTAATGAGAAGATCCAATATGAAACTATTGCTATAAAATATATTCATACAACAAAACAGGCAACAGATATATTCAAAAAGGACTCGATGAGTCCCAAATTTATATTTCTCTTCTCTAAATTTTGTGTATCAGACCTTTACACATTAGCTTAATAGAAATTATTGTTGTTAAGAATTTTTTTATTGTTTATTTTGATTTTTTTTTAATAAAAACAGCTAACCTATAGGTTGTATCAATCTTTTTTGCTCATTTTAGAAAGACTTGCTTGTATGATGATTACTATTGAGATTATTGAATTTATATTCTATGGATGGTACGTTATTATAAGGGGTCCACATCGAGTAAATAAAGAGTGCTATCATGATTTTACAGCATAACGAGCAGAGGCCACATTGAACTCAACAAAAATTCTGCTAGTGTTGTTGATACCAAATTTTGAAAATCCAGGAAGTCATGGGTATCCATGAGACTAACTTATGCATTCAAGCTCTGGCCCATCCAATCTGCAGAATTATTGGAGCTCCTTATCCACCTTACCCAATAAAGTAATCCACGAGATTAAACAATTATGCTATGCTTTTCTCGGTAAGGAAACTAAAGGATCAGCAAAGAGGACAAGGGGCAAATTATAGCATGTATTTTTAAACATGATATGTCATTGTTCTATAACTTAAGATCAATTTGGGAAGCTTGTTGGATCTGTCTTACTGGTGTGAGAACCTCAAAAAAATAGAAAAGTTGCATTGAAGACACATGAGACTTCCGTGGGATGAAATATGAAATATTACATGGTGGAATTTTTTGTTGATTCCGGGTTTAATTCCAGAATACTCTATGATACATTGCAAGAAATCCAATATCAGCGAAGCACCATGACCAGGCTGCAAACTTGGGGGTTAAATTAGAATTCCAATCTAAATTCTTCCTCAGAATTATTAACGGCCAGAATCACTTGCTTGTTGCTTGGCTATTCTCGACACAAGCATGGAAAGGTGTGCCCATGAGCTAAATTAGAGCCACCAATCAATTTCTTTCCGATTGCATGCCTTATAGCATGCAACTGGCATGACTATGGATGAGTCGTAGCAGAGTGTTTTATGCTGTTTTGGATTATAGAATAAATTTTACTAATCAAAAAACAACAACACAGAATTGGCTGGAAGAGAGCCACCGATCATTCACGGAAGCTAAAAGTATAACGGTAAAATTTGCCTTAGTTGAGTGATTTCTTCTCTTGTTTTTCAGGTGATTGTTTGTAATGGAGTTTTAGTTCTTGAATGGAAGACAGTCCACTAAGGAGCCTACTTCTAGCAATCAAATATAAACATGTGAGGAATGTTTCGTGAAGCAAAGAGAAGGCTATTGATGGCAGAACCTGCACACTCTGAGACCGAGACGAATCAACGAAAGCTTCGAGATGCTTAACTAGCTCACTAGATTCTTCCATTCTTCGCCCAAGAGTACGAAACAGCGAAAGAGCAGTACCAGAACGGAGGGTAGTATGCTCACTAGTAGCGATGACGACGCTGAATTCATTCAATTTTAACAGGGAAGCGCCAATCATAATGATTTATAAATATATATTTTTTGAAAACAAGATGTAAGGTACATCAGTTTGAAAATAATTAATAAAAATTTGTGGTGTGGGTTAGACGGTTAGTCCACCAAAAATAGTGTAATATTTTAGTTTTTATTTCCCAGAAATAAATTAATTAAAAATTTAAAACATTATTTTTCAAATTTAAAAAATATATAGCAGACTCAAAAATAATTAAGTTGTAATGTACTAAAATGCATTAATTGGATTATGTATCTTGAATATTTTAAAAAAGATTACATATCAATTTTTGAATTTGAAAACTATTATTTAGAATTATGACAAATATTTCAAAAAAATTAAATAGACATTGTCATAATTGGAGGTAATAACACAGGTGACCAACTATAACGAAATGTATGTAATTAACCAATCACATGCAAAAAAAACATTTATTTATTTTGGGATATATATATATAGACAAAGGTAATAATATAATAATAATAATAATATGTTTATATATGTTTATATATGTTTATATAGATTTATATATATATATTTCTGTGTGTGTGTGATCACAAAATAAATGAAATATTGCTTATGGTTGAAAGCATTTTGTTATGGGGAAGGGATTAAATTCAAACCCTGGTTTAACCAAGGTCGGGTTGATACGTGTTTTGAAATAAAAAAGATAGTTTCCACATTAAAATGCTAGTTTCTGAATTTGAAAATTGATATTTAATTTTTTTTTAAATATTCAATAGACAAAATTATATTGATACATCTGAGTGTACTGAAATACACTTTTAGTTTTTTTTAAGTTTGATATACTTTTTTTTAATTTTAAAAAGTAAAATTTTTTTTTATAATTATTTTATTTTTTGTGCCCCGAAATACAAATCTCACAAAAATAAGTGTTGGGACACTTTTAGTTATTATTGCTATTGTACCCTTATTCAAACATCAAAAATAATATATCAATATTTAAAAAATATATAAGGATTGATAGAAAATAAAGAGAGATCACTATAAATCACGATACATATGAAAGAAGGATTATAAATGCGTATGTGTGTGATGCCTTATATAATGTCATAAATGTGTTATATATATAACATCTTATAAACAAAGTTATATAATGTTATAACTTGTTAGAATAGTTCGCACATCATTGATATGTGGGAGGAGACTTTTCATTGGTCTCTAACTCATTGAAAATGTATTTTTCATATTCATTTATGCTTGCTACAAATTATAAATGTATTATATATATATATATTGTATTATAAAAATATATATAATGTTTATAAATACATTTTATGTATAACATGTTGTATTTGTTATATATATACTGTTTATAAATTGCATTACATGTATAGCATGTTTCTCATACTCATAGATAGATTAATCAATTTTATCTCTCGATTTTAAATATATTTTAAAATTGTGTTCCATTAAATTGTTACCGAAATGTAGCAAATCACATTTTTTAAAAATTTTAAATGTTATATGCTTTTAATCGTAATAAAATTGAGAATTAAATTTTCATAACCATAAAAAATATATGCTTTTAATCCGGTGAAATATATGTTGATTCTTAAAATAATTTTACAAATTAACAAGATATATATTTATAACCACAATCTATAAACATGTAAAATAGTAAATTGAAATATAAATATTTGATAATTGAAGGATTCCAATATGAAATTTCCAACCAAATTAATCTAGTGCTTTTCATCATGATCCAAATTCCAACATAATTTTGAGTACTTGAGCATGTTCCTCGCATGATCCTCACAAGAACATTGCATGGATACTAATTGTAGAAGAAAATAAAAAAGAATTAAGAATTAGAAATTAGGGATTATATGTCGCAACAATCAAATGTTAAATTGGTACATGAAGTCATGGTATTTTCTATTTCAATGACATATATATATATATATGTTATAGAAAATCACATAACATCAAATAATTTTTAGTTGTGACATACTTTTCCTACCATGACTATTTTAATTAGGAACATTTTCAATCATAGTCATTATCATTATCAAGACTTTGTATTTCAAAGAGTAATTTCTTCGGTTATGATATTCTTGCTTCCATGACCACATGCTTAAGAGATGAACATCATTAATCATGATCATTCTTTTCACTGCAACTTTCTGTTTCGGAGAGGAATTATCTTGATAATGATCATTCTTGCCATGATGACTTTGTCTTTGATGGGACCTCGATGATATAAAAATGAAACTTATATCGGCTATCAAAAACTCTAAGAGGATAGATCGAGAACCATACATGAGACATATATCCTTATGTCGGCTATCAATGAGAACCCTTTATTCGATAAGATGATGCATCAAATCTCTCATATGAATTCTTCTTCAATGTCATGCTAAATAGAGATCTAGGATTGGTTTATGTACGTGTATGATGATTATAATTATATAATATTTTATTGTGTAAATATTATGTTTTGAATATTGATAAATATGGAAGTTAATTAGAACATAGATTTAGAGTTTTATACTAATATAAATTTATTTGTGTTAGCCATAGTAGATGGTAATAGGTAAATCATGAGACACACTCATGAGATTGGATATAAAGTAGTAACAATCAAATATAATTAATAGCATATTATTTTGAATTTTAATAATAATTGAGGTCAGAAAATAGACATGCATACTCAAAGCAATTATGAAGGACAAATGATGTATTGCTTAAAATGAATAAAAATATAGATAATTAATGAATATGTTAAGTATAGTTTTTGTAGTGAAATAATATAGGTACAACAATAATAGGACTATCCTTGTTGGTGACAGTCAAAGGCTGACAAACACTTTGCATGACAAGAGGCAAATAAAAAATTTATTATATCATTTTATCAATCATCCAATAAACAAGCATAATATTACCTCAATAGTTAAAAAATATCATATATAAAAAATTAAACCAACCTAGAGTCTAAGTATCATTATGAGACTCAAATTTATTTTCTGAACTCGAGCATTAATTACTTCATTATTGGTTGGTCAAACTGAAATCCAAGTAGGATTGACATTTAGACTTATGTCCAATTCACAACTTATAGAACTCATATACTTATTGATCTCAATAGGATGACATTAATCATATGATGATTTATTGGTGTCATGCCAAAAATGACATATTTTGGTTCTGTAACAAAATCACAACGTAGGAAAAAGAGTAAAAATATTAAATTTTCACTTGGGTGATTTTCTTGAAAAGAATTAAATTTTCAATTCATGTTTTCTTGAGAATATTTTTATCCAATATAATGACATGACGTATATTAATTATATCAATAGTAGTATGCATATATTTCCTCCAAAATTCTATGGAAATATAATAAATCATGAGAAGCATGCATCGGATTCTCTCCTCTAAAGTTTAGTTCATCCTCTCAATCATACTATTTAATTGAGGTATTTCAGTTAATATTTTTTCATGTCTAATCTCTAATTCATTGGGTACACATTAGCTATCAAACTAACCTATATATTATCTCTCATTATTAGAAAGTATGGAGATTGAATTGTTGCTAGTCTCTCTTTCAACTTTTAAGTGAAAATTCTTAAGGATAAGAAAGACATGATCTTTAGTGATATATGTATATATATATATATATCCACATTTTATTGGAATGATCATCAATGGACGTCATAAAATAAATAACCACAATGAGTATTCTACTCTACCTCTACATAAAGTAAATATCAATATGAATAAGATTGAGATATATTATCTCATAGAGAATAAAAAAGAGTGAAGGGGTACTTTATAACTTTTTTCAATCATATAGACCATACACTCATCAAGAAAGGCTGTATGATCAAATAGTATGATATTCTTTTTAGCTAAAAATTGAAGCCTGAAGGTACTTCTCAAACATTTGACCAAGTCTCTTATGCTCGAGACTAATATTATTTTTTTGATTAATAATATTTATTTGATCTCTAGGGACTCTTGTCCGAGTCGCATGCAAAGTATTTTTTTTCTTGCCTTTTGTAATGATTAATGTGCCCTAGAAAGTTTTCACTAACTATCACTAAAATGACTCATATTAATCATGTCATCTAGCATGCCTATGAACATCAGATTAACATGAATGCCCAATACTTATCAAATATCTTTCAACATTAGCTAATATTTTGTCTACACCATAGACAAATAATTCTCATGCCCAAGATATGTGATGTCCTACTATAATATATATTTATTGTACCATGATCATCATGTGTGTATGTAGTAAAGAAGTGAATATATTAAATAATATGAAATGATGCTCTTGACTCGATAAGTCAAACACCCTTCTAAGATATTAGATTAGCAAAATTATCATTGCTAACTAGCATCAAGTCACTTTCCAATGTGATGCAAGCCTCTCTCTCTAGTCTATATCATCTCATGAGTTGTTGTTGTTGTTGTTGTCTTTTTCAACAATTATAGTTATTTTTCATGTCTCATTTTGTTGTAATGATAACACTTGACTAGTTCTCTGCTCTGTGACTTGCCTTTGAAAGAATGAATTTTTATGTTTGTCTTTATGTGTCTCATGGTGTCCTAATCAAATCTTTCAAAAATAATAATATTATGAAAAGTTCCTCCTTTTTATTTTATCATGCTTCATTGCTTTTTTGAACAATATATTTTATGAGATAATGTATATTGACATAATACCTCCATGTGGTAATATGCTCAAAAAAACCATAGAGTTATCCCATCTTTCTGAAAGTGGGCTCAATATTAAACAATCTAGCAACTCATTTTTCAAGAGTATCTTCATGGATGCAAGTTGATTTACTAATCCTTGGAAGATGATGGATGTGCTCTAATACTAAATTATTATCTTCGAACTTCAAGTTAACTACATATCTAATAATCAATATTTTATTTCTAAACATGTTGATTACTATTACTACTTATCCATTGTTGAATAGTGAAAGTGGCCTATAGTACAAATGTTTTCATTCTCATACTCAATTTTTCATGTTTATACTTTTATTTACTGGGTCATACAACTATTTCACTATTATGTAATTATGCATTTTATTTTTCAAATAGAATAATTATTGCTTGTTAATTTTATTATCATATAGCGATCCACCATGATAAGAAAAATCAATAACAAAAATATATAACCAAGACAAATAAAAATATTGGAAGGTATGTTCGATATCATTGTGTTGGCGTCAGAATAATTAGAAATCAATATAATAATAATAATAATAAATAAAGTGGTTATTATTGTTTAATATTTAATTTACTAAATATTTTTATATATTTTGGTGATTTATAATAATATGTAGACATAGAATGAGGCTAATATATATCAATTTCATGATTTTAAGAATTTTGGAGAATTTTGATTAATAGTTATATAATCGATAACTTTTTGGATAAGTTTAGTAGAGGAGGTAGATTTGTAAGTAACATAGTTTTGCATCATTTCTTGGATAAAATTCTACCTAAATGGTTGGTGGAAATTCATGTATATCACGACCATACAAACTTGTTAGCACAATCTTTCTATTATGTGACATATTATTAATGAGTGAAATATTATCATGGAGTCGTAGTCATACTTATTTTGAAAAATTTTAGTGACCGTGATATTAATTCTCTATCACAACAACCAAGTACTCTACTAGTACTCAATGTTGTGAATAATTTCACAGAACGGTGACTTTATATTTATATGACTTGGAAGTCTCAAATTAGAGCCATAACCATTGATTATGGCTATGACTTTTGAACTAGAGAAAATTACAGAGCCATAAATAATCATGCCAATATCACGGTAATTATTCAAGTGCAAATATCATGGCATCCTAACAATGATGTAGCCCTCTATGGACTACAAACGGATGAAAGCATAAAGGCATGGCCATTTTACAATATCACGACTTCGTATTAAATATTAGGCTTAAGTCATGATTGTTGTTAGTACAATGAATTTGTATTATAGAAAGATCAAGATATTGAACACATTCACAAAATTTTTTTTAAGTCACAGCCACAGGATGAAAAAATGAAGGTCAAAGTTATACTTTCTATAAAAAGTCCTGAATTCCGACTTAGAACAATGCAAAGATGCCTGAGTATAAAAATAAAAGTTTTAGAGAATTTTTGATAAAGATCTTTCATTTCTTCTCATTCTTCCTCATATAACAAGCCAAGTCATGATAACTAAAATTTAGTACCAAAATTTACACTCCCTATAAGTTCCCCAAATAAGCATGGGATGGGACGCATGGCTTATACAAATTTTATAGTTGGATGACATTACTTTTAGCCTCCTCTCTTATAGAGATAGATTCTGGAATTTTTATAAAATTAGTATGGTCATAAGCCTCTATGGACTACAAATAGATAAAGGCATGAAGCCATAGTCATTTCACATTATCGTGAATTTGTGTCACATAGAGTTGAAACCCAAGTTGTAGTTGTTTTTAGTACCACAATTGTATACCACAGAAAGGTCAAGACATCGAATAGAGTCATAGCTATATTCTAGAGTTGCGATCTCAAAATGAAATGATAAAGGTCGAAATGGCGACTTTCTTTTGAAAGTCATGACTTTGTAGTTAGAATAATACAAAGCTGTCGGAGTATAAAAGTGGAAGCTAGATAATCCCCGACAAAGATCTCTCATTTCTTCTCCTTCAACCTCATGCAACAATCTAAGTCATGACAACTTCAAATCTTAGCAATAAATTTCATACTGCATAGGAGTTCCATAAGCAAGTAAGAGACACATGACTTATGTCAATCCCTATTGTTAGGAAGTGTGACTCTCAAACCTATCTCCTCTAGAGATAGATTTGAGAATTTGTATGAAATTAGCATAGTTTAGGATTTATGTGATTTGAATTATGTAATATAATTGTTTTGGATTATTGATATATTAATGATTTGATTTGTTTTATGTTATAGATAATGATGAATAATAATTAAATAAAATTTGAATAAGTGTTTCTACTAATAGTAGATTCGTGCGAGATTCTCATGGTAGATGGTGATAACTAAATAAGACTTATACTTCTTATTTTTTTTTTCTTCATCTTCCTCTTTTTCTTATTTTTCATCTTCTTCTTTCTCTTTTTCTCCTTCATCTTCTTCTTGCTCTACTTTTTCATATTGATCTTCTTCTTCTTATTATTATTCTTCTTCTTCTTCTTCTTCTTCTTTATTTTCTTCATCTTTCTCTTCTTCTTCTTCTTCTCACTCTTCTTATTCTTCTTCTTACTTTTTTTCTTCTTACTCTTCATCATCATCATCTTCTTCTTCATACTCTTCTTTTTCTTCTTCTTCCGAGTTTTACTATTATTATTATGGTGATCGCCCTTCCAATTGTGATGCATGGAATAAACTTATATGTCGAATCCTAAAATTTGGGTATATTAATGATCTTGAGTATTGCACTTTCAAAGCCAAAAGTATTAATGATTGTATGTGTCAATCAATTATAAAAATCCTTGATGGACTAGTTCTCGATTTTGATGGATGTTATATAAAATATTCTCCCATGTAGTTTACCTTTAATGGAAGAGTTACATCATTATCGAGGAGATGGTGATAAATAATATTCAAAATATACATGAGTATGTTGTGACTCGTAAGCTGATGATAGCTCTTACGAGCTACTTTTACTTGTATCATTCCTATGGGTAAAACTCAATAGAAGCATATAATAAATGTGCGAGTATTGTATTTATAAAGTCGAAAGTATATATGCATTTAAATTATACTAATTATTAGTCTTTATGACAATGAAGACTGGTAAATAAGAGTGTGCATATGAAATAACTATCGATGGTAATTGATGAAGCTACCTAAAAAAATTGAAATTATAAATATCCCTTTTGCAGGAATAAATTATTATGTCGGTGGAAATATATCAAGGTAACAACTATGAGAGGACCGCCATTAGGAAATGCTTAATGGTGACAACCATGTATATCGCCAAGGCAATGGATCATTGCATTGTACCTCAACCCTTGTTTTGTGTCCAACATAATATATATAGAACAATACATCATATAAATTAATCAAATAGTCCTTAAACCTAAGATTATTTAATAATATGAGTATCCATTATATTAAAAATACATCATCTCTTATTGAATAGTTGAACTACCAATACAATTATATGGAATTGATATATGGATAAAAGTAAATTATATTATGTGTATGGCCCATACACTTACAGATATCAGTTGATGAGATATTTTTGCTAACGAGCTTTTTGAACATCATCTAATTGGTTTAATTAGATAGAATAACAAAGTCACAACAATCCTCTTGGTATAAATGATATAATGAATGACCTCTTCATTAGAAGTTTGTATACTATTTTTTGGGTGGTATTAGTAACCTCATTTTGATGCTAATTGTTTGATTAGGCTAGTCAAACCGTGGTTAATACAAAACTACTAAAATTAGAAATATTATTTATTTGGTTATATAATAAAAAGTCTAAAATTTATAAATCCAAAAAAACATCCACAAAATACACAAAATACACAACACTCAAAATTATATTTTAGACCAAAATAATTTTTATAGGATATAAAACCATAGAAATTATATCTAGAACAAAAGATATAAACCTGAGATTTTGGATAGATGCTCTAAAAGACATCCTATGTTGTTTTTTAGATAATAGGGTAGGTTCGTTGGCATCATAGGCACAATTGTCACTTGTAATTCAATATGTATATTATATCAAAAAAAGGAAATTTTGTCCAAAACTATTTCAAATAATTCACTGAATTACAACATCAACAATGCCTTACACATCATCCAAGCACAATCCACTACACGACAATTCCAACATCAACTTACACAGCACACATAGCTCATACTTCACACAAGCACATTGCACATTACAAAAATAATATAACACACACTAAAAAGATTATGTTTTATTTTATGTTTTATCTAGAAGAATAACATGTGAGAACAAAATATCAAATATAGCCAATGATGAGAATTTACTTGTTTTTCAAACCCAAATAGCAGAATACAAAGAAGAAATCAGACAAAAAACCAAAATGAAACTCTCTCCATTTCATGACTATTCATTTTTACTTATGTGAAAAATGCAACAGCAAAAGGAGGGAAACTCCAATCCAGCAACTCCAAAAATACCAACATCCTCAATATATATATATATATATATAATAGTCTAATTAATAAAGTTAAATAAAGATAATGTTGATAGTGTGGTTCATGTAATATTTCAAAAGATAGTAGAACTATCATCAAATAATATGTTTATTTAATAAATTTTTGTTTTATAAAAAACAATTGAGTGCATCATTTTTTAATTTTTATATTAGCTTTCATTATAATTTAAAATTTACTAGTTTAAATTTAAAAGTTATTTGTAATATTGTTGATTTTTTATAATTTTAATATTTAGAAACTTTTTTTTTGTATGAGTTGAAATGTTAGGAAGGCTTGGAAAAACTTTTTTTTTTTTTGCTAATTTTAATTTTTTAAATTATTTCTTTCTATTTGATAATTTATTGTTTGCTTTGGACTTGGGCTTAAGTAATTAGGTTGAAACTTGGGTTAACATATATTGGATTTGTGTTTGACTCAGGTTAACATATATTGGATTCGTGTTTGACTCAAGTTGGCTCTCAACCCGACTCAACCCCATACGATTGACGGTTCAACACATTGTGCGTAATGCAGATTACACCAACTACATGATAGTATGATCAACAAAAGGACTTGGATACTCTAATCTTGATGATATGAGTTGGATATTTAGATATGTCCAAAATATTTTTCATGATACTTGCTAGATCATCTATCATGCGACTATGATAGAGGTCTTATATATGTTATAACTATTTCATGAGCCGATAGAGGTCCAAAATATTTTTCATGATGCAACTTGAGCTGATCGATTTCCCGCAAAGACTAGCAATATCCTGCTACTTTGATAATGAAATCAAGAGACTTTTGAAGAGTAAATAGTCATGTACTGCAATTATAACATTGATGATGAATGGAAGAAAGAGAATATATATGTTATAACTCTTCTACTCTCTCTCCTACTCTATCTCCTCCCCCACTCAATCTCTCTCTCTCTCCTCCCCCACTCAATCTCCATATATATCTCTCTCTCTCTCCTCCCCCACTCAATCTCTATCTCTCTCTCTCTCTCCTCCCCCACTCAATCTCTCTCTCTTCATAAAATCAGTCAATATCAAGCATGGGAAAACTCGACCAGACCAACTATCAACCAATAACTGGCCCAGTCAAATCCTATTAATTGCGTTAGTATCCCATCACATAATATTTTGATATCATTCCTAATTAGATTTTAATAAATTAATTAACTACTTCTTTTCATTTTACTTAGTTATGTTTTAAACCAAAATTCCATGAAAAATACATTTTTATAATTCACATTTTCAATGATATTAATATTTACAATAAAATCATATGATTCACATTTATACATTTATATTCATAATTATTTCCACGCACACACACATATAACTATTTTAAATTTTAATAATATATAACCTTTATTTATGACAACAATTTGATAACAACTTGATAACTTTTCCAATATCATCCAATTTATTACTTCAACTTGTAAGCATCAAATACATATTACCCTATAATTACAATTTTTGATAAGCTATGTTGTGTAGTTGCATCAAGCTCAAACACACACACACACACACACACACACACACACACACACACGTGTATATAAACCCATCAATTTTCCATGCTGGAAGTTCAGAGATGTCGATAAGAAGGATCGAACATGCAACTCTGAATATGTTCCTCCAGATTCTTTGGTCTTGGTAGGCGGGTAGCCAAACCTGCAGAAACAGCAACACAAAAAGTGGTCATTAGCTACGGCCTACGTGAGAAAACCCAAACTTTTAGGACTTGCAGCAGCCAACCTAGTTCGTAGGCCTTCGATGCGACTGCAGCAGCAATGCGAGCAGAAATCTTTCTGATATCAGAGAGAGGAGGGTAGACGAGTCTCTTTTCGAGGTTCTCGTGTGTTACCTGAGAGGCCAATGCTTCCGCTGTGCCAACAAAACACAAAACACAAAAAAAAAGAAAAAAAAAGATACACAGCTGTCAGTTCTCCGTGAGAAGAGGAACTGGATCGGGAAAAGAACCAACCAGCAGCAAGGAGCAGACTATCATGGATGCGGATTGTGCCGGAGACAATTAGGCCCAAACCAAGGCCAGGAAAAATGTAGGCGTTATTTGCCTTAGCCAAGAAAGAAGAAGTTAAATTAAGACCCAAAACAGGAAAAAAAAAACCATCTCAGGGATTGAAATATGCAAGAGCAAATGAAAGTTGGTGCTTACCTGGCCTGGAACATAAACATCCCCGAGGTAATCGACAGCAGGAAATGGACTTCCGCTAGCAAAAATGGCCCGGCCCTACAATTCACGAGCCAGCATGAAGAAGATATGAAAATCATACTTAGTGCATAAATCACATAATTAGCATAACATCTAAGAGAGGTTAATATCTTAATGAATCTCAAATCTGATATCTACTATCATTAGATGAAGATACTTATCGCACCAATACATGAGCTCTAATATATGTACGACAACGCACGGACTTCCTATGTAATCAAATATTATTAATTTCAGAGTTTTTATAAAAACTAATTTATTAGTATTTATGTAATATTTAAATGAATCTTAAAAGTCAAACCAAAGACCTATTGCCCTCGGAGAAAAACACATATCATCGCACTATTGCATAACATCTAATATATGTATGCGAGCACAATACCTTCTAATGTGATCATATATTATTAACTTAATAATTTTTATGAGATCTAGATGTGCGAAATAGAATGTGTCATGCCGGAATGATCCATTTTCGAGTGGTCCAATCAGGCCTAGAGGTGTCAAACGGAACGTGCCGGTCTGGCCCAACCCATTTTTAGCCGGCCAGACCATCCTTTTGTGCTGGGCCAAGCACGACATGGTTACTGTACCGTGCCGTGCCTGGCCCGGCACTGTCCTGTGGAGGTCAACCCAGCACATATCCGTTAGGTTCGGCCCGATCGGGCCGAACCCCTAATATAAAAAAATTAGGGGTTCGGCTGCACGCCGCTACACGCCGAACCCCTAATTTAAAAAAAAATTAGGGTTTCGGCGTACACCATTGTGCCGCCGTCCCGCCCGAAACCCTAATTTTAAAAAAATTCAGTTTTTCAGCTTGTGCCGAGGTACCGTGGCAATGGGCCAGGGTTACGTGCTGGGCCAGGCACGGTATGACCGGTTGGCCTCGGGATGGCACGGCACGAACCCGAGCATGGAAAATTCCCATGCTGGGCCGGCCCAAACTTGGCTGAATCATGCCGTGCCTCGTGCCGGCCTGGCCAGCCCGGCCCGGTTGACACCTCTAGTCGGGTCACCATGCTGTGTAAGCCACAGCCAGACATGAAAGTTGTCATGCCCAGCAAGGCAAGACTGATTGTCTGCCTGGCCCGCCACGACTTGATTTTGGGCTAACTTGTGCCTAACATGCCAGATCATCTCGAGTCGTGCCAGATCATGTCGGGCCACCATGTGTCTGGCATGACCCGACATGGAAGTAATATCGTGCCCAGCACGGCATGATTGATTGTCTACCTGCCCCGGCACAGCTCAATTCTAGGCCAACTCTTGTCTAACATGTCGGGTCATCACGAGTAGTGCCAGAACATGCCAGGTATGGTATGGGTTTCATTAAAAAAAACCACAACATTGACATGACAGATTCGTATAAATAAAAAAAAAAATCCATTTTTTTAAAAAACCAGTCCCAAGTCACGACCAACAAGCCAGTGGAACATGCCAGGCATGCGGGTCATGCCTTGCTCAACACAATACATGACAGTCTCTGGCTTAGTATGGCACGAGTCATGCCTCGAACCGGTGTAACCGAGGTCTAGGCACGATTCTGAACCATGCCATACTGGGCCAAGCACGACCAGACCATGCCTCATGCCATGTCTAGGTCGCCAGATCCACTTGACACCTCTAACAAAATCTAATTTGTTAGTATTTATATAATCACAAGTTAACATGAAGAAATATGGACATGATACTAGTGCCCAAATCTCCCAATTAGCACGACATATAAGAAAGATTAATATCTCGATGAATCTCAAACCCAAGATCCACCACCCATAAACAAAGACAATTATTATCATACTATTGCATAAACTCTAATACACACACACACACACACACACACACACACACACACAATACATGATCAAATATTATTCACTTGGAAGTTTTTATCAGATCTGGTTTGTTGGTGTTGGTGTAATCATAAACTGAGCATGAGGGGATGTAAGCACTACAAATAGCTATTACAAACATTAAGCATAGCCACCTGCGTCCATCCGAAGGCTTCATCAGCAGTGCATTCAGAATGAGAAGTCGGGTTGGAAAGAGCAAAGACAACAGGTTTCTGCAGACTTAACAGAGTCATGGGATAAACCTTCCAATACCAACTTAGACACTGTCAAGGAGAAGGTCTATCCACCTCATTGTGAGAAGCCATAGCCTCCATCACTTGTCTGCTAAATGCTTTTCCCACTCCTGATGTTCCTATCAGTACGCTTGGCCTTATTATCTGTGGCACAACAACATCCATTACATGCCAATCAGAAAGCTTGGCCCATAATTGGCACGGACTGAGGAGAGAGAAAGGGGGAGAGAGAGAGAGAGAGAGAGCACATTAACAGCATCGAGAAGAGTTTCGATAGGCCTGTGATGATGAGCCCAGGGCTTCTTGAAATGTTGGAGAGAATCATAACGAGAACTAACAATCAGACCCTAGCGGAAGAAGAGAAAAAAGTTCAAGTCTGAGTTTGAAAGTTGCGTGAAGGATAGATTTGGAGCACCTTGGAGTCCACGAGCCAAATGTTCTTGCGGGTCTCTTCCAGGGGAAGATTTGTCTGCAAGAGGAATCAGTCGTATATTTTGGTTTGATTTCTTCAAAAATAATTTAGTTAATGATGAACCTGTATGGACACGTGAAGGGCTATGAGTTCTGCAATTCCGGTACCAGCCTGCCATCCAAAAACAAGCTTGCATAAGTGAGAGCTTTATTTATATCATTATGTAAGTTAATTGCTATATTTTTTTTACTAATAATATTTCTTCATAAAATTAATAAATTACAATCTACTTTGCTCAGTTTAATTATCCTTTTTTTTTATAAATTAATATTTCTTTAGAAAAATATATCAGAATATTATGTTCATGTTCATCTCAATAGAACTATTGATAAGAATCATCTTAGTTAATTTTTTATTTTTAATATTGAATATTTCCATCTAATTTACAATTTTTTTTTTAATATTTTGTTATTTTTTATAAAAGAATTAAGTATGTTAGTAATATTAATATTCCTAGAAATGATAAATTTCATAAATATAACTAATAATAATTTTCACTTTAAATTAAATCGAACAAAATAATTCACCAATAATCACGTGTTAGTGGTGAAGTGATCATGATTATAAATTACATTTCATATCGATTATTTCATCTAAGAGAAAACGTTACCACTACGACTAAATAAACATTATCCCACCCGGTTCAATGATAGCAACAGATGAATCTTGACTCTCCAAATTTAGGTGTCGAACGCACCGAGCATCCAGGGCATAGCCCACAGCACAGCAAGGTCCGGAACCATGCCTAGCCCTAGACCATGCCGCCCCATGCCACGGCTCAAGCCGTGTTGGGCCGGCACTGCCACCAAAAGGGGCAGGCTATTTAAAAAAAATCAAAACCACAGTCCACGTAACCCGAATCTGGTTTACGTGGCCGATTGCAATCGGGTGGCCACCCGTTGCGGTTCCCACGCCATGCCCCACGCAGGCCAACCATGACGTGCGGGGCCGGCACTGGCACGGGACGGCGACACGGCCTGTTTGACAGCTCTACATGAAAATAAGATCATTGCGTAAATCACCAAGTGCACATTTGTTGATTGCCAATTCAAACGATACCAAATTTTAAGAAGGTATGGTCCTCTGGTCTATCACGTGTTGACGGCCAAAGGCAGCCTAACAGGCAAATAGAAGAAAACCGTTAGGGATAAGAAATAAACAAACCTCCCCTGCACCAAGAAATAGGAACCTATGGCGATCCAGCGTTCCCCCAGTTAATTTCAGTGAGGATATAAGCCCTGCAAGGACGACGGATGCTGTTCCCTAAACAACGTGATTTTTACTCTCACATAACATCAGGGGTTCCCTGTTTCGGGATTGATCACGCAAAACAAAAGCTACCTGAATATCATCATTGAGAACAAGATGAGTTGTGCCATACTGTTCAAGCAGCGCGAAGGCATTGTGGTTTGCAAAGTCTTCAAACTGCCACATTTATAAGCAAGCAGAAGCACGCATCATACAGAATCGACATGCACAGTAATAAACTTTCCGAGGCAAATAGTCATACGGTATTTGCCCCTTTGCCAGTTGAACTACCATATTGTTGGTAAAAGAAGCAACTTTATAGAGAAAACCAATGGATTTCTCTTCCGAGCACACCAGGTCAACACGACAAAGCCCAGCCGGGATCGGTTAACCCACCCCATTCAGGCGGCTATGTGGGCTAGACCTTTTCCACCAAGGAACAGCCTCTTGGCGTATGACTATGTGACTCGCATATATGTTTCCTAGTGATTTCAAACCTGAATGAGAACTCTTTCACCGTAATACTGCTTTACAGCCGTCATGAATTCATGCAGCAGCTCAGCATATTGCTAATAACAAAGAAACCAACCAGGTTTTAGGATAGCAGAAATATACAGAAAGGAAACTGGATGCAAAATAAAAAACATAAAAGAATTATAGAAAGCAGATAACTTGCTACTCCAATATAAGAAAAAAATAAAAAATACAAAAATACAAAAAAAATTAAAACTTACCACTCCAGTAGCCCTTCTCTGGCGAAGCCCAATGTAGAACTCGTCATTCAATAACGTCTCATTATTTGTTCCCACATCGATTGTCACGGGCAAGCACTACAACAGTAGAGGTAGAAATCATCGAAATATTTATAAAATATACAAAAATATAAAAATAAAAAATATATAATATTGGAGCACTCATCTTTATTACAAATACTTTTTTTACATAGTTGATTAAATATAATATATAAAAAAAAAAATACTCGTGAGATAAAAACTTACAAGATTCTCTTGGTTGGGCAGTGAACTCAAACTATCCAAGCAAAGTAAAAGAAAAAAAAAAGAATAAAGCGTGTTGTTTGTTTTTTGTATTTTTTAATTAACCACAATTTTGTGACATGGCATGAATTATAGCCGCAAAGGTATATGGAAGAGAGTATTAGTTCAATATACTCACTACCGGATGATAAGTCATACCAGAGATATTTATTAAATATTATTTCCAAAAAAAAAAAAAACTAAAAATATTATGCAGCAATAAGAGATGCATGCCAACTCCTCTCAAATACAATAACAGATGTTTCTCATCTTTTAGGTATCACTAATTATTTCACTCGTAGCTCTTATTTCATATGCATGAATTATTGATATGTGAAAAAATATTTATATCGTTGATAATCATATTTAATTTTTTATGTTATTTTCTTGTTCGAAAAACATTATTGCCGCCAATAAAAAAACTAAAAATTTATTGATTAAAATACTATTCAACTTGAATCCTTATAACTTTCTCTTGTTATGTCTATTCCTGACTATCTTGTGAGTTCATTTTCTGTGAGTTATCTTTTCAAATAACTTAACTTTGTCTTTTATCTTTACTTATATTGATATTTATTTGTAGAATTAGCAGATTATGAGAAAAAATCTATTTAACTCAACAAACCTAAAAAAGTACGGACTCGGATACAGACACAGAGATACGACACAATAAAATACGGAGACACAACAACTTTTAAAAAACTAAAATACGAATACGATTAGGATACGGTATAATAAAAAAATAAAAATAAAAATAAAAAATTATTTTATTTATAAATATTAGGTATTTTATAACACATAATATAATATACTATTTTATAAAATAAATATATTTTTTTATTTTATTAAATAAAAATATTTTTTTTATTTTATAAGATAATATTTATAATTATCTTATTTTATAAAATAATATTTTATATTTATCTTACATTATAAAAAAACATATATTTTTTATTGTATAAAATAAAAATATTTTATAAAATAAGAATCACACCCCACCCAGCCTACAGAATCGCGACCCCCCCCCCCCACCGCACCACAGAATCGTGCGACCTTATCTCCCCACTGAATCGCCCCCACCCCCGCCGCCCCACAGAATCGACTATTCGGCATCGTGGGCAATGTCGGCCACTCGACGCCGTCGGACATCAGCCACTCGGCGTTATCAGCATGGATACGGCATCAAAAGCATCCATCCGATATGTCACGTGTAGAGGTGTCAACCAGGCCGGACCAGCCCAGTCCGGCACAAGGCATGGCACGATACGGTCATGTCTGGGCCAGCCTGGCACTGAAATTTCCCGTGGCCGGGCTTGTGCCGTGCCCAACCACAGCACCAATCTTGCAGTGCTGTGCCGAGGCCAACCATGCCTCGTACCTTGCCTGGCACGGTACATCAGCAGGAGCCTAGAAACGAATTTTTTTTAAAAAAAATTAGGATTTTAGGCAGTGCGACGGCGAAACGGCACACGCTAAAACCCTAATTTTTTTTAAATTAGGGGTTCGGCCCGACCGGGACGAATCCAGCAAATTCATGCCGCATGCCCGTGCTGGGCCATGCACAGCATGATACAGTAACCATACGTGCCTGGCCCGGCAAGAAATCATGGTCAGGCCGGCTTGGCACGTCCCATTTGATAGCTCTAGCCACATGGCATATCGGACAGGTATCCGTACCATGTCCACGTGTCCGACACATGAACATGGATATAGGGAGCCGTATCCATGCTTCCTTGCAACAAACTACTTATATGTTCTCTCTTCAATGATAAAATTTCTTTCTAAATGTACGCATATTTTGAACTCATTACTTATTCATTTTTAGCTTTAATATCCATTACTAACCAAGTTAAAAATATTTTACCATAATCTTAAAGATATTTAGATTATAAACATATAAAATGCCAACTAAGAAAATTTATTAGAACTTTCTATCCTACATTTAATCTGGTTTGAACTAGGACTCATTCATTCTAATACACTTATGCGTATAAAGATATATTAAAAATATAATCTAAGAGGGATTTAGCATCTAAACACATTTGTTGATAACTAATCAAGATACACTTAAATATATCTATTTTATAATAAATAATTTTTTTTTTATTTTTCAAACTTTTTACTAAACAATACACACTCTATTAAATAAACATATTTAAATATTATATATTAGCCATATAATAATGAGGGGGTTTATTAGAAAGTCTTACCTATGAATTTTTATCACAGTGCAAGAATCATATGTTTCAAATAAAAGAAATTAACAACACTTGTAATATTAATGGGCGAAATAAACCAACGTGTGAAAATCTCAAGTTGAGTTATATTAATCATTATAAATATGATACTTATTAAGCCAAAAAAATATATATATTATAGACAATATATCATGTACAATCTAGTTGAACTAGCCCCATAATAATGTGGGAATTTGTTAGAATGTCCAATCTACGAATTTTATCAAAGTGGGATGATAGATCAACATGTTATAACAAGTATGAATTATACCTACTTATAGATAACTCATCATGAGAGATAAGAGTACATGCTCGTAGCAATCATTAAGAGTGATTAACATATTACTATTACCTAAAAAGAATTGAAGTGATAATAACTCTTGCACAGATCAACATGTTATTTCAGTATTAAAATACCAAAATTACAACTATATGTAAATTATCCTTAATAATGACATTCTAACGGGCGATAACCACATCATCATTATATATTAAGAGGGCACAAGAGTATTTTCACACTAAACACTTATGCATCCAATAACCAAAGATAATACGAAAAAATATCAAGAAATATCATCACATACAAATATGTGTATCAAACCTAGAGTATGTGTATATTCTTTAAGATCAAATATAATTATTAAACTCATATATTCACCAATTCATTGTGGAACGACTAAACTATCAAATAATTCTTATAGATTGATATCTAGATATATATCTGCTTTATTACATGCACAACACATATACTTATGAAGATATATTAGTTGAGAGATTCCTACTCAACTACTCAAATAACTATTTTGGTGACTTTACGAAAATTATCTTGCAATAGTTCAATTTGTTAATTTGAGTTTACATAACTATCAATGTGATAAAATTGTTTTGTAGCCACCATAATAATCAAATAAGCAAAACTCTAAAATTGAATTAAAACCTTTGGACTCAAAATTTAAAGCTATATAGACGAATTTACACAATACAATTGATGGTAACATATATCATACAATGAATTTGATTCATACTATCTGTTAAAATAATTAGATAGACAGCTATGAGCTGCGATAAAAAACTATTTACAGCAGTAAACATGTTTAGTAGGATCCTTTTTTTATAAATATCATTACCACTCATGTAAAATAACTTGAAGTGAAATTCTTATTTTTTCTATATTTTTTACATGGTATCAGATCCTAGGGCTCAAAATTTTAGTTGTTTTCTGGTAAATTTTATTTATTTTTTTCACATGTCAAGCAAAGACCCCACTTTACCCTCGTCGGAGACTGTTGTGCCATCAAAAGAGGCTCCTTTGGCTCCGAAATTCAACCATTATGCTAATGCAAATGCCACCATTTGCTCCTACCGCCCCACTCACAGCAAGCACCATCTCTAAGATCACCTCACACAAGCTCATAGGTAGTGACAATTACCTTACTTGGGCTGATGCAGTAAAATTCTGGTTCCACGGCAACTTTCATGGGCCTCATCTCACTATCCCACTTGAAGACTTCCCTGCTGATATGCTTCTTCAGTGGCAGGCTCGTGATGCATTCCTCTGTAATGCCATTCGGAGTTCCATTTATCCGACCTCCTTGCTCAACCTTCGGGTTTACAAGAAGTGCTACAATTTATGGAACCAGGCATAGGCCCTCTATAGTCATAGTGCCCAGCAGTGCTACAGTGGTCTCTCGAACATAGTTGCTCTCAGTGGACATGACATGGATCTGATGATCTTTCTCCACCACATCTCCTTCCTCAAGGATGAGTATCACTCTGCATTTACTCGAGGACGTACCCACCAGCAGTGTACGTATTGTAATCGGCTTGGCCATACCAGGGACAAGTGTTATCAGTTACAAGGGCGCCCTCAGCGCACTGCTCAACTAGCCCAGTCTGGTAATGCCTCTGCCCTCCTTGGTCACTCTTCTGCCCTGTGGATACTTGATTCAGGAGCTTTTGATCACCTCTCGGGTAATAAAAATCTGTTCTCTACTCTTACATTGCATCTTTTTTACCCACGATCACCCTGGCCAATGGTACTCACGCCATGGCTACGGGCATCTGCACTGCTCACCCTCATCCCTGCCTCCCTTGTCCTCAGTCTTATATATCCCTGACTCTGCTTATAACCTTATCTCTGTCAGTAAATTGATTCGTGATCTCATCTGATCTCTCATTTTTTCTGCTTCTTCGGTTATGTTGCAGGATCGGCATTTACAAGTATGAATGGTCCCTTACTCCTTCACCATCGGCTCAGTCACCCGCACCTCTCCAAACTCCAAAAAATGGTTCCCTATTTTTCATCTCTTCATTCTCTTGAGTGTGAATTACGTCAGCTTGGAAAACACACTCGTGTGTCATTCCTTTAAGAATTTACATAGTCGAACAAATTCACCTTTTGAACTTGTCCATATTGATATCAGGGGTTTGTCTCGGACCGTGTCCCCTCTTGGATTTCAATATTCTATAATGTTTATTGATGATTTCTCCCATTTTACTTGATCATTTTTAATAAAAAGTCGAGTTTAGGCATTTTCAACATTTCAACAATTTTAAGTGATATCTACTCAATTTCAAACTTTAAATAAAATTTTACAAACTTATAACGCCTTAGAAAGTATGAATATTTGTCTGCCTCTTTCTCTTCCTTCCTCTCCACACATGTCATCCTTACCGCCTGCTACCTCATAAACCGCATGCTCTCCTCTGCTCTGCATAATGCATCCCCCCACCCTATCCTCAGCTCGTACCCCACAAGTCTTTTGACTGCACTTGCTTTGTGCATGTTCCATCTCCGGGGCATGACAAGATGACTGCCAAATCCACCAAAGACATATTTTTGGGTTACTCTCGCCTCCAGCAGGGCTAACGGTGCTATCTACCTGACACTCAACGCTATATTATCTCTGCCGACATTACCTTCTTTGAATCCACTTCATTCTTTCCTCAAGAAGTCAAGATGACTCCCACCTCCCTTCTGACTCTGCAACCCCTGATACCTTCACATCTTTCCCACTCACCAGGGTCTTACCTATCCTTCCCACCCCACCTCTAGCTTTATCCCCCACTCCTGACACTTCTCTGGCTGCTCCTCCACCCCTTCAGGCCTACTCCCGTTGTCGCCAGATTGTTCCCAGTGACTCAAACATTTTGATGCTCTCTGATCCGGAGCCGATCATACTGCATGCTGAGGATAATCCCCTGACCATTCTCAAAGGCTAAGAAGCACGGACACGGACACGGACACGGGAATACGACACCGCAGGATACGAGGACACGGTAAATATAAAAAAATTAGGATACGGATACGGCTAGGATACAATATGATAAAAAAAATAAAAATAAAAATTATTAATTATAAATATTAGGTATTTTATAAAATTCATTAAATTAAATTAAAATATTTTATTATATAAAATAGATATATATTATTTATTTTATAAAATAAAAATATTTTATTTTATTTTATTAAAATATTTTATTTTATTTTATAAAAATATTTTATTTTATGCCACATCCCCACACAAATATGCCCGCCCCTACCTCCCCCTCAAACACGCCCGCCCCTGCCTCCCCCTCAAATCGCCCCCACTACTGCCTCTCCCTCAAATCGTGACCGCTCCCTGCCTCGCCCCTCAAATCGTGCTGCCTCTTCCTCTCCCCTCAAATCGCCCCCACTCCTGCCTCTCCCTCAAATCGCGCCCGCCCCCTGCCAGTGGCCGACGTCGCCCATGCGGCGAAGTTGGCCACCCGACGTCGTCGAACCTCGGGCACTATAGACATGGATATGGCTGCCGACACAACCATCCGATACGCCACGTAGCGTATCGGATACGGATTGTGCAATGATACACCATGTGGCATATCGAACACGTGTCTGTGTCGTGTCCATGTCGTGTCCACGTGTCCAGGTGTCAGACACGTGGACACGGCTGTAGGGAGCAATGTCCGTGCTTCCTTGCTCAAAGGTATTAATTCCACTTGGAACCCCCATGCCATTAAAATTTTTTTGAGCTACTATCATTATCTTCACCAAATCATGCTTTTGTTTCCACCTTGTCATCTGTCACTGTTCCTAAGCATGTTGATGAGGCCCACTCTCACCCGGATTGGCGTCAGGCTATGGGGGAAAAGATAGCTACTCTCCACCTCTAATGGAACGTGGGACCTGGTACCACTTCCTCCGGGTAAGACGACTATGGGGTGTCGCTGGTTACATAAAACCAAGGTTGATCCTGATGACAGTGTTGATCAGTTAAAGGCTCGCTTGATTGCCAAGAAGTACACTCAAACATATGGCTAGGATTATTTTGAAACCGTCTCTCCAGTGGCTAAACTTGCTTCTGTTGTCTTGCTTCTTTCATTGGTTGCTATGCCTTCTTAGCCCCTATATCAGCTTGATATCAAGAATGTATTTTTACATGGAGACCTTATTGTGGAGGGGTATATGGAGCAACCCCTAGGGTTTGTTGCTCATAAGGAGCTTGACTTGGTGTGCCACCTACGAAGATAATTATATGATTTGAAGCAATCTCCACGAACATGGTTCAATCAATACAGCTCCATGGTCATACAATTCGGGATGAAGATGCACAGGTGATCATTCTATGTTTTACCATCACACAACCACAGGCCGGTGCATCTACTTGGTTGTGTATGTAGATGATATAGTGGTCACAGACAAAGACACATAGGGGATCCAGAAGTTGAAACAATATCTTTTTAGTCACTTCCAAACCAAAGACTTAGAGAAACTCATGTACTTCCTGAGTATAGAAGTTGCCCAATCAGAGTCCGGCATCGTCGTGACCCAGAGAAAGTATGCCCTAGACATTCTTGATAAGATTGGTATGCTTAACTATATACCAACAGACACTCCCATGGACCCCAACATGAAGTTAGTTCCAAGTCAGGGGAAGCCTTTACAAGACCCAAAAAAATATCGACACCTTGTGGGAAAGCTGAAATATCTCACCTTCACTCGTCCATATATCACATTCCCGATAAGTGTAGTCAGTCAATTCATGCTGGCTCCACGTGAGAACCATTGGGATGCCTTGATCCGTATTCTATGATATATTAAGGGTACCCATGACCAAGGCCTTTTGTATGAGAACAAATGACATCACCAGATTGTGGAATATCGTGATGCAGATTGGGCAAGATCTCCCACAGACGGGAGCTAAACTTCAGCTGTTGCATATTCATCAGGGAAAATCTGATATCTTGGAAGAATAAAAATAGAATGTGGTTGTCAGGTCTGGTGCTGAAGCAGAGTATCGATCAATAGCATTGGCAACATGTGAGCTCATTTGGCTCAAAAAGCTACTTCAGGAACTTCAGTTTGGAAAAGAAAATAAGATGACTCTCATTTGTGATAACCAAGCAGCTCTCCAAACTTCAGCCAACCCTGTCTTTCATGAAAGAACCAAATACATTGAGGTAGACTATTATGTCATTAGAGAGAAGATCACATCAGGATGCATGTAAACAAGCTTAGTATGTCATATGATCAACTTGCAGATATGCTTACTATGTCTCTCAGATGTCCAAGAATTCAATACATCCGAAGCAAGCTGGGTACTTACAATCTATATGCAGCAACTTGAGGGGTCAAGTTAAAATAATCAGATAAACAACTGTAAACAGCTATTTACAATAGTAAACATGTGTGGTAAAATCTTTTTTTATAAATATGTATCATTGTCACCCATTTAAAATAACTTGAAGTAAAGTTCTTTCTTTTTTATATTTTCTACACTATCTTTTTGACTTTCATAATCATGAAAATAACATTTTGAAGTTATTTATAAAAACAAACAAAATTATTAATGTGAAGGAAAAATACATTTACTTATGCAAGATAGACAAATTATTGGTTGTGATTGCATATTGGAATTGCTGATAGAGATTTTAAAAAAAAAAAAAGAAAATAGCAAGAAAGAAGAGAGGAATTGAATTAGTAGAACCAAAACAAGTAACTAATGCTAACATATCAAGAGAAATTGATCATTGATATACCCAAAGATACAAAGGTAAAGCCAAAGTAATGCATATTCATGGCGAGAAAAAAATTCCAGAATTAAAAAGACTATAAACTAAAGAAAGAACTCAAGAAAAAGATGGACAACAAGATGTAACTCATTAAATGAAAGCTATGACTTTAAGAATAGCAGGAGAAAAAGTAGTGGCATTTATGCTATAAAATAATGAGGATATTGTAGCCTGTATGACCATCAAGACTATAAAGTTCCAGTGTATAAAATACTAATGTCACAACTTCACAAATTTCAGAATTAAAAAGACTATAAACTAAAGAAAGAACCCAAGAAAAAGATGGACAACAAGATGTAACTCATTAAATGAAAGCTATGACTTTAAGAATAGCAGGAGAAAAAGTAGTGGCATTTATGCTATAAAATAATGGAGATCGTATATATCATTTCAGATAATCAAAAGCTACGAGCAAGAAAAAAATTTCAAAACAAAAACTACCAAATGATGAGTATTATAGTTTATTAAAAATTTAACAAAAAAAAACAAACAAACAAACAAGGAACATCCTTCAATACCATGACTTTCTCGTAAGCGAACCACTAAGAGTAAGGCAAAAGTCATAGATTTTCTCTAGTGTGATGCCTTTTAGCTACATAGAGTTTCAGAGAATATTTACTCAAGTCAGTCATTTCTAGGATTGTAATTTTTTGCTATTGAAAAATGATCAAAGTTGTAACTCATTTTCAACATCACAACTTTGTATTATAAAGATAAAATACTCAAGCTATAGCAATTTTCAGCACAGCAACTTCGTAAAGATGAAATGCATAATGATGCTCATTCTCAATGCCGCAACAATTAAATGCATGAGAGACCAAAGTCACAACTCATTTCCAATATTATGACTTTGTGTTATAAAAATAAAATATACATATCATGACTATTCTTAGTGAGACGAAAATTTAAAGCAAGAAAAAGACTAAAATCATAACAATCTAAAACAAGAAAGAGACCAATCATAACCCAATTATAATAACATGATTTTGTGTTATAAAGATAAAAAATTAAAGCTACAACATTCTATAGCACTGCGATATTCCTTAGCACCATGACTTCTCACTTAAAAAAAATACTCCAAGTCATTCGAATATTAAATACATAATGAGAAGAAAATGAAAAAAATAAAATTAAGAATATGAAAAAAAAAATAAAAAATTAGAGTTTGAAAAGCAAACATTCACTCAAACATAAGAAATATCCATGAGAAAGAAACAACATAAGAAATAAGTATAAATTCTAAGGGGTTAGCAAGAATTTCGACTCTCACCAATAAGCAAATCCAATGCACACAAATAAGAATTACGAGTTTATGATTTAATTTTTATACAATCTTGAGAACTATCATTGAGAACCCAAAAATTTAAAAAATATATTTCAAATCATCTCATTTAAATAGCTCTATAATATTAAGTAAAATTGATATCTATGATTAATATATTTTATTTCATGTGATAGATACATAACTAATAAATTTTTTTATTTGAATTGTATTATAGTTTACTTATTGATAGATATGATATATACATATAATAAAAATTAAAATTTTACTATTTATAAATTTGAATATATTATCATGATTGACAATAATATGTAAGCCACAAAACACACTTAGACATAATAATATGAATGATGTGATAAGTCATTTTGATCGTAATACAAGAAAAAAATCTATATATCAAAACCCAACATTGAGGTAAGTTTTATTATACAAATATAACAGTTAAAAATTGAAAGTATTGATGCATTTAAAAAATAATTCATTCTGCATATCTTTGAAGAAATGACACACAAGTAATATGCTAGTTTTATATAATATAATCCTAAGTGTTTCACTTTTTATATGAGAATCGAGTATCATATTTATAAATGATGATAAGTAAATCATGAGACATACACGAGTAAAAATAATTGTTACGATTTTATTGTGCTATCAAATTTTATTTATTATATAAGATCATAAATTTTCATTGGAAAGGATATTATTGTAAACAAAGATCCATAACTTTGTTTGTATACATATCATATAGACAGCAAAAAGATCTTTTCTCAATATATCAATTCTACAAAAGATTATATAAATAGATTGATCAATCAATTATTAAATAACATAATTCTAATAAAGATATAATTAAAAATTTTGACATAACTCTTAGATCATTGGATTGATTCACTTAATTTATGTGATGATTTAAATTTGAATATAGAATAAATATGTGTTTGTTATGTAATGATATTTTGTCCTAACAACATTAAAAGTAATTATCATCATAAAGCCCCTCTTTATAATGATCCTTTATTAGCAATTCCCTCAATACTTTACCATCATAATATAAAATTATCTATTGTCAAGAATCATTTACAAGATCATATATTTAGGCAACTCGTCAACTACCCATAAAAATTACTTCATATATACATTCTTATTCTTCAAAATTAGATATCATAAAGAGAAAGAAATGAGTGGTTTATAAGCATTTTCTTGTCATGTCTGCCAAATTAATGTGAGTAAAAACTCATTAAATTTAATTTACTCAAATATTTTAAAACCTATAATAAAATTAAAAGTCAATATAACTTCAGATAATTTATTACCTTTATTAGTTAGTGTATTCAATATACTTTGATTTTCATTTGTAAAATATATTTCAAATTTTTTTATCAGCTATTTTATGGAGATGAAGATTATACCCCAAAGCATAGATGCCCCATTTTAATACAAAGTCTGAGATAAGATAATATTTCAATAGTCTTACCCTTAAATTCAAAGAGACTGTATCTAATGAATCTTAAACCCAAGACATACCACCATTGGGTGAAAGCATGTATCATCATATCAAAGCATGACCTCTAACAAACACACACAACACAAGAACTTTCTATGTAATTAATCATCTCAATATTATTATCAAACAAACATAAAAACTTCTCAGGTAATTAATTATCAAAATATTATTTTTACACCATACTTTAATTTTAAAGTTATTATCCAATCCAACATAACATCTATTTATCAACTATTTTTTAAAAATTAAAAATCAATTTAATAAAAATATAAAAATCATTATGAATGATAAGATTTTAAAATATATGTATGAGAATTTCAATATTTAATAAATTAATCATATAATAATATATCAATATTTAATATATTTTAAAATAATAATGATAATGATATTTTTTCTACTAGCACATCACTATAAAATAAAGTTACAAAAATAAAAAATATATATATTTAGTTAAAATAACTAAAATATTTCTCTATCATACAAATATTTCTGATATTTCTAAGCATATATACTTTTATCTAACAACTATCTGATCAATCTTATCTTTCTCTATCATTTTTATTGTATAGATTTTTAGATCTCTTAGAATTATATTATTCAGTTTATCTCCCAAAAATTTTGATATCATTTATTTTTTTTTTGAATTCTGCGATAGAACATGATAAGATTAAATACATTATGATAAAACATGTATTTTTTGATTACTCTAATGCCCAAAAAAAATACATATATTCTTTATACGAAACTAATAGAATGCTAATGAATACTAATATTTTTTTAATAAAACTTATTCTTTAATGAATCTAAATTAGATAAGAATTCAACATAAATATTTGAATCCCTTAATCTTCATACACCTTTGTTGTCTAATTTAAGCCTTTAATCATGATAGAGTATCATCAACTACTTCTAAGTTTATTGGATCAAATTATAATAACCCTCTTCTCAAATCATCATATATACGAACAAACACAAAATATATTACTTTCAAAATGAATAAGATTTTATTGATAAAAAATAAATTCCTAGTTTAGATAAGTTAGTAACTCGTGAGTCTATTACAATCTCAACTCTAACTAACTTGGGCATTGAGAGACTTGATTACCCAAGATTTTGAGCTTATTCTAAGAAAAGAGAATATGAGCAGACTACTTAGAATGAAGAAAATCTACTCAGAAACCAAAAGATTTTACATCTGACTCTTATTATCTTAATCTTTCCATTGCTATCAAAAAAAGAATTAAAGTGCTATATTTAGAATCTAATTTCACAGATTTTATAATAATCATGTATTTATTCTCTTGATTATATTAGGATACTCAAGTATTCTTAAGAAATATATCATTCAAAGAAATAACAAATCAATTATAAAAAAATTAAATATTTTCAATTCTAATAAAACTTCAAAACTAACACTTTTACATCCAAGAATATCTTTTGATGTTGCAGATGGATATTTACAATAACGAATGATCTTAATTATAAGATAAATTACTTGAAAGTAAGACTTATTACGAGTATATTCACTTTGCTTTGGGAGTTGACTATCAATATATTTCCTCTCTATTTGCCAAGATGGTCCTTTAGATACTCATATTTCTTACCACTTTTCATAGATAAATAATATAACAATTCAAATACACATATTTCTATGATACTCATGTATCATTTATAGAAAATACATGAGATGGATGAGTATATGAAAAGTCCACATGATTTTTGAGCATAGTCAAAAAATGTAGATCTAGTGTATAGATTACAAAAAACTTCACATGAATCAAAAATAGTTATCAAAAACTAGTTTTATGAAATTTTCCACCATAATTATTTCTTTTTATGTGGAACACGTGTACAACTGAATATTTATTATATGACAAGTTTATCTTATTAATTATATATGTAAATAATATTCTCATTATGAGAAAATATAATTATTGAATTACACAACTCAATTATTACTTTCAATATTAACTTTAGATAAAAGATTTTGAGAAGCTGAAATATTTTCTTATGATTAAAATGATTTATGACAATATAATATTATTTTGTCACATGAAAAATATATTGAATATTATCTCAACTCAACAATTAATCTTTTGGAATATGCTTCAGTAAATAATCTTATTAAGCATTGTGCTACCTTTTATCTAAATAACTCATTTTATTAACTCAACTAATGCAAAAAATTATGGAAAAGATGAATCATCTAGCTATCATCAAACTAAAATTAACTTATACAGTTAGATACTAACTTCTTCAAAACATACTAGCCTCTTATAATTTTTCCTATCTTCCTCAGAACTTACTCATCCTGATATGATTTTTCACATACTTCGATATGTAAAAAAAAATTCAGAACTTAATATCTCATTCATTGATCATGACAATCTTCAATTAGCTAGGTATTTTAATTCCAATTAAACACTAACTTGCTCAAACAAAAGAACCGATACAAAATATTATATTTTTCATAAAAATTATCTTATCTCTTAGAAATTAAAAAACAAATGATAATTATGATTTTTAGTTTAGAGAAACAATACAAAATAATGATATAATTATTTGTGATCAAAGAAACAAATAAAAAAAATAGTTAACACTTTATTTTTCTCAAGAAATTATCAATATAGAATTTTTTTGACAAATTATTTTAATATTTGAGTTTTATCATAATTTATTTTTTATTAATTATTTTATTAAACAACAAAATTATATCATTATTTTTTTTTCTTTTAATATTTTTATACAAGAATGAAAGATCATGCAAATAACTTTCATAGAAATTGAGTCATATAGTCATACATAATTTTCTCCACCTTCATAAACACCTCTAGACATTTAGTTACCATTGACTCACTTATTATACAATCTCAACTTTAATATATATCATTGGATAAGTTGAAAATTATAAAATAAAATAGGAATAAGACAACTTATATTAATTATAAGACATGTTGATTAAGAAAGTATGCTTTAAAATCCACTCTACAACATGAAGAAAATGTTAGAACTCATTACATCCAATTCATTCATACATTTGTGACATTACAGGATTATCACACATGATATTTTGAAATATTTAATTATTATATTAATTGATAATAATAATAATAAATAAATGTAATTATCAATTTTTAGAGAAGGATCTTGAATTTTATCATTTTATAAAATTTTATCGAATGATAAAAATATATTTTTGCTATACTATTAAAATATTATATAATACATAAAAATTATTTTAACATCACTGTTCTTATTATTTGAGGAGCATATGATAATTTAACAAATATCTTATATTGTCAATTGATTAAATATTTGATTAAAATAAATCTTATATTATGTATAAAATACTATTAAAATGTTATATTTCTATCAAATGTTATATTTTTGCTATAATATTAAAATGTTATATTTGATTAAAATAAATCTTATATTTGATTAAAATACTATTAAATAAATATTTGATTAAAATAATTAGGATATTTTTATTATATCAAATGTTCCTAAATGTTCATGAAAAAATTGATATTTATAGCTAATATTTTGATCAATCATGAATCATCTTCTATTCTTCATATCATATTTCATATTATATAAAGTATTCTAGAGAGAAATTATTTCATCTTCTATCTAAAACCTGTGTATATTTGTTTTGTTTTATATCTCACTCTACATAAAAAAAATGATTGCACATAACAAATGCGCATTCCTAAGATACCCCAATACATAAAATATAAATAAATATAACTCACCAAAACTATGAAAATTATTACAAGTACAAATATAATATTTTTTACTTAAGTTATTTTTCAAAAACTTGATCCAAAAAAAAGCATATCTTTAGATATTATGATGATAAGATCTTTACCAAATTTAATTCTTATCTCACAAAGTAACAACTATATCGTTTCAGGCACCAAATACTACAATCACAATTGATCTCTTATAGTGTTTCGTTGGACCATGATTATGTGGAGGCTCCTTGTAGTATGAGTGAGAAAGCTTTTAGCGAAACATCTAATAAAATGCAAAATATAAGTTTCCCTAGGGGGATATGACCACAAAATTTCACAATCAGGTCATCTGCTAAATCAACTACCAATTCAAAGTGTCAACTTGATAATTCTAATTATTCTATAAAAAACCAAAAATATTTTTTATCCAATATCATCGATCACAATTACTTCTAAACTCTCAATTTGTATTACATATTATAATTTTTTATCTTTTCTTGATAATTACAAAATCTCAAACATATTTTCCAAGATATCTAGTCATCTAAGATAGTGACAAGCTATGTTAAATGAACTAAGTCTAATCACATCCACCAATATATAAGATTTTGTTTAAAAATCTCTAAGTAAGAATGTAGTTTGATGAAAATAGATGTTATAATAAAGACTATACTTGAAGAAAAAATTAATCAATCCAAATTCAAATTGATAGCAAGAAGGTTTATTCAAATTTTTAATTTGAATTATTAAGATATATTTTCTCTAATGACCACAATTACTAGTATCATATTATTAATTTTTGATATTTCTCATATAATTTTTTTATCAATTATAAGTATGTAATATATTTTTTCATGATTATGTTAAAAAGAAATTCATAGGATAACCTCTACGTTTTACCATCTCAATGAGTGAAAATATAATTAAAAGACTACATAAAACTTTTTATGACATGAAATAATCTCTTTGGACATGATTCGGACATTTCTCATTGGTAGTTACAATTTTTTGTCAGGATAGATTATATCAAATTATTTCTATTTTTATCGACATAAATCAAATAGATAGCATGTGATGTCAGTGATATATGTTGATAGCATTTTTATTACTATAATGATTAATTAGACATATATCAATTAAAATTATTCTTACATACTAAATTTTAGATGAATGATTTAGGATATTTCAAGTACTTCTATTGATTGTGATTGCTTATCCAGAAGATATAATTTTTATTTCTCAATCTCAGAAGAAGTATTTTTATCTATTTTATATGAGCTTGTCGTGCTGAGTTGTGCATAATTCAACTCCCCACTTGATCTAATTGTAAGACTTATTCATAGATATTGATATCCTAATTGATTCTTACAGCTAAAAGTGATCCATGAGAAAACTTAGATGCTTAATAATTACAAAATTAAATATTATTTATATTGTTAGTAAAATATGTTATTTTTTGTATTCTCAAACACAAATTCATATTTATGCAATTATTCATATTCTTAATAATAATCATTATAGCTTATTTAAGACATGGAATTTCTTTCAAATGCTGTTTGCATGACCATATAGAAATTTAGTTAGAATCTAACTAAATTTATGCGATCACAAAAAGCTAATTCTCTACCACTAAATTTAATATTTTTCTTAGAAATAATACCGACTCCCAATAAAATAAGCAAAACTATTATTTAAAAATCAAGTACATAAGTAGATTAAAAAACAATAACCTCAATTATTTGTGAGTTTTGATAGATCAATCACTTTTGGAAAGAACAATACTTATTAGTTTTAAGATCAATAATATTTTTTTATGACAATCATATAATTTGATATATTATTATCAATTCAATATTTCACAAATAAAAAACAATATATCAAAATTAATTATCATTTCATATGAAAAAAAATTCAAAATAATTTTAAAAATCACAACATATATGCCTACTAGTAATTAGATTACAAATATCTTCACAAAGATAATTAGAGAGCCATGAATATCATTTCTTATTTTTCAAGTTAAGTATTTGTAATATATACTATCATCTTAAAAGAATATATTGATATTTATAATTTTTTTTTATTTGTTTAGTAAGCCAGTTTTTTTTTTCTTTTTCACTTTGATGAAAGCACCCAATATATAGGTTGTCTCAATCCTAATTATATATATGGATATAATTGTGTAATCTCTTTTTTGGTAAGAAATTTTAGCATTTCTTCAAGAAAATTTAACAAAAATAGATTAATTTTTTATATAGGTTGTCTCAATCCTAATTATTTCTTCGAGAATGGTTCCCATTAATGTGTGTCTTGTTCATCAACAGCCATTATTAAATAATAATTGTATGGTCGAGTCACATAAGGTTGAGTCAAATCATGAGTTGGGTGATGGATCACACGTGCACGGGGACTAACCCAAAAACACCCACTATTGACAGTTGGGCTGCAAGCCTTTTACCACGTGATCTCGGATCATAGTGTCCGCCCAAACCCAAGCATGATACGAGCAGTGGCACGGATACCTGGTCAAATGTGGCACGATTAGCACATCAAGTCATGCCATGTTGCAGGAAAGGGTGGCCATGCAGGTCACCCCTTCAGGCCAGCACAACCCATTGTTGCAGATCATTCCAGAATGTTTGACACTTTTACCTACCCAATTACAAAATAAAATAACTACCATAAATTGTATATTTTATTTATGCATAAAACAAAAAAAAAATAATGTCTCCATACAAAAAATAACAAAATTGGAGCACTCCTTCAATGCCCACAAGCATTCCCAGCAAACAAATATGATGACTCACAGCTGAAGGATGAATACCACCAAGTGCAGAATATAAAGAAAGTTTTCCAACAGGTATCGCCATGCCCTAAGATCATTGCATCACAAATATGTTAGTAGCAACAAGGATGTACATAGAGAGCACATGGTGCACCCAGCGTTGCCCATGAGCGTGACCAGTACAAATGAAAGGATGTTGGAAAACAAAGACTATAGAGATCCCCAAAAAGCAAAAAAGGACAGAAGAAGATGTTATGTATTTCAAGATACAGCGCACCTGACAGCCCAAATCTCCCAGCCCTAAAATCCGCTCACCATCAGTGACTACAATAACTTGGACATTCCTTTCAGGCCAATTCCTCAGCACCTCAAGAATTCTCCCTCTGCAAAAGACCACTTTTCAACTCTAATCACAAATAACATAGACAAGAATACTGGATATGAACCTTACTTTTCCTTTAAACTGATATACAGCCCTTGAGGGCGACTAAAGATACTTCCATATTGTTGGCAAGCTTCCCCAACAGTTGGAGTATAGATAATGGGGAGCAGCTCCACTATGTGGTCAATGAGAACCTTGTAGAACAATCTTTCATTTCTCTCCTGCGGATTGAGAAACGAGAAGTGAATTTATTTTTTTATTAATCTTTTTTTTTTACAAAATGAAAATGTAAATGGATAGGTTATCTTCCATAATCCAAAATATTTTTTCACATGAAGTAAATATTGCACAAAATTACTAACCGACCAGTTTTTAGGTATCATAGGTGAAATTTCATTGATAAATGACAATGCATACCTGAAGATCCATCATAGCCATATACTTCTGCAGTGGGACTCTATACTGGCAGAGGATGTGCATTAGTTTTTTTACCTAGTGATAACATTTTCAAAATAATTTGTTGTAGTTGGAGTTAACAATCACATGAAAAAAATTTAAAAATAAGCAAGGTCAACACGCATGGGATGTAACTTGGAGATCTTGAGAAATGACAGTTGGGGGTAGAAGGCCACGCAAATAATGGAAATCTCTCTCTTTATCAGTAAAGGCGAGTCCTTTGTTGTGGTGTGGATCTCGCAATAGAGAATACCCACTGCCAAAAACAAAAGGACCACCAAATTACAAAGAGAGCAAAGCCTTGATTACACATGTCACAACAAATATGGTAACATGGAACAAATTGCTAAAAATAAAGATCAAAAAAAAAAAAAAAAGATAAGCAGAAAACAATCACATCCTTATAGGCCAATGACAGCAAAAAAAAATCTACCCAAGTAGGCATAGATGGATGGATTAGCAAGATGATGTTCACAACTATGCAAATCAAGGAAGAAGTTGGATCAAGTAGAAATATCCAGAGGAAAAGAAATCATACAAGATGTCTACAAACATCAAATGATACAAGATAGGTATTTATAGGCGATCCAACTAATTCTAAAAAAATAAAACTCACAAAAATAAGATAATAGATTGAGGGTGTCATCGTACTCAATGCATATAGTTCCCACTTGGTGTGGGATCTAGGAAAAATTATTATCTCAAAAAATTAGAAGGATCATATCTAATGAGTCTCAAACTCGAGATTTATCTTCCATGTACAAAAACACTTACCATTACACTAAGGCATGACTTCGCATAAGTGCATCATTGATAAGCACTTAAAAAAATACAAATAAAAAAGAACATACTCAGTACGTGAGTCTTTAATTTTAGCATAAGATCTAAGAAAAATTAATATTTCAACAATATTACCATCAAAATTTGAAGAGTATGCATCTGATCAGTCACAAGCCCAATACATATTATTCTTTGACGAAAATACTTACTATTGAATCAAGATATGACTTCTAATATATACATACAAGACAAAAACTTTACAGATGATTAGAGATCCTAATATATATGTTATTACGAGATCTAGTGTGTTCATGTTGGTATAATCACACACTAAAAAATACAAAAAAAAAATAAAAAAAAAAAAATATTCTAAGCATTCACATAAACTAACATAGATTAATCTTGTAAATCAAACAAAGAGGAAAAGAAGTGATTTAAGATCCTTTAAGCACTAAGATTAATTGTTAACATAAGTATAAGTCAATCACAAATAATAATATAGGCAATAAAATTTGAGATATCATCAATCTTCCTTTAATAAAATAAGAATTCAACTATAAATATTTCATCCACTTATAGAAAAAATTAAAAGTAATACATTACCTTTTATGACTATCAAAGGCAAAAGTAATAAATATCTTCATATAACAATCAATTTTCTCAAGAAAATATCTAATATATAAAAGATTACAAACAACTAATAAAATAGTTTTAAACACAATGATTGTGATTAATATCTACTCGACAACTAATAACGCATAGTTGGAATTTGAATTTAAATATTCAACTACTTAAGTATGTTCAGAATTATTAAAGTAAATCTCCAGAAAAAAAAATACTTTTATATATATATGAGAAATCAAAAAATATTAATCACAAAAATATGTCTAAAAAATTAAAAAAAAGAAATTGATCAAATAAATAATAACTTGTGTGAGTTTTAAATTTCCAATAATAAATTTGTTTTTTAAGGAGTCAATATTCATGCATTTGTTTTAAAAAAAATGTATTATGGAATAAAGTTGAAAATTGACTAGAACATACATCAACAATTAAAACTAAAATTAAATTAAATATATATTTCTACTTGATTATAATCATCTTCTTGACTCAATATGTCAACTTTACAATAAAAATATATCTACATATCTCAAATTTCTTTTTGTGAAACTCAATTTAAATGAATTATTTTAATTGAGATATATCAAACTAATCATCAATCATTTCTATTATATAATCTACATTTTAATAATGTGTTATGGTTTATAATTTCATGATTTTTTTTCTTATTACTATTTAGTTTATATCATTTAAAAGGAGCACAAAGCATGTGAATTGCCACAATCATTTTAGTTCAATATATAAAGGCAATGTGTATGATGACCTATTATTGAGTGCAATTATATTGTATTATATTATCAATTTATATTTCATAGGCAATTAATCTCAAGTTCGAGACTCAACATTAGTAACTTCTCTGAATTTAAAAGATAAAATTGTCAAGATATTAGTATCCATCAAATTTCATGTGCAAGTGAAAAGCTTGTGCACAAGGTATTATCTCCATCTCCATATGTTTGAATTTCAACATAATATTAGAACCAAAACTTTAAGGACTACAAAGTTTAGGATATCTAGAGGAAGATAAACTAAGCATTTAGAATACATTTTTGGTGACACCGCATCCCCTTATTTCATTTGTAATGTTCTTTTGGTTATTATAAAAACAAACCCTAGGCACACTAGAAACCTTGGGCACACAATAAAATTCCCTCTAAGTAGAGAAAATAGGCATGCCATTTTTATTGTTAGCATGTTGTTAAGCAAATTTCAATTACAATAGACTCACAAATAATGTTGTGCACATGGCAAAAAATAAAAAAAATATGGAAGAAAAGATTTGTGGGTCACACCAACCCATTGTTGGTGTTCTAGCATTTGTATGTAGAACTAACCCAATGCTAATGTTAATTGAGGAAGCTATGACATGGCATTAGTATGTAGATGAAAAAGATTATTCATATAAAGATCATTGTATGTAAAATTTTCATACCAAGTATTAGTGTTGATAATTATTTTTAGAAAGAAAACAAAAAAATATTATATAATAATAAAAGAGATACTAACTACCAAAATTATCTAAGAGTCTGATATGTAAGAATTTAACATATATTTTTGATCCATTATTAACATAATTATGATAAAGAATAATTAATTTATATTTTATAAGTTATGGAGAGTTCATCAAATATTATATTTTATAAAGTTTTATTGAAAATAAAAAAAAATTAATAAAAAAAATGTCTTTGCCCAAGAAATGATATTGCGACTTAATTGTCCTGGACACAAGCTCACACTATTAAGATGAGCTAAACAAATTATAACATCAACTTATAACTCACGATATTCATAAATCACAACAGCGGGCATATAAGTCGAGACACCAAGTAATAAAAAATTTTATATTTTTAATTAATTGAAATCATATAAATTCAACTTTCCCATACTATCTAAAATAGTATGCCATCTACTGACCTCTCTGATTTTTAACATAACAATAAAATTATTTTTGTATGACTATAAATATTATTTTAAATAGGATGAGCACACTATATCCAAATCATACTTAAAAAATTGAGAAGATACAATGATGAGTCTTCCAGATAAAATAAAAAAACTATAAGAAAAAAATAACATATACGAAAATAATAATAATGCCTCTTAGAATTATGATAATCAAAAATCATGGTTATTTAAGGCGACAAGCACACCAAGATGCAAAAGCCTTTTGAGACTTTGAAGCACAAGACACACTTAAGACATATAATTTTTTATTTAAGGCACAAGCTTGTTTATTTGAGACACAATTGAGACGCAAGCTTTTTTATTTGAGGCATACTTGAGGCACGAACTTTTTATTTGAAACACATTCATCATAATACAAATAAAAATTATATATCTTACTAAATATTATTTTTAATTGTCATGTAATAATAAAATATAATAAAGTAAAAATTATCAAAACATAAAAATTAAATATTAATACGATTCTCATCATCTAAATATTCAATGTTCCAAAACAAAATAGCAAATATTATTAGTGATTCCTAACTAGAGATGTCAAATGGATCGGGCAGCCTAGAGGTGTGAATCGGGCCAAGCGGCCAAGGCCCGGCTTGATTCAGCCGAGCATGGCTCGACACGGCACAGTCCAGGACCGTGCTAGGCAGTCCCTCAACACAACTCATTTCATGCCATGCAGAGGGAATTCGACATGTGGCCATGCCAGGCACGACCCAAGTGCCTAGCACGTGGGCACGGCAAAGGGCAATGGTGCAACGTGGCGAAGGATGACACACGATGGGTGACACACGACGGACAAAACAACGATGGCTCGATTTGTGTAGGGGGATGATCGGCGCTACGATGCCCGAACGGCAACACCTCAGCAATGTCAGACTAGCAATGGCTCGACCATGCCAAATGGGTGAAAGTAGTGCACTATACCTATTCTCATTTCTAGGTTAAAAATTATCTTAACCAAGAATTAGCCCAAACCAACCCAAAACCAAGCTGATTTCGAGTAGAGGGTCGTGCTAGGCCAGTCCTCCAGTTAACCGTGTTGTGTCTGGCACGGTATGGTTACTGTAGCATATCAAGCCTGGCACAGCAAGTGGGCTCATACAAGCATGAAAAAAATAGGTAGTGTCAACCTAACACAACCCATTTGACAATTGAAAGGCAGCCCGAGGCCAACTCGAGGCATGGCCCTACTTGGAGGTGCCTAGCGCAGCATGGCATGGTCCAGAACCGTGCATGGACCCGTGCCAAGCTGACTCTTGGCACACCTCGTGTCGTGCCATGACAAGAATACCTAGGCCTCATGCCGGGCCAAGCACAGCCCGATACCCTGGCCCAAAGTCACAGTATTTCAGTATGTCCTGAATAATCCCCCCGAGGCTGACTTTCCATCAATCCCGAGCTCAACCCGGATATGTCGATCCCATTTCCCCATCCTGAGCACAAAGCCCTGCCTACATGTTCCAATAACCGACTCTTCTAAAAGCTGACCATTTACGTCGATTCGAAGTCAAACCGACCTAAAGGACAAAAAAAAGCATGATTTTTAAATTTGCCCGTTGGATTTTGGCCCCAACAGCCCTCTAGATTTTGTACCTAAAAATCATTTAAAAGATTAAAAAATGGGAAACTCAAGACAAATATTTAAATTTTAATTTCTCCGAGCCGAAATTTTAATTTCTCTGATTACGGAGAAATCATTTAAAAAATTACGGAGAATTCCGAGGCTATAGAAATTTTAATTTTTCCGATTACCTCGATCCAAATATTTAAATAACAAAAAACTAGAAAAATATAAATAATTTTAACTTACTTTGATATAATACAAAATAAAAATGATAGAATACCAAAGAAGAATCGGCACAATATACATATTATAAAAATATTTTAACCTGTAAGAATTCGTGTAAGACTAGGCACCTTAGAGTCAAGCCGAACAATACACCAAAATATATTATGTATTAGATCCTAAACAAACCCAACTCAAGGGTGAATTCTTTGAAGCTGGATCCAGTGCAGCATCAATGGTGATCCCCTTCATATAGCGCAATAAGTTATGGATGAAATATATGGTCAAACTAATCACCACAATAGATCTTTCGAAGAATTCAAAGGTAGTTAGTATCATGCAAACTGATTTTCAATCTGCATATCATAAGACTCATATGTACATATCTAGAAACGAAATACAAAAATATTATAACTTAAAAAAATAAATACTAATTAATGAATTTAAGGATTAAAATTCAGTGATGTCCATGACATCCGATATCTAGACTAGTCATAATGATACATCTTATGCATGCTTCAGCACTCACTATATAGATTCTAAATAAATACAAAATAAAAAAAATATTATGTTTCTCAGATTCTCTCTAACCTCATGATATCCCAATCATTTATGGGTGTATGATAAGAATTTTTAATTAATATAATATTTAAAATAAAATATATAATATCACATTTAAAAACACATTTAACAATAGAGTAACCATTAATATGTCTGTTATGACTATTAGAAATGAACCATTAGAAGAAAATTTTAATGTATGATATATATGTAAAGTCATTAACCTAATAGTACAAATATGGATTAAGATTGTTTCTCCCACTTTATAAAACATACTTAACTCACTAAAATTTCTTTGTATGTCTCATAAACAATAAGAGTTTGATACAATCTATTTGTTTGCGAGTCTAAATTTTGATAAAATTCTAATCAAATATGAAACACCATTAAAATTACACATACTTTATATTAGAGTCTTGTGTTAGATACGAAAACATGATATATAACTACGTCAATAGTAAGAGTAGCGAACTTATTATTGACGACACTGACTGGACTACATAAATTTTATTTATGAAATTCCTAAAAATTTTTATGACACGATGGACATATGTTCATCAGTTTATATTCTCATAACATGCATTGCACTCAAGTGCATATATAATATTTATAACATATTTAGAAAATTTAAAGATAACCCGATACTTAGTTATATGATTATAGATATGAAAATCAAGTACTTAAAATACTAATTTACTATTATATCTATTTATTGTATGGCTGTCTACAAGGACTCTAAGATTAATGTGGAAGGAATAGAGAACATCTTGACATATATTTCCTCATGCATGAACCATGAAGATCAACCCAAAAAATTCATTCACGAGAAATTAATTGAGTTTTTTACATACTATTATATTATGCATGGTAGTAATATGGTAGTAGTAGTGGTAGTAGTAATAGTGAGTCTTCAAGTGCAAACATAAATATTATATTCGGATATGATAACTTTTCTATTCAGTTAGCAAAGAAAAAATAACGGAGTGAACTATCGAATAGAAATAAGTTGTCTCGGTACTTAAATACCAATTACTACTTAATCTTATCACATAATAATAATAAAAAACTTGATATTTTACAATGATAAAAAAGATACAAGTTCACATATCCCATGCTGTCTAAGATGACACGAAATCTATTGACTCCGTCAGTATAGAGCGTAGCATCAAAATCTATTTTTTCTGTCGAAGTGAATATGATTTAAGATAGGAAATCAAAATTACAATCAAATATTATTGAGAAATTATCATGATTAAAGGATTGAGACTGTAACAAAAGCAAATGAGCTAATTATTAATGATGATTCGTGAGATATTGATGATAATTAACAACTAATATGAGATCACGACATTGATGATTGAGATGAGTACTTAGGCCTACTTTACTGCCTATGGCCTACTACCTTTTGATACACTAACATTGATATCATCATTAATTATACGCTAACAAGATTTATCATTTTTATTTATTATTTTTGGATTATTTTTGTTTATTTTTTTTTTGTCATTTTACTTTTAGACTTAATTTACACACTAATGTTTTTGTTATTAATATTAGATTGGAATCATGTTTTATAATTATGAATTTATTTTTGATGTATTATTTTTATTTCTTATTTATTTAATCTTAGTCTCACTTTGTTAATTATTATTTTGTACTTTTTATATGTTTTTAATTGTGCGTTGTTAAATATTACTTGCTAGTTTTTTGATTATAGTTGTTTATGTTTTATTAATTAAGTAATTAACAATTAATTTTTTATTTATTTATAATTATTAATTATTAAAATTTAATTTTTTTAAATAATTTTAAATTTGAGATTAACAATTTTCCTAACGGACCAAACCAAACCCAAACAGACTCAATCCAACAAATCCATGCACGGCTTGGCCCAAAAAAGTTACAAATCAAGCCTGCAAGCTATGCCGGGCTGACTCTAATGAAGCCGTGCAGTGCCAAGCACAACATGATTACTGTATCGTGTCGTCCCTAGCACGACATGGTGGTCCTATTGGGCCACCTAAAATAGGCTTGGCTAGCCCAACCCGACCCATTTGACACCTCTATTTCTATCATCACAAAAACTTTAAAGTTCTATAATAAAATAAATACTTAAGTATTTATATCTAAATTTAAATTAATAAAATCATCATCCATATCATTCCAATCATCAATCTTCCACCCTCCCTCCCTCTTCTTTACCTCCCTCCCAATGAATAAGTCATCTCTTCATTTTCATCAATCAAATCAAGAATAGAAGTATATTTAAAACTAAATAATCTTGATTTTGGATTTATGTGTTTGTGTTTGTATTTTGCTTGATTTAGCTCTTGTATAAATCATAAGTTCCTCAACTCTAACTAGCTCTTGCAACGTCACTCCACATTAAATCATCACTTTCAAATACCAAATCATCTTTTACAATACTTTCATCTTTTATTCTTTTCATCAACCATTCATTGTCATTATCTATTTCTTTCAAAATAATGAGTTTAATGATATAATTCTCAGTATATCTTTTTATCAAAATTCAGTTATACTTAATGTACACCAAAATATTCAGCGTTGATGATCCAAACTATTTCTCATCTTGCTATGAATCGCAAAAAAAAAATAATATTTATGATTATATCTCAATATTTTAAATTTTATGAATCTAAGTTACATTAAAGAATATTGTAAAGAGCCTAAAGATATAAATTCAATTACATATAATTACATTAGTAACTTTTATTTTCAAATATATTCAAATTCATTTCATAGCATGATGCACTGCATTTTAAGTTGAGAACTCTCAATACAAACTTTTGCAAATTTTTAGTATTTGATCCAAATATACCCCACCATTCGGCAACAATTAATATGAATAAATTATTAATTAAATATTTTACCTATTATAACCAAATATATATAAGAACTTTAATACACTTATTAATAAAACTTTAAGGACTTCCCTAAAATTTAGTCTTTCTTGTTCTAATAGCAAACTCAATAACCAAAAAAGTTTCTAGCATACATGTACAAGCCCAGTTGTGATATAATTGCATCTTATTCATCTTTATTTTTCATCAATCTCGACATGCAACTATATACAACTTTATAAAATTTTAATTTATGTCAATTCCTAATTCTTTTATATCATAATAAAACAGTGAGTTCAAAAAATACTCAGCTGAATGTAAAGTCCGATGAAATTGAACCTTACATCTCCTATCAAATATTTTTAAGATTTTCCTATACTTCTCTTCATTCTCATTAAAATTTTTGATGATAAATTCTTTCATCTTTTACATGATTGCATAAATGTAGCTCATAAAAGGCATCTTTTCACCATCCACCAAACGAAGCAAGCATACAAGAGAGTCTAACACCTTCAAACAAAATATTACAATATTCCAAAAAAAACATAAAAATTATAGAGTACCGACTATATTTTTTTTCTCATTTGCTTGTTTGCTCATTTACTTTCTGTACAATTTGAACTAGTAAACATATTTTTGCTCAATTTGTTTCTTTGTTCATTGATATAGAATAAGTTGATAAAAGCTATTGAAAACTGAGTCTTAGCAGTCCTTAAAAACTCTCTTTGTTTAATAAATCATCTCTTCATGTTGAGCAGACATATTCTATTATAGATATAATCACTTATGGATATGGCTCTCAATATTGTTTTCTTGATGTGTGATAGTTTTCACATTTCTTTTAGTATCAAGTCAATACAATATGCGGCACATGATATCTAATACAAGTATGATCTTTTCTTTTTCAATAACATCCCTACATAATTTCAACATAAAATAAATAAATAATAAATATAATTACTTATATACATAAATAAATAAAAATTTCAAATTAAATTATAAGTACTTACTACCATATAATTTTAAACATTATTTGTTATCACTTGTACAATATTTTCTTCATCAACTTCCTCTATCCAATTGTTAAGTAATTCAAATAATTTCTTTATTGTCTTGACCATAAAATAAGCATCAATAGATTTCATAAATATTATCACTCTTGAAGAATTCACTAATAACCGTTCCTATCGATTCATTTATCTAACATAATTGAATATTCATTTTGCTTTCATTCTATGAAATAAACCTTCATTGAACCCTTTGTGAGAGTCAATTTTTTCATTAGGTTAGTAACTCTTACATCATTAAAACTTATGTCGTGTTTGTTTTTTCGGCTTAACATTGAAATCAAATAACTTTTAGCGTTAATTTGAAACATGTTTTTTAAAGACTTTTCACATAGAATTTTTTTAAAAATGCTTAAAGCATTAAGCAAATTTTTTTGGCCTTTTCTATTCATAAAAAGCCATTCGAAAACGCTGGATCAAAAAATGCTCGATCAAGCATTTTTTGACTTCTAATTCGAAAATGAAATTCTTAATAGAAATAAAATATTAAAAAAACAAATAACTTAATACTTAATATTATTAATTATAATTCATCATTAAGCTCAAAAAAAGTATATTAAGTATTAAGTAAAAAACAAATAAACGCTCCCTTAGTCCCTTGTAGCCCACACTATATTGCTCAATTGTCTCAAATTTTAGTTGAAACTTAACATAGTTCACTACATTAAATGGAGTCGTGGCCTCATACATTCATCTACAAAATAATAGATCAGCTCTCTCTATGGTCTCTTTCTTGTATGTATTATTAATAATAATTTGAGTCATTTTTCTATTTTAAACAATCATTTCTAGATTAGAAGTGAAGAAATGATCCATATAACTTTTTTGTCACATTCTCTTTATGCAATTATTACTATCACCACTTCCATCTCCATTACTGCCACCACTAAAAACATCATTTCTTCCTATTTTGCTCGTAACCTCTAAGTCGTCATCATCTTCATTTTGGAACACAAATATATTCTCAGTCACACTAAAACTCCAAAACTTATTTTATTTTTTTGAATTTTTTTGGCTAGCATATAATTTTTTATTTTTTTCTTAACATGTTCAAGACATCATGTATACTTTTTTGAATTTTTAAATCTTCCAACAATATATTATTTTCTCTTTAAATATCTATTTTAGTTATTTTATTACAAAAAATATAAATGAGTATACATGTATATTTCTTATTTAATACACGAGCATATTTTCATCTCAAATCTTTTTTTTTACTTGTAGTATCTACTTCAACTTCAATCTTTGTCTATTTTTGTATAACTTTACAACAAGTCAACAATAAAATAATAATTATATTAAAAAAAATAAAAAATATATACATAATATATAATATATTATAAATTTATAAATTATAAACAAACTCAATTTTTGACAAACAACTAAAATCATTTTAAATTTTTATTCTAATTGTTTCATAATTTTCTTTTTTATATTTTCATTAATTTTCAGATTTTTTTTTCAATTTTGTGCATTAATTTTTTAAAAATTTCATATTGTTTTCAAAATTATTTTGACAAAAAATTCTCCTAATTTTTAAGAATTTTTTAAAAATGTTTCTCTACCTTTGGGAAAATTTTTTTCACAACAAAAATAAAAAAAAATACCTTTGATTCTTCTTTTATCCTCTTCAATTTAGCATTGAGTGTTTTGGAAATTTTTTTTTTGAAGTTTTAGGGTATATCCGAGAAAGATAAAGGTTTTATAAGACTTAAGAATGAGACACCCTAAAATAATATCATTTTGACTATTGGAAGACCAAAACATTGTTGGTATTTTTTAAAAAAAAATCAAAACCTCAAAATGACATCATTTTGAGGTTTTAAAAATTCAAACCGAACCAAAAACGACTTTGTTTTGGGTAGTTTTGACTTTTGATTTTTTTAAAAAATAAAACCAAACCCAAAACGACATCATTTTGGGTTGAATCTATATTCTTCCCCTAAGCGCTCCTACTGCGCTCCACCTCTCACCGTCTCTCTCCAACATTGCTTTGCCTCGCTTCTCTGATTACCTAATAATATTCTTCATTTCCAAAACACACTTGTACCTCCACTGGCTTGCCTCACACACATATGCCTCACTTGTAGTGAGGCATTTTCAAATGGAGCGGTGGTGCCTGAGCTTTAGGCATGCCTCAGGCATGCCTTTCAGAAATATGTCCAAACCAGACTAAATAAGAGTGACTGAAATTATGTTTATTGGTTTAAGTTATTGTTACTAATACTAAACTGGCTCTAGCATGTATTATTTTTAATCTTTTTTTTTAAATTGTGTATGCAAAATTACAAATAATATAAATTTATATTTCAATTCAAACTAAAATAATATGCCATATACTGATCTCTAATATTTGACATAGCATCAAAATTACTTGTTTTAATTATAAATATTATTTCAAATAGATCAAGCACAATATATCAATGTATTATTAAACTCTATCATACTTAAATAATTGAGAAAATACAATAATGAGTCATCAAAAATTCAAAATAAAATAAAAAAACTATAAGTAAATAATAGCATATACAAAAATTATAATACTAACTCTTAAAGTTCTGATAATTCAAACTATACTAAATAAGAGTAACTGACATTATGTTTATTGATTTAAGTTATTGTTATTAATACTACACTAGCTCTGGCATGTATTATTTTTAATCTTTTTTTTTATTTTTGAATTTTGTATGCAAAATTATAAATAAATATAAATTTACATTTTCAATTCAAACTGAAATATATTTTTTATTATATTTGTGTATGTTAATTTTCATACATATTAATTATTACATGTACCAATAAAAAGTTTCAATTTTAAAAATATTTTGATTTTTAAAATTTTTAATTTATACATAATATTACCAATTAAAATTACAAATCAAAAAAATATTTTGATTTTATTAAAATTTAAGTGATGCGTAATATATAATATTATATATTAAAATTTACATATAGCCTAGCCTAGTGCCTACTGCCTACTACCAATATGTTGTAAGCACTAGATTAGCCCTAGATTACTATCATTTACTCCAATATGCAATAGCCTAATGGACCAAGCAACAACCAAAAGTGCATGTGAGTATGTGTCATACTACCAATAGCCTACTTGTATTGGCTAGGCCACTTACACTAGTTAGGGCCTAGCTTAGCTCAATCATGTTGGGAGTGAACCAAGTCCAACCCACGTACCCGACCAAGTATGCATGGTATCCCCCAATGGGGCAGTGGGCCATGTCGAGCATCACTTTCATGCCACCATGGTGGCACAACATGGCTAGGGTAGATATATTATATTGTATCCAGCAATATACCTCTAGATACAATTACTTGAATTATAAGTAATATAATCAAACTTAATTTATAGATTAAGAAATATGATATGACTTTGAATAATTATTAAAATTTTAATTTACAAGATTTTCACTAATAATCATCTCATTTAGATTATACATATATGTTATAAATATATTTTTTTCAAAAAAACTTAAACAAAAAATTAATCTTAGTTATTATATAAGTGGATAAATTTATTATTATTAAAAATAAATTAAATCATTCAACTTAAAAAATCTATTCAATCATAATTTCAGATAAAATATTTTAAAACTCAAATATTTTCTCAAGATATATATTATTATTCTATAAGATGAATTATATTATCACATATATTAATATTCTCACATAAATTAATCTAAACATTAATTTTATATGTTATTACTCTATTTTGAGAAGTAGTCAAGTTGAAAGTTCAATTAAGCTAAACATTAATTTTTTTTTCAATACAACTCTTAAAATTAACTCTACAAGAAATAGAATAATCACATGGTAAAATAATTATTTGATTATCACTAGAATAAATATAATTTATATAATTAGTATAATTAATTATTTTCAAGATTTTTCATGATAGATTCAACAAGACTCAACTCTTAGCATATCAAATTTATTTATATCATTACTAATATACTAGATCTCATAATAACTCAAAATTTAAATATGTTTGATCATAATTACTACTAAAATATTTGACTAATATAAAAATTTATCATATACACATATCTTGAGATTAGTAAAGAGAAAGAATTGGGTGAGAGTGAAAAAATATATATATTTAAAAACTCTACATATTAAACTATATAAAATATATTAATGCCTTGAGATATCCTTGGTGATCATGAATACTTACAATCAGCTGAATATTCAAATTTGAATTGAATACTAACTTACATCAAAAGAATATCACTTATATATTTTTATACTTTTCTTTAAGATAAACTTGTCTCCTAAAAAATTAAAATAAATATTTTAAATTAGTACAAATATAGAATTTAAGACAATAACAATGATCACATGTAAAATATTATATATCAAATATCTTCATGAGGAGTTCAGATACTCAATTTTTGTTCTCATTACTTTCTAGTATAACAGTTAATCATCTAGCCTTCAATCAAATATTTCACAACAAGGAAGCACGGACACGGCTCCCTACAGCCGTGTCCAAGTGTACGACACTTGGACACGTGGACACTGTACAGACATGACACGGATACGTGTCTGATACGCCACGTGACGTATCGGACGTCCAGTGGCCAACATCGTCGCATGGGCGACATTGGCCACTCGACGCAGGCGGCAAGCGCAATTTGAGGGGAGAGGCAGAGAGAAGGCAGGATTTGAGGAGGGGAGGCAGGGGAAGAGGCAGGGGGGCGGGCAAGCACAAATTGAGGAGGGGAGGCAGGGGACAAGTGCGAATTGAGAGGGGGGAGGCAGGGGGTGGGCAGGAATTGAGGGGGGAGAGGCAGGGGGCGAGCAGTAATTGAGGGGGGAGAGGCAGGGGCGGGCAGGAATTGAGGGGGGAGAGGCAGGGGACGGGCAAGAATTGAGGGGGGAGAGGCAGGGGGCGGGCGGGAATTGAGGGGGTAGGCAGGCGGGCGCTAAAATAAATAAAATATTTTTATTTTATAAAAAAAAAATATATTTTTATATAATATAAGATAATTTTAAAATATTATTTTATAAAATAAAATAATTATACATATTATCTTATAAATTAAAATTAAATACAATATATTAATTTTATAAAATAAAAAAATATATATTTATTTAATAAAATAAAATATATTATTTTATTTTATAAAATACCTAATATTTATAATTAATAATTTTTATTTTTAATTTTATTTTTTTTATCATGTCGTATCCTCGCCGTATCTGTATCCTAGTTTTTTAGAATTTGACGTGTCCTCATATCTTGCCGTGTGGTATCCCCGTGTCTGTGTCCATGCCTGTGCTTCTTAGTTTCACAAAAAAACAAAAATATTAATATTAATTATTTTTTCTTTGAAAAACATTTATCATGAAACAAATGTTATATCATATGATTCTTGCAATAAATTATCCAACATATATATTTCTTAAATACCTTAAAAAATTCTCAATTTATTTTTTTTCAAATTTATTATTTTGAATATTTACATATCAACACAAATAAAAGTACCAATTTATAATTTTTATTATTTATTTATTTTTAATATTTTATGGATAACATCACCCAATATGTCAGCACTCTCAATCCAAAATTAGAGTAATATATTCTCATTATATATCTACATTATTATTGAATTTATAGATTAAATTTTTTGTGATTTGTAGTTTGAATTTTATATAACACTCAACATTCGTTGATGATTATGATTCTAGTTAGTAACTAACTTACATTAATGGAAAAAAAACACTGGTACTTTTTCATAATTAAAGATTAGAAAAAAATAATTATCTAAATTCACTTCATAAGTAAAACATGCAATCAAAACCACAATTATCCATGATAAGATTTGCAATGATTTTATTTCCTTTTTGATAATTGTGAGCATTCAAATCAGCTTGAGCAAACCTCAACTAGTCTGATCGGGAGATGAACATTCCTCATTGTTCAATCATCCATAATTAAGTCTACTTATGAAAAACCTCTCTATCCATAGGTGGGAATCGAAATCAGGATATTTCAGAAATCTACTACCTTGAGGCATACTCTCACCAACTGCACTATCACATAAGGGCAATTTTTAATGATTCTCTTAATGTTATCTAGAATATTCATACATCTAGACATAAAACATTCATGACAGTAATTTAAGAGAAAGTGTTTGTTATATTTATTTAATTGTATTTTTCAATCGTGAAGTAATAAAATATGATTTCATGTTCTTTGAATGATAAGAAATACAAGTATACAACTTGCTCATCTACAACTGGATATCCCTTGCAATGAACAGAACGTTCAAGGTCCTGGTAATATAACAAAAGAAACATTATTAATTGTATTTTTCTAGGTCCTGGCAATGAACAGACGTTGAAGTAATAAAATATTATTAATTATATTTTTCTATTGTGATATTGCTCAATATCACAATAGAAAATCTCACAATTCATTGACTATAGCACTTGACTGAATTGGAAACAAATAAATACAACCCATTTACCTGGCAACAGAGACAGACCAAGGAGTAACAGGAAGATCCTTAGCGGCTGTCTCTTCAGCTCCACCAGTAGAGGATGTGCTCACCATAAAAACATTCCCATTATCATCCTTGTTGTAATAGGGCTTGTTAATCTCTTTTAAAGAACACGAAGCAGGAGAGTATTGACTTCTCTGCCTCCTGGTTGAAAGACTACAGAAGCCAACAGAAATTCCTGTTTTGCTCTGCTTGAAAAAAAATGGAAAACCACAAAACCAAATTATGAATACAGCGTTTTTCAGAAATATCGAAAATAATAACAGGCTGCTCCAAATTTCATACAGAGATCATTGCGAAAATAATTGATTCTTCCTTCGAAATCCACCGTAAACGAATGAACTGGAGTAGTATCGCGAGCGTGATATTTTCCAGTTTAACAAAGTTTCTGGCTGAATGTTACAGTGTTGGTGAAACTGATTGTATGCTGTTCGTGCCATTCATGTTTCTGAATTCTGGCTGAATCTTACGGTAGTGTCGCCTGTTGCGCGTGTTTAGGTTTTAAATCTCAATTTTTTGTGACATATTCGCATATTACAAAGAAATGCAAAAAACATTAATGACAATTTCCTTATAAAAACCTTATTGATAAAATGAAGTTTTAAATCTCAGTTTTTTTTTTTTATATATCATAAAACAGACAAAATTTACGCTTTTAGAACATAAAAATTAAAAATATAATTTTGTCAATGAAAATTTCAATTTTATAAAAAATAATAAATAATTTTCAAAAAATGATTACAAAATTATCAATTTTGCATTGGTAGGTTTTGAACCTATGAGCATCTCCATGAGACTCGCTAAATGTTTTATTTTAAGTATTTTAAAGAAAAATTTCTTAAAAATCAACTCCAATTTATCTATATATTTTCTATTTCGTTCGATTGACTCACCAGATGTAACAAATCAATGTTACTCACTAGATGCCATCACAATTTACGCGGAAATAAAATTAACTCTCAATTTCAAGTAATCTCCATTTCTAGAGTTTTTTTTTTTTTTATAGTTTAGAAATTTCGATTCAAAGGTTTAGATTACTCCTATCCCTAATTTTGTGATTATTTGGTTTCGGCGATGTTTTGGTACACGAAAACAAGTTGTTTTGGAACACAAAAATATGTTTTTGTTGAGCGAAAACTCATTTTCATTGCGTGAAAACTCATTTTTGTTGCACAAAAATATGTATTTTTTATTTAAAATCCGTGCGAACAATGGGAATCAGAAATTTTTTTTTTTTAGTTTCGATTCAGCTGTGTGGGTGTGTGTGTTTGTGTGTGTGCTTGTGTGTTTGTGTGTGTGCTTGTGTGTGTGTGTGTGTGTGTGTGCTTGTGTGTATGTGGGTGTACTTGTGTGTGATACAATTTAACTTTATAGGTCTAGTGCTGGAAATTCATTATTACAAATTTAATAATTTTGTTGGCAATTTTAAAAATGACCCAATTTTTTTTAGTAAAATATAAAATCATGAGGATAATGTTGAGTTCTTGATTTTTTTTTTTTTAATACCAAAACTTAAATACTTTGTGTTTTATAATATATTTTCTAAAAAATTTTAAAATAATGAGTTAAAATATAAATATTTTATTTTAGGTACACTAAATATAATTTTTTCATTTTTAATTTACTATTGCCTTTACCTTAATAGATTTTTTGCATGACATTTTTCAATTTTTCCAATTTATTTTTTTTTTTGAAAAATAGGTTTATTGTATTTTAGTGCATCAAACAAAAAAAAAATTTGAAAAAAAATAATTTAAAAAATAAAAAAAAATGCACAAAAACATAAAATAATTTCATTTTAGTCCACTAAAAATTAGAAATTTGATTTTACCCTTAAATGACATATCTACAGTTTAAAAAATAATAATTAAAAAGTCAAAAAAAATATGAAACACATTAATTATTAAAGACGACAACAAGATATATTTTGTGTGACTATGAAATATATATATATATATAATAAAAACTTTATAATGAATAATCATTATTTATGAAAATTTTTAGACTTTCTCACGGTAACATTTGGTTTTCTCGCTATTCACTTTAGTCTTCTTATAAGTTAAAAAATATACCTTATTTGAGGCTTAGCAATATAATGATATTGATAATGTAACCCATAACCATAGCAAATTTAATTTTTGTTTGATTTGCAAAATCAGCCCATTTATCTCTCAAAAAGGGCAATTTTCGGCGAGACTCTGGTGATACTCCTGTGAGGTGATTCAAGGTTTAAGGTTTAGGGTTTAGGATTTTTTTTAACATACAATTTATTAGCACAAGTACACGTGCGTGGCATAGTCCATCTTGTCCTAATCCGGTTATATGCATAGAAATGCATATATAATCACAAATACATGTAAAGCCACAAAAGAGCAAAACTGCCTTCTCACTCATGGAGATAGTGCTGAGGATGAGCTGGAACTTGATGCTTCCTTTTTGAGCTCCTAGTCCCCATATCTAGAAGCCCTCGTATCTTGCTGGCAGCGCTGCCTGCTATACCCACAAGCACTATTCATGTACAGACAAAAAGTACATGTGTGTGGAATGGTCTGCCTTCTCCTAGTCCATCGTAACCTCACTCATTACATGTATATTGAGGGCTTGGATAATATTTTCTAGGAGTATGTCTATCTTGTAAATGATATTTCCAGCCATGAATATTTTTGCCTTAAATCTGGCACTATTACTTTCCTTCAAGATCCCCCAGTAGATCATCATAGGTATGAACCTCTTGATCCACTCTAAGACCATGGGGGTCTTGGGGATGGTATCCCAGCGGATGGTTTGCTTGAGGTCTAGGTTCAGGCTACAAATCATCAAGTAGAACTCCTTCCATACTTTTTGTACCTCCCCGCACTATATAAAGAGATGGATTGGGTCCTGAACTTTCTGATGATGCTGTCAAAGTACTTGCTATTGTAGTTGCATTTGAAGAGGGGGCAGCCAAGGTACGTGATGGGGGAAGTATCTTTTCTTCATGACAATGAGGTTTCTCAGGTATGTTACCCTCTAGGGCGTCGTGCCATCCCTATAGAAGAAGGCACTCTTTTGCAGGTTCGCCGCCTAGCCCAAGGCCTCCTTGTATCACTCGATGACTCCCCTGGCCTTGGCGATCGAGCTTGCCTAGACATTGGTGAATATGATCGTATCATTGACATAGGCTAGAGGACTGACTGTGACTTTGCTGCCTACGAGATACTTGATGCTCGAGCTCTCCCTGTATAAGTTTTTGAGTAACCTCAATAGGTACTCCACCGCTAGGATGAATAGTGATCTTAATAGTTACTCCCCATGTGGAATGGAAGAATTCCATAATCTCATCATTGATCATATGGATAACTAGTTTTGTGAGATGAACAACTCGACCATGTCGTTCTACCCATCCGAGAAACTCATCTTCGACATCACCCTCAGGAGAAAGGATTAGTCAACCTAGTCAAATGCCTTCTCCATGTTGAGCTCGAGGATGATGTTCTCGCCCTTACCATTATTGGTGTTGAGGTGGGTGAGCTCCTAGGTCAGGAGGATGTTGCTGAAGATGTTTCTGCCCATGATGAAGCTCATCTGGTTCTTTGACATGCACTTATGGAGGATCCTTTTGACCCTCCCCAAATTCGCCAAGATCTTGGTGATCATCTTATATGAAGTGTTGCACAAGCTGATCGGCTTGTAGTCCTTCCACCCCTTCAGTTCCTTCTTCTTAATGTATAGGGTGATCATGGTGCTGGTGAAGGATCTAGAGAGCTCCTTGCCCCTGAATTTTTTGCAACAACCCTCCCAGATATCTTTTTGCACGATGTTCCATTATGACTTATAGAAGATGGAGAAGCCATCAGTGCCCGGAATGCTGTCAGAGTTGATTGGGAAGATCGCATCCTTCACCTCATCTCTGGTGGGGGCCATGCACATCTTTTTTCTATCTTCTGTGGAGATGTCCCATGAGATGCACTCGAGGCCGTCCTCTTGGACGTCAATCTTGATGAATAGGTCCTGAAAGAATCTGACCCCCAACTCCCTAATGACCTCATCGCTCTCGTGCTTCGCATCCTCACCATACATAATCCGATGGATGTGTGAGGTTGATTACTTTGTTCTTTACGAAAGAGTGAAATAATTTAGTATTCTTGTCGCTCTCACACAGCCATTACATGGCCAGCTTCTACTTCCAGTATATCTTTTTTCTGAGATGGACTTCCTCGAGCGTGGTCTAAGCCTCTTTGAGTACCTCCCTAGAGTTGTCATCCCTCTTAGCATCTCAGTCATTTTCTTCCTCAAGGACCTAGTCCTTGGCCTTCATGATGTTATGGAATATTTATCCAAAGATGTTTTTGTTCCACTACCTCATGTCTTGCTTGAGGTGGAACATCTTGTTAGCCCACTTCCTCATTATGCTATCGTCCATGTGGTGGTCCCAGTTCATCTTCATGAAGGTGTAAAAGTTCTTGTGCTTCACCCACATGTGATGGAACTTGAAAGAGGTCTTTGTCCCCCGAGCATCATGCGACCACTACACGAGCAATGGCATGTGGTCTGATGTTGCTCAATTGTGGTGCCTAACCCTCATCCTATGGAATGTCTAGTCTCATAGGTGGTTGGTCGAGACCTTGTCCAGACTAACCCAGATCTGCCTCGTAGTCCACATGAACTCCGCTCCCTTGAGGTCGGGGGTTCGTGATGCCGTAGTCTAGAATATTGTCTTTGAAGTCCTCAATGGCTCATGGCCTTCGACAGGTTCCCTCCCAACTTTTCGTCACACCTCGAGACATTGTTGGAAGTCTCCCACCACCAGCCATAGCCAGGTGATCCCCTACACTATCCTGCCTAGCTGGGACCATAACTCCCACCTCTCTGGGATGGTGCACTTGGCATACATGAAGAACATGTCGAAGGCCTACCCTCGTGGCCCACCCATCACATCGAGGTGCACCACCTATGCCTCATACTCTGTGACCTTGACGGCTACCTTCGCCTTTTAGAAGATCATGCAGGTCAGGTTGGCACACACTAGGTCGAAGTTGAGCTTCACCCTCAATTTCTCAAGACTGCTTTTTTGAGGAAGGGCTCGATGACTGCCAGGATCACCACGTCATTCATCTTGCACAGGCTCCACACTCTCCTGGTCACACTGGACTTGCCTAGTCCCCTAATATTCTATGTAAGTATGGTCATATGGCTCATCAATCTCTCAGCACTATGCTATGTCTCCTATCCATCGGTGTCGGGGTCTCCTCAACTATTGTCTTGAGCTTCATGAAGTGGGCCTCCACGCGGTCAAGGGTCTTTTTTGAGGCTCTGGTTTTGAGGTTCTCTTCTGTCAAGGTCATGCCAGCACCTCCTCTTGCATGGGCTCCGACTCAAGGTGGTCCTTACTAAGTCTCTCTCTTTGATGAGAAGTCCGGGCATACTTTCAAGTCTGCATCTCATTCGGAGGGGTCGTACAACTCGTAATCCTCACCATTTTTCTTCTTTTTGCTCGACTCCAACACGTCGAATAGGTCATCACCCATCGAGTCCCCTTCATTGCACCTCCATCCAAAGAGGGGCGAGTCCTCCATCGGACCGCTCCTGCTCGGGAAGAAGGGGATGTCCGTGTTGAGGACACACGCCAAAACTTCCTATCAGGGAATCACATATGCTCTCTCTACGAGGGGATGGCACCTACCTACTATTGCACGTCTGTGAAGGGGTGATTTTGAGGGGGGTCTCGAGGGCTTCTTTTCGATGTCCTCCCTCATCATTTCTGTGATCCTCATCCTTTGGTCCAAGTTGTTCCTTGTTGGGGGTCACGCCATAGTCCCCATCCTACTGGTACAGAATGATCATGACTTTATCCCATCGGTCATCATGCTTGGTCGCCACCTCAGCTCCCATGCCCAAATCTTCTGGGGTCTCGTCCCATCCATCCATGGGTGGGGCATCTGGAATGATCACGAGGTTGTCTCATGTGCTCTCCTTCTTGATGGGGCTCGCCCAGCTTGTCCTAGCCCTTTCATTCCCGGGGGTATGATGGCAATCACCCTCATTCTCCAGGCACTCATTTGCCTCGCTCATAGGCTGGGCCATGGGGTAGCACCATGCATAAAAGGTGAATCTTTTAAAGCCAAGAGAAGAAGACAGCTTACATTTCAGAATCATTAGAGATATTTCTAGAGTGATGGAACTGAAATTGTGGTAGGAAGTTCAAACAAAATAGTCTTTCCTTAATAGGTTTTTGAGGGATAGATATTGTGGACTAAGATTCTATGAAATGAGGAAGATATATAATGACACACCGATGTGAAGAAGAAATAAGAAAGAGAGTGTGATGATGGAAGAATATATTACTTAGAAGCTAGGAAGCGGTAATATATCATTTTGGCACGATAAGTGGCTGGAGTTAGAAAGGCTACGCTAATTTGGTTTGACGAGTCCTTCCAAAACATTCGTTAAATAGTTTTTCAAAAGGAATGATTGGGATATTAAATAGCTTAATACAATTGTTCCTCCTAGTCTAGTGGAACATATAATAAATGTTAGGAAAGGACAAGTAGACAAACTAGTTTGGCTACCTAACCATGGAGCATTTATGTTCAAGCTAGCCTAGGACATTGTGCGTATCAGGGGTGACCTTATGTCAGATCATAAAGAAGTTTGTCATAAACATACTCCTATAAAATTTTTTTTTCTTTTGTTGGTTCCTAGTGAATAATTTTATACTGACGAATGACATACTAAAGAATAAGGGTGTTTACTTGGCATCAAAGTGCAGTATTTACTCCAATGAAAAAATATGTATTCACTTGATGTTTCATTACGAGGACTCCAGCATATTTGGTTAAAATATTTTTCAAGTTTAAATAATTTGAATGTTACGATTAAGCAAACTTTTAAGATTGACAAACTGACAAATATGAAAATCTCAACTAAATTACCATGGATTAGGAGATATGTCTCCCTACTAATTATGTGGTAGTTATGTATAAAGCATAATGATATTAGATTTAGAGATAAATAATTTTTGGTCAATAGAATCATCTTCATGATCAATGCTTTAGTCAAGAATATTTTACTGTCGTGCAGACCCCAAATTAAATGATAAGAGAAGGCAAGTCCATGTCATTATCCCTTATTGTTGTTGTTAATATGATGGTTCATTTGAGTACTGGTTATAGGTCAGTAGTATCTTTAGATGATTGCGTGGGAACCATGAGCTGAAGAAGAAACAAAAACGTAGGTTATTCTCTTCATATTTTACTTTTAATTTTTGTTCTATTTCTGCGTTGAAGGTATGAGATACGTTGAGGAGAGCTGGACGGATGACTGCATATAAGTGATGCAAAGGAGGATATGTTGAAGTGGCTCATCGGGGTTATTTTTACTTATGTTTACGATTTCAATTTCTTACATTGACCATATATCTTGTGGCACATCTTTTATTGTGGTTTTATGTGTATTTTTCGCATACAACCAAAGGGTGCATAGGATTCAACGGGTCTGACAAATCACTGAACATTAGCTGTATTTGTGAAATTTTTGTGTGTTTGGTAATAAAATTGCGTGATATAAAAAAAAGTAGACCTCATTAGAGTGAAATATACCTATCCATATTTTTGTTCTCTTCATTTCTTTTTATTCCTTTACAACACATTATCAGCACCACTCTACTAATGCAATAGGTTGTTTTTGACATTTAAGAAACATCTCTCTCAAGTTTATGTTTAAAACCATTGACTCTTATTATACTTTTGTTAACTTTGAACAACTATGTTAATTTCTTATTATGCTTTTATTTTATTATTCTTTATCTTCATGAGATCAAATCCAAAATTATTTAATACTTTTTTTTAATTTCACATGAATTCTTAAAGAATTGACTCTAGTAGAACTTCTTATCCTTTTGAATTCCCAACTACTTTCAATTACAATAATTCACAATGACTTTTGTACCAACCTTTTGAATTCTAGAAGCATTCCTCATTGTCATAATTAAAATTCTTTTTTTGCAACATAATTTGACATCATGTTGAATTTTTACACCACTATAATCTCATGGTACTAGTATTATTTCTCTTTGATTCCAACAAAATCTACATTTATTTATTTATTCTTATTGCACCTGGAGTATTTTTTTTTATTTTTCTCTATTACAATTTTTTCTTAATTTATTATTCATATAAATTTTAAAATCTGTCTAATCTCACAAAATAAAAATTTATCGCCCTTGATATTTTGTCCAACAATTATTTATCTTGGATTTTATATCCTAAACTACACTTTGATGCTTCGAACCTAAAAGACACCATCAAAGAAAATAACAATGCATTTCTACATGATAATGCTAAAGCTTTAATTTTTCTTTGCCTTCATTTTGATGAAAGTCTCAAGGATGAATGCCGTATAATAAAAGACTTCTTGTTCCTCTTGCAGAGTTAAAAAGATAGATATGATCACTAAAAAACAATGATGCTCCCCAAGGCAATATATGATTGGTTGTACTTGTGACTTCAAGACTTTAAGTCTCTTAGCAAAAAAAACTTGGCTTTATTTAAGATTAATTCACAATTATTACTTGTGTGGGGAGAACATCATTAATGAAAATATGCTCGAAAATTGTTACCACTTTTCATGCCTCTGATATGCTTTTGTAGTAGCAGTATAGAAAGTGTTGGTTTTCTAAATATTTTGATTTGATTTCATGTCTTTTTGTGGCTGAAAAGAATAATGAGCTTTTACTTTACAATTATCAATCTCATCCTATAAGGTCTAAAGCATTTTTTGAAGCAAATGCTATGATTGCCTCTTCTCATCGCCACATACAAGGCCACATGAATGGGCCAAATAGAGGAAAAGGACAAGGGCATGATGGTGGTCAAGGGCATGGCCATAATGATGATTTTAGATATTATAATAATGGTCCATTCAACAATAAGAAGGCAATTCCAATAAATGGAAGCTGCCTAATCCATAAGAAACCATTGACTAGAGTACAAATGAAAATAAATAATCGAATGTCTGTTATAGATGTGCCATGATGGGTCATTGGTCACATATCTGTCATATAGCTAGATATTTGGTTGATCTCTACCTAGTCCCGATCAAAGCCAAATCCATGAATGTTGAAATCAATTTTCATGATGGTGATGGTGATGTGGATATACCTCATTTTGATGTTTTTGATTTCTTTAAAGATCCTAATGAAAATATATATCTCTGAAGAAACATGGATGCATCTCCCAGCTTGAAACCTCAAGTCAAAATCACTGGAGATATTTATCTGGCTGATTGTACTACCACTCATTTAATTCTCCTAAAAAAAATAATTTTCCCACTTAACATTAGCCTATGTTAATGTTACTATTATTTATGGTACTATCGATCTAATTGAGAGCTCTTGTAAGACCACAATTATTCTAATAGGTGGCATTATTCTCCACCTTCAAGATGCCCTTTATTTTATACAATCCAAATGTAATTTACTTAGTTTTAAAGATATCTGCTGGAATGGATACCAACTAGATACAATGAGTAATGAAACTATTGAATTTACCCTCGTTACTACTACTCATAAAGGAGTATATTGAAAAAATTATGATCATTAAAATTATGAATTTACCCAGAGTTTAGTAACTCATTCTAATGTTACTATTATTTATGGTCCTATTGACCTAATTGAGCACTCCGATAGAGCCATTATTATTCTAACAAATGGCATTATTATATCTAATCACCATCAACACCATTGTCCTAAAGGGTGAATGACTTGGTCATATGGGCACATTAATGCTAGGCATATATTTCACCAGTCTAATGGTCATTCATTGAGAACTAGTCATTAATCTAGTTCTACTCATTATAATTATCTCGCTTATATTAAAGGAAAGTTAATCACTCACCCTTTCACTAAAAATATATTCTAATCCTTTCAATTTCTAGAAAAAATTCAAGGAGATATTTGTGGACCAATTGTACCACCAAGTGGACCCTTTCATTATTTTATGGTTTAGGTTGATGCATCCACTCATTGGTCTCATGTTTACATTCTTTATACTCGAAACTTTGTTTTTGCTCACTTACTTGAACAAATTATCAAACACTTAGCTTATTTTTATGATCATCCCATTTAGACTATCTGATTGGATAATGCTAGTGAATTTTCTTCGAAAGCATTTCATGACTATTGCATGTCAATTGTCATTAAATGCAATATATTTCTCCAAACTAAATATTTGATTACTAGATTATTACTTTTATGAACAAAATTACCTTTATATGCTAGGGGCCTTGCCCAACTACATGCTAGTAATTTTATCTATCTTCATCATATTGGTGATCATACTTTCTATCATTTACAAATTAACTATTGCTTTTCACCAAGTGTATCTATCAAAGGAGACTAAACTAAATATATTTCTTCAAAGTTCTTCCATACACATGAGCTTCAAAGTAATGGTAAGATTGATATACAACAAGGCAATCCTAATGATAATCGTGCAGATTTATTCATTGAGGCTTTACCTATTGTGACTTTAAATCATTTGTATGCCAAATTATAATGAGGAGGTTTCAAGATCTCCAAACTATGATATTAAGATATTAGGGAGAGTATTAAATACTCATGGTTTACTATATATTTTTTCCTTTATAAGGTTTTTGTTTCATTGGGTTTTTCCTTGACTAGATTTTTGTCTCATTGGATTTTTCTTAGTAAGGTTTCAATGAGACAATTATACTTTAAAAGTATTTGTACTCTTTTTTTATTAGGGTTTTTGTCTCATTGGATTCTTCCTAGTAGGGTTTTAATGAAGTGTATTCTTTAATGTTATAGTCATTCAAAGTGAAGTAATATAAATACTTTATAATGAATAATTACTATTTATGAAAGTCTTATGGCTTTCTTATAATAACTTTTAATTTTTTTCATGGTAACCTTTGGACTTCTTTAAAGTCAATAAATTGGTCTAATCATAGTGAAGTATAACTATCTATATGTTTTTCTTCTCTCCATATTTCCTTTTTCTTTACAATAATATAAATATACATACATATATATATATATATACACACACAAATATATAAACACATAGAGAGAGATATATATATATATATATTAATATATATAGATATCAACATAGACATATATACATATATAAAGATAACATATCTAAATCTAAACATACACACACACACACACATATGTGTGTGTGTGTGTGTGGGTGGGTGGGTGTTATGTGTATATATATTTATATTTTTTTGTTAACCACATATATCAATATATAAACGTAAACATATTTATATATGTTTATGTTTATATATTTATTTATTTATGCTTATATTTAAAGATAAACAAATACATATAATATATTTATATGTTATATAATTATTTAAATCACTTACCATTTAATTTATAGTTTGTAGCTAGATGGGAAAAGAGTATTTAATTGCCAAAGGGTTGGATTCAAATTCTGGTTTGCCTTTGCAAGTTGTGTGCGCTTGAAATATTTTTCTTTGACTTATTAATTTTTTTTAAAACTAGGGATGTGTTGTTTAAGAGTTAAATCAAGTTTCTAATTTTAAGGGCATCAAAACATAATTATTTTATGTTTCAGTACATTTTCTATTAATTTTTTTAAGTCTTTTTTAAATATTTATGTTTAGTGCACCAGAACATAAATTTTCCTTTAAATTTAATCATTCATGCCTTTTTGCAAGTATATTTCCATCCACATCAGCTGCATTTTCTTTTTTAAATAAATCTATAAAAGATAATAATCTAGCAACCCAAAACAAAAATATTAATATTTTGATATGTTTTTTAAATTTTATTAAAATATATACACAAAACATAAAATATTTATGTTTTCGAGCTCAATTAATTGGATACCCAATTTTGCTCCGTGCATTCAAAAAAAAAAGAAATTTGAAAACCACCCACACAAAACATGAAACTTTTTTTCGATTTCAAAAACAAGTTTCATTTTTTTATTAAAAATATATTTATAAATATATACATATTTTTAGTAAAATTAAATGTTTTTTTAGTTTTTTTTTTCAAGGGAGTTTTTCAAAATGTAGTTTCATCTTTTTAATTAAAATTTTGTAAAAATACACGTGTCTTTGTGGAGCATAAGTTTTTAGAATTGAATAATCTATTGGTAATATTGTAACACAAAACTTTAGTAAGTCTATCTTGACTATAAAGAATAATGAAGTTCAAACTTCAAGTGCAAGTATATTTGTGTGTATTGATTGGGACTACCACGATGTGATTATTTTGAACTGATATATAATATATCATCACAATAAAAAAATAAAAAACAACTTAATATCATCACAACTAAGAGGTTAATGTCCATGAATTTATTTTAGTAGGTCTATCTTGACCATGGAGAAAAAATCATTTACATTTGTTGTCTCCACAATTATACGAATAAAACTCACCTAAAGAGATAAAATCATTTATTCTGATGATACATTATTCGTTGGTAATCAATTACTCAAAAAGAAGAAATGATGCAATGACATATTACTCATTGGTAATCAATTACTAAAAAAGAAGATTAGATGCAATGACATATTAATCATTAGTAATGATATGAGTTTGATGTATTATGTTAAGATATATGGTTGTTCGGTCAATTCATTATGATAGATTCTATAGAAATAACTCATATTTTTGAGATTAAGCTTTTGCGAGATCATAAGTGAAAAATATTTGATTTATCTCAAGCTATCTATATCGATGAGATATTAACTCATTTTAGTAAACAATATTCCAAGAAAGGTTTTCTTCATTTTAGATTTAAAAATAACTCAATAAAAAGATTAGTATCTTAAACTACCTAACAATATTGAGAAAATAAATGTATTTCCTTATGCATCAATAATATGAAGTATGGTGTATGTAATACTTGACATTTGACATATTATCTATTTTGTTGTAGACATTATAAGCATATATCAATCTAACATAAGACAAAAATATTGAAAATCAGTGAAATATATAACCAACCACCTAAAAAGGACTATAGATTATATGTTGATATACCAAGTGGATAATTTTGTACCTATTGGGCATACAAACTTGGATTTTGAATTAGATGACAATCTAAGAAAGTCAACCTTGGGCTATATGATTACCTTGGAAAGTGGAGTTAGAAGTTAGAAGAGTATCAAGTAATTTTGTATTGCTAATTCTGTCATGGAGATCGAGTTTGTGGTGGCTTCAGAGTTAGCCAATGAGGTAGTGTGGCTCATGAACTTCTTGATGGATCTCGGAGTCAATCATTTTATGCAACTGACTATTATACAATTTTGTGATAATAGTTGATTAATTGCTAATTAGAAAGAAACTAGAACTTGCTAGAAGGTAAAATACATTGAGCATGAATATTATTTAATAAGATATGATATAAAAAATGATATGATTGTGACAAAAGTAGCTTAGGTGGACAACTTGGTGTATCCTTTTGTAAAGTGCAGTCCAACAAAAACTTTTGATAGGCATATAGAAGGAATGAGTGATTATTGGAACTATTTTTATACTAAAAGTCATTTTTAATTTGTTTATTCTTTGTAATTGGTTTATATCATTTTCTTGTTTTAATAAATGAATTTGTAATGAGCTGAATTTATGGAAATGCTTGTATATTTTATTCTGCACAGTAAATGACTTTAGATTTTAAATCATTTATTTCAATAATTAAGTATTTTGTAATCTTAATACGGAGAGGTTAATAAATGTTAATAACAAATGACATAAATTATATTGAATAAGTGAATGAGTGTAATTATAATTCTATAGTAGTAAATTATAATTAATATAAATTATGGTGCAATATAATTTACATTATGAGCTCAAAATCTTATTTAGCAAAATATCCTATCTATAATCTATATTGGTGTCATAAGAAATATTTTAAAGATTTTGTTTATTTGCTTAGAGAATGTGTATCTTCATAATTGAAATAGTTAATATGATTAAAATCAATTTTTTTAAATTTATTATTAAATTAAATTAATTGATTTATATTAAATAATTTTAATTACACACACACACACACACACAAAATAAAATAAAATAAATATAATTTTTCATATCAGATTTCAAAATTAAAAGAAAAATAAAACATCACATTCTTAAATGATAATTAGAGTATTGTGATGGTTATTTTTTTGATTTAAAAAAAAACCAAATGGCACATAGCTACATCAATTATATCAACATCTTCATCCTCTCAAAGTTGGTGAAGTGCATTATGAGAGAAGCTCATTGCTGTTATGTTTGAGGTATATCCTTGAACAAACTCCTTGCATCTTTATGTGATAACTTAATTCTAAAAAGATAGTGATTTTTTTATATAATATATCCAAATCCTTGTGCTTCAACAACATGAAAATAAATTATTATGACTATACTCATATGCCCTCTTTGCATATAAGGTGACATCATCCTTATACTAGCAATACCAAGAAATATACCCTTAGTTTTCCCATTGTTATTTCAATGCCAATTATATATCATTCCATGCAAAAATCATTCCTACATTTTACTCTTTTTTAGGTAATACATCAACTATCCTCGATAATTACTTTGATTATGAATTTTTATTCTCAAATCTCTTATTGTCTTAAAAATACAAGATAATGCAATACTAAAAACATTTGTACTTTTGACTTAAATATTTACTCATGATAATTAATATATATCTTCCCATTAATCTCACCTATGGAAGTCATGCAAGAGGGAATAACTTATAAATTTTTTAATATCATATTAGTCTTTCCCACTTGCATGTCACGTGATCTACCTATCACCATCAGCCACATTCTACTCAAATATTTCATTAATTGAAGGTTAGTTCTTCTAGATAATACATAATTGATTAGTCTTAAATATGTTCATTCTTTTGGTTTTGTAAGTGGTATTATTGAAATAAATAAACTTAGCTTAAATTTATGTCTTCACATATTTGTTTATGTCATACATTAAGATTAATAAGAGTTTTAATATTTTCATACAATATCACGTGAGTGGGTCATGTGACTTACTATTTGATATTCAAAATAATGAATAAACAGTATCTTCTAGGGAGTAAGGTATGTAGTTTTTGCATGGATATATACTAGTTGTTACCAAAGATATTTTACTTAAATCTTATTTTAAAAAGAAAGTGATGAATATTAATAAAAATGGAAAGAATTTAAATAAAATTAATTGACTCAATAAAGAAATATTTATTGAAGAGAGAAGTGGTGGATAGTTAAGATAATCCTTTTAGCATTAGTTGTATATAACCTCCATAATAGCATTATAATTGTTGTTTTTTTTATTGGTCATAACTCTACTAGAATACTAGCACTAAAATACATAATAAATGCAATATTATTTTTATGTCATGGCATTCGAGTACTCATTTGGTAAAAATAGTCATGTAATATTCCAAAGTCATAACTTATTCAAACAAAACCAAAACAAAGGCAAATATTGGTCACAATATCATTTTTTTTCCATGATTTTTTATTACAAAGAGCAATGACTTATCAAGGAAATCCTAGTACCATCACATTTTGCTCACAAAGCTAAGACCAAAGACATGTCCAATTAATACTACCATGACTTTGTGCTACACAAAGAATTTACTCAATCAAGACAATCCAAGCATTATGCTATTTTGTTCAGCAAGCCAAGATCAAAGCTATAGTTAATTCTTAGTTTCATGACTTTATATTATAGAAAGAATTAACTCAGTAATGGCAATCCTAGTGCTATAACATTTTTCTTATAAAAGTCATGACTTAAGACATGGCCAATTACAAAAACAATGACTCTATGTTACAAAAAATAAAGTCACCAATATTGTAGCTTTGTGTTACATTACAAATAGTTAAGCATCAGTCGAGGTCATTCATAGCACCATAAAAAGTCTGCTAAAAAAAGGATTCAAAGAAATGAAAGAGTCATGATTTCAAATTTTATACAATGAAAACTAACTTAAAGTGGTGCACATAATTTTTGAAGTATAAAAACTATACCTATAAAGAATTAAAAAAAAAGAGAGATCAAAGAGATAAGCTTAAAAATATCACAATAAATTCCAAACCTAGGTGTCATGACCTCAACCTCGATTATAGAAAAATCCAAGGAGATCAACAAATAAACTCAACTGGAATTATGGTTTTCTTCTTGGAAATAAGTTTGGAAGTTTATACTTTATAGGCAAACCTATATTTTACAAGATGACCTTTCATATGTATCATGTGATTTAATCCCTAGTTCTAGGATTAATTATATAATTGTACTATGATATATAATTGAATTAATGAGTTTATGTTTGGTTTATAATATGTTTGGATGTTGATATATGTGAATACACTTGTGAACCAAAAATTAGGGTTTACATGAAGATGTCAGCTTATCTATGTTGGCCATGGCTAATAATTGCATGTATGCCATGGGTCACACTCATATGTTTAGAATAGAATGAAGTGATAGCCCTTTTAGTCTTAATGCTTTAGGTAAACTAATATGTTAAAATCCTAACTTGAGTGACATTAATTATTATTAGTATGTCGCTCATGAATCCAAAAATATTAATATATTAAAGATAAATTATTATGTATAATATTGATCAACTAACCTTAGAGTGATGTGTGAGTTTAGTAGATATCTTACCCATGAGTTTCAACATAGTGAAAAAGTCATATGTCACTGTCAGCCATGGTGAATAGTGAGAAATATGTCATGAGGCACATGCAAGTGGGGAAGACTCATGTTATGATGACAAATATATAAATTATTCCTACTTTTAAGTAATTCATCATGAGAGATATAAGTACAATATCAAAATCATCAAGAGTAATTGATGTATTACCTAAAAGGATCAGACATGATAATAACCCTTGCACTGATTGACATGTTACCTTTTTATTGTTTGATATCGAAATGTCTGAATATTCTTAGTTATTTTTGTGTTTTTTGATGTTGTGTATACATGAATTGATTTCATGGCTTTGGATTTTGATGAAATTTTATGAATAGTCATGAAATTAATATGTTGTTGAAGGTGTTTAGTATAAAAAATGAGTCTTGCAAAGTTTTGATATCTATTCTTAGTCGAAACTCTATCTAATTAGTTGTAATATTTCTTGTATACCACAACCATATCACCTTGTCAATACAATCCTTTTACTATACAATATATTCTTAAAGGCTGCAATATTATCATGGAGTCATAGCTATGCCTCATTAAATTTAAATAGATATGACATTAATTCAACATCAATGAAACTAATTACTCCACTTGTGCTCAACATCATGGACAAGTTTAAGCTTCATGACTTTATTCTTAGTACGACTTTATAGTATTAAGTAAAAATTGTGACTTTTTTATAGAGTTACATATTTTGATTTATAATAAGTTATAGATCCAAAACTACTTAGGTCAAGGCAACATCAATTATTCATAGGCATGACTTTTAGGACACTAAAAATTATAGAGGAGATTGTTCTAGTACATCCATTTCTCAAGACCATAACTCATATCCTCAAAGAAAGATAAAGTAAAGACTTTTATGCTCAAGCTAATTGCTAGTACAGTGATATTCTTGTAGCACCATGACAACATGATATACAAGATAAGAGAATGTCAATGTCATGGCCACCCATATTGCCGTGGATACTTGAATACATATGAAGGAAAAATTTTGTGTTGTGGTCATTTCCCAACACCATGGCCATTGGACACAAAATCTATTAAGTTTCATGGTTACATCATAGTGCCATGTCTATAAAATAATCAAGAAAACCCAATTATAACACCATGACTTTATCACAACATCATGACATTATATCAATATGTGAAGTCCTTCATCATGCTGTAGTTATTTCCTAGCATTGTTGCCCTTTATTAAAGACAAGAAGGCAAATGAATGAAGTTGTGGTCGCTTGATAGTGCCATGTATATGTGTTACGAATACTTTAGGCATAAGTTATGGTCATTTACAATACTATGACTTTTTATTATAGAAAAATCAGGATGTAGCCTAGAGTCATGGCTGCTTCCTTGAGTCGCAACATTAAGCTTAAGAGGATGAAGGATGAAGTAACAATTTTCTTCTAAAGTGGCAATTTATTATTTGGACTAATGTAAAATCAATCAAGTATAAAAGTAAAAATAGAGAAATTTAAAGATCTCCCTTATTATTCTTCTTCTATCTCCAAGAAATAAGCAAAGTCACAACAACTTCCAAACTCATTAGTAAATTTTGCTCTCCCTAGAAGTTTCACGAGCAATTAATTGATACAATACTTATTGCAATCCCTAGAATTTAAGGGGCATGACTCTCAAACCTCCTATCTCTAGAGTAGATTTGAAAATTCATACTAAAATAGCATGAGTATAGGGTATGCATAATTTGATTACATGTGATAAGACATGGTTTTTATTTAAGAATGAATAAGTTTGATTTATTATGTGTTATATATATTAATGGATTGTGATTAAATATAACTTATACTAAAGTTTTGAATATTGATTGGCTTGTGCAATATTTCAATGGTAGAAAATGACAGATAAACAATGAGGCTCATTGTTACATAAAGTAGGAAGGAAGTGATAGTCCTTCCTACTTGGATTAACTTATAAGTTGAAATCCAAAATTTGGGTATATTAATATCACAGTAAGTATGATACTTACAAAGATGAAAGTATAAATACTTTTACATCATAATCCATTATATATAGTACTCAATTGATTGGATGAATATTCAAGAGTTTTCCTAAGAAGTTAACCTTTAGTGTGAGAAGCATATCATTATCGAGAAGGATGGTGACAATCAATCATTAGGATATACATTAGTGTATGATGACTTACAAGATAGTGATAGCACTTTATTTAATATTCAAATTATCAAATATTCTTATGTATTTTGATGGTCGATCATAATGTGTAAACATGGAAATGGAGCTAATATATATTAATTTCATGATTTTTATAATTTTAGAGAGTTTTGATTAATAGTAATGAAATCAATGAGTTTTTAGAGGTGTTTAATAGAGGAGATAGATCAGTGAGTCTCATGTGATTTCAATGTTTATTCTTGGCCAAAACTCTCCTTAATTGGTCTGAACAATTAGTTTACACTTTCATCATATAACTTGTTAGCACAATCTTTCCTTTGTACAACACGTTCACATTAACTATGATATTATCATTGACTCATAATCATTCTTAGTTTATAAAAAAATAATAGCCATGACATCAATTCTCTATCACAACAACTATATATCTCATTGGTCCTTAACATCACAACTAATGTCATAGTGCTATGGTTTTATCTTTATATGAATCATTTTTCTGAAGTCAGAGTTGTGAAAAATTCACAAAGTCAGGACTTTTAAGCTATAGAAAAATAAAGAATCACAACCACTCATGCAAAAACTATGAAAATTATTCAAGTCATAATTTTTAAAATATTAAATGTTCTGGAAGATATTACTCGAGTATAATCATTTCAAAGGTAATGATGGTGATTTGTAAGCACAAACTAAGTAAAAATATTGGGGCATGCTATTAGTGTACCTACAATATATTATGAAAGAGAAGAATAGGTTAGTGCCACTATTTGATGTTTAATTTACCAAATATTCTTTTAGATTTTGGATGTTGATATGGAGGTGTAGACATGGAAATGTAGCTAATATGTATTTATTTCAAGATTTTTAATATTTTGAAGTACTTAGATAAATAGTAATGAAATTAAATAGTTTTTAAAGGTGTTTAGTATGAGAGATAGATCAGTAAGGCTTGCATAGTTTTGACATATATTCTTGGTAGAAATGCTACTTAAATAGTCATTAAAATTTGTTGAACATCATAACCATACAAACTTATTAGCATAATTATATAACTATGCAACATATTCTCGATCACTATGCTATTATCATAGAGTCATAGTCATTCTTAACTCAAAAAAAAATAATAGTTATGATTTTAATTTTTTATCGTAATAATCAAATATCCCACTAATTTTCAAAGTCAAGTTCAATTTCACAAACTCATGATATTATCTTTATATAACTTGGTAGTCTCGAGTTAGAACTATGATAGTTTTAAAAAATCATAACTTTTATGCTATATAAATTTACACAGCCACAAATGCTATAGCCAAATCCACAATAATTATTCAAAGCTAGAACTTTTAAGATACTAGATATTATAGAGGATAATACTTGAGTATGATCATTTCTAATGCAACAACTTTTGTCCTTGAAGGAAAGCATAGCTACCAACATGTACATGAAAGCTAAATTTAAATATCTCAATAACCTAAAAGTTCCATGACAATATGTTATATTAGAGAAGAAAAGACTAGTTCCATGGCTACTCATAAGACCATGGACACTTAAGAGGATTGAAGGGTTTTTTTTTGGGTCATGGTCTTCACATAGTGTCATGACTACACAAAAATATATGAAGCCGCATACATTTCACAATGTCATACCTTTCATGGACTACAAATGATGAATGCATTAAGCTGTAGTCATTTCACAATGCCACTACCTTTTATGGACAACAAATGATGAATGCATAAAGTCGTAGCCATTTTACAATGTCATGACTTTGTGTTATAAAGAGATCAGTTCCAAGTCATGGTCATTATTAGTGCTATGAATTTATTTTATAAAGAGATCTAAATATTGAATAGAGTCATGATCATTTTTTATAATCGTAACCTTAATCTAAAGAGATGAAGTCAAAGTTGTGTTCTAAAAGATATAACTTCCTACTTAGCATAATGAAAATCTGATCAAATATAAAACTAGAAGTTAAAGAAATTTTGATAATCTCTTTATTTATTTTCATTCTCTTTCATGTAACAAGTAAAGTCATAAACATTACAAATCCTAAAGGTTAATTTCTAGTCCCTAGGAGTTCCATAGGTGATTAAGATATGCACAACTTATGCACTCTTTAGAGCATTGGGATGCAACTCTCAAACTCTTTTCCTATAGAAATAGATTTGAGAATTTATATGATATTAGCATAGTCTATGATTTATGTAATTTGAATGATGTGATGTAATTAGGGTTTTGGCTAATTGTGGGTTTGTATGAAGTTTTCGTGGCAAATATTAATAGGTAAATAGTGAGGCTCACTCTTGTATATGATAGAAGGGTGAGTGTAGCCATTCCAATTACAATGCACATGATAAATCTATAGATAAAACTCTAAAATTTTGGTATGTTAATCATCATGAATATGACATTAATAAAGTCGAAAGTGTGAATAATTTTACAAGCCAATTTATTATACACATCTTAGAGAGAATAATTCTCAATTGGGATGGACATGCCCAAGCATGTTGTAACTAGAAAGGTGGTTATAGCTCTTCTGAGCTACTTTAACTCATATGGTTCCAAATAGTAAAACTTTAGGGAAATATATGTTAATTATGTGAGTATGATGCATATGAATCCTAAAGTACAAATACTTAATAATCATGCCAATAATTACTCTTTATGACACTACAAGCCAAAAAATAAAGTGTGCATTCAAAGCATTAATGAGGGTTGTTGACGAAGTTGCTATAAAAGTATTAAATTATGAATAACTATCATGAATTAATGAATTTTGGTCCTTGGTAACATAGTAAGGGGATAGCTATGAGCAGACTACCATTGGGTAGAACTCATTTGTGACGACCACTTTGTATGCCAATATAGAAAAGGATCATTACACAACACTTGAATCTTTATTCTATTTTATAACATAATATATATTAAATGACTTACTAATATCATATAAATTCAAAACAAACTATGGACCTAACATTGTTTAATAATCAGAGTATCTATCTTACTAAAAATGGGTTTTCTTGATGAATATCCGAACTATCAATACAATTCCAATGAGATTGATATCTGGATGAAAGTACATTATACTATTTAAATGACCCTTGTACTTGTGGATATTAGTTGATGAGATACCCTTATTAAAATATTTTTGAGACATCGCCTAAATTATTAAATTAAGTGGAATAACAAAGTCACAATAGTAATTTCCACTCTTAACATCATGGAGACTTAGGAGATATGAATGGTTACTTTTGTGTTGTGGCCATTTTCTAGTACCCCTACTATTGCCACAGCTAAAACATGAAATACCTTCTAAACATCCTAACTATTTTTCAGTGTCACAACTATATAAATATCAAGAATAACAAATTTCCAACACCATAGCCTCTACACATCATTGTAGGTATAAAACAATATCATAAGCTATCTCCAATCCACAACAATTCTTATCACTATGGCTCTCTATGGACTACAAATGAATTAAGACGTTAAACTATGGTCATTCACAATAACAATACTTAGTGTATAATGAGATTTGGCCCAAGTTGAGGTGACAAATGGAGCAAGTCATACCAACATGACCCATTTTTTAGGTCTGTTTGGGGCCATTGTGCTGTACCGAGCATGACACAAATATTTATCATGGGCAATGTCATACCATCATGGTTCAAAGAAGAGGCAGGTTGGCATTTTTCATTTGCATGGCTTTTAGGTAGGTCGTGCTGGGTCATGCTAAGTCAAGTAAGGCCTGGCCTAATTAATCTAATTCATTTAATTAGGCTAGATGAACATAAGTATTTACATTACTCTAAGTATTTATAATGCCATCATCTAGGTCTTCATATGTTGTGCCTCCTGAGCCAAAAAGTTTTTACCAGTATATCTCGAGCCATACCATGGGCTAGCACATGCACATTGAATGTCCAAACATAGTTCTAAACCATATCACACCATGTCAAGCATGGCTGAATCATATCATGATGATTGTTATGCCTAGGCCATCTAGCTCACTTGACACTTCTAGGCCCTGAGTCATAGTCATTTCAAGTACCACAATTATGTGTTACAAAAAGATCAAGATGACAAGATAAAAATTAGATTCACAATAATTTTCTAGAATAATGATCTTAAGCTGAAGAGATAAAGATTGAAGTTACAATTTTCTTTAGAAAGTTAAGACTTCTTACTTAGAGTAATATAAAGTCTAGCTAGTATATAAGTAAAAGATAGATAATTTCAAATAAAAATTCTCATTTTCTTCTCCTTCTCTCTCGTGTAACAAGCAAAGTCATAGCAACTACAAACCATATGAGTAAATTTCATATTACATATTTATTTCACAAGAAAGCAAGAGATGTATAATTTATGCTAATCTTTAGAGTTAGAGGGCATTACTCTCAAACACCTCTCTTCTAGGTATAGATTTGGAAATGTATACCAACCTAGCATGTTCTAGAATTTATATAATTTTAATAATGTGATATAATTAGTTTGAATTATGAATGCATAAATTATTTGATTTATTTTATGTAAGATACTAATTGATGGTGACTAAATAGAACTTCAATTAGAATTTTGACTATTAATGAGTTTGTGCGAGATTGTCATGGTGAAAGGTGATAGGTAAACCATAAGGTTATTCACGCATATGACTAAAAGGAAGTGATAGTTCTTCCAATTATGATACATGAGAAAAATGTATATATTGAATCTCAAGATTAGGATATGTTAATTATAAGTATGATATTTATGAAGCTGAAAGTAGGAATACTTTTACATACCAATCTATTATACATATATTAAATGAATTAGTTCTCAATTGGGATAAATGTTGTATATAATATTCTTTTAGAAAGTTTATATTTATTCTGAGAGTTGCATCATCATAAGGAAGGATGGTGATAAAAAACCATTGGGACATGAGTGATTATATTGTGACTCACAAAGTATTGATATCCTTTGTGAGCTACTTTTACCCATATGATTCATACATGTAAAAATTGAGTGAAATATATGTTAATTGTGTTAGTATAGTACTTATGAAGCTAAAATTATAAATACTTATAAACTATGTTAATCATAGGTCTTTATAATAATTAATAGATATGCTGGAGAATAAGATTGTATATATGAAACAACCATTAATGGTAAATGATGAAGTTTCATGAAACAAATGAGATTGTGAGTGATACTCATGTGTAGATGACAAGGGCTTAAATGAGACAACCATCTTATATACCATTAAAGAAAAAAATAATTACAAAATACCTCAACCTTCAATTTGTGTCCAACATAGTATATGTTGAGTGATCTCATAGCATCACATAAATTAAATGAATAAATTTTAGACATGAGATTATTTAATAATATGAGTATACATTTTCCAAAAATGAGTTGTCTTATTACTGAATAACCAAACAACAAATAATCACTATGAAATCAATATCCAGATGAAAGTCAATTATCCTATTTTATATGACCAATGTACTTGTGGATCTCAATGGATGATATATTTTTATTAATGATATTTTTAGATATCACCTAGTAAAATGATTATGAGGAATAATAAAGATTTATCACTCTTGTGAGTTATTTTTACTCATATGGTTCCTACTGGTGAACTTTGAGAGAAGCATATGTTAATGATGTGAGTATGACACTAACGAAGTCAAATAAAAAAAGCTTACAAATGATATCAATCTTTGGTCTTATGACATATAAGGCTGAAAAATAAAAGTGTCCATATGAAACAACAATTAATGATAGTTAATGAAATTGACCAAAAGTTATGAGATTGTGAATGACTCTTAATAAGAGATGAATTATTTTCTTGGTGGTTACAGATTGAAGTTACAACTATGAAGAAATCACCATTAAAAAAGGCTTAACTATGAAAATCACCTTGTATGTCATCAGAGTAATAAATTCATTGTACAATACCCCAACTTTTATTCTATATTTGACACAAAATAAGTTGTAAAAATTATATATTGTCACATAGATTAAATGAATAAACTTATGGACTTAAGATTATCTAACAATCTAAAGATCAATTTTAATGAAAATGAGTTCTCTCTATTGAATGACCAGAGCATCAATAAAATTCTTATGAAATTATTATCTAGATGAAAATATGCTTTACTATTTTTACGACTCGTGCACTTGTAGATCTTTATTGACAATATATTTTTATTAATTATCTTTTGGTCTATTACCTAACTAATAAAATTAGGTAGTATAACAAAGTTAGAATAAGTTTTTGGTATGATTATCAGGATTATTAGTTTAATTAGTTAATGTGAGTTGATGTAATTTTCCTTATAAAGATTATTCATTTTTAGTAGTTTATATAGTATTGAGTTTGATACATCTTCCTAAATCTATTTGTTAAGTTGTCTTAACTTGTTTGAAGGTAGATAAATCTATTTAAAATTTTTCCTTGTATCTTTTCATTTTTTAGCCATTAATCTATAACATAAGAATGTATAACCAATCTTTTTTTGAATAAATAAGTAAGTACCTTAAGGAACAACATGAGAATAATGAAGAAAATGAAATTTGTTCTGGGAAACATTCATCATAAATGAGCGAGAACACACCAAACTATCACTATAATGAGCCATATCATATTCAAGTAAGTGAATTTATTATAAATCTTATGAAATTTAGTGTACCAGTAGCAAGTAGCCCAACGGATCAGAGAGGAAACCATCCCTGCCTAACGTATATAGGACAATAGGTAAATGTGGTTCGTCAGATATGGTATCAGCCCTATTATAAACTAGAAAAGAGATGTAGAAAGTAGAGGAATGTAAGCCATGAGGAGAGGATATTTTATGAATCTCAACCATATTCTGAATCTCATTAGTCAACTAAACTTGAAGAATTGCTAAAAGAATTGAGAAGTGTCATTTCTTCTAAGGAAGAAATGTAGAAACAATGTAGAAAGAAAGTTAAATTCATGGATTGGGTTAAGTTAGAAGAAAGTGTTGCATCTGAAATTTTATTGGCTAATGTGGGAATGGTTACTATTGAAAATCTAGATGAGAAAATTTAAGATACAGCCTCAATTATCATAGGAGAAGAGGATGAAGTGAGTGATGAAATTTTCATGACAAATACGGATAGACTTTTGATAGAAAATCTTGAAAAGAAAATCAATGAAATGACCTCAATTATTCAAAAAGAATCGGATGAAGCTAGCAACAAAATCTTTATAGCTAATATGGTGACACTTATGGTATAAAAGCTTAAAGAAGAAATCAAAGATTTGACCTCAATTGTTCAAGAAGGAGAAGATGACACATTTGATAGATGAAATGGTGAAGGTTGTGAAGGAGCATGAGAAAAAGGCTAGGAGGGTGAAGACACTCGGCATAGTCAAAGCAATAAAGAAGATGAACCCAATCCAAACTATTTTTGTGGATGAGAATATTAAGATGATCACTTATCTTTCATCCACTATTAATACATAAAGTACATGGAAGAAAAAAGTAAAATACTATACTTAGAAGCTAGTATGGGTAGTAGAGATCTCTCAAAGAAAGAGATGATTTGAAAGTCTAGTTATGAAAATTAAATATAATACTGCTTGAGACACATCACAATATTTTTTTTGCTACTTGTATGATAAATTGTGATTGTTGTGACAATAAAAGTCACATATACATATACATATTTACATTTATTTAGAATTTTTTTTCCCAAAGCTAGAGTAGTTTTTTAGAGTAATGACTTGAATGTTACTGAAATAAATAACCCATCAAAAGCATTTTGAGAAAGCCATGATAGTTTTTCATAGTCATGACTTTGGAGTTAAATAATATAAAGTATCAAAAAAGTTATATATGAAGGCCATGATTGTTTTTAGAGTTTTCACTTTTGTACTACAAAAGGAAGTGCATTATAAAAGCTATATAGAAAAGTTGTGGCTTAGATATAATACCATGACTTTAAATATACTACTCGCCCTAATGGTACAACTTTTTATTTACATAAGAAACACACACTTATAAAGTTGTGACTTTTAATTACTAGGTCACAACTATAATTACCTATAATCGAATCTCATCCACACAAAATCATAAATTTCTTGCAATGCTACAACTACCCACTATAAATCCTCTAAGTTTGTTGACTCCATAATGGAAGGGAGAAGAGCACCTAAAAAAACTATCATAGAAACAATGCATAAGGTGAAAGGAAAAGATAAAAACCTAGTACCATAGAAATACCACCCAAAGTCATGGTGCCCAAGGTAACTTTTATTATAGAGATGGACATAAATGGATAGGTTGTGTTGTGCAAAAGGGGTTTTATTAGAGAGAGAGTATTCAATGAATTTATTTCTCTCATTGCAGTTATTATTAGAAAGAAAAATTAGATAATATTTCATATTCATAGACAATAAGGGAATGTTTCAATATGAAATAATTCTTTGCAAATTTGGAGGATATGCGATGGATGACATGCTATGACATCCACCTATTTGATAGAGGGATTTGGATGAGTTTTGATATAGGTATCATTAACCTACTGCTTTGATTCCTATATGCTAAAAGATAAAATAAATTTTTAATTCTCATTGAAGACAACTTAATTTTGTAGTTATTGCTCAAATTTTGATGAATCAAAAGGTACATGGAAGGTAATATCAAAGAGCTCATTTGGATATTTGATGAAGGGAGAACTCACATGAGTAAATAATATTTGCTTATATATCATATACTCATTTATATTATTTAATCTCTATACTTATATGATTATTCTAGAGAGAGCAATTTTACTATATATCATCTCCGTTGGTAACAAATTTGATGTGGGGAAGATTTAGTTGCATATCATCTACTATTTCTTTATTACTTTGAAGTGTCTATCTAAGAGCGTCACTTCAGATGAATAGGCCAATACAATATGCATGATGATATCTCCTGACATTGTTGAGCAAAAAATAAAAATAAAAAAAATATATAAGGGAAAAAGCTGCTACTTAAGGAGAATGACCTACCAAAATTCTGAAAGAAAGCACATCGTTCACCATAATTGATATGTAAGAGCCAACAAAAGGAAGAGGAATGTGAGAATAAAAACTAGAATGCATTGAAAATTCCTTAGCTATACATGGTGATAAGTTTATTGATATTTTGCATATTATGAAAAATATGTAGCATAACATAAAGTAAATCATTGAAGAGTTTAAAGGGGAGACCTCTTCCCTATGCATGGGAGTAGTAGAAGAGGTTGAAAAATACGATGTAATATGGGAAAAACAACTTCATAGAAAAGAATTTAATTTTATCACAATATAAGAAAAGTTTGAAGACCCTATCTACAAATTCTTGGAGAAAGGAATAAGATGCATGAATATTAGCTTCCTGGGGAGCACTGAATCATTTGGAAAACTAAATGAGGTGTTCATGGTAGATTGAAAAATAGTAATGGAGGAACAAGAAAAAGTGAATAGGAATGAAAAATAATTTAGGAGTACTAGTGGATAGAAAAAATTAAAAAGTATAGTGCAAACAAAAAAGTATAGTATTTTGTAATGGAATGTTTTGAATGTGTACTAAATTAAATTAGGAGAAGATAAGAGGCTATTAATTATATTTTAGCAAAGATATTGGATGTGTTATATACATATACAATAGAGATTAAGAAAGGCCATCTAGTTATCTGCCATAGTTTGAGAACTAAGTGTTAGATTTAACCTTTAAGAAGTATGATCCTAAAAGAAAATCATACCAGTCACCTTTATCACTCCGTTAATTTGTATTTTTTGTTGTTTCTTTTTTTATTATGATGATGTACCCATTACATGGAAATAATTTGAGTTATATGATGTTTTTTTTAGAGGGATAAATTATTATTCGAGGACAAGTAAATGTTTTAGTTTGTGAGTTTGTTCTCTATTTAAACTACTTAACATTCTTAGTTATTTTGATGCTTTATGATGTTGTGTATGCATGTAATAAGGGAAGTTATATATTTATTTAATAACTTTAGAATTTTGATGAGTTTTGATCAATATTCATAAAATCAATAGGTTTTTGGAGATATTTAGTAGAGTTGATAGAATAATAAGTCTTGTATAGTTGAGGCATCTAGTTTAGGTTGAAACTCTTTCTAATTAGTCATGGAAATTCTTCTATGCAATAACCCTACCAACTCATCAACACGCTACTTCTATTGTATGATATATTCTTATTTGTTGTGATAATATCATTGAGCTGCATACATATCTATCTCATAAGATAATCATGGCCATGTCAAAACATCATGAATTTATTTTTAATATGGCTATGTAGTCTCACATCATAGATGTGGCTATTTTACAGATCCACATCTTTTGATCTATAATAAATTAAAGAACCAAGACTACTCAGGCCAAAGGTACATCTATTATTTAAAGTCATGACTTTAGGGATACTAAAAATTTTAGATGATATTATTCAAGTATGACCATTTTCCAAGGCCCTAACTTTTATCCTCAAATGAAGGCAAAACCATGATCTTGAAGATCAAGCTAATTATCAATGTCATCACATTTTTCTAGTTTCATGGAAATATTATATACTTGAGAAAAGAATACTAGTACCATAACCACCTAGAGTACCATGGATACTCGAATACATATGAAAAGCAAATTTTATATCATGGTCATTTCATAATGTTGTGGCAATAGAATACACAAGATCTTCTTAGTGCCATAACATAATCATAATGCCAAAATTATATAATAATCAAAATGGATCAATACTAATATCACGTCTTTATCTTTGTACCATTACTATATATTATTATGAGAATCTCTTCATCATTTGAAGCTATTACCTAGTATCACAACCCTTTTTTATAGACAAGTAGGCAAATGCCCAAAACTGTAGTCATTTCATAGAATCACAACTTTTTATTATAAGACATTAGGGCTTAGGCCCACATCCTAGTTATTTTCAGCATTGCAATTTTGTATTTTAGAAAAATCAGGATACAATCTAGAGTCATAGTCACTTCCTAGAGTAATGACTCAAGTGGTGATTTTCTTTTGAAAGGTAGGACTTCATACTTGGAGTATTGTAAAATTATTTGAGTATAAAAGTACAAGATAGAGAAATTCAAGGATCTCTCTCAGTTGTCTTCCTCTTCTTCCATGCAAATAGCAAACCTAAAACAACCATCAAACCCTGGGGGTGAATTGTTCTCTTTTTTGAGTTCAACAAGCAAGTAATGGATACAAGACTTATTGTAATCCCTATAGATGGGAGATATAACTATAAAATTCCCCATATATAGAGTATATTTGGAAATCTATACCAAAATAGTGTGAGTCTTGTTATGTGTAATTTGAATATAAAGTGACTTGGTTTTTATTTAATAATGAATGTGTTTGATTTATTTTATGTTATGAATTTTGATGAATGATGATTAAATAAAACATGAACTAGGTTTTTGATTATTTGTAGGTTTGTATCAAGACTCACTCATGCATATGGTAGGAAAGATGTGATAGGCCTTTTGACTATGATGTATGACATAAACTTATATATTGAAATCCAAAATTTAGGTATGCTAATCATTACGTGTATGATGCTTCCAAATTCTTAAGTGCAAAAACTTTTACACACCAATCCATTATTCATGTCTTAAAAGAAAATAGTTCCTGATTAGGATGAACATTATATAAAATATTATTATATGGAGATCATCATTAGTATCGAAGTCACATTATTATCGAAGAAAATAGTGGCATGCAATCCTTTAGACATGTATGAGTATCTTAATGACTCTCAAGATAGTGATAGCCTTAGTAAGTTATTTTTACTTATATGATTCCAATTGGTTTGAAGAAAGAATATATTAAATGTGAAAGTATGATACTTGTGAATTTGAAAGTATATATACTTACAAAGTATACCAATCTTTGGTCTTTACAATACCTGAGGCCGAAGAATAAGAGTGTGCATATGAAATAGCCATGAAGGGTAGTTGACGAAGTTGCCTAAAAGGTATGAGATTGTGAATTACTCTCGAGTGGAGATAAATTTTTGTCTCCTTGGTGATGTACTATGGGGATAACTAATAGAGGACCACCATTGAGAAGTACTTAATGGTAATAACCACCTTGTATGTCATTATGGAAGAAGTCATTGTACAACATCCGAACATTCATTTTCCGTCCCACACAATATACGTTGAGTAGCTTGAATATAATCACATTGATTAAATGAACAAACACATATCCCTAAGTTTGTCTAACAATGCAAATATAAATTTTAGTGAAAATCAGTTTTATCTTTTGAATAATCGAACTACCACTACAATTTCTTTATAATTGATATCTAGACGAAATTTTATTTTACTACTTGTATGGCCCATCTACTTATGGATCTCCATTGACGAATTATTCTGATTAACAAGATTTTGAGACATTACATAACTAATAAAATTAGTCATGCTAACAAAATCACAATAAGTAATATTATGTTTAATGTTAGACCATCAATTACATATCTCATTCATTATAATTCTTTATTATCCAAGCTAACTTATCCATATAATTCATCTTTTTCCTTCATATACTTATGGTATTAGTCATTAATGTTGTATAAGTAATCATATCGATAATATCATCTACAAATATAATTGGGATCGAGCACCTCATCTTTGTTTTTGCCCTTGCCTTGACATTGTGAAATTTATTGACTTTTGCAACTTTTTTGTTCCTAATTCTCTTCCTCAACTTCCTTCGTATTTACCAATAATACTTTATCATTTACTTCATTACTAAAAATTACTAAATTACCGACCAATTTTTTGGTAAGTAACAGTGTTATATGGTCGGTAAAATAATTTACCGACCATTTACCGACCTAAATATTTAGTTGTAATTTTCCTGATCAGTAATTATTTCACCAATAAAAAATCATTTGGTCAGTAAATTACCGACCATTTACCGAATATTTATCGACAAACAATTTCTGACTCTTTATCAACTAAAAAAATTTGGTCGGTAAATAGTCTACAACTGGTCGGTAATTAACGACCTAATTACGACCAAAAACCGACCAAATTTTTTTAATATAATATATCAGTAAATGGTTTTCCAAATGGTCGGTAAATTAATATTTAAATTTTTTTTTCTTTTTTGAGTTTGATATCTTGCTTATATATATATATATATATGTATATATTACAACACAAAAGAAAAGTATAATAGTGCATGCAAATTATATAAAGAGAGTAAAAAATATTTTAAAACTAGCAAACTAATATATATACTGCATATATATAGTAAATAAGTCGAGAAAATAAAACATTAATTTTCAAATCCAAGTATAAGACATAAAAAAATGTGTAATACACTCAATCATCAAACCTCTAGTGTCATCATCGTGATGCTGAGATGTATCTGGTTCGTATGGTGAGATATCGGGTATTGGCATAGAGCTGTCTACTACCGCTAATTCTGATTCGGTTGCTGCAGGTGCTGTTGTAGGTGCTGGAGTAAATACTCTAGCTAGAGCATTACACCGAACAATTCGAGATAGATCATCAAGGTTGACCTACAGTCCACCTTCCTGACACTTCTTTGTAAGCCAGTCAAAATGCAGACATAACTCATCTTTATCATCCTCATAGTCGATCGTGTGTCGCTCAGTATCGGCCATCTGATACTGTATCACATTTCACATCACGTTCTGAAAGTCCTCCATTGTCGAGAACAAAATCAAAAATGGTCATAAAGATAGAGCTTCATAATTTCGTCGTCTATGCGAGTAGAATGATAATGTCAACTAACCGATGCCATAGACGGGCATCTTCTCCTTAGGATCAACAGCCTCATATCAAATCTGATTTGTATCAACTGGTGGAGCTGATGAATGAGAACTACCTATTGCACCAGCATATGAACCTAAAGTAGACTGGGAATACGCTTGAGTCGCAACAGCTAACATTTCCTCATATCTCGCCTAATAAACATGTAAAATAAGTATTTAAATTAATCTTCAAAAAAAATAATGAGAGAAGTATAAAACAAATCTTTGGGTAATATTTTTTTACATGTTCCCCACAACTTCGTTGACAACCCATCAACTCACTGAATATTAAAGGATGTCAGGTAACCCAGCACCACTTCATTGAGTCCCATTCTCCAAGACTAGGGATTTACCAAAAATCGGGCAACCTGTCCTTTGTATAGGTAGCTCTACCAAAATACAAAATGTCTCAATTTCACACCAAAATTTCACAGCGACCACATAGGGTCCACATACGGATAAAAATGAGTAAAAATATGTATATTAATTTATCTTCAAAAAAAATAGAGAAGTAATTTTATTTTAATGAAACTTATATTTGCTGCACAAGATTTCTGATCAACAAAAGTCTGATCATCATGACCCTTCGTGTGGTGTATTTGAATAACCGAGGAGCAATGGGCTTTTTACCTTCCTTGCGTGTCTTTATTTACAAAAAATACATATGTTAATTTAATTGAAAAAAAAATCATTCTAATAAATGAAAAATATGCATAATTGAACACAATTCAAAAAGTAATAAACATAAGAAGTATAAATTAGAAATAATACCAATCTCGTTCATGCTCATGCATTAAGTTAGATCCATAAGTGTGTATAGACATGCCACTACCCTTTCCAGCCCGCTCTGAGTGATGATTGCCACTCTATTCCCTACACCTCTTCCTATAATCAGGATCTTCCAATCTTCTCCACCACTCCTAGAAAACATGATCCAGGACACTCAAATCTTACTCTTTCTTCTTCAACCATTTTTCTTTGACCTCATACATGGTGTTTTTATGCTGACTTACAGTATGTTTGTAGAACACTTTTTTGACCTCTTCCTTGGACTGTGTCCACATATAAAATTTTTGCAATTATAATTTAAACATATTTAATCAGTGAACAAAAGAATAAATAAAAGATGTAAAAATGTTAAGTAGTAATATATACCTTAAATTCTCTCAAAATCATCAACTTGTCTCTATCTGTTAGTGACTTCCAAGTATATCCATTAGGTTTGAATGACTTCTTGATAATTATCTTCAAAACCCTTGAAATTGAACCAGACGGCTCTAACTTCATCTTGTACTCCAAATTTTAATAGCAAATAAGAAATAAATTAAGAAATTGATAAAGCATTAGTTAAGTTTGATATCTTACAAATTATCAATTTTCGAATCAAACTGAGAAATAGGGAGTCTCGTCTATATGGTACTCTGAGGAAGAGTCTCCAACATCTCCATCCTCTCCCTCCTCTCTCTCCCATGTCTCTTGATCATTCATCACAATATCAGAACCATGATGTGGATCAGTCTATTGATGCTACTGCTGCAGTACATTCAAATCTTCCTCTATCTGTTGTGAGGTCTCATCCACCCCTGACCCTCTACTAAGATTGGGCATACCTAAGGCCGTGTTGCCTCTACCAGAACTGGTAGGACCTGGCAAGGTGCTACCTCTACCTCATCCACGTGTCATATCATGTTAAAAATAATAAACAACACATTATTAATTAGTAAGCATCAATGTAAAATACATAAGGCAATGAAAATAAACAAACATGATTAATGATTAAAATATCTAAAATTCACCAACTACTCATTATCATCATAATCATTTAAATCTGGTTTATCTTCTTCTTTAGATGTAGAAACATCATTTTCAAACTCCTCTTCATCACTAATTTCTTTCTCATTATCAATTAAATATTCATCCACATCTACATCCCCACTTGTATCCATCTCAGAAGATGCAACTAAAAGGACGTCTTCACCCCCCACCATATCTTCGATTATAGCATCATTGTCATCATTTTGAAATGCTGGCTCTATGACATCAGTACTTAGTGATGCATGAATATTAATTTGAGCCCTAGCTTTGATTTTGCACATAGCTTTTCATTCCTTTCTAGTACCCATTCGACTCGTATATTCACAATAATATACATGTGATGCTTGTACTGCTAAGACAAAAGGTTCATACTTGTAAATCATTTTCAGTCATGCACATTGACGAGTTTATATTGAGGATGGACAACTATGCCGAAATGTGGTGTTGGGTTGAACCATTCACATTTGAATAACATAGTTCTTTTAATTGGGAGGGCTTCAAATTCTAACTCGATAACTTCGACCAGCATCCGGTAATACCTTGTGGGTGGTTTTGTTACATCCAAAATATCTTTTATAAGGTATTAATAGACATTCGAGAATGATCATCATTTGTTCCTCTTTAGGCACACATATTCTTATAAACTAATTAACACATATTTTAAACATAAATAGATTATCACATATATAATTTCTCATATCATATAATTTTTTTTCTTTTTTTGTGATATGAGAAAAATCATAAAATAATATATGCTAAATAGTTAACAAAATTAGCATACCATGCCAGCTTGATCTCTATTCTCAAAACTTGCTCATTTGAGAACTCATCCAAAATTTAACCTCTCTTATTCTTGTCCCTAAATTCCAATAATGATAAATGGTAAGCTATAACATAATACTCATTTTCTTGATTCAAATTTCTAGATCAAATTCATGAGGAATGAGTATCCATCTTATCATACTTAACCCATCTTTCTTTTTTGTCATCAAATAGCATACAATAGTGCGATACGTATATAACATCACATTTGTTCTATGGATCTATAGTCAGATTTTTTCACAAGAAAAGACCACATCCAAGATTTTCTATTTTGTGATTGTATAATTTATTTGGACTTCATTCAAGATTTGAATAGTATACAAAATTTTTCTAAAGATTATGTCTCATTTCTATCTCAATATGGTTCTCAAGGCATAAGTGATTGTATTGTATATGATGAAAATGATTCTTCCCATTGTGGCATGATCAAAATTAGGCTCTCAACCAATTTTATTTTTAACTTTTAAAAGGCATAAATACATTATTGATTAAAATCAAATACCATATATTTTTCCCTTCATTGTAGTTTGGCATGGAAGAGTTTTGATCAATGACTCGTGCATCATCCACCTCAAATCCTCTAGTTGATACTGCATGTTCGAGTACAATCCCTTAGTTAACTCATAAGTGACATTTTTTCTAATTGAGGAAAAAAAAATTTTTTTTACATCACTTCAATATAACCTATGTGTTATGTAGCCATCCTTGAAAAGAATCTACATATATGGAGAAAATATTCATAAATATTTTTATAGTTTCTTCATTAAGGTCTACAAAAATAGCAATTTAACAACTTTAAAACATAGTTGGAGCATTACAAAGTCCAAGTGAAATTCTCTTAAATATGAAAGTCTTGTACGGGCAAGTGAGCATCATTTTTTTCTTGATTTGTTGCATCAATCAAAATTTAATTATAACCAAAATATCCATCCAGAAATTAATAGAATAATTGAAATGAGATTCTATCTAACATCTAATCCATTTATAGAAGTGGATGGTGATCATTTTTCATTATCTTCATCAATTTCTAATAATCAACACATAATTTCCATTAGATGTTCCCCATGTGATAATATCTTTATTATTTATGGTTTTGAGTATCATAAACCCTTCCTTATTCGGTATAATATATGAATTGGACTCACCCATGAACTATTGGATATAACATAAATGATACATATACCTTTAGCCATTTCATGATCTATCTTTTTACCACATATTTCATGATAGGATTTGGTACTCAACCATTGGCTTCGCATCATTCTTCAACAAGATCTTATGCAAGTATATTGATGAACTAATTTATTTGATAACTTCAAGTAACCAAGTAATACTATAGGCATTTTTTTCAATGAGATTCATGATGGTGCCCATTTCAACTATTTACTCTGCTAAAATAATAATTTGTTTCATCTAGTCTTCCTCATTAAATAGTGATATTAGGAGAAGAAAATGATTTAAAGGTAAAATTACATACACTGATGCATTAAAAAGAATAAAGTGTGATGAACATAGTTTCAACTTCAATGGATGTCATGACGTTTCCTATATAATCAATGAACAAAGTTGTGGTATGAGGTAAAATCATGACTAATGTGACCAAGATAGATATTTAACGAGTGGAATCACATAATAAGTCATGGTATTCATGACTGAATATTCAATTGGAGAGATGATGACAACGAGAAAGAAATTAGAAAAACAAACAAAAGAAAAAGATTATAATGAGAAGCTAGCCGAGATATTTGATATTCTAGACAAAAGTGGTACGTAAGAATATCTAGCTACATAGATTAAATACAGTACTATTTGGGAGGCAACCCATTTTTTTTACTTTGTGTGATGAATACAAACTGTACAACACGAATCATACACATCCTAAAAAAATTCTAAAACTCTGAATCTGATTACCAAAATAAAATCTCACCATGACACGTAAACCTAATTATTGTTATCATAGATGTATTTTCTCTTTGATTTTATATTTGGAGGCATGATCATTTCCTGGAATAAAAATATATTTTATTTGTAAGTTTCTTCGATATTAAAATTATTGAATGAATAGTGTGATTCTAGAATCAAAATATGGAGTATTTGTATGAAGACTAGTGGTTATTAAAATGATTTCACTAAATTTTTTTTTGAAGAGAAAGTGATGAATATTACTAAAGTCAAAAAGAATTTAGTAGAAATTAGTTGACTTTGTTGTAAAATACTTACAATAAAGAGAAGCGAAGAATAATTATAATAAATCTCTTGTCACTGCTTATATATACCCTCCATAATATTTTTGATTAATTGTGGTATTTTTTCTTTTCCATGACTTTACGAAAGTAGTCTTGACTTTTTTTGTATGTTATAAATTTATTACTTAGTTGAGACAATTATTTCACTATGCAACATAATCATTTTAGTTAGCAAGTTGTGACAATTTTTTGCAGCCATGAAATTATTTTCATGCTATAGTATGTTGGTACCCCATTAGTACAAATAGTCACTACACATTTTAGAGTTATGCTTTATTCAAACAAAACCAAAACATGATAGATGTATTTCTTGGCTTCATTTTCCACTATAACTTTATGTTATAGATAAAAATAACTCAATCACAAAAACCCTAGTGCCATAGCATCATGCCCACAAAGCTAAGACAAAAGTTTGAACTAACTACCAGTGATGCATCTTTGTGTTATATAGAGTTAAAGATCAATCACAACTATTCATACTACTATCATATTTATGATATGGTAAGGATTCGAAGAGATGATAAAATCATGAGCTAATTTTATATTATGACACCCAACATTAAATGGTACATGGGCTCTCGAAGTATAAAAATTATATTTAGAGAGAATTAAAAAAAAGTGAAAAAATAGAGGCACGAATGAGTATTATGATGCAATATAAACCAAGGTGTCAAGACCTTAACCTCAATTAGGGGCAAATCCAAGGTGAACATCTAGCAAACATGATTGGAATTAGTATTTTTTCTTAGAAATTAGTTTGGGTGCACATTGGGAACCCTATAATCTATGATATAACCTTTCACACATCTCATAAGATTTTATCCATATTATCTAACTGAAATTAGTGTGTTATGATCGATAATTAAAGTAATGAGGTTATATTTAGTTTATAATATATATGTTTGGATATTGATAAATGTAGATCCACCTGAAAACTAAATATTAGAGTTTACATGAATATGTTGGTATATGTGTGCGCCCATGGCGGATGATAATAGGTATATTATGGGATAGACTCATGTATTTCGAATAGAAGAAAGTAATAATCATTCTAATCTTAGTACTTGAGATAAACTAATTTGTGAAAACCCTAAATTGAAGTATATTAATTATTATAAGTATGATGCTCATGAAGTCGAAAGCACGAATATATTAAAAACTAATCCATTATGTACGATCTAGATGAACTAATCTTAAAGTAATATAAGAGTTAAATAAAATGTCTTAACTAGAAGTGTCATCATAGTATAGAAGTAATGTGTCAATCATCACAAATTGTGACAAGTATGTCACATGGAATAAACAAGTAGGATGACTCGTATGGTCGTGATAACACTATGAATTATTCATACTTGTATAATTTCTAAGAGTAAAATTATTGAAAAAATATATATTTAATTATTGTGAATATAATACTTACTATGGAAAAAGTACAAATGAATTTAGTACCATATTATCTCTAGTCATAGAGATAATTAGATATTTGGAGAGTATAAGTCTTTACTCGAAGCAATCATGAAAAGAAGTTAACATATTGCATTAAAGAAGTAGATGTGATAATGACCCTCATACTAATTGATGTAATGCTTTGGAGTTGAAATACTAAAGGAAAACTATGAGAAAATCATCCTTAATAATGATAGTCTAATAGATGATAGTCACCTCATTACCAAGAGGGAACATGACACTTTAATACTAATCTATCTTTCATTATATAGACACATACAAGATGAACTAAATATTTAGAAATATAATCATGCACTAGTATGTGTGCCAATCCTAGAGTTTGAGTATACTCTCTTAAACTAAAGTACATATATTCAACTAGTATAATTATCAATTTATTATTGATCAACTAAACTATTAAATAATCCATGTGAGATTGATATATAGACTTATGTTCACTTTATTACTTGTATGACCCATATACTTGCAAAACTATATTGTTCGAGTGATCCTGACACAACTAGATTTTTTGATCATATTATATATATCTACATGTATAAATATAAGTATAACTATATGTGTAACTAAATATATAACCACATGTAACTATATTTATAATTACATGTATTAAAACATAAAACATTATGTTTAATTATATGTGTATAACTATATATAAATATTTATAAATCTAATAAAATTTTATATAATTAAATATAACTATATTTTTAACTATTTATACATATATGTATACATATATGTAAATCTATATATTTGTTTATAACATTGTATATATTTATGTATAACTAAATATAACTACTCGTATGAATATATATATATATATATATATATATATATATATATAACTAAATGTTTAACAATATATAAATTTATATAACTATATATATTATATGTATAATAACATATAGCTATAAATAATTCTATCTTAATATATGTATAACTATAAAAACTTTATACATAAATAAATAAATAAATAAATAAATAAATATATATATATATATATATATATATATATATATATATATATATATATTTAACAACATGTATTTAATATACATTTTTATATATTAGTATAAAAATTGTATTTTAGTATATCCATACCTATACATAACTATATGGATAAATATATGAAATTATATGAAAAAATATACATACATACATGTATAAATAATAGTTTAACTATACGTGTAACTATATGTAAAACCACATGTAATTATATTTATAATTATATGTATAAAAACATACAACATAATGTTTAACTAAATGTGTATAACTATATATAAATATTTGTATAACTATAAAAAACTCTATATAAATAAATATAACTTTATTTTTAATTATGTATACATATATGTAAATCTATATAAATATTGATAACTTTGTATACATTTATTTATATTTACTTATAACTAATTGTATGCATATATCTATATATAAGTATATGTTAAACTAAATGTAACTATTTATAACTACATTTACTATATGTATCCTAACATATAATTATATATGGGATAATACTATTTTGTTGCACTAACTTGAAATAAAATGGCTAAAGATATAATATCAACAATATGTAAGTACATAGCATGAGAGTGTTCGTTGATCAGGCTCATATATGGTATAATACAAATAAGGGTCGTACTCTTACCTAATCCCAGCCTTTGGGCCTCAGGCTTAAATATGAATTTATGTATAACAAAAAATGTAATATTTGATAGGTTTGTACTAAAGAACTTATATTTTATTTTATATAATTCTTCATTCTAACACTGCACCCTCTATGTGTCTCTCTCTCCCTCTATAATTTTTTTTGTCATTCTCTTCCTCTTTTTCTTTATGTGTTACACACTCTCTCTTATTTTTTTTCATTCTTTTTTCTTGCTTGTTCTCTCTCTCTCTCCACCCCCCTCTCTCCCCCTCTATCTCCCTCTCTCCCCCTCTATCTCCCTCTCTCCCTTTCACAATTTCTCTCCCACTCTCTCTCTCCCTCTCTCTCTCTCTCTCCCCCTGCTACCCCATTTCTCTGCCCCTCTCTCTCCCCACCATATCTCTCTCTCTCCCCCCTCCACCTTCAAACATTAAATGTCTTTTTTTTTGCTTTCCTTTCTTGTGGATTATTGCATTTTGCACTCTTTATCTAGCATAACTATGATATCTATTAATCTTTATTGTGATAAAATTGCTTTATCTATTAATGTAGATTCTGCAAATGTATTTCCTCGATATTCATGAAATTTAATTTTTAAATATTCATCTATAAGTAATTTTATTTAATTATTTGTATATTTTGAAGTAATATAATGTTTTATTAAAAATAATGATTGGACATTATTTTTTTCTAATTAAAACATGGCAAAATGAGCTCAGATCGTTAGTAGATGTACAAAAGGGTTAATGGATTTTTGAATAAAGATTTTTTGACTAGGCTTGAAGCTTTCATCAATTTTGCATGTAGTCAATAGAGATTGATGGATGAAGAAAAAATTAAGTGTCCATGTAATCATCACAAGTGTTAGAACATCCCTTTTTGTGATGCAAACACTATAAGATATCATTTTGCTAAATATAACTTTGTGCCAAATTATTTTGTTTTGATTTAACATGGGGAAAGTACAATGGCTCTGAATATTAACCAGAATATGGGTATTGAATCATTTGCTTGTGGTGAAGAATCATCAAACACATACCATAGAATGATCACGTATGCTGCTGGTGTTGACTTCAATATGGATTACATGGATGAATCACCTAATCCTAAAGCTCATAAATTTTATGAAATGCTTAAAGCTGAAGATAAAGAGTTGTGGCCTGGTTGTGAAAAACATTCTCAATTGTCACTTGTAGCTAGACTAATGAGCATTTATTCTAAAAATCATATGTCTGAGAAATTATTTGATCATGTGACAGAACTGATGAAAAAAATTGTTCCAGATAATAATTTGATCACTAACAACTTTTACAACACTAAGAAGTTACTACGAGGAATGGGTATACTAGTGGAAAAAAATAATTGTTGTTTAAATGGATGCATGTTATATTGGGGCGGTGATAGTGATTTATTTAGCTGTAAGTTTTGTGATCATCCTCGATTTAGGAAGGCACCTCATGTTGTAAATACGTGACAAAAATTGAAGGTTATCTTTATGAAGATATATTATTTTCTTTTAATTCCTCGATTATAGAGACTATATGCATCAAATGCTACAGCAAATGATATGAGGTGGCATTCTGAGCATGAGGTTGAAGAAGGAGTAATGCGTCATCTATCAGATTTACCTGCTTGGAAGCATTTTAATTATATACATCAAGATTTTGCAGTAGAAAATTGAAATGTGATATTGAATCTCTACACTGATGGATTTCAGCCATTTGGGAAATCTAGACAATAGTATTCAACATGGCCAGTGATAGTGACACCTTATAACTTGCCTCCGTGGTTGTGTATGAAGGAGGAATATATGTTTTTGTCAATATTGGTTCCGGGGCCAAAAAATATGAAAGACATGCTAGATGTTATTTTACAGCCTCTTATTGCAGAGTTAAATCATTTATGGCATGTTGGCGAGAATACATATGATATCTCAAAGAAGCAAAAAATATGAAAGACTACAGTATGATTCACATGCCCGTATTGCATGAAAAATTATGATGCATTTACCCTTAATTTTAGTGGTAAACAGTCATGGTTTGATAACCATTTGAGATTTCTACCTACGAATCATTCATTTCAAAGAAATAGAATTGCATTTCGAAAAAATAAAACTGTGATGACAATTGCACCAGCAGTTCGTTCAGGAAATGATATTATGACAAAGATTCAGAGTTTAGGTTTAAAGGAGGTAATTGAAAAGGAAGACATTGGAAGTAATGGACCAATAGGCCAATTATTTGGATGGAGGAAACATAGTATATTTTGGGACTTGCCCAATTGGAAGTCCAATTTAATTCATCATAACATAGATGTAATGCATATTAAAAAAATATTTTCGACAATGTTTTCAACGCTTTCCTTAATGTAGACGGAAAAATAAAAGATACTTAAAAAGCAAGACAAAAGCTAAATGATTACTGTCGGCATCCTGAATTGAAACTGAATGAGGAAACAGAAAAATTCCCTAAATCTTGCTACACATTTGATAAGAAGGCAAGACATATATTATGTGAATGGGTTAAAATTTTGAAATTCCTTGATGGATATGTGTCAAATATGGGTAGATGCATGGATATGAAGAATATTAAGTTATTTAGAATGAAAAGTCATGACTATCATGTATTTATGCAGAGATTAATACCAATTTCATTCCGTGAATTACTTCCACTAAGTGTTTGGAAGGTCCTTATAGAACTAAGTTTATTTTTCAATCAGCTAACTACAACCACAATCAAAATAGATGACATGATGAGGCTGGAGAATAACATTCCACTTATTATTTGTAAGCTTGAATGGATATTCCCAGCGAGTTTTTTTGACACAATGAAGTATTTTCCGATCTATTTGGCATATGAGGCTCAGGTTATAGTGCATATGAGATTGATTATTATGGTCAACTCAAAGAAGTTATTGAGTTGGAGTATCCTAGACTAAAAAATAATAGGATTGTATTATTTAAGTGTGAGTGGTTTGATCCTACACAAAATGTAGGCACAAAGATTCAAGCCATTTATTATGGCTAGTGGATGTTAACCATAAACACAAATATAATCGATATGAGCCAAATTTTATGGTAGTTCAAGCCGCTCATGTATATTATTGTACATATCCGAGTTTATCTCGTGATAAGAGAGATTGGTGGGCAATTTGCAAAATCAAAGCTCGATCAAAATTTCAAGTACCAACATCACTACAAAGAAGTGCAGACTTAGAAATTACATCCGCATTCTAGGAAGATTACATAAATAATATTGAGCCTTTGAATGTAGATGAAGATCCAGAAAATTTATGTCACTAAAATGGTGGTACAATAGAAAATAAAGATGATCAATTTCTATCTGAAGATGAGTTCATACTTCTATTAGAATTAGACGAAATATCAGAAGATCCAATGGAGGATGATAGTGATGCCAGTAATTAAATTGTTATAATTTTATTATAGATTTAAACTATCAAAGACTTTTTATATTTTGTTAAAATCTATCGGTGTGTTTTATTCAAAAATACATGCTTGTTCATCATATCTCTATTTTTTGTTGTATGTTTTATTTTGTACAGTAGATAGTGCCTAAACAACATGGCCATGGTGGAGGTGGACGTGGACATAGAGATGAACCAAATTCATCTAGTAAGTTAAAGCATGTTGCAGAATCAGTACCATCTCATACCCACCATATCCAAACTTCAACATCACAATCACCATCTTCATTTCTATCACCATCACCATCATCGAGACCTCTACTATCACCTTTATCAGATGTAAGCCCATCACCCATTGTGCTTTCTGCACGTGCTTTTGATCCATCTCTATCTTCTACACCACATTTTACACCGATTGTTCCCCCATTTACAATACCAGCGACATCATCAAATGATGTGTCTTCCTCTGTAGTCATTACAAAGTTAGAAATTGAGATTATGGATGAGAGGTAAAAAAATATGTAAAAATGACTTGAAATAAAATTGATATTATTATCAATGGTTTTTTTATATTGTTATGATTTGCTTGTTTTCAATGTTATTTATATATTTGTATAGTTTTATAACATCTCACAAGTGTTCGACTATAATTACAAAGTCTTTCAAAAAAATGGATGATTCTAAAGCTTTCTCTAGGATCAAAGTTTCTGAATCGACAAAAAAGTCATATTTTAATGACTTTCAGGTAAAAATAATAAAACAAAAGTATTGAAAAATAATTATCTAATTACTTAACTTTTATGTTGGTTATTATTCAAGCATGAAATAATCATGTTCATGTTGTTAATATAAATTCTTTTGTCATTTTTCTATTTATAGAATCAGTGCACATGGGCACCCAAATTTGATGGAAAAATAAAATCATTATGAGAGATCAAAGCTGCTCAATGATATTCTGATTTTTCCATAAATTAAAGAAAATGAAAGAAAGACCTGATTGTATATTCAAGGAAGACTGGCCCAAGTGGCTTAATTATTGGAGGAGCCAGATGTGAAGAAAAAATCAGATATTTCCCGCAAAATTCGATGAAGTGAGGTAGCTGGGCTAGGTACAAAAATCTTTCGACACACTTGAGGGTCAAAGTCGAGCATTGAGCATGCTCGAGATTTGGTATAAATTTAAAAATCTAAACATTTCTATATTTAGTGGTTGTCCTAATAGTCCAATAAATAAAATCTCTACATAGTTTTATTAATTTTGTTAAATTTTTTTATCATTTGTTTTTTTATGACTCAATAAAAACATATTCTATGCTGGAGAATTGGGTTGAGATCCAAATTTTTATGAGATTTTCAGGCATATGCATGTGAAGAAAGTGAATGATCAGTATGTTGACAACAAGTCTCAGATGATTGCTGTAAGAAATTATTATATTAATTAGATTTTATAAAACTACAGTACATTATGAAAATTGTTTTGAATGCAAAATATTTATTTTATTTTTTGTATATCTAGAATAGTTTTTTTCTCTATTTTATCTTAGGACCTAAAAGAGGAATGTGTGATAGCTTCTCATCAACAAATTGAGGGTTCTATGAATCTTCAACCAAATGACTATGATCCTATTTATTTGGAGATAATAGAAGGTCAAAAGAAGCAGCGAGTGTACGAAATCTAGTCGAACAACAAGCACTGGAAACAAATGAACGTATTGTAATTATAAAGACCGAAATAAAAAAGAAAGATGAACAGATAACTAATTTGATGGAAGAAATGCAAGAAATTAAAGAAATGAACCATGAGATGAAAGAAATTAAAAATATAATGCAATAGCAGATGTTCTATATGGAGTCACAGTTAGTAGCAATGGAGCAACAGATAGCATCCCGAGATCCAGCTGCGAATCCTCATAGGAGAGGCTAGCATTCCCTACAAATTATGAGGATGATTGAGAATGAAAATTATTTCTGAACTATTATTTATTTTTGTCTATGTGTAGCAAATAATTATGATATTTTTTTGCAGGTTTCAAATTTTTTTATTCTGGTTTTATTCATTGCTTTTCCAATTAACCTAATTATGAATCTTTGCAGGACACATTATGTGAGGCAAAAGGTAAAATCCTGTTTCAAAGCATTTAGACATTACCACGGTCCTTCTAGTGCACGTGTCCCATATTTACCAATTTCAACTTTATCAAAAAGTGAGCTAGCTTATCGTATCTTTATTATTCTAAAAATATTTTATTTTTACACTCTTTTTATCTCTAAACATAATTGCTAGATATCTTTTGGATTTTTGTTGAAGCTGTATGACAACCAACTTTAATTTGTGTTTGTTCGTGTCTATAATATTTGTTTTTATATATATGTGAATATGTTTTTGTGTCTCTTAATTTTTTGGGTAGAGTTTTAACATATTATAGGTATGTAAAAGCCTATTTTCAGCAGTGGCAATAGCAGTAGCGGTGGTAGTGGAGATGGTGGCAGCACCGGCAGTGGCGGTAGAGGCGACATCAGCGGCAGCAGCGGAAGTAGTGGTAGAAGCAGTAGAAGTGGCATCAGCATCGGTGGCGGCAGCGGCAACATCAGTAGATGTGGTAGAGGCTAGAGCGGCAGCGGCAATGACAGCAGCAACAAAAGCGGTAGTGGTAGGAATGGCAGTGGCAGCGGGAGCAGCAGGAACCACAACAAATGAGGTACTACCATATTTTATGTACATATATACTGAGTATATATATGTACTTAGTATATATGTATGCATAATACTACATTTTATATTACATTTACTGTAGTAATATATGTATGAGTGAAATGCTAGTATATATGTACATATTTACTGTAGTAATATATATTTATCAAAACATAGCTTTTATTTATTTATTTTGATTTGATTTGGTGGTTTAAATTTTGTACAGATATGGTACTGCATTGTTTCCCATATGAAGCTTGTATAAGTGAAAACATATTTCAACAAACATGATGCATTGTGACTCGGACAACATTTTCGCAGCAGAAAGTTGGTGATCGGAGGAGCATAGGGAGAGAAAGAAACGTCAATGTAATGATATATTATACTAGCATAGTCGGTAGATACATTGATTAATAAGATTTAATATAATTTTTGTTATTTTTTTAATTTTAGTTATTTAAAATATTATATTAGAATAAGTTATTAAATGAATTTTTTTTGTTTAATTTAAAATTTTTATTTATAGTTTCTATTTTTATTAAATTTAATTTAAAAATATTAAATTATTTAATTAAATTTTTGTTGAAACTGTATGACAATCAACTTTACTTTTTGTTTGTTCATGTCTATAATAATTGTTTTTATATATTTGTGAATATGTTTATGTTTCTCCGAATTTTATTGGTAGAGTTTTAGCCTATTATAGTCATGTAAAAGCCTATTATCAGCAGTGGTAGCTGCGGCAGCATTTGTAGTGGCGGCAGCGGCAACAGCGGCGGCAGTAGCGGTAGCGGTAGCATTGGCAGCGGCGGCGGTAGCGGAAGCGGCGACGACGATAGTAGCAGTAGAGGCTGCAGCGGAGGCAGGGAGGCTGCAAAAGTAGCGGTGGCAGCGATAACAACGGCAGTGGAGGCAGCGGAGGTAGTGGCGGTGGCAGCAACAACGACAGCAGTGGTAGCGGCGGTAGCGTAGGCAGCTTAGGCAGCGGAGGCAGCGTCAACAGCAGCAACAACGACAGCAGTGGCAGCATAGGCAGCAGCGGCAGCGGCAGCGACCGCTGCGCCGGTAGTGGCAGCAGCACCGGTAGCAACCACCTCGGCAGGGGCAGCAGTGATAGTGGGAGCAGTAGGAATGGTAACAAATGGGGTATATACGTATGTATATAGTTAGTATTTACGTACTTATAATTCTGTAGTATTTAATGTACATATATACTGAGTATATATGTACTCGATATATATGTACGCATAATATTATAATTTATATGTACAAATACTATAGTAATATATGTATGAGTGAAATACTAGTATATATGTACATTTTTGCTGTAGTAATATATTTGTATCAAAACATAGTTTTTTTTAATTTATTTTGATTTGATTAGTGGTTTAAATTTCTTACAAATGTGGTACCGCATTATTTCTCATATGAAACTTATATAAGTGAAGGGATTTTTCAACAGACATGAAACACCGTGACTCAGACAGCTTTTTCACAGTGGAAAGTTGGTGATCGGAGGAGTAGAGGGAGAGAAAGCAACATCAATGCATTGATAGATTATACTTTATGCACAGTCGGTAGATACATTGATTACTATGATGTAATATAATTATTATTTTTTTAGTTATTTAAAATATTGTATTAGAATACGTTATTAAATGAATTTTTTTTAATTTAAAAATTTCATTTATAGTTCCTATTTTTATTAAATTTAATATAAAAATATTAAATTATTTAATTAAATTTTAGTTTTAAGTTGTATGACAATCAACTTAAATATGTGTTTGTTTATATTTATAATATCTAATTTTATATATCTATGAAAATGTTTGTGTCTCCGAATTTTTTGGGTAGAGTTTTAGCCTATTATAGGTATGTAAAAACCTATTATCAGTAGCAGTAGCAGTGACAGCATCGGCAGCGATGGCAGTGGCGGTAGTGGTGGCGGCGGCGGCAGCAGGGGCTACAACAGTGGCAGTAGCGGCATCGGCTGCATCGGAGGCAGTGGCATCGGTAGCATCGGAGGTAGTAGTAGTGGCAGTAGCAGTGGCAACAGCAGTAGAGGCGACAGCAGCGGCATAGGCGGCGGCAGCAGTAGTGGCAGCTGTGGCATGCAGCGATAGTAGGGGAAGCGGCAGCAGCCGCTGCAACGGCCAGTGACGGCGGCAGTGGCTAGTGGTGACTGTAGCGGCCATCAGCGATAGTAGCGACGGTGGCAGCGGTGATGGCGGTGGTAGTAGAGGCAGTGTCAACAACAGCGACAGTAGTAGTGGTATTGGCAGCGACAGCGACAATGGCAGCAGCGGCAGTGGGAGCAGCAGCAATAGCACCAAATGAGGTATATACGTACAAATAAAGTCAGTATATACGTACATATAATACTATAGTATTTTATATACTTATATACTGAGTATATTTGTACTTAGTTTATATGTGCACATAATACTACTATTTTTATGTACATATACTACAGTAATATATGTACGAGTGAAATGCTAATATATATTTACATATATACTGCAGGATTATATATGTATCAAAACATAACTTTTTTTTAATTTAACTGAGTGGTTTAAATTTCTTACAGATATGATACCGCATTGTTCCTAATACAAAACTTTTATAAGTAATGAAATTTTTCACTAGACATTACGTGACGTGACTTGGACAGCTTTGTCACAGTAGAAAAATAATGATCAAAGGAGTAGAGGGAGAGAAAGAAATATCAATGAATGGATATATTATACTTTATGCAATGTTGATAGATACATTGATGAATAAGATGAAATAAAATTTTGTTATTTTTTTGTTTCAATTATGTAAAATATTGAATTAGAATAAGATATTAAATGATTTTTTTTTTGTTTATTATAAATTATTTATAGTTTCAATTTTTATTTAATTTGATATAAAAATATTAAATTATTTAATTAAAAAATTTAAAATAAATTAAATTCTAAAATTATTTTTGAAATTAAAATAGCTAGGGAAAATTCCACTGCTAAATTAGCAAGGAAAAATCCATTGCTAAATTAGTAAGGAAAAATCCCTTGCAAATTTAGCTAGGGAAATCTTAAAATTAGCGACGGATTTTCCGTCGCTAAATTTAATTAGCTAGGGACTATTTCTGTCACTAAAATTTATCGACCAATACTTTAGCTTGGGAATCTTCCGTCGTTATTTTCGGTTAGCGATGAAAAATCTCATTTAGCTTGCTGATTTAGCTAGGGAATTTATCTTTTTTAGCAATAGATTTTTTCATTGCTAACTTTTTAGCTAGTGACATTTTCCATCGCTAAATTTAACACGAAGCACTTTAGATAGTGAACCTATCCATTGGTAATCCATCGGTATGTCTCATTTAGCGACGAAAAATACCCATTTAGCTAGGGAATTGTCCCTAGCTAAATGTGCTTTTTCTTGTAGTGTCAAATAATTGTGAGTGTTCACACCCTTCTAAATTTGAAACATTTACCTTTCACTATATGCCATAATTGATATGCACGAACCTATGTATTCATGAAAACGTTAAGTTATGGTTCTATTTTTGATTTATATGCATCAACATCCAAACATTAACATAAATACAAATATAAACTCATATAATTATTAATTCGTCATAATAGAAGTATACTTGGCAATGTTATATCTCAATTTAGTGGACATTAGGTTGGAAACTATGTGAGATGTGTTGAGATATATTTCATAGGTTCAAAAGTTTTTAATGAATGCTCAAGTAAAAATCTAAGTATATAGTCATAATACCTATCAATGATTACTTAAGTTTTCCTTGTATTTGTTCTTAATAAAAGTTGAAATTACTTCGCCTAAGGTTCTTGATACGCATGGTTCATATTTTTTTCATTCCTTTCCTATTACTTTTTCTTTCTTTCTAAATTTATCTTTTATACTAAAGTGATCCATGTAATATTTTAAGTTGGAAGTCCCATCATGGATATGAGGTTATGACTTTATCATGTCTTTGAATCTTTTCAAGAATGCCGATGTTGCACTAAGGGTCATGATTGATGCATTTTGTATTTATAACATAAAGTTATGGTACTAGAATTTGCCACAAATTTTGTTTTGACTTTTTGAGCAAATAGTCAAGTCACTAGAATTACCACTACTAAGACAATTTTTCCTTGTAATATAAAATCATGATGCTTGAATTGGCCATGACTATGGTTTTGGCTCTCATAGCAAAGTTTCATGATGCTAGAATTATCACAACTATGATAATTACTTTTTATAACATAAACTCATGATATTGAATAATATCACAACCTTGGAGTTATCTTTTTGGAACACAAAGTCATGGCTTGGAAATACCATGATTAAAGTAAATGATATTTAGAATGAAAAATTATGTCATAATTCAAAATAGTTGGTATTTTGGCTCAATATCTAATAAGTCATAGCTCTAAAATTTATCATAACTATTTATATATGTGGGGTACTTTACTGTAGTGATGAGAAAATAATGTCATACCATGATAATTGTGTTACATATTGCAATATTTATGTCAACTTGATGATAAAGATGTAATATACAAAAAATATCATGAATATTTTTTTATAGAGTTATGACTAAGAAGATATGTCACATCTACTTAAAATTAAGGGTGAAATATGTACCAAGTCATGATACAAGAATTATGATGACTCTCCATTATCTCTCTTCTCTTCATGCATTTGTTCCACTGAGTATACCAATCACTCAAGATAATAATTTATTTCACAAATATTTGTAAACTTTTCTCAGAATAAGAATTTAGTGAAATCTTTATAATAAATACTAGAATAAATACAAATATAATAAGATATATTCTCCAAATGTCTTTAAAAAGTATGTGCATAATGTCTGAATAATATACATACATATATAAACTTATAAATATACATTTATAAAGGATATATATGTCTATATATTCAGATGTATATTTTTTGACATTGAAAGTATCATGTTTATCCAAATGTTTTATGACTTATTTAAAGTGTTATCTATATGAGAATTAGGCATAAAAATGTTGTTTTTATGAAAATTAATTTTAGAGAGTGTTGGGTAATTGCGCTTCCACGGGTAGTGAGATTAAGAAACAGAAAACAACAGAAACATAGAAAACAAGCAATATATATCCCAATCCAAACAAGCATCCACGACAGAATCAAAAATGAGAAATCAACACAGGAAATAACGTGGTTCGCTAGTCGCTCAGTACGACCAGCTACCTCCACCAGAAAACGCTTATGTGTTACAGATTAAAACCAAGAAATAGAATGTCTTACAGTATGCAGCATGCAGCAGTCATGAAATCGTGCAGAGAGAGGAGAGGGATGATGAACAGTTCAACCAGGTCAAAAACAGCCGCCCGAAAAATAAATACAAATCATTTTATATGAAAAATAAACATCCGGTTTATTTAACCGAAGCGGGTCGGATCATGGAACGGGTCAGTGGGACCTCCATTATTGTGCTACTGCTGCATCCCCGGGCTTTTAATATTTCCCTTCCTGTACTTTCATGAAAATATTAAAACAGATTATTAAGTAAAAAACAAATTACATATACAGCAGAAAGGTTTTGTTGAAAAATGAAGTGAGCATTGATTCTTCATGTAATATATATTATTCTTGTTGTATTGTTCTACAATGAAAGTATCAAGTCTTTCCTTGATAATGATATACCATATTTTTTCTTATTATATTGATTATTGTGATGTATTTGAAAAAAAAAAGATTTATTCCTCAATGATAAGTAATATTTTTAGTATTCTAGTATGTTCAACACTTCGAGTATCAATTTTTTTGGGTGATTTGGTATGTATTTATTATTGTAATTATATTTTTTTAACTATTTATTGGATAGATTATACTAAATATATGTTTTAAATGAATTTGATTAATATTAGTAAAATTGTAACTATTTTAGGTAAAATTGGTATATTTTGTGGAGGAAATGTATAAGATGAAAGAAGTAATAAAGATTCATTATATTTCCTATGTCATGAATTGGATATACCTTCTAGATCTTATTGAGTAGTTGTGAAATCATTTCATAGCTATAACTCTATAAAACTAATCTTGACAATCTCTGTAAACTAGGACTCTTTTTTCATGTTGTCATAATATTTTCACTAAATAACATAGTATTTATAGCTATGATATTTTCTTGGGGTCATGACCTTACTTTCTCTAAAATACATAATAACCTCAATATTATTTTGTCACCATGGTATCAAAATACCTCATTGATACAATTATTCATGATAAGTTTCAGAGCCAAGACTTATTCATAACAAAACTAAAATACAAAATATTTTGAGTCGTGATATTATTTTTTGACATAATATTTTGTTCTAGAATTCTATAATATTTACTCTGGTCACATCATTTCAAATTCTATAATTTTGTACTCAAATGAGAAAATGAAGTCATAATCATTCCAAGCATCATGACATTTTGCTACAAATATTAAATATTAATTGTGACCATTCCCATCAGCATGATACTTTGTTTTAAAAATAATTTGTCTCAGTCAACATATTCTCAATAGCATGATATCGTGCTTTAAATAGGAGTTAATTGAGTCATGATATTCATTATTATCATAACTTTAGTATTCTAATGAAGATCCTTGGAGACCAAACAATTACAACCTCAAGCCAGCACCATGACTTCTAGCTTAAAGTATGACATGGATCCTGTATGTATATACTCATCACTTATAAATATTTGCAAAATATGAAGATAAAAATTTGATTTCAAGACAAGTGAAAAAACAAACCTTAGGTAATGTGATTCCAATTTCCAATCATATATGGGCAAACACAAGGCGAATACTAGTTGGAGTTAGATTTTGAAACTCAAGATCATCATTTGGTCTTTCTTTGGGAACCCTCAATTCCATGAGATACCTCTCAAAATATTTCATATAAAATTTTTCCTAATTTTAAGCTAATTTAAGATCTAAAGTTTCTATAATAAATTTGTGTGTGATGAACATATAATTTTATAAGTTTTATATTTATGTTAATGTCATGGTTTTGATGTTAATATGTATGGATGTTAGATTTAGAATTTTCACTATATCATAGATTTATGTGTATTGGCCATGAAATTTACTCACATGACATAGCAAAAAAAAATGATAGCTCTTCTAAACATAATGCATGAGGTAAGCATACGTGTCAAAAACCAAAGATTGAAGTAAGCTTAATCATTACTAGTATAATGTTAATGAAGTCAAAAGTAGGAATAAACTTAATACCAATCCATTATAAATATTATAGAAGAATTAACCTCGAGTGATATATGAGGGTTAAGTAGCATATCTAACTTATGAGTTTCATTATAGTGTGTGAGTCATGTATTGTCCATGATATATGGTGATAGGTTAGTCATGTGACACATGCAAAAAAGTGGTGCTTCATATGGTGGTGATAGCTTTGTAAGTCAATTTCTCTTGTATGATTTACATAGGTAAAATTTATGAGAAGACATATGTTAATTGTCACACACATTCTCATGAAGCTGAAAGTATAAATATATTTGTTACCATATCATCTTATATATTTAATATGTTAAGTGTTAGATAATATATGTTTATATTTAAAGTAATTATCAATGATAGTTGAAGTGTTGCTTAAAAGTAGTAGATTTATGAATAACCTATAAATAGAATAATGTGTGGCATCGATTGTGAAATGCCAATAGGACAACTATGAAGGTATTATCCTTGGTAGTGATAGTCTAAGGATAACAATCACCTTGTATGTCAAAAAGTGTATTAGAGCATTTTTATAGTAATATAATTTTCATTCAACAATCAAACTCAATATTGATCAAATACTAAGTATCATCATACACAATGATATGAGGCAACTCTATAATATAAGTATCTTCCAAAAACACAAGTCTATTCTTTCAACTTGACCAGCTATTAGTTTATTTCAGATTGATTAAACTACCTACACAATTCATATGAAATCAATATATAGTCTTATATCTATTTTGTTATTTGTTTGATCTGAATACTTGCATAACTATGTTGGGTGAAATATAATTGCCCAATGAAATTTTGAAATTTTTTCAATTAATAATAAGTTTTTGCATGATCACAAAGTTGCAACATCTCGATTATGCTCACCATTCCATATGTATGTAATTTATTCTTATTACTCATGATTTCATTCATAAATGTTAAGTTATGGGACATCTATGATAAAGCTTCAGCAAAAAGTATATTAATTTATAACTTTTTAAAAATATCAAGGAATTGTCTAAATTTTATATCTAGCTTTCCCTTTCTAAACTATTGAAGAAAAGGAAGCTTAGTTTGGAGATTTTGTTTACCATCTACATAGTCATTATTTGGCATGTCACATTTCTATTCATTACTTCGATTCATTAGCATCTTTTCCTTCAATCCGACATCTTCATGTGTGAAAAAGTCAATAATAGTAGGGCAAAAGGTTTTGGCAGCACTACAACTTTGGAAAATGTCTATGCACTTAGCATTACTAGTTGGATGTCATGACATCATCAGTCACAAATTTAATTTATTTTATATTTTATACCCTTCTAATTATTTTATAACTTCTTAGTATTATGGACATGCATCTTTTTGAATTTACCTTGATATCACTTGACAATCCATTGATGTTTGTTTAGTATTCAAGCTACCAATATTCTTATGTATTGTGGTGATTTGTGAAGATATATGCATGTACATGAGATAATTAATGATCAATTTTATGACTTTGGAGTAATGATAGATTTTGATCAATATTCACGAAATCGATAGGTTTTGGAGGTGTTTAGCTAAGGGGTATATCATTTAGTCTCACATAGTTTTGAAATCAATTCATGGCTGAAACTATCTAATTGATCATGATAATTTTTGCATGGTATAACCCTACCAACTCATTGGTATAATCATTATACTGTACAATATATTTTTTGTGATTGTGATATTATAATGGTGTTGCAACCATAGTTATCTTATAAAATTTAAATGACCAATATTACTTTTATATCATAGCAACCAAGTATCCCATTAGTGTTAAAAGTCATAATAATGTCCCAATATCATGACTTTGTCTTTAATATAGCTTTGTGGTCTTAGAGGTTAGAGTATTAACATTTTTATAAAGCAATTTCTTTCGAGCTACAAAAAATTATAGAACCAATATTATTTAGGCTAAAGTCATAACAATTATTCAACGCTATGATATTTGAGTTATGAAATATTATATAGAGTATTATTCAAGTATGACCATTTGCCAAGCCTATTGATTCTTGTCCTCATAGGAAGGAAAAATCATGATTTTTATGTTTTAGCTAATTGCAAGTGTTATGACATATTTGTAGTGCCATAATGATGTGATATATGAGAGAAGTGAAAGTAGTGTCATGCTCACTTATTGTTCCACAAACACTTGAGACACATGAATGACCAATTTTTGTGCCATGATCATTTCCTACCATTAAAACCATAATATACACACAAGAGACCTTTTTTGTACAATGATTATTTTCTAGTACCATTACCGTATAGTAATCAAGAAAGACAAATGACATCGCCATGGTCATTATCCAACACCATGGCTATATTATGATATGAGATACAATTCATAATGCCCCTGCCTTTCCTAGCATTGTATCCCTTCATGAAGAACTAGAAAGATGGGTGCATAAAGTTGTGTCTACTTCATAGTATCTCACCTTTATGTTGCTGAGATATTATGCCCAAGTCATAGTTATTGCCCAATACTATAATTTTCTATTATAAAAAGTTAGGGATATATTCCAGAGTGATGATTGTTTAGTAGAATCATAACCTTAACCTTAACTTAAGTTAGGGATACATTCCTACTTTATATTATAGAATTGCTTGAGTAAAAAAAAAAGAAAGAGAGATTTCTCTATTTCTTCTTGTTCCTTTATGCAACAAGTAGAGCCACAGTGCAACTACAAAACCCTAAAAATGAATTTAACACTCCCAAGGGCTCCACAAACAAGTAAGAGATACAAAACTTAATGATAATCCATATAGTAGATTTAAGAATTTCTATCAAAATATTATGTGGTCTATACTTTGTGTAACTTGGTTTATGTGATATCACATTGATTTTATATCAATGAATGTGTTTGATTTATATTCTGTCATGAATATTAATTGATGAGTGATCAAATAGAACTTGAACTAAGGTTTATATTATTAATAGGTTTGTGCATTATTGTAATTATAAATAATAATATATAAACCATGAGGCTCACTCATGCATATAGTAGAAAGGAAGCAATGGTTATTCTGACTATGATGCATGAGATAAACCTATATTTTAAAATCTAAAATTTAGGTATATTAATAATTACAAGCAAGACACTTTTGAAACCAAACATGTAAATACTTTTAAACGACAATCCATTGATCACATCTTAGAATAACTAGTTCTTAATTTGGATAGATATTGTATAAAACATTCTCATAAGGGTTTCAACTTTAATATAAAAGTTGCATCATCATTAAGGTGGATGGTGACAAACAAACCTTATAATATGTGCGAGTATGTTGTGACTTATAAAGTGATTATATTTCGTGTGAGTTTGCTTTCACTCATATAGTTTTCACTGGTGAAACATGAGGGAAGCTTACTTTAATTATATGAGTATGATACTTATAAAATTGAAAATACAAATGCTTATAATAAATATTAATTCTTGGTATTTATGATACTTGAGGCTGAAAATAAGAAGTAACCATTAAAATATAATTGATGAATTGTCTAAATAGCATTAGATTTAGAATGACTCTCGAGTAAAGATTATTTGTTATTTTAGTAATAAAAATACAGAAGGGACAACTATGAGAGGACCACTAACAGAGTTAACTCAATGATAATAACTACCTTGTGTGCTACTAGGGTAATGAGTTATTATACAACACTCTAATATTTATTCTACTTAAATATAATATAATTCGAGCTAATTTGAATACACATCACATAAATTAATTAAATAAACCCATATATCTAAGATTGTTGCTATAATCAAAATATTCATTTTACTAGAATTGAATTGTTTCATTGTTAAATAACTAAACTACCAATAAAATTTCAATATGATAAATATATGAATACAAATTATCATTATATTACTTGTACGATCTATGAACTTGTAGATTTTTGTTGATAACATACTCTTACATACAAACTTTTGAGTAATGCATAAAATAATAAAATTAGATAACATAATAAAGTCACAATATTCCACCATTCATCGTAATTATCTTATATAACTCATCTTTTTTCATAATTTTTTCAAAATAGTTTTAATTATGAGTGGGAGATGCTAATATTTTATTAGGTAAATTATGTTATTATACATCATACAAAAAATTTTGGGAGAATTATGTTTTGAAGTGTTTCCCGGAAAATTTTTAAGGTATAGAAACTAAAATTTTGATATTTTTTAAAAAGTCACAAAACTAAATAAATTAAAAATAAGTGCACCTAAATTCGTAAGTCCTAAACTACCCTCTCCCCTGCCCCTTGACTGCCCCTCGCCGGCCCCTCACCCTCGTCCACGCTTTGACTACCCCTCGCCCTCGCCCATCTCCATGAGCTCCTTCGTGGAGTCTTTGGAGCTAGTTGTTCGAGCTTCTGGGGCTCGAAGGAGCTCTCGATTGAGCTCCAGGAGTGGAGGATGACTCCAAGCTCCTGGAGTCAAAGGAGCTTTTGCTTGAACTCCAGGAACACGACAACGAGCTCTAGGAGATCGATTGAGCTCATGGTCGAGCTCCATCGAGCTCATGGTCAAGCTCCATCGAGTATGATGGGAGAGGGTGATGGGCAATGGTAGATGGTGTAGGTAGTTTACGATAAACATAATTGAGTGCACTAAATGTAAATATTTTAAGATTTTGGTGACTTTTTTTAAAACTTAAAACGATAAGTTTCAAATTCTTAAATTTTTCTGGGGTAGCACCCCAAAACATAATTCCCCCAAAAATAAAAAAGTATACATTTTTAATATTTATTAAAAATATATCATAACATAAAATAATTTATATTTTGATATACTCTAAATGAGAAACTTAATATTAACTCAAATCATGTTTTGGCGAAATAAATGATTTTTAAATTGGAAATTTGGGTATTCAAAAAAAAAAAAAAAAAACTCAATGACACACACACACATATGTATGTATATATAAACTATTATATATGTATTTATATAGCTATATATAAATATGTGTGTGTGTGTATAAAAGTTGAGTGAGGATTTGTAAACCAATATAGCAAAAAGTAAATTATTTTAGGTTTTAGGTATTTTTTGTTTCAATTTTTTTCAAAGTGTACCAAAACATAATTTTTGTTAATATAAGTTTAGTGTATTAATTCGCACTAAAAAATATCGCGTTCATTTTAGGTTTCACTAGTCTGGTCTTTCGCTCTTCGGAGCGCTTCAGCTTGCGGCTAGGTGATCCTGAGATCGATATTTTTTCCCGTTAGCTTTTTCTCCCACTTGCTCGTCCTCTGCGACGCCTCTCTCTCGTTCGAGTTTCGAAAACAGGAAACCCTAATTTTTGGCGGGAAAATGTCAGGAAAAGGAGCCAAAGGTTTAATCGCAGCAAAATCTACGCTTCTGAAAGAAAAGGAAAAAAACAAGAAAAAGCCGATCTCGCGTTCATCTCGTGCCGGCCTTCAGGTCTCTTCCTTTACTTTCTATGACTTTGTTTACACGCTCTTGTTCGTGCTTCATACTGCATATATTAGTGTTTTTTGATGTTACTGGTGCACACTTGGCAGTTCGGATTTAAGAATTTTTCTATCTCTGTCATGTATCTGCCGATATAACTTTTATATTTATATCCCACATGTCTGTGATGTATATTTGTTCATATTCTTTCCTTGTGAATGAGTGCACACTGGGGTTGTTATGTTATGAGTCTATTGACACGTGTGTTGTGGACATTAGAAAAACCAATGAGCTAATTAGGTTTCTTTTTTCTACGGATTGTGCGGGAGGTATTTCTATTTTTTTTTTGTATATCAGAAGTATGATGAATATGCCTTTTGAAATAATATAGAGGCTAGCGATGCTATAGCCGAACTTATTGGACTGGGTGGTCCCTGAAAAAACTAGGCCTTTCATGGGCCTTCATGATCAAAATAATGCCTGGAATTGGCATGGGTCTTGGTGGGATAGGAGGGTTGGCCTGTGGTCATATTAAATAAAAATACCACACTAATGATCAGACACAAATCACATCATCAACTGATAGTGATGGCTGACAAAGATTTGCTGATCGTTGCATAGAATCCAATGATTAGTAGGATTATGTATGACCAATGTATATAAAAAATATTGTAAAACCAACATTTATAACAAATATTACTATTTGAAAAAATATATATATGCTTTACATATTTATAGAAAAATTATTGTTTTGAAAAATAATTTTTAAAATGTTAATTTTTTTATAAATATGTAAAATATATATATATTTTTTCAAATAGCAATATTTTTGATCAGACTATCTTTGATTCTAAAAGTTTCAAAGTCAAATATTTAGTGTTTAAGTAAAAAATATAATTTTATATAAATTTTTAACTAATTGACAATGATGTTTGGCAAATAATGAAATTGTAAATATTACTGTTTAATCTTGAAAGGTACACATATACTAAATGTATTTTTTGTTTTGTTTTCATGTAATAGAGTTATATAGAAATAATATGATATTTTTCTTTTACTTTTATATCTATTCTTTTTAATAAAATAGATAATAATGAATTTAATAAAAACAAAATTATTATTTTAAATAATTTTAACTTAAATATTAATAAATCAATCTAAAGATTAGAAACTAGTGTCTATAGTTTTATCTCTTCATATGCACATATAAAATTTAGGTTTAATATTTAAATTTTTATAGTTTGAATTTATTTTAATATAATTAAAAAAATATTAAAACCAAAAAAATTTTGCACATTAAATATATAATTATAAAGTTAGCAGTGAAACTAAACATCAAAAAGATATGTTGAACAATGTACAAAAAATATAATTCACCAGATCTTATACTAATCTTATTTAGCTATGTTATAATTAAATTTTAACTTTAAATTTAATAATTTTATTCATTTGTAATCATGAGTTTGCTAGAGAATGAATAATTAGAATAATTTCTCAAAAATCATAGACTAATATATTATTTTTAAAAATATATCTAACTTGCTTATAGTAGGATCATTATGTTGTCTTGTATAATTGATATTATAAAAAATTTTAAATTTATTAAATATATTATAATTCATGATTTTAAAAAATATTGTGGATTTATTTTATTGATATCTGATATATAAACTATTCAAAATAATATATTTTTTACATGCGTTATTATCTAATATATTAATTCTAATTAGAATCTAAGTAACAAAATATTAGAATATTATCAGATATTATATTATCATGATAATTTTGACATATATGATTATATGATGAGTATTTATAAAAAATATAATATACAAAATACTATATATATATATATTTGATTATGATATAAATAATTATTTATAATAACTTAATTCAGAAAAATTATAATAGAGTTAGTTGGCTGAGATATTTTATGTTAGATATATGTATCACCTTATAAAAAATATAATAATATAAATTAACTTAAAATTTGTTTTTCACTCATTAAAATGTATTTGAAAATTTATAAAATTTATTAATAAATCAACAAATCTAAAAAAGAAAAAAAATTATAAAATTTTTAAATTGTTAACAAATTTAGTAAACTATAAAATTTTTATAATTTATATAAGTCTGCAAATTTTAAAAAGAAAAAAATTATTTTTTTGTTAATTATTATTAAAAATTCAACATACTTAATTTTTCATTTATTTATTAGTTATCATTATATTATTTATGATTTTATAACTAATAAAATTAATAAAGTTATAATAAATATATGTGATTATGATGTAAGCTTTTTATTTTTTTAAAATTCTTAAAGATCTTCATTTAAGTGCTTATGTAAATTTATAATATGTTTAAATAATATAAACAATACTCATTTTAGTTACATAATAATCGAGATCAATATAAAATATTTAAAATATTAGTTGACAATTCTCATTTGTATGTTTTACTATTTGTATGAATTGTAGTATTAAAATTGAATGATTAAAATATTATTAAATTTATATGTAATTATATGAATTTATGACAAGAATTAGAAAATAAAAAAGAAAAAAAATAAAATAAAAAGATGTAAAAGAATATAATGTTGAAGATGAATAATAAAAAGAAATAGATGAAAAATAGTAAAAAAGAAATAAAAAGAACAAGATAATAAATAAGAAAAATAAGAGGAAGATAAAAAAAAATAAAGAATAAGAATTAGAAGGAAAGAAGTTGAAGATAAATAAAAAGAATAATAGAAAGAAGAATAAATGATCATATAAACTAAAGAAGAAGAATACGATAAAGTTAAAGAAGAAAAAAAATAGAAATACGAAGTGTAATAAAAAAAATTTGAAATTATAAAAGAAGAAAAATAAGAAAAACAAGAATAACAACAATAAGAAGAAACCAAAGAAAAAGAGAATAAAGATGTAAAAGAAGGTAAAGGAAAAAAACAAGTAAGAGAAAAAATAGTAGATGAAGAAAGAGATAAAATAAGAAGAAAAATTGATAAAAAAGAAAATGAAAAGGAGAATAAGAGGTAGATAAAGAAAAAACAGAGAATATAAAGAAAAATATAAAATATATGTGATAAAAGAAAATGATAATGAACTAGTGGAAAAACAATATGATTATAATGATGATTATAATATTAAGAAAAGTGAGAAAAAAAAAGAAATCATGAAGAAAAAATAAGAAAAAAAAAGAAGATAATGCTAATAAACAAAATCTTTAAAAAGAAGAATTAAAATAAGAATAAAAACAAAATAAAATAATAAGAGAAAGAAGGAAAAAATACAAAGATGAAATAGTTGAAGAAGATAAAATAGCTGAAGTAAAAGAAGAGAGATTAAAAAAATAAATTTGTAAAAGTTAAAAAAGAAAAGAAAAAAAAGTAGATGAATAAGAAAATACAAAATAAAAAGAAAAATAAGAATAACATGAAAAAAAACTAAAAAAAAAAGGAAGAAATGCAAAAGAAAAGAAAAAGAGAAAAATAAAGTCAAAATACGAGGTGATGAAGGAGATAAAAAAACAAGAACATAATTATAAAGATGATGGTATTGATGATAATGAAGAAAATAAAAAAAAATAATGATGAATATGAAGAAGAGAGAAGAATAAAAAATAAGAAAATGATGAATAATATGATGAGGCAGAATACAAAAAGATAAGACAAGAAGAATAATCAAGAGAAGTTATTAAATAAGAAGTAACATAAAAAATATAAGAAAAAAAAAGAAAAAAAGATGATGAATAAGACATCACCTAAAAGAATAGTTGATTTATTTAAGTCAAGATTGGTAGTATGGAATTTATATAGATATATTATGTTGATTATTGTATCCTTGATTCTGCAAGTTGATTGCATATCAATTAAATATAAAGAATATATATTTTTATAATAATCTAGAAAAAGTAATTATGTATCGGTTATATGTGAAGATCATTATTCTTGGTAGAATATGCATTGTGTGTAGATAATGATATCTCTTTATGGTTGAAGATGTTTCTTTTGACGTGGTTTAATAGTTTTTTTTGTAGTAGTCACATTTGATATTATGACATACATATTAGATTATTTATCTTTTTGATGTGAATCAAGAAGTTAATATATTATATTAATAATATGTATTATTGATATTCTAATTATATTAGATGAACAATTGAATGTATGTTAATTAAAATTTTTTATATGATTTTGAGTTTTAGATAATTTTAATTTTCTTAGATGAGATATATATCTGATATTTTGTCTACATTTGATATGATAAGATACGCATCAATTAACTTATCTTTTGATTTAGGTATAACCTTGTCTATTGATATTTATTTCCTAATTGATTTTGTAAAATGTAAGATAATCATAAAAAGATTAAATTATTTTATAGTGACCAAATTTGATGTTATTTACACTAGTAAATTTAGTTGTTTTTCATATTTTTTTAGATAGATTCATATATATGTAATTTTTATGATTCTTAGATATATGAAATGAAAAGGATTCTAGAATGTGTGCTTTTATTTAGAAATTGAGCTTAGTTGAGTAACGACATATATAAATTCTTGTTGGCCTCTAGTAATTATATAGAGGAGTTATCACAAGTTTTTATTATTTTTGGATATAATTTTATTTTTTTTGAAAAAGTAAGAGAAATAATTGTTTTTAGGTTTGATGCAGAGGTAAAAATAACATTATTATATTGATTATTTGTGATTTGTAGTGAATTAATTCTTTCTTGGAGAAGATTTTTCTACCAATTTAGATGTTGATGTTTTAATATGATATCTATGTAATTTAGTGTATTGCTGTCAATTTGATATTTCAAGAACTAACAAAAATATTAAGATTGATTGTTATTTTTTGAGAGAAGATTCTATAACAAGTTAATAGCCATTGTTTATGTACTTATTAGCGAGCATTTTCTGAACATCTACACCATGACCTTTAGATGATTACTTATTATTTTTTTCTTTTTAAAATTGTGTTTGTGATATTTATGCATTAGTTTGAAGAGGATGTGTTGAGATTTGATTTAATTCTTATTTTTATTTTTTTTTATTACTTAATTTTTATTACTCATTATGTGAGTTGTCTCAAATTATATATGTATAGTGGTTATATTATTAAAAATAAATTTTCATTTAATAATTTATTATTATTATTTTTTTTTTTGCATTTGACCTCACTCTCTTCTCTTCTTTCAGCCCAGTGTTGAATCATAATTAATTATCAATAGTGGTTTAATGAGACACAGAGATGTCTCACTATTTTTCTGATGATTAATTATGATGATAGTATTTAGATTTTAGTTGAGATTTTGCAATTAAATAAAGTACACATCACAAGTTTTTTATTATTTTTGCATATACTTTTAATTTTACAAAAAGCAAGAAATAATTGTTTTAAGGTTTAGTATAGAGATAAAATACAATGTTTGTATATTGATTATTTGTGATCTCTAGTGGATTAATTATTTTTTTTGGAGTTTATTTTACTACAAAAATTGATGTTGCTTTAATTTGACATCTATGTTACTCAGTGTTTTGCTATTAATTCGATAATTTAAGAATTAATAAAAATATTAAGATTATATATTTTGTATGAGAGAAAATTCTAAAATACTTTAATAGTGATTGTGTATGTACTTATCAACGAGCATAGTCTAGACATAGACATGGAGATTTTTTAATTGATTGCATATTATTATTTTTATATTTCAAGTTGTGCTTGTGATGTGTATGCATTAATTTAAAGGGGATGTATTTAAATAGGATTTAATTTTTATTACTTATTTTCTCTTTTTTATTTATTGAGAGCACTCAATCTGTGAGGTATCTTAGTACTTTCCTTTTCACCAACGGGTGAAACCTAATTGACTATCAACAATGGTTTAATGAGGCATCAAGAGATGACTTACTATTTTTTTCATGATCAATTATGGTGATTGTATGAGGTACATGAATTGATTTAAGTCATTACTTTGTGAGTAGTATTGATTAGATATCATAAAGATCTCATCACTATAATATCTAAATTTGTCTTTTTGAATTGAATCTTTAAAAATGAATTTATTTTAAAGATTTTACTATTTTGTTTGTATGACATTTATACTCATAATATTTCTCATGATTTTTGGTTAGTAATATTTATATTTTCTGTGTATTGAAGTATCTTAGGTATGCCACTTGATAATACATATGATAATTTTTTTTATCAAGAAAGATTATGAATAAAATAATTACACTTAAAAATCTCAAGTGGAAGATGTAATGACCTCTTTCTAGGATATATTAGTCGAATATGATTTGATATAATAAAAGATGATATCTTTATTAATTAAAAAAGTAGTGATTAATATTATTTATTGTCAAAAGTATTTGAAAATGTTTTTGTGGGTGAAGTGTTTATGTCGTCTAAATTAATTATCTATTTTTTTAGATATCTTATTTTGAATAAGAGTGTTATTACATAATGTCTAATGAAAAATCAATGTTCCTAAAAATAATATTGATGTGAAATATATTCTATTGTATTATCACATTTTAATATTTTAAAAATATAATTAAATTATATTTTTATTATTTGATAATTTTAAAAAATATATAAAATTTGAAATATTTATTCAAAAATAAATAAAAAATGTATATTATTTAATAATCAATAAATATAAAAGAATTTCTCAAATCATCATGTGTAGTAGTCGTAAAAACAAATATAATTGTTGTGATAAAGGAATACCACGTAGATTAATTTTAATGAAAATGAGTATTTCATAATCAAGAAATAATATATAAAAAGGATGAGTATAACATAAATAATGAGATAAATTTAATACAGATAAAATTTAAAAATGTATATTATTAGAAATAGTATTAAAATAAATCTAAGAAATGATAAGATATATAACATTTTTTGAGATGATTTAATCATGTCTACATAGGCCTCATAAAATATCTATTAAGAAGTGTGAGTATATTTGGGTGGAAGTTGAAAAAAAATGAGAGGTAATGCATATAAAAAAGTAGGTAGTTGTTATAATTAAAGATTTAATAATTAAAATATATAAATTAGATATGATTTTTAATAGGCTGAATTGGAAGACCTGGATTTATAATACTGACCACATAATTGTGGTAAACTTTGGTTAATATGATTTTATTTCATCATTTTTATATATAATATTTTTTTCATGATTTTTTATGTATTTGTTCTTTTTTAAATGTTTTTTTATCTTTGATATGTTTAAATAGTAATATATTTATCTATTTTATTGAAAATTTATCATATGCATTTAATTTAGATAAAAAATAATTTTTAATTATATCAATATTAGAAAAGCTCTAATGTGTGATACAATATATCTAACATTTTTAAAACTATGGTCTATTAGATTGAGACATGATTTCAAATAAATGTAATACATCATATGCGATGAAGAATTGTTAACCATAAAATTGATGATGTTAATGTTACCTCTAATCATAGTTATTTGAAGAGTAAGACATATTTGGACTTAATTTTTTTGGAGCATTGAGATGCAAAGTTCTTTTGGAGCTTTGATGCATAATTTTTTTTTGGAGTTTTGATGCGTAAAATCTTTTGGAGATTTGAGGCGTAGGTTATATTTAAAGTGCAAGTCTTTTTTGAGGCATACTTAATCTAATATATATATATATATATATATATATATTATATTTCATAAAATATTATTTTTATATTAATAAAATATAATCAGTCAAACTATATCAAATATAAAAATAAAATATCATTAATATTTTCTAACAAAATAAGTATTCAAACTAAAAAAAATAAAATTTTATTAATTAAATATATATGCATGTGTGTATATATATATATATGCATATATATATAGATATACACTTATACACTTCCATATATATATATATGTATATATGCATACCTATATATGTATGTAATACATATATGTATATAACTATATATATGTATGTAGACACATATGCATATACATATGATGCCTATATGGACAAATCAAACAATATTGAAAAGGTTTGTAGAGCATGCTCATAGTATTTTTTATTTATATTAATTACGTCATTGATATACTAGTTTGCGAACATAAATTTTAGAGTAGAATATAATTTTATTTATCTTGAATATCATAGAGTGACTTAAGTGGTAGTAATTTTATCTAGATCTAGTGGAGTTGGTATTATTAATTATAATACTATAGTATATTTGTCACACATTAGTAATGAGAGAGATATGAGACCTGACAGAGGTATGTCTATAGACATAAAGATAATAATGATATGTTCTTTCTATGAGAGGTTATAACATATCAGAAAAAGATACATGACATTTCATTTTGCCAAATGATAGATTTTCAAGGTTTAAAGATTATATAGCATATTATTGGATTCACTTAGTTGATTTTTCTATGATCGCATTTATTGGAGATGTGATATTTATATTTTCTTAAGAGATTTAACATGTATGCCCTATCTTTAAAGAGATGTTGAGTTTTTTGTTTGTTTTTAGTTTTATTTGTTTTTTAATTATTTGAGACTTTTGAGCAATTGACTTGTAGGCGGCTGTAATATTTTTAATGTGTGTTGTATTTATTTATTTTTATTTTAATAAGTATCTGTTATTTTTGATGTGTTCTATTTCCTATCTTCTCCACCCATTTTCTCATTTTGATGCAACCCTAACTTTTTGGTAGGGTTTAACAATGTATGTTATATCAAGTTTGAAAAAAAAAAGAAAAAAAAGTTTCATGACTTTTGGATTTTCATAAAAATATTTTTTGATTGAATAAAAGAAAATATAGTGAAGATTTTCTTAGGTATATTAGTAGTTTATAGTTATAATTTGTTCAATATATATGTATTTTCTAATAAAATGATAATTGATTTTTATATATTATATTTCTTTGTCAAATATTATTCTATTTTTAACTTTTTTCAGAAAAGATTGTTTAAAAATACAAAAATTTAGTGTATATCTTATATCAGAACATATTGATGTTCAACTTTAATCAAAAATTTAGTTAATTATAATTGATTTTGATTCATGAAAAGAATACATGTCATATATTCTTCTTTACATGCCCCAATATATGATGAATTTTATTTGTATGAATTTTGTTTCATAGATAATGATTAAATATGCTAATAATATTTTATGTTGTTGAGATGTATTGTATTTATTTTTTTTCGGTCTTCTTTTTCTTCACTTAGTTTAGAATTCTCATAATGTGAGTTGCTTCAATTTTGGTCATATATATGCAAATTTTTTCTCTTTCTTAGTGAATGAATAATTTAACTCCTTTTTTTCTTGAACATGGTATTAGAGGGGTGTTGACAACAAAGAACTATAGGAGAAGCATAGGGTGGCATAAAATAGTAACGACCATGCCAATCATGGTGTCGTGCCACTCTAACATTGATGTCAATGTCTATGGGGCAAAATCAAACGGCTCGCATGATTCTGCCCCAAAAAAATCAATAAAAAAATAAAAAAATTTCTTAATTTTATTCTATAAAAGCCCCTCTTCCTAATTTTTATGTTTTTCAAAACATAAATTCTCATACTCTTCTCAAATTTCTCTCCTAAAATTCTTTCTCGAGATTTATGCTCAATTTTTTGGGACCTACAACTCGGGCATGACTTTGGAAATTAGAATTTTGGTGCATGTACTTTACTTTTACACTGCTTTATGAGCAATTCTATTTTTTTTAAATTAGTTAACTAAAACTCTTAAGTCTTAACATAATATTTAAAAATAATTAGTTTTTTACTCTCTCTCTCTCTCTCAACTCTTTAATCTATTTTCTTTTCTAAAAAAAAACTAAAAAAAATGATAAATACTTATGAAATTAATTTAAATTTAGAAAATGAAAAATTTACACAAAGGTATGAGGCTGTTGAAATTTTTGTTTCTCCAGTTTTCTCAACTCAAATATCTAAAAAATAAAAAAATTAGATGTATTTCTGTTGTTTGGACTTATTTTAATATAATAAAACAAAAAAATGTTAGGGGTTAGGAAGAAGAAATGACACAGTACAAATATTGTAAGAAAAATTTTACTTGTAAGAGTGCATTTGAGACTGGGTACCGTAAGAGTCATGTTGAAATATGCCCCAAAAAATATGATATATTTAATCTTAGGCAAATCTAATTTAGTAATATGTTTTTTAGGGCTGGATTCAGTTTAATCTTAAAGTTTATTCCCTTCATATACCGCAATGAGTTGGATAGGGAAGGAACGATAGAACTTATCACATTGATGAGTTTTCCGATCAGATTTTTAGAAGATTCAAGGGTAGTGAGTATCATGTAGACATATTTTCAGCCTATTTATAGTAAGATTCCTAGGTCTATATTTAGGAAGGACATACTACAATATTATAAGTTAGAAAAATAAATAATAATCAATGAATTTATGGTATATAGTGGAGCGGTGTCCGTGACATTTGATATCTAGATTAGTCATGATAATTCATCTTATGCATGTCTTATCGCCCACTATATAGATTCTAAATGGACTATGAATTAAAAAAAATTTAGGATTCTCTGAGATTTTTCATTCTAATGATGGCTCGGTCATTTTTGAGTGCTCAATGAAAATTTTAGAGAATTGTATTTATGAATTGTATTTATGAAAATTTTAAAGATTTTTTATGACACGATGAACATTTGTTCATCGTCGCTTTATACATACACGACTTGTATTGTATTCATGTGCATATGTAATATTTGTAACATGTTTAAGAAGTATCGAGCTTACCCGACACTTAGTCATATGGTTGCAGAGATAAAAATCAAATACTTAAAGTACTGGTTTATCATTTCATCTCTTTATTGTCTGGTCGCTTGAATGAACTTTAGGGTTAAAATGAAAGGGACATATAATATTTTGACTTATATTTTATCATGTATGAACCTAGAAGACCAACCTGAAGGGTTTATTCATGAGAAGTTGACTCATTTTTTCATATACTACGATACTATGTATGGTGGTAGTAATAGTGAGATTGTGAGTACAAATATGGATACCATATTTGGTGATGACGATTTTTCTATTCAGTCAGCAAAGGGGAAATAACGGGATGGACCGTCGAATATGTGTGAGCTTTCTCGGTACTTAGATACTGATTACTGCTCAATCTTATCATATTCTGATACTAAGAATTTTGATATATTACAGTGATGAAAATCATATGAGTACATCTTTTTGTATTATCTAAAATGACACGAGATCTATTGATTTTTTCGGTGTCGGATGTAGTATTAGAGTCTATTTTTTGTTGTTATAGTGAATGTGATTTTAGATAGTAGATCAAGATTACGTCTAGATATTGTTTAGGATTTTGCATGTATAAAGAATTAAGAGAATATGAGATTTAACATTCAATATTGTGCTGAGATGATAATCTATATGATAGTTATTTTGATATTGAGATTGAGGATGATAATGATGCGCCGATGAATGATTGATGAGATTGCCACTTGATGCCTGACGGTTGACGAATGCGGGATTGCAACACATCGACAATGACACTTTTGTTATTGTTATGTTTATGCTTATGAGTTGTGTTTGATTTTAATTTTTGATTTTAATATTTTGTATTTATTTTTATTTTTTTTTGTATTTGCTTTGGTTTGAATATTTGGCTTTGTGACTTTGTCATTTTTATTAAAGAAAATTTATGTTTATTTTATTTTTATGTTTAAGAAGTTTATTAAAAAATTCTAAAATTTAATTTAAATAAATTATTATCTATTAATTTAATTAATGCATAATTAAAATAAATAACATAAAAAAATAAACTTTATAATTATTCAAATAATTAAATTTTATAATTTAAATAATTTTAAATATTATCTAATTTATATTTTATAATTACATAAATATTATAAACAAATAAATAAAAAAAATTATTTTTTTAAATCGGCCCATATGTCCTTGCCCCGGCACGGTAAAAAATTGGCCGTGCTGAGCCTGTACTGAAGAAACTGTGCTGGGCCTAGCCTAAAGAAACCATGTTAGGCCTGGCTTGAAGAAACTATATCGGGCCAGACACGACACGGTTATTGTACTGTGCTGGGCCAATGATACATTTACTGTGTTGTGTCATGCCTTGCCAGGCACGGTAGTATGGTTGGCCGGCCTAAAATCGTGCCGGATTGGCTCGATATTGTTTTTTTGACACATCTAATATCATCATCATATTGATTAAATTCAAAATTTTAAAATTTGAAATTTTAAACACTAATTTTTACAACGATCATATTTATAAGGGTTATATTTTAAATTGTTATATAAGCAACACATATGCTCACACACAAGCACACACACACACACACACACACCCAATCACACACAATCTTTTGTAGGATATCAAAGAAACTTAAAAACTTAAAAACTAAAATTTGTGCTGAATTGAAAACTTAAAACAAACATTTAAAAATTTTTAAAATTTCAGGAAAATTTGTTGCACGAAAATGTGTTTTCGTTGCACAAAAAGTCAAAAACTTATTTATCATACTACGAAAAAATGTTTTTGTTACATGATTTATCTTGATTTTGTTGCACAAAATTTCTTTTTTCGTGCAATGAATCAAGTTTATGTGCACGAAAACTAGTTTTCATTACATGAAAAATCATATAGCGTGCAACGAATACATGATGGAGAAAAAGAGTTCTCGCTATGAAATTTGTGATGGTGTTATCCAAACTGTGATGGAAATCAAAACAAAAAATAACTATTGAAGATGAATCATGACAATTGAAACAATGTCAAAACGAAAAAAATTTCCAAAACAGCTTGTTTTGTACTGAAATAATGCCAAAATGATAAATATATTTCTGAAACAACTTGTTTTGTATCGAAACAACAACAAAAACCAAATAATCCAAACCCTTGGAACAACTAAACAAAAACAAAAAACTTTAGAAGAGAAAATTACTTGAAATTGAGAGGTACTCTTCTATCCACGTGAACTTTGATGGCTTCTGGCGAGGAATGATGGATTGCTACATCTAGTGACTCAATCGAATGAAATGTAAATAGCTAGGCAATTAGTAATTCTGTTGGAGTTAGTTTTTGGGAAAAATCTCGCTAAAATACCTAAACAGAGGCATTTAGCGAGTCTCTTGGAGATGCTCTTATAGTTCTTTAATGTTTGCAATTAGTTTGTGTGATTCAAATTATCATGTCTTAAGCTCGTGGTCATAATTTTGATATCTTTGATATTTTGTGAGTTATTATTTATTAGTAATTTTTTTACTTGATCCTGAAGAATTATTTATGAATCTTTTAATTATTTAAGCATGTTAATGCTTCTATGATATTCTTTTTAGAATGATGAAAAATAAATGATTTCTCTGTCAAATTACACATTATTTTCTTCATATTTAAAATATATAGTTGTATTTTCTTTTATTTTTTCATTATTATTTTTTCTCTTTTCATTTTTTTAGTTTTTTTTATTTCCTCAATTTTCTTTTGTTACATCTCTATATTCATTTGTTATATATTTTTTATTCTTTTATTATATTTTTTGATTTTTCTTTTGTAATATATCTTGATTTCTTACATCTCCTTAAGAAATCTTATATCAAATATGTTATTGTAATAGGAAGATAATGAATAAAAATTTTAAACCTAACTTGAATAAAATATAGATGTATGGATACTATAATTATATATTCGTCATTTTTTTGGCTCCACTCCAACAGCCTAAAGGTAAATATGCGCAACATCATTCTTTGGCACCTCTATAGAAGGATATGTTAACTGTGAAATAAGTACAACAATATTCTTCGCATCATCTTAAAATTATTAAAATAAATATAACTCATCATAATGTATTCAGATAAAATTTATATTAACACAAGAAATTGTAATTTTTCTACTAAAAAATAATCTAAAAATTAATTTAGTCATTATATTTAATGAGTCTATATATAATAACTCATTAGTTATGTATAATAAAAAAATATACTTGAGTTGCATATTATTTACAAGAAATTTACATATTATTTACAAGAAATATTATTTTTAAATAATTTATTTTTAAATATACTTGAGTTGCATATTAAGTATAAAATTAGAAATTTACATTAATATTATTTGATTACTTTGTTTATACATGATTTATTATTCTCCTTGGGTATTTGCTTAAATACCTCAAATAGTGTTAGTTGATGTCCTAACTCAGTCTTCTGAAAATAAATAATAATAATTATTAAGGTACATCATACTTTGTCACACATTATTATTTGTATTTAAAACATTTATATAATAAAAAAAATTTAAGAAAATTATACTAAATATACTGAATATTGGTAGGTTATTTTTGAATTTCTAATTTGTTTTGAAGGTTATGATTTATCACTTTCTTTCTCTGATCGTTGATTTGAGACGCTAGTTCCAGTTCGACTTGTTTTGGTTAACATGTGAGGCCATTTGGGATAAGACATTGAATTCCTCACTATTCAGTATTTTCATCACTTTATTTAAACACCAAGAGTAAAATAATTAGGTTTTGTATCTTTATTATATATTTTTTTCCATTTATTAAATTTGTTATTATATTTCACAATTATCACATGTATTCATGTATCTTTCATCATGATCATTTAAATATTATTTCATTTATACTTTTTTTTTGCAAAGATCAAATAAAAATATAATATATTACAGTGTATTTATTTTAAGAGTACATTTTATTAGACCAAATTAAAAAAATAAGTAAATGCATAAAAATTGAACCTCAAGTTCTTCATAATAAAATTTTTTTATACTTAAGTGTTGTGCTGCACTTTATACTATTCACGATTATTTTTTCCTAATATATCTTCTTGATTGTACTAAAAGTAGAAGTAATAAACATATAAGTAATTTAATATTAGCACGTTCATATAAATATAAATAAAATACACTAATTTTTTTTATTAAGTTAATATTTAATTTATTTATATTTTTTATTTAAAATTTGCAACGCAAATATTATTTTAATTCTAAATGATAATGCTCGATAAGTAGCAATATTATACTTTGTTATTAATTTAAATTACTAAATTTCAAATATTATAATATACTTATAATTTTATTCATATTTTATATTACATTTATTTCAACAAAATAATATAAAATGATAATGCATGTATGTAATAAATTTTAAAAAGTTATGTATTGTTTATTATTAATTGTGGGCCAAATGAAGATTTTTTCATATTTTAGTATATACATTATGAAAATCTTGCATGTATCGATGTTGTAATACCTATTCAAAATAAGATGAAAATGGAATATTAGTGGTAATTAATTTGTGTATGTCATGATTAGTTGATACCAATGTATTCTTTTTATGTGTAGGAGAATGTGAACACAATTATAATTTGTCATTGAATACATGTAGGTTTTCTCCTCTATTCTTGCTCACATAAAATCTTTAGCCACTTGAATAATTAACTCGCATACCTAAAATAAGTTATATAAATATCAAAATATACAGAGACAATAATAACATGTTATAAACATATTATAAGAACATAATATAATGATACATATTTTGACATTCAAAAAAGTAAAAAAAAATGTAATCTAACATTCAAATTGTAATAATTACAAAATAAACATGACAACATATCATGATAGTTAAATTTTTAGTTATTATTAGAAATTTTTAATAAATTATATTCTTCTACATATTAATCATAATTTGATTTTATAATTAATTTTTCTTCATTATTTTTTTTAATATGATTATCATTAATATCTAAATAATTTTTATATTTATTGAGTAATGTTTAAAGCTCATTAACTGTCCCATGAACAAATATATGAAATTATACATCATTCTTTTGAAATGCGGATATACACGATAGAGTTACATCATCATTTTCAATAATTTTTATTTTTGATCTATGTTTTATTTTACATATTGCCCACTAGGCAAAAGATTTTTTTTTTTGTGGTTGGATAAGTGATGTAACACACTTATTTGGCTTGTACTACAAGAATAAATGTCTTGTATTTATGATAATATTTTTTATGGTACACATCAATAAGATTGTATTGATGATGAATTTTAGTATTCATATTTATAATAGGATCAAAAAATATTTATACTTAAATAGAATTATCCTTTTAATTCGTAAAACAGGATACTCCACATGTATAATTTTAAATAGATTACTATGAAAATTAATAGTAGATGCAGTATAATTAGATTCCTTGATGTAAAAATTATTGTTAATTGTTGTTTTATTTGAATACTATTTCAAAAAGTGAAATTGTATTCATTTACATAATGTAAAAGATATGTATGTAAACTTCTTAATTATCATTTTGTAAGATTTTTTATTTGTATATTACATATATTTGATGATTAAAATTGTATCTACAAAATAATAAAAAATAAAATTATTACGATATAATGTTGCACGTAATTGTTTAGCATAAACTATTTTGCAAAATGATAACTTTTATATTAATTAATTTTTAAACTAATTTGTAAAATTTTTTTCAAACTTTGTATCAATTAAAGATTTATTAATATCTGATTCTTCGCCACAATTTTTTAATATAAATTCTTTAACAACAACATTAAAAATATTTTGAATTTATTAAAAAGTTATTTTGTGTATCATGATAAATAAATAAGATTATAAAATTATTATAAATTTTATTCAATATAAGGTGTAATTTTCTTACAGTTCAATAAAATATATGTGCATAGAATGATACTTTTGGTTATTCAAAAAATATCTTGATGTTGCTCTACTATACGATCGACTTGCATGTATAAAAATAGAATGCATATTATTATTTTTGATCTAACCCTTATATCATATATATTATTTGGTAATAATTTGTTATGCAGATTATATAATTGTTACTGAAAATATTACGCACAAAATATTGAAGTCTCTTCAATTAAGTAGACATTGCATATCAATCATTCAATTTTAGCTTTATTTTGAATATTATTTTTTAATTTTCTAAGATATCAGTAATAGATATATATTAGAAAAAAATATCTATTTGAATACATTTAAATTTTTAGATTAATAAATGAAATATATATAACTTTTCAAATAAATATGTTTATTTGTATTGCACGTGACTTGCTATCATATATTATAAAGAAAAAGTGGACTTAGAGATGTTTCATGAAGTCAAAGAAACAAAAAGGAAGAATATGTTCAAGTCTATATATAATTATGGAATGCTATGGGTATTAGCCTCTGCATAAATACATGTCAGTCATGATTTCACATCCTATATAATATATCTTTCTTTATATTAATACATCTTCTCATGTTAGATACATATCAGTCAGTGAATCTGAGGTTCATCAATAATTTGTATAAAATTTTTTTGCATTCTTGTCAAGATTATAACAAATTTTATGAAATTTATATATTAATTCGTTTCTATGTAATTTTTTTGATTTAATATTTTTGTTCCCTTTCACGTTCATGATAGTTTAAAAAATATTTTAAAAAAAGTTTTTAAAGTGTGTATCACATCTAAATTATACCTAATTTGGTTAGTTTTTCAATACGATAAATCATAAAAAATATTTGTTTTCTTCTAACCACATTGATAAAATTTTGAAAATTTGTTCATTAATGTAATCTACATTAATATCATTAATATTTTTTGAAATTATATTTATCAATAATATCTAGATATTTCATCACATGACTTTAAATGTGATGCACTTTTTATAACTTTATGGCATTTTCTTAATTTATTAATATTTATCTATATTGTGTGTTACACATTTAAGAACTTAATGTGGCTACAAACTAAATTTTTTTTTCTTTTTTGCTTAGATAAAATATATTTGAATCTCTCATATTATAAGGACAAACTAATTTTTCTGTAATATTTCATTATGACAATATTGAATATGCATGAAAGTTATTAATCGTCCACATAAATGCTGCTTGCATTTTGAAGTTCTGTTATTTAGATATATCATATGTTGCAAAATTTTGAGCTTTGCTATCAGGGATTGCAGTAAAATATTTAACTTGTCTTTTGGGTTGGATCAAGAATGTTAAAAAAAAAATTATATACTCATCTTACATGCGCATTTATTGTAGTAAATTATAAGGTATAATAATAACCTGTCATTAAAAATAGTGTTGTTCTGTTTGTCTAAATGATTGAATTTAATCTGTGCACAATCATAATCATAATATAATTTTTGTGTCAACTCATATCATTAACAGTGGTTTCAGATATAAATAATTTTTAAAAATGAGAAGTCAACAAGAAATAATATATTTTCTCATGAGAAATATTTGTTTTTTATTTTTTACATGTTATTTTTCTTTTGTAATGAAGATAATTACGAAAATTATATTTGATTATTATTATCTATGCAGTCATTAATGTAGCAATATATTTTTCTCACAATCAATTACAAATCTCACATTAATTTCTTTGTGCTTTAAAATTTATCTATTATGACGTTTTTATTTGGTAATAATTTAGATTATAACCGACATATTTTATCATAATATTTTTCTGAAAAATGATGTTTTATCTTTAAATTTTAAAGTTTGGCCACTGCAAATAATTTTGAGAGTCTATTTGGAATACTTGGTCAAATCTCTTTTTCAAAAATTTTAAGTATCTAATAAAATTATTTTATTGATGATATTGAGGTATTATTAGTGACAATCGAATTTAATAAATAATTAATATCATTCTTCAATATTACTTTACATATATCATTTGGATTGATATGTTTTATTGCAATATTATAATCAACATAATTGTTTCTAACAAATTTATTTTATGCAAGTTGATATTGCATTGTGTCATTATCTTGAAAACTCGGATTTTCATATTTGCGGCTATTATATGAGTATCTTATTTTTTTGTTTTATCCTTATAAATTCATGTCATTTTTCAGCAAATCTAATAAATTTTTCAATTATTTTACAAATTAATTAGTCAAAAATTTATTATTCAGTCTTACATTTATATTTTGATAATTTTGTCATATAATATTTTTCATTATTATAGCATATAACATAAATATTTTTTGAATTATAGTAATATAGCTAAAGATTTATATGTAATAAAGCTATAATAACATATTTACGATATTACATAAATATAATAAAAAAGTTATAGTAACATCATTATTTTATAATTTTGGATTAAAATGAGATAAGGTGTTTCAATCTATTATATAATTTTCAAAAGTTATAATTTATAATTTTATTATATACATAAAATTAAATATTTATCTATATTATATAAATTTCTATTAATTAAGAAAAAAAGAAAAAATTGTAATATCATAATATTTGATTTTTAATAAAATAATATGTACTAACTTTTTAGACAAAATTATTTATATAATATAAATCATAAAAAATTATTAATGTCAATGTATTTAAATTTATCAATGAAAAAATTAAAAAAAAGTCATCTATTAACATAAATATTAATAATTTAATAAGAATATTTATTAATCTATATAAAGCTTATACAAGATACTACATATAATATGATTTTTTTTAATATTAAATAATCAGAGGTAGTATTTATTTTATTGTATCTTTAGTGAATTGTAAAGCAAACAATTCTATAAATTTTAAAAAGAGCTTCTATTTTTTTTTTTAATTTTATAATTGTTAGTTATGTTTTAGCCTTTCAATTGCATACTCTCAAAATTTATTTGCGTTATTTATTGTTATTATAAATAAATTTTTAATATTTGTTAACATATTTATAAATTGTTCATTTTTAAAGTTGTATTATTAGTATAAATTTTTCTTTTTAAAATTATTATATTTCAATTAATCATTGTAAGTAAATAAAGTTTAAATTAATTAGCATGATCAAAATTATAGTTAAATAACAAGACACAAAAAATTCATACTTCAATTAGGTAATACAAAAATTTAACAAATCCAAGTATGTGAAAAAAATATAATATATATATATATATAAAATCAATTAGACTGATATTAATTCAATAAAATAAAAAGAGAAAACCTAATAAGAATGCTAAAATGAAAACAAACTATGCGTAACATTAAAAAACACAAAAATAGCTATTCCATTAATACAATACACATGGGCTAAAATGAAAAATAAAATTTCGTACCTCAATTATGGATGATTTGCACGTCAATTAAATAATTGGAGTAAAGGAATTAAATTAATTATTGAAATTTTAAAACTCCTCAACATTATTTTTTCCAAAGTTTGAAGCTTTTTTTTGATAAATTAATTATTGAAATTTAGTGATTGAGTTTATTTTGTAATAAATTCTGTCGCTAAATGCAGAAATGGATAATTATTTCATTTCTAAAATAACATATTATACATAAATTTTAGTCATTAAATACCAATAAAGCTTATCACACCCAATTTTGAATCACATTTAGCGACGGAATTAAAAAGAATAATAACAATTCGTTGCTAATTAGTGATTTTTTTTTTGTTTCTAATTATTTCATAATTTGTCATTTTTTTTTTGTTTTTAATCTATTTCAATTCTGTTACTAATTTTAGAAATGGAATTGAGCGTTAATAATTTTTATTTCTAATTATTTTTTTCCTTGTAGTGTATGTAGAAGTTCAATTATTAGTAAATTTGATAGTTTATTGTAAAATCTCTGAATTCTAAAATGTCACCCGTAACTTATAAAGTCAAAGATCTCTCCATAGTGTGTTTCACTCTCCCACCACAAAATCATGTCACATCTGGTTTCTTCTTCGAGGAGCACCATTCCTTGCGGCGAAACCACCAAAGTTGTACTGTAGCCACTTCCATACAAATTTTGCCAATTTGACTTTATATGGAAAGCCATTTCTTTATATATAAAAAACAACAAACACCACCCTTATTGCGCACACTACACCATGGTTGCACCATGTCCAAAATGACACACACTCTGTAAGTTCATTGCACCATGCTCACGTAGTGCACATTAACATTGCATGAAGTTCACACCGCCACCAAGCAATGCGCTTGCTACTTCTAGAATTTGCTGCCACCGACACTTACACGTCGCATGTCATTGTTGGCACTGGCGTTTGATGCACTAACATGCATGTTACCTTGTGCCACCCACAAAACCCATCCATGCCATGTTTGCCGGTTCTTGAGGATTTGGTGAAAAAGGGCATAGTGAGAATAAAATGTAATATGGTTTTTTCATTAATTTCAAAAAGAATAAAAACAACACATATGTATTAAGATTGAGGTAGCCCATATGCTGTGTTCTCGCATACAAATAGAAAAAAAAAAAAGAGAAAATAGGGGAAAATACAATAAAAATACAACTGAATCTCAGTATTATGATAAAATTAATTGAAACTAACTAATTAAAAATAATTTATGATATAAAAATTATTTGTCAAAAAAAAATATTTGACATTGATATTTTTATATCTGTATTGTTATTTTATAATGTATATGTCATTTATTATTCTAAATTTAAACAAAATTATAATTTAAAATTATTATAATTAATAACACAACCTATTAACCAGAAATTAAATGTCTTGTAATTTTTTTATTTGTAGTAATTCATCTTTTTCTAAATAAACCAGGGCCTACATCAGATGCATATCCGACAGGGATAGTAAAATAAATAAAGATTTAATAAGACTGGAAATAAATTGATTTAATATTAAAAATTTTTATATTATTTTATGTAAAAATCGTGTTATTATAAAATTATTTTTTTTTTATTTTCCTGATTTTTTTTATATTTAATTTCGGCAATTATCCTTAATTTCTGCCCATTTAGCTGTTGACAGCAGATCTGACGTTGAATTTTTTGTAAAATTTATTTTTTATACTGTTACATGACAGTACCTGTCGCTGATGTCGAGGGAGGTGGGCACTCGTTATGTTTGGCATAGCGGATCCGTGCGTGCCCCTGAGGATAACCGAGGAACACGGTTGTCCTCGGCCACGCCATCGTGCTAGAGGTGTCAAACGGGCCGGGCCGGCCCGGCCCGGCACGAGGCACGGCACGGTTCGGCCGTGCCTGGGCCGGCCCGGCACGATAAAAAAACGTGCCCGGGCTCGTGCCGGGCCCGTCCGCACGAACCACGTGCCGGGCCGTGCCCGGCACGACTCGTGCCTTGGCACGGCACGACTCAGGCACGTCGGCCCGCGTGCCTGAGTCGTGACTCGTGAGTCGCGACTCACGAGTCACGAGTCACGACTCACGGTCACGACTCACTGAGTCGTGACTCGTGACCCAACCGGGCCCCGCCTTCGGTAAAAAGACCGCGGGTCGGGTCCAAACAGACCCGACCCGCCCCGCCCCGCCTGCCCTGCCTTGCCGTGCGCCCGTGCCCGAGCGGGCCGGCACGGCACGGCACGGCCTTGCCGTGCCCACGGGCCGTGCCGTGCCCGAATTTTAAAAACCGTGCCGTGCCCGGCACGGCACGCCAGCACGGCTGGGCACGTGAAAAACGGGCCGTGCCGTGCTGGGCCGGCCCGTTTGACACCTCTACATCGTGCCTTATGGCAATAATTTTTTTAAAATATTATGTTTTACGTTTTTTTTTATTTTTAAAAAAATGCGGGCCTGCACGAACCATGCCATCCTTCCGCATGGGCGTGCCTTGATTGGCCCATCACGAGGCATGGTTCGTCGTGGCCCAGCATGGTATGTGCTATGGCATGGGCCGGCACCACCACAGTCCAGATCTAGATATAGTTTTGGACCGTGCCGTGCACAGTCACTGTACGTCCCCACTTGACACATACTTTCTTCATTAACACTGGAGGTGAGTTGACGTGTATTTATTGCCACTGCTGTCCTCACACCTTCATTGGGAAGTTTTCTTTCTGTTTTGGTACTATCTTTATTCAATAATAACGTATCTTGGATTAGGTATGATCTAGCACACTCCGTAGATGTAGATACTTATAATGTACAAGTAAAATGTAAATCTCAATGATGTTTTTGAATGTGATGCTTATGCCTTTTTTTTTTTTTTTTGGAATATATATAGAAAATGCCAAATTATGATTGCTTTGATCGACATAAGGAAAAAAAAAATCAGTTTGTGATTTGCAGTTTCCAGTGGGGCGGGTTCACCGTCAATTGAAAACTAGGGTTTCCGCAAATGGACGAGTCGGAGCTACGGCCGCCGTGTACACGGCTGCGATTCTGGAGTACTTGACCGCAGAGGTATTAGAACTGGCTGGAAACGCAAGCAAAGATCTCAAGGTCAAGCGGATAACGCCGAGGCATTTGCAGCTTGCCATCCGCGGGGACGAAGAACTCGACACTCTCATCAAAGGAACCATTGCTGGTGGAGGCGTCATCCCTCACATCCACAAATCCCTCATTAACAAATCATCTGACTAGTTAGTACTGTCTGACTAGTGAGAAGTAGCCGGTTGGTCAAGAACCTTAGCCCAGTTCTTTATATTAAATATTTCTTCTGCAAATATAAATTACCCGGGATTGAATTCACCTTTTTTATTAGCTTCATTTTGTTTTGTTTTTTTTTTCAATTAAATAAAATCAGCCATTTACTTAAAAATATCCAAATATGTCTATCTTCTTTTGAAGTTTAGAGTCATGCAGTAGGCAAACAGGAGAGCGAAGAACAAGGGGAAGCAGATGAGCACCGCAGCAACAGGCCCCATGAAATCCGTGTCACAGCCCTGGTGTTCTTGACATAACACCTAATGGTTGGTTCCGGCTAATCCCATGGGCTTTAAAAGTGCTTTCCATGTTGCCATATAGTGGCCATCCTGTGGGGGAACCCAGTAACACCAAATCCACCAATTGGGAATCATCTGGAGCGAGCCAAAGAGAGAGAAACTTTGTGAACCATGGGCTTCTGGATAAAGAAGCCGGGGGAAAACTGAAAATTGTAAATGAAGCTGTGGCAATAATGGCTGCAGCGTGATGGTTTGGAGTCAGCGGCGAGCATCATTATATAGTACGCGAAGCTTAGGAAGGAGAAGAACGTGGTGAACGAGAACCAGAAGAACTTGGTTGCCGTCCATCCTAACACCACCATCACGTACACGACGAGCGAATGGCTTGTGGCCTGGGCAAGCACGTATGCTATATCACAAACAACCTGTGCAGAAATTTATGGCTGATCTCTTAAACCGACAACAATAAATTTTGGACAACAAAGGCTACATATAAGCACAAATCTGTCACTCACCCACACACTCGCACATATATATATACATATATGCATGGAGCGAGGGAGGGAGAACCTGTGAGAAGGCGTAAGGTAAAGCTGAGTAGATGTGAGGCTCCAAAAATTGTAGTGAAGTGGCAAAATAAAAATTTGTGGCATGCTTAACTCGCCCACCACACTCTTGTATCTCCTGATCAAGAACACACACACACACACATATTACTTAAGTCTCCTACTTTTCGTACAATTCTTTTTACTATAAATATGACTTAATAAAACATATAATATCATAAATTCAATATTTCACGAACATACTAAATACATAGAGATAAATTATATCATTCTCAAGAAAAATATTCAATATGAGATTATTGATACAAACCTGTGTTCCTATCACATATATCAGTTGATTGAGAACACCAAACATGTGAGTGTAGGCCTGTAGGGTTTAGTTTTATTTATCTTTTTTTTATTTTTTTTTTTACTTTTATATTTTGTGAATGAGAACACCAAACATGTGAAGTATTTTAATCCAAGTTAGGACTACATATAATATACTCAATGAATTTTCTAAGTTCAAAATTAATGTTTGAGCGATTGGGAGTTTCTTACCAAATTAGAATTATATTAACAAGCAGCTCAAATATATTAAATGTAGGGAAGGTAGTAGCCACAATAAAAACAGAGGAATGAGAGTAGTACAGATAATTAATAGAAATAAGCCATTTATTGAATCCATCCAAGGGTCATCCGAGAGTCTTCTCCTTATAACTTATGCTGAATAGAGTTGTTCAAGATTCCTCCCTAGTGAGATAACAATGAGTCTTTCTCAACCTGCTATAACTCTTATATCTCGTTCCTCCATTTCATGCTCCTTAATTATTGACTCAAAAACTAATATTCATATTATAAGTTTGTGATAACTAATAATAATCTTTCAAAATTATTAGATATAACAATATTCAGCTTCACTCCTCATTTCCTTTATGTATTTATTTATTCATTATTATTTAGTTAATCTCCTTTATATAAGTTACATTTCCAAATAACTTAATTCTGAGTTTATTTTATTTTTTTTATCTTTGTTTCAAGGATAAAAAACCCATTTGAGGTTGTGTAGGATGAAAGAAATCCTCCATGCTAGGATCTCATTCTCATGATAAATATTTATATATGTTAGAATATTTGTTTATATTTTCTCAATTTGGCCCCCCATTACTAGCCAAAATTTAGCATACACCTAAGAATATTTTTACCATGGGATATAATACATGATAAATATTAATCAAGAAAATATATCATAACTTCATAATTTCTTCTCTTATTACTTTATGCTGTGACAGTCAGACAATAAGATATATAATATTCAATCTATTTAATAAGTACACAAAACATATTAAAGTGAACTAAGTTTTTTTCAAGAAAATAATACATAATGAGATCATCACTACCACTTATATTCAAATAACAGCGTAACTAGCGACTATCTCCAATAATACTTTAAAGTGGTTCTAACTTATCTTTCACTCCTTCAAGCATGATGTTCTAGATATCTACACACCAACTTAAATGGGAAGTATAGTGATTTATAATTTTTTTTTTTTGATTTATTCGAGTAATACGGATGAGAGCACCCAATCTGTGGGATGCCTCAATCAGACTAGCACCAACCCCAATTTAAGAGCACACATTATTTTGTGAGTAAGATCTTAGATGTTATTGTATTGTGGCTTGCATTTTAACATTATGCTTTGTGACTAATATTAACATAAAGAACAGAACCACATGCCTCGAGCCTAGACCTGATCATGGACTCAATGCCCTGCCAAGCTATGGTCAACCATGTCCAAGAGCAAAGAAACAGTGCACCTACGGGGAACCACGGGCACTATGTTTCTGATTAGTTTGATGTTCCACATCACGGATCAGATCCATGCTAGAAATGTCCAACAAAGGGGAATACCCTACCAAAATTAACTCATCCTCAATCTCACTATAGGGGCTTGTGTGGGCATTTATTTTTTAAAAGCAACGAAAAAGACAAAATTACCATCTCTTCTTCTTTCCTGACATGCTTCTTGGAAAACCCAGAAATCCTAATGTCATCACCTTCAATGTATCCAGTGGCCTTCCTCCCTACTAAAACATCCATTAATGTTGTCTTGCCTGCTCCACCAGTACCCATCAAAGCCGTAAACACTCCAGGCATAAATGTGCTTGTTACTTCCTTGAGCAATTGAAGCTTGTACTCTACAACTCCTTGCTTCTTCATTTCCTGTTTCAATATAAAAGATGGGTGAATTTACAGCAATACAAAGTCATTCTTGAATATGCATGCCTCATATTGGGTAGCAGTCCAACTAGTTTCTACCATGGTGGAAAGTACACGGGTGTAGCTAACACTTTGGCTTGTTGCTTTGAAAAGCTTAACCAAACAGAGCTCTACATAATAGCAAATGACTGGTCCATAATAGGGGGGGTGTCCCTTGCTGGAGGAAACATGCATGTAAAACAAGTAAATGAAGTGAAATTTTAAAAAGGCTATTGTCTTACAGTAGGGATGTCCACAAAAAAGCTAACTCTATCAAACGACATGGCTAGAAGAGTAAAAGGAAGAACAATTCCTTTCTTTGGGGCAACTTGACCAGCAATCTCTAGAGATGGATTGACATTTCTACCCAGGCCACGTTTATCTGACCGACTGCTCTTAAAATTTAATATGGCGAATCCATGGAAGCAACCCTATCATGAATCCAACAAGGACCTTATACAAGTTGTCTATGCTGACAAAACTCTTACATTTTTGTGTTCCTTATTCGTATTATTTCCATCAGAAGAAGATAGAGATCGGGGGGAGGAATCTCTCTTCGAATTGCTTCTGCATTGCCCTGGTTCATCTGTTGCATCTCCTACATCATTTATCACATCCTTTGATTCATTAGATGTTATGGCTTGGGGCTTTTTGGGAGCTATGGCAAAAAGTATGGAACTTTGGTTACGAATAAGAGAAAAAACATGGTGATCCAAGTTAATTAATCACAGTATATAAGATGAAGCATACGGTTCAGATACATAACAACTAGTTTGAACATGAGATTGAAGAGAATTATGAATGCAAGAAGAGAAGCTGAGCCAAATCTAGAACCAATTTGGATCTGCAAAAACACCAATGTTTTCAAGAACTTGGATTCCTAATCTTGTGGCACTGTTTGAAGTCTGCAAATGAAGCAAACTACATTCATCACTAACTTGATGTTGAGGAATACCAGCTCAGAAAGTAAAAGAGCTTGAAATATTGTGGTTTCATTATAATCATATATTTCTCTTTATCCATCTCGTGGCAAATAATTCATTCACAGTTATTGCATTGTATCCATAACTCAAAGGTGAAACCCAGTAGCCCCATCCCCACCACTCTGGGATCTTACTTGACATTGATTCTAGAAAATTTTCAATAATGCATGAAGAGCTACATAGTTGCTGCGATTGAACACCTAGTTAATTTTAAGTGTGAGGCATTTTTCTATTAAACCAAACCTTTAGGTAGAATAAATCCTCCGAGGAAGAAACACAGAAGAAGAGCTAAAATACAATGGGTATTGGCAACAGTTATGGTCCTGCAGACTCCAACAATTTGCTTAAAGAGGCCAGCAGCCATTTGTTGAATGAGAAATATCAACAGCAGCAGCTTCAAAAACCTGCCCAAGCATGGCAACACATACCATGAGTGATGTTAATATGAGAGAGCATGTGTACACACACACACACAACACAGGCTAGCGGCATTCATGGTTGATCAGCATTGTATAAGAATGCACATATAAATAAATATATTTGCATGTGTATGTATCAATAATGCATTTGCTACTATTAATGTGTTTATTTATGTGCGTATCTACAAACAACTTCAATGATATAATATAATGGTGCTTGCAGATGCATTGGCATGCATTGTTCACCTGTTGAATTCAGGAGCAAATCCTATGCTGAAATAAGTAATGCCCACCCACAAATCACAATACAGACTCAATGATGGATATGGGAATCCCATGAAAGAAACTAGAGAGAGTTAAAGCCCAAGTTGGTTAGAATAAAAGATCTCTTTGCTTATACAACACAAAAAACTTTGATATCATCAGCGGTAACTCAAAGAGACCATTGAACACGTTGATGATCAAAAAAAAAACAAGAGTGCACCAGCATGCAGTGCCCCATCTTCTTCCATGCTAGTGTGCATTCCGGAATCTCACGAAAACCGTGGATGTAGTAGCAGCCATGATGATAATCTTAACAATTTTGGTGATGCAAAGAACTGAAGTCCTTTTTATCAGCAGCCATTCCCTATCCAAGCATGCTCTAAATAGTTCCATTTTTGAAACTAAATATTTACTAAACATTATAGCTGCCTTATGACCTTGCGAAACATCAAAAGGCTTTAATATCTTGCTATGTAGCTAAACACCAACATGGAACCTCCTAAAATTTTTAGCAAGTTCTAGAACTAATTTATATCTGTATGGCTTCGTTCTATTCGACCTGTATTGCTCTTGATCTTTTCTTGAAGTAACCTGATGCATTTACGATTAAACTAGATATCTATGAAATTCAAAATCACGACACTCATTGTCTTCATGTTATAGTGTGTTCATCCCATTATTTTACCTCCTGTAAGAAGTTAGCAGTTACTTCTCTCTCCGGACAGTGAAATTCATAGCTTTTAAAGAACTTTATAATTCTATCTCTTGGTCCGCTTTACACAATGCAACCTTTCGATAATAGGATGATATCATCAAAGAGATCAAATGTTTCGGGAGCAGCTTTCTGTAGCTTCTATGAGATATGTAATCTGCTGCATGCACTTTACTATCCGATACGTCGAAAGCTATCCAAATCTGTTGAGATCTCATCCATAAACAATATTTTTGTAGGCCTAACAATCATCTCTCCAGTATAAGAAATTGAAAATAGGGAGCACTTAGGCTACTTCCACCCATAACTAGCAGTAGGATGAATGTCATCACACATTTGGACTTTCAAGTCCTTATTTAAGGAACCATAATAACTTCGGGTCAAAGTATAATTCATACTAATATTCACTGTGAAAATGTGAATAATACTTATATTATAATTCATGCAACATTCTCATAGTAGGTTAGTTCAGTATATATTCTCCAACATTCTTATAGTGGGTCAGTTTAGTATATGTTCTCCAAAATATACTCATGTGTTAATTTAATATCTCATATTAGTTAACATACATGCTAGTCTTAATGTATTAATATTGTCCTTAAATATTAATACTTGATTAATGATAATTTAGAATAGTATTTTATAGAATATAAAACTTTAGGATATTATCATATTCATCCAATATTTATATATATTTAAATAAATATAATAATCATTGAAATGATGTATTTTTACATATAATAAATGATACAAAAGTCTCAAAGGAATTATCTAATGATTAACTTTTTTGGCATACTCTAAATATCTCACAGTAGCACTAAAGTCAATCATTAATGCATCTAATACCTAGTGACATTGTGTGACCATCATGCTTCCTTTATGCTAAATCGTTGGTCAGTGGGTCTGCTATATTGTTATCTGTAGGTACTCTGCATATCTTCACATCTCCTCTATCAATAATTTCTTGAATGGGATGTAACCACCGAAGTATGTGTTTGGATTACTGATGAGATCTAAGTTCCTTAGCCTGTGCAATAGCCTCATTATTATGACAACAAAGGCCTACTGGATTAATTATTCTAGGAACTACATCAAGTTATGTGATGAAATTTTTGATCCAAATAGCTTCTTTTGCCACATCAGAAGATATAATATACTCAGCTTCTGTAGTAGAATCAACAACCATGTCTTGCTTTGAACTCTTCCATCTCATAGCACCACCATTTAAGCAAAACATGTAACCTGACTATGATCTTTAATCATCACTACCATTTTAAAACCTTGCATCACTATAACCAATGAGCTCTCCATCACCTCCATATATTAAGAAATAATCTTGAGTTCTTTTTAAGTAATTAAGAATATTATTGATTGTTGTCCAATGACTCTCACTTAGATCTAAATCTGACTGATATCTGCTCATCATGCTTAATGCATATGAAACATCAGGATGGGTACTAATTATGGGATATATGATAGACCCAATAGCAGATGCATATGGAATCTTATCTATGCATTCCCTTTCCTTTTTAGTAGAGGGACATAGAGCCTTAGAAAGGCTCACACCACGTGGCATTGGCAAGAATCATTTCTTAGAATTCTATATGGAAAAATGATTAAGCACTTTGTCAATATATGTACCCTGACTCAGGCCAAATAATCTTTTAGATCTATCTCTATAAATCTTTATGCCTAATATATAGGCTGCTTCACCTAAGTCTTTCATTGAAAAATAATTTCCAAGCCAAGCCTTTATAGATTGTAAGACAGGGATATAATTTCCAATGAGAAGTATGTCATCTACATATAAAATAAGAAAGATAATCGTGCCCCACTAATCCTTTTGTAGACATAAGGTTCATATTCATTCTTAATGAAAGCAAACTCTTTGATTGCATCATAAAATCAAAGATTTCAACTTCTTGAAGCTTGCTTTAATCCATAAATGGATTTTTGCAACTTACATATCTTTGTAGCATTCTTTGGATCTACAAAACCTTCAGTTTGTATTATTTACACATCCTCAAATATATTCCCATTAAGGAATGCAATTTTGACATCCATTTGCCAGATTTCATAATCATCGTAAGATGCAATAGTAAGCAAAATTCTGAATGGATTTAAGTATCGTATCTGGTGAAAAGGTTTATCATAGTCTATACTATACCATGAATTTGTTTAAAACCTTTAGCAAGCAATCACCCTTTAAAAGCATGCATATTACCATCCATGTTAGTTTTTCTTTTAAAAACTCATTTGCACTCAATGAGATTTATCTCTTTAGGTGGATCAACCAAAGTTCATACTTGGTTAGTATACATAGATTCCATTTCAAATCTCATAGCATCCAGTCATTTCACAGGATTTTGGACTCTTTACAGCTTCTTGATAAGATGTAGGCTCATCTTTATCAACAAGCATTACATCACCATGATCATTTAGGAGGAGAGAAAAATTCTCATGCTAATTACATATCCTATTAGGTTTACGCAAAGCTCATTCTACTCGAACAGGCTATTGTTCCACATCTTCTCATGGTGCAACAAGTTCATGATCCACAACACACTGTGGTGCCTGTTCTGGTTCCATCAAAGTCTCAATGTTAGTTTGTGTATCTCGAATTTATTCAAGATCTACTTTACTCCCACTAGTTCCTCTAGAAATAAATTCTCTTTTTAGACAAATACTATTTTTAGCATCAACTACTTTGCCTTGTGTGAGAATATAAAAGTAGTATCCCTTTGTTTCTTTGGGATATCCTACAAAATAGTATTTGTCAAATTTGGATCCTAATTTCTCTGAGACCTAACCTCTAATATAAGCCTCACAAAAAGAAATCTTTATGAAAGATATTTTGGGACTCTTTCCAATCCATATCTCATAAGGTATCTTTGTAAAGGCCTTAGATGAAACACTATTAAGTGTGAAAGTAATTGTCTCCATAGCATGTCCCCAAAATGAAAAAAGAAGATTTGCATGACTCATCATTGATCGCATCATGTTTAACAGAGTACGATTTCTCATTTCTAAAATATCATTCCATTGTGGTGTTCCAGGTGGAGTGAGTTGGGATATGATCCCACACTAAACTAGATGATCATGAAACTCTTGGTTTTACCACCTTGATCAGATCGAAGTATTTTAATACTTTTCTAAGTTGATTTTTTACTTAATTCTTAAATTATTTAAACTTTTCAAAGGATTCTGATTTGTGTTTCAAATAAGTATATCTACTGAAATCATTAGTAAATGTAATGAAATATTGTTAGCCTTCTCTAGCTATTATAGTGAAAGTTCTATGTACATCATTATGTATAAGTCATAACAATTCATTTGCACGTTCGCTTTGACTAGTAAAAAAAAATTTTATTCGTTTTACCTAATAGACAAGACTCACATACTTTCTATGATTCAAGATCAAATGAGTCTAGACGTCCATTTTTATGGAGTTTAGATATGTGTTTCTCATTTATATGTCCCAAGCGACAGTGTCAATTATGTTTGATTTGAATCATTAGATTTTAATCATTTTGTCTTTATGTTATAAACTGGGCTTTCAAGGTCTAGAACATAGAGACCATTCATTAATTGTGCACTACAATATAATATCTTACTCAAATAAATAGAACAACATTGGTTCTTTATTATAAATGAAAAACTTTTTTTGTCCAAACAAGAAATAGAAATAATATTTTTAGATAAAGTATACACATAACAACAATTCTCAAGTTCTAAAATAAGTCTAGTAGGCAAATATAAAATATAGGATCCTATAGCCATAGCAGCAACTCTTGCACCTTTACTAACACATAGGTCCATCTTACCTTCTGTTAACAATCTACTCTTCTAAGATCTTACCCATTATTATAAATGTGAAAAGCACATTCGGTATCTAATACCCATGATTGAGAAGTATATAGGTTGACTTAAATAACATAAATACCTGAGGTAGAAGTCTCCCTTTCTTTTTTTTCAATTCTTCCAGTTATTATTTGTAATTTCTCTCTTAATGTCAAGTCTGATCACAGTGAAAGCAAGTACATTCCTTAGACACCCTTCCTTAGGTTTCAATACATCAGATTTTGCCTTGCATTTGGTTTGGGATTTACCTTTAAGCTTACGTTTTTCTTTTCCCTTTTGCACCTTCATTATGGGATTGATCTTTTTAAGATTTTGTTCAATAGTTCTCAACATGCTTAACAATTCAGGCAAAGTTTTAGCAATTTTGTTCATGTTGTAATTCATGACAAATTAATTATAACTTTCAGGCAACGATTGCAAAATTAAATTAGTACCCAACTTTTGGCTCAATAAAAAGCCCAACCTTTCTAGATTCTCAAATACCTAATCATTTTGAGCACATGAATTGCAATAGAGCTCCATTCTGCAATCTTGCATTGAAACAAGCCCTTGGATACCTCATACCTCTCATGCCATGCATATTCTTGATATATTCATTTTTAATGTTCAACCATATCATAAGCATCCATGTTCTCATATTGCTTCTGAAGCTCATAGTTCATGGTGGCAAGCATAAGACATGCTACATCCAAAGCATCATCTTGATGCCTTTTATGTGCATCCTTATCAGCACGAGGGGCATTAGGAGCAGTTGATTCAGGAATTGGCTGCTCTAGGACATATAGTTTCTTTTTTTATTTGAGGACAATTTTCAAATTCTTGTACCAGTCTAAGAAATTTGCTTTATTGAGCTTGTCCTTCTCAAGGATAGATCACAATGATAATTTGTTTGATATGTTAGCATACATGGTAATCTAAAACTATACAGAAATTTGTATCATATTTAAAATGTATTTTAAATAGGGCTTTAATTAAATGATCCTCCCACTAAATTATTAGGTTGAAAATAATCTTTTAGTGAGCCAAGATCCATATTTGACATTGTCCCGAGTTAGCTTTGGCTTATCGCCCAAAAAATTGGCTATTTAGGTAGTTAACATTTACAAATTACATCTAATGCAACTCTTTGATAATTAGGTAAACAATATTCTTTATTTTTAGTCCATCTAATACATCTCCTAATTTTATACCTCTAAGTTATCAATCTGATTGAGATAACTAATTTAAGTCTCACCCAAAGTTCAATAGGTTGGATATCACAATTATCCTATCACATTCTATGAGAATAAATAAGATACTTCACTTTGACAAACCTATCTAATATTGATCGAGATAGTAACGAGTATCAAATTTTGGAAGACATCTTTTATTAACTTAATTTTAATTTGGGGGATTTCTTTAATTGTTTAGTAAAATAACCAATTTAACATGCATCACATACATTTAAATGTGTTTGTATTTATTTTACTAGGCTAGTCATATATCAACATATATTGCACAAATACAAAATAACATGACTTGAGATCAAGCATCAACTTGACGCCATTTTCAATTGCATGGAGGTTGAATCTCAAAAAATATTACATATTTCTCACTCTAAATAGTTGATTAGACTACCAAGTACCCATACGAGATTATTAAAGATATTTTAGTTAAGATGGGTACATTTATTTTTCTAATAGAGTTTGTTATATTGGATATAAAAAAAGATAAATATACTATTAATTTTGGGGCAGCTATTTTTGGTAACTAGACAAGTCCTTATTGATATCAAGAAAGAGAAGTTTACTCTTTATATTGTCTAGAAGCAAGTAAAGTTTAATCTTTACAAATATTTGCAAATTCCAAATTATGATGAGATGGGGTGTTACCAAGTAGATAATCTCCTTCATATGAAAATGTGAAAAAAGTGGATTTAAATTGGAAATATTTCGTAGAAGACTTTTGGCTAGATATAGATGAAGGAGATACTATGGAAGAATGACTTTGGAATTATGAAAGTCATAAATATGAGGAAGAAGATGAATGTAAGAAACACTTTTGAGTTATGAAAGTGAGGAAAATGTGGAATATGACTACTATCAAGTCATGTTTTTCTTTGATGTTGTGACCTCAGAGGAATCTAATATAAAAGACAACTTCAATTTAGCTGATAAACCAAGTGAAGAAGACATGAGTGAGATAGAAATTATGAAGGATCCTATCAATGACAAAATCATGGTCATTCCCAGCACCATGACTTTAGGGTTACAAAAGAAAATTTTCAATCAGAAGCTCAATGACAAAGCATTGTATGCACGATACCACTACTTTGGGGTTACAAAAAAAATGGTCAAGAAAAGCTCAAAGACAAAGTTGTAACTATGCACAATGTTGACTTTGGGGGTACAAAAAAAATAGTCAAAGGAAAACTAAAAAACAATACCATGGCTGTGATTAGTATCATAACTTTAGAAATATACGAAAAAAAGGGTCAGAATAGTACCAAAGAAGAAGCTATGATATTCACCAAAGTCATGACATCTAAAGAAGAAAATATTAAGGAAGAAAGTATAGCTACAATAAGACAGATGGAAGAACTAAAAATAAAAGAAGTAAAATAGTATACTAAAAAGATAGCATGGACTATAAAGATCTCCAATGAAGAAAAAAAGGTATTGATGGTCTAGCTATGAATATTAAACATAATGCTACTTTGAAGGCAACCTAATTTTTTTTTCGTGTGATATAATAAATATCTGATGTTGATCACATAAATAATTGTACACATACCTAACTTTCCCTTAAGTATAATCATAGAACTCAAATCTCATAGTGACTATCAATATATCTAATAGAAGTTGCTCTACTATATTGAGATACTATGATTCTCAAAAATAGTCAGAGAAAAATAATTTTTTTTTTGAGATGACATAGATTTTTTTATGGAGGAAGAAGTTATTGATTGGGGAAGAGCAATAAATTTAGTATATGAGTTTATTTGGTATTAAAATTACTAAATATTCTTGAGTAATTTGGTACTATTAGATGATGTGAAAGCATGAAAAAAGAATATAATTGGATAAATTTTATGGCTTTAGAGTTTTGATAAATTTTGATTAATAATTATGAAATTGATAGTTTTTTGGACTCTTAACTACTTGGTGATTTATGAATTATCGAGTAGTTTAGGCATCCATTCTTGGCTAAAAATTCATGTTATTTGTCATTATAATTTTTATACGTCATGACTCTACCACTTTGTTAGCACAATCCTATAATTATACTATATGTTTTTTATGGTTATGATATTATTATGAAGTTAAAATCATGCTTATCTTATGATAATTATATAACTACGATATTATTTTAATTTTGTAATAATCAATTACCCCACCAATGCTAAAAGTCATAACCTTCATAATACCACGACTTTATCTTTAACGGGATCTTTTAGTCTTAAGTCATAGTTATGACCTTTTCACAAAGTCGTGACTTTTGGGCTATAGAACATTACACATCTAATACTACTCAAGCCAAAGTTGTAGAAATTATCTAGTACCATGACTTTTAGATATAAAATATTATAGAGGGTATATACTCTAATATGATCATTCTCCTAGACTGTTAATCTTTGTCCTTAAGAGAAGAAAAGCTGAAAATTTTATGTTAAAGCTAATTGCCAGTGTCACAACCCTTCTACCGAGCATAAACCATATATTTATGAGAAAGGTCAAGGAAAAAGTTGTGGCTATTCCTGGTACCATATTTATTCTTAGTGCCGAGTCCATTTTATGCACAAAAGAGATCAACACTAGCAACATGAATATTCTCAATGATGTAGCCATATTATGTACAAGAGTGGATATTTCCAATGATATGACTATTCCTAGTACTTTAGCCATATGATGAATGAGAGAGATCAATATCAAAGTCATGACCATTTTCTAGATTTGTGACATCGAGCTTATGAGATGATCAAAATCATGGCATCTTTTGACAACCATGACTTTCTACTTAAAAAATACTAAATTAATAAAGTATAAAAGAGGAAATAAAATATTCAAAACTAATTCTTCTTTTTCTTCAATACCAAGCAAAAGTCAAAGCATAGAAACTAACCATATGGGTGGTTTTCACACTCTCTAGGGGATTTATAAGCAAGAAAGGAATGCAATACATAAGCTAGACCATAGTGTTGAGGAGCACATTTCTCAACCCTTCATTTCTAGAATAGATTCAAAAAAAATTAATTAAAATAATATTTGATTATGGTTTGAGGTCTAAATTCTCATGAAGGCTACCATTGGGAAACCAAAGTTCATGAGATATCTTCTTATGTATCCCATGAATCTCTTCCTAATATCAGGTTGAATTGAGGTTCATGGTTTATATAATTTATTTATGTGATATTTAAATAATTTTGAATATTAATAAATATATTTGAATTATAGTGTGGAATGAAAATTAAAGGATTTGGTGATTAAATAGAATCTAAATTAGGGATTTGACCATTAATAGTTTTGTATATGTTATCATGGTAGACAATAATAGGTAAATCACAAGACTCAATCATACATATGGTAGAAAAGAAGTGACAATCCTTTCGACCATGATGCATGAACTAAACATATACTTTAAAATTTAAAATTTAGGTATATTAATCATTGGCGGTGTGATGCTCATAAAGTAGAAATCATAAACTAATTTAATATGTCAATTCATTACACACATCTTAGAAGAACTAATTCTTGATTGATATGGACATTATATATAATATTATCCTAAGAATTAAACTTTAGTATGTGAGTCACATTATTACTGTGAAAGATGGTGAAAGGTAATTCATGAAATATGTATGAGTGTATTATGACTTAAAAGGTGGTGATGACCCTTTGAGTTTCTTTTACTCATATAGTTCTCACAAGTTAAACTTGAGAGAAGTGTATGTTAATTGTATGAATATATTACTTACAAAGCCAAAAGTATAAATAATTGTAAACAACATCAGTTTTTAGTCTTTATGATACTGAAGGCTAGAGAATAAGAATGTACTTACGAAGTAACTATCAAAGGTAGTTGACTTGTGCCTAAAAGGTATGAGATTGTGAATGACTCTCGAGCATAGATAAATTATTATCTTAGTGATAAAGTACCAAATGGATAACTATGAGGGAACCATCATTTGGGATGAGCTTAATTAATGATATCTACCTTATATGCTATTAGGGAAAGGAGTCACTACATAATAACCCAACATTCATTCTATATTCAAAACAAATATAACTCGAATTAAAATAATATTGACTATTTTGGTGATTATGTATAATCTATTTTCATAAAAAAACCTTTAAAACCCATCAATAAATTGTAATTTTGATTGATTATGACAAATAGTATTAAAATATGTTAGTTTTTGTATAAAATATAAGACTATGAAAAAATTTTGAGTAGGAGAGGAGTGAAAGGTCATATAAATTTATCGCATTTCTTTTATTATGACTTCATATGTCATGACTCTACTACCTCATTGACATGATTATTTTATTATTCAATAATTTTTTAATGTTATGAAACTTCTTAAATTCATAGCTTGACTAGTTCTACAACATTTTTACTACTATGACATTAATTTATGTCATATCAACCAAGTCTCCCACCAGTGCTAAAAGCCACTATATCTTCTAGTACCATGACTTATTGATTATAATCCATAAATATTGAGGTAAAAGCTAGGGCTTTTCTCCACTACTATGACTTTTGGTTATAAAGAGTTCTAGAGAGCATTTACTCAAGTCATGGTCATTTCTAGAGCTAGGACTTTATCTCTAAAGAAAAAGCCAAAGCTATGCCCATTCTTAGCACAATGACTCCCATGTTATAGATATGAAAATCACAAGCCATGATAATTTTCAATACGATGACTTCATATTATAGAGTAGAAATGTATGAGTTACAATCATTTCCAACATTTTAACTTCATATTATAAAGAGTAAATGCATAAGCTATAGTTATTCCCAACACCATAACAATCTAATACAAGAAAGATACAAAATTTATGACCATTCCCTAATATTGCGACTTTGTGTTATAGAATAGCAAAGTTAAAGTCATACTAATCCTCCATGCCACAATCTCCCACTTAAAAAGTGCACCCACCCATTCGAGTATAGAAGTGGAACTTAAAGAAATAGAAAAAAAAATTAAGGCATGAATGAAGAGGCATAAAAGACTAGAGTCTTGGGGGAAAAATTGAACAAACACAAGGCAAAAGCATAAACTATAAGGGAGGAATATGAATTTTGACTCCTACCTAGGGGCATATTCGAGATGCACGAATGATATTTATGGGTTTAGGTTTTTGATTCCTAGACATTCTTAAAAGCTATCATTAAGAACTCAAAATTCTATGAGATATATTTTGAATTATCTCATGTAAAATTTTTAATTTTAGGCTAAATTATTGTATAGGGTTAGTGTATTTTAATTCATATGATGGATATATAATTGATGGATTTTATATATCATTTATATTGTAGTTTGCTTACTAATGGATATGATAGTTATTTAGAACTAAAATAAAGATTTTACTATTAGTAGTTATGTATATCTTATCCTATTAAATGAGGATAGGTAAGTCATGAAGAATGCTAATGTGTAAATATATGAAATAATTGACAACTTTCGTGTGATAGTGATGTGTGAAACAAACTTATATGCCAAAACTTGTTGAGATAAGATTATTTGAGTGAGTATGGCACTTACCAAGCCAAAAACATGAATATATCTTTAAGTCAATTCATTGTGCATATCTTAGACGAAATGACCCTCAATTGATGTGGGAGTTTTAAAAAATATTTTTTTAAGAATTTTATGTTTAGTGTGTGAGTTGTGTGTCATCATGGTGATTGGTGATATATAAGCCATGAGATACTCATGAGTATAGGTGACTCATATGGTGACAATAGTCTTGTGAGTTACTTTCTATCATATGGCTTTTATTGGTGAGATTTGAGAGAAGACATATGTTAATTGTCATGAGTATAATGCTTATGAAGCTAAAAGTACAAATGCTTTTAATACCACATTAGTTTATGTCTTTATGAGACATGAGGTCCGAGAATAAAAATACATCAAAAGAACTAATAAGGGCGATTAATGAGTTATATAAAAGATATAGATTTGTGAATGATACTCGAGTAGGTTTAATTTATTATTTTGGTGGTAACGTCTATATATGTCAACTATGAGGGGACATGTTGGGAAGAGCCCAATAAGTGACAACCACCTTGTATGCCACTAGGGCCTTTTCATTATAATTCAACCTTTGTCATATAACCAAATAGTAATAATCACATAATTTTGATAAATCATTATGCATAATAAAATAGATTAACCTTAGAATCTAAGAGTCTTATTGAAAACTCAATTTTATCCTTTCAAATAGAGTAGTAGTTGACTCACTATTGGTTGATCTAACTACCTATATAATCCTTATAAGATTGATATCTAGACAAAATACATTTTACTACATTATGAATTGTATACTTGTGGTGGAACTATGTTAGATAAGAGATTCTCTCTCCCAATGAGGTTTTGGGATAATGCCTAATCTTAAATATTAGGCATCATAAAAAATTCATAGCAGTCCAGTCCACTACATCTTATTACTTTCTCATTTCTTCTTCCTTGATTTCTTGGTGAAGTAAGAAAAAAATATTCTAGGCCCACTCTAGTACTAAAGAAAAACATCATGCTCTTGCTGATACCATGTTTGAGATCCTTTGGATATGATACATTTTTAAGATTAAGAAGTATCTACATCCTTTACTGCTCTCTTTTATTATGATAATTAGAGTGCTATTCATATTGCTCACATTGATGTCTTTCATGAATGAACCAAACACATCAAGATTGATTGTCATTTTATACATTATTATCTTGTCAATGGTGATCTCAAGGTTTTCTCTATCTCCTATGAAGTTTAACTTGTAGATATCTTTACTAAATATTTTACTAAGAGATGCACTTGTGATTTACTTGTCAACCTCAAGCTGATCTCAATTCTCATATCCACCTTGAGTTTGAGAAGGGATATTAATTAATATTACTTAGTTCATCCAACTCATTAAAGTTCATGTAGCACATATAATAAAGTCATTAATGTACCTCACATAAAGTCATTCATGTACCACACACATATGCCTCCTATTTAAAGGCATCCATGTATACTATTTAAGATAACAAATACATTCATTTTTATTTTAATTTAACATGATTTCAAGAGAGGTTAGAGGTCAAAAAAAACTAGAATATTTTTGTTCAGGGTGAACCATCAATAATATGAATATTAATAAGAAGTGGTGCAGGGTCAAATTTGGAGAAAAAGGATGAGTGAGATATTATGCTTTTGTAACATGCAGAATCAAAAAGATAAATTTGAGACTTATTGGGTAGATCAAAGAGAGTAATGGAAAGAGATGCATTACTAGCCATACAAATAGATAGACCTATGATCTCATGTAGTTCAGCGAGGAAGAGGTTGATAGTGTATCCAAAAGATTGAGACTCAAGATGTCAACTAACACGTAAGCCATCGGCATAGTAAAGTCAATGTTAGTAACAACATTAATAGATTTGATGTGATGGTAACAAGCTTCAATGAAGTGGGCAAGAAGCTTGCAATAATTGTAGAACTTTTGTTAGTCTACTAGTGATGATTGCAAGAGCCAAAGGTCTTTTCAAAGAAGAAAGGTTGAAATGACATTTGGAATTCAAAAGTGTGGATAACAATATTAATTCGTCTAAGCTTCAAGAAAGGTTGCAAGATGAGTTTCTTCTCCAACCAACTCATTCAAAGAAGTATCAAGAGAGGGAGTGAGATTGTGATTTAGAAGCTGACCTCGAATGGGCTCAAATACTTTGTGAAGTAACATTTGGAATTCATAGAGGAAATATGTATTTCTAATTTAAGCATTTTGTTATCTACCCTTTGACAAAGGTCTTCATAATTGTAAACTTATTTTTTGTTACTAGGTTCATTTAATGATGCAAGGCTTGTCTTGTTGCAAAAGACTTTACACTATAGTTTGGAATTGATTATGAAAAAATCTTTACTCAAGTAGCTCGTATCTAATTTATTCATACACTCTTAGCAACAACATCTAAGAGGAAATGAACAAATGAGATACAATCCACTAGAAAAAAGATTTCTTCAAAATTAATTTCTAAATTCTTTGTAAAGCCTTTCGTACTTGATGTTAATGTGATTAGTAGTAGAGTACCTTTTGACTGTACTTGATGCTTCGTTCCTTGGTCACATAGTTGAATGGGATAGTCATAACCATGTCATCCTCATATGGATTCAGAACACTTTCTTTCGATTCATCTCCAATCTATTGGGAAACTTCGATGATGCAAATTAAATATGATATTTGTTGGACAAAAGGTATTATACTACTAATAGATTTTTGAAATATTAGTTAGTGGTTGAATTGAATCAACTCAGGTAAGAAATAGGGAAATCTATCAATGACTACGATGATTAGCTTCATTTTATTTGGAAAAAAATTGACCTATCTTATCCAACTTGGGCATGCTCAAAGGATTGTCAATAATATGCATCCATTAGAGATGAATTTCACCTCTATGAATCCATGATGTCACATCACAAGGATTGTGAGCCCATTCAAAGTTAACTTATAAATTGTAGTCTTGTTCCCTCTCTTGATTTTACTATAAACAAGTTGGATAGAAAATAAGCTCATCATGCAACCCTTCTAGCTCAGAATAAGCTCGATATTTTGGCTATCACTCTTTCTATTCCATTCATAGAGTAACCTACACAATTAGGTAATACCTTTGGCTCTGGCAATCATTGCAAGAAGACCAACAAAACATTCTAAAATTATTACAAGCATCCTGGACACACCATTGATACTTGTTACCATCATAACAAATCTATTATTGTAGTTACTAACACTAAACCTACTCACCATTAGATTCCATTTCAACTGATTCTCAATCTTCTAGAACCATTATTAGTCTCTCTATCTTATTGAACTATATGTGATTTTTGCTTAGGATGTTTGCATGGCTAGTAATGCACCTCTTTTCACAGCTATTTCTATTATACCCAGTAAATCTCAAACTTGAGTTTTTGTTCTACTTATTACAATCAAAGGACATCTCACATATCCATATTCTTCAAAATTGACCCTATACCACTTCCAGTAAAATTATTTATATTATTTATTGGTCTAGCCTGTATAAAAATAATATCAATATTTTTGACCTCTAACCTAGATTCATGGAGTCTTCCATGTACCTAACCTATCCTATATTTTTTGCTCAGTGGGATAATTAATTGAACTAGGAATTTTCATCTTGATCATGCACCATCTTCTTGGGTATGATAAGGTTTGTTAGGTTTTATGTTCGAAGATAATTTTGATTGTATTTCATATTAATTAAGAAAACAACTATATTTGCTTTTTAATAATAGTCAATCCATTTCTAATAATATTTTCGAAATAATTTATTCTGATAATTAGGGACCTTGTCTTGTTATATTGGCGAGCCTCAATATTTTATCATTTTTATTGATAATTTTTCGTTACATTTGGATCATTCTTATGAAATTTCATTCTAAAATTTTATTAATTTATTGTATCTTTTCTAAATTGGCTAAAACGCATTTCTAAAACTATATCAAAACTTATTAATCTAATAATTCTCTTGAATATACTCAATACGCATTTGAAGTTGTGTATTGTCTTACTTGTTTAGGCACCATATGTACCTAAAATTATGGGTTATTTGGAATTCAATTTTTAATGTGTTTATATGTATTTGAGCTTTAAATAGACTAATTTCACTAAATGATAAAAGTATCAAATGGGTCGTTAGGCTGGCCAACTATGCTTCTATGCCGAGCAAGGCACAACATAGTTACTGTACCATGCTGTAGCTGGCCCAGCATGGATTCTTCAGGCCAGGCCCGGCGCAACCCACCAGCATAGCTAGTTTTTTACCATGCTGGGTCAGGCCCGTACGGGCTTGTTTAAAAAATAATTTTGTTTGTTATAATATTTATGTAATTATAAAATATAAATTAGATAGTATTTAAAAATATTTAAATTGTAAATTGAATTTTTTTGAAAAGTTATAAAGTTTATTTTTTTATATTATTTGTTTTAATTAGATTAATAGATTAAAATTTATAATTTATTAAAATTATAATTTATTAAAATTATATTTTATAATTTTTATATGAAATTCTTAAACACAAAAAAAAAATAAACACAGAATTTCTTTCACAAAAATGACAAAGTCACAAAGCCAAACGCCCAAACCAAAGTAAATATAATGAAAATAAAAATGAGTACAAAATATCGAAATCAAAAAACAGAATCAAGTATAACTCATAAGCATAAACATAACTGAAATATAAGTGTTGCTGTCGGTATTTTGCAATCTCGTAATCATCAACCGTCAGGCATCAAGTGGCAACCTCATCAATCATCAATCATCATATCATTATCATCCTCAACCTCAATATCAAAATTACTATCATATGGATCATCATCAGCAATCAACTCATCCGCTTTTACTATAGTCCTAGTCCCAGCACGATCCTGGATGCTAAAGCTCGAATCCTTCTAATCCTTTATGCATACTAAAGCCTCAATAATATCTGGACATAACCTCAATCTTTTATCCGAAATCACATTCATTGCAACACAAAAAGCAAACTTCATTGCTATGCTCGACACTGGAAAAGTTAGTAGATTCCATATCATCTTAGATAGCACGGGAAAGGTGGACTCTTATGATTTCTACCACTGTAATATATCTAATATTCTTAGTACCAGAATGTAATAGGATTGAGCAGTAAATGGTATATAAGAATCGAGATAGCTTGCTCCTATTTGATGGTCCAGCCTTTCGTTTCCCCCTCGCTGACTAATGGAAAAATCATCATCTTCGAATATGGTATCCATGTCCGTATTGCACAGTCTCACTACTACTACCACCATACCTAATATCGTAGTATGTGAAAATATCAGTCAACTTCTCGTGAATGAACCCTTCAGGTGGGTATTCTAGGTTCATGCACGAGAAAATGTAAGTTAAAATATTATCTACCCCTTCCACCTTAACCCTAGGATCTATGCATGCAGCGAGACAATAAAAAGATGGAATTATAGACCAGTACTTTAAGTACTTGGTTTCTATCTCTGCAACTATATGACTGAGTGTCGGGTCAGCTCGATATTTCCTAAATATGCTACTAATGTTATATATGCACCTGAGTGCAATGCAAGTCGTGGGAGTATAAATTGACAAACACGTGTTCGTCGTGTCATAAAAAATTTTCAAGAATTTCAAAAATGAAAATTTTGAAGCATTATCAGTGTTGTCAATAATAAGTTCGTCACTCTTACTATTGACGTAGTCAGATATCACATGTTTGTATCCAATACATAACTTTAACATCATGTACGTGTAATTCTAATGGTATTTCACATCCGATTTGAATTTCTTCTTCTTAAGATTTGCAGACAAACAGAGACTATCGAACTCCTGTTGTTTGTGAGGCATGCGAATGTATTTTAGTGAGTTGTATATGTTTTCCAAAGCAGGGTAACACACCTTCATCCCCTCTTTTACAATCAAGTTAATCACATGATACATGCACCTGACTTAGAAAATCTCTCCCAATAGTTCATCTCTAATATTCATAACAAACATATTAATCGCTACTCCATTATTAGATGAGTTATCGATGTGATACTAAAAATTTTATTTTGAATTTTATATTCTCTAAAGATCTTCATCATACACTCAAAAATGACCGGGCTATCATGAGGATGGAGAATCTCAGAGAATCCTAAAAATTTTTATTTAGAGTCCATTTAGAATCTACATAGTAGGCGGTGAAACATGCATAAGATGCATCATCGTGACTAGTCCAAATATTGGACGTCACGGACACTACTCTACTATATGCCCTAAATTCATTAATTATTATTTATTTTTTTTAACTTATAATATTTTAGTATGTCATTCCTAGATGTGAACCTCGGAATCCTATGATAAGCAATTTGAAAATAATTCTACATGATGCTCACTACCCTTTGCTCTTCTGAAAATCTGATCGGAAGAACCATCAAGGTGATAAGTTTCCTCATGCATTCCTTACCAAACTCGCTGCTATATATCAAGGGAATAAACTTTGAGACTGAACTGGATCCAACTTCAAAAAATGTACTGCTAAGTTGGGTTTGCCTAAGATCTAATGTACCATATTTTTTGATGCATATCTTGGCATGCATCTTAAAGTGTCCAGTCTCAAATATACTCTTACAAGTAGAAATTTTTTTATAATATTTGCACTCTACCATTTCTTCTTCCTTACCCTTAATATTTTTTTTATTTTATTATATTAAAATGAGTCCAAACTACAGAAATCCTCCTAGTTTTTTGTTTTTTAGATGTTTGGGTTGAAATGACTAGAGAATCAAAAGTTTCAGCAGTCTTGACCTTAGTGTAAGATTTTTATTTCTAAATTTAAATTAATTTCATTATTATTAGTCATTTTTTTAATTTTTTTAGACAAGAGAATAGATTAAAGAGTAGAGAGAAAGTAAAAAACTAATCATTTTAAATATTAATCATTATGTTAAGTTAAGAGGTTTAGTTAAATAATTAAAAAAACAAAAATACCGGTAAAGTATTGTGAAGGTAAAGCACATGCACCAAAATTCCAACTTCTAAAGCCGAACCCAAGTTGTGAGTCCCAAAAAGCCGAGCTGAAATCTTGAGAGAGAATAATATGAGAGTGTTTTGAGAGAGAGTAAGAATTAATGTTTTTGAAAAACATAAAAATTAGAGGGGGGGGGGTGAGCTTTTATAAAATAAAATTATGAAATTTTTTATACAAAAAGTATTTTTATTATTTTTTATTGATTTTTTTGGGGCAGAATCATGTGGGCTATCGGATTCTGCCCCATAGTTGTTGAAGGCGAAATCCAATAGCTAAAATTCAAAATTTTTAATTTTTTTATTTTTTTTTATATTGAATCATTGGGGATGGTTGGAACTCAAATCCCACCATAACTTGTTATATGTACATTTATTTATAAAGGGAGAGTAATTGCTTGGGGATGAGCAAATCTCTTTAGTGTGTGAGTTTGTTTGATATCCAAAATATCAAATAATGCTAATTGTTTTGGTGATTATTTATGATGTGTTTATATAGAAAAGAGCTTAAAATAGAACATTTTTACTAAATTATGGTTTTTGATAGATTATGATGGTTGGGTGGTTTTTGGGTGAAATATGAGATTTGATAGATTGTTGAGAATGAGAGAAGTAAAAAATTATATGAAGTTATTATATTCTTGGTGTTATGATTTTGTTACATCTCGTTGAGCTTATAAGGTAGTTTTGGTATCTAAACTTGGTCAAACATATATACAAATAGTTGTGGAAATCATCATACGCCATATTTTTTTGGATGTGAAACTTTCTTGGAGCCACAGTCATACTAACTCATAATATATTTCATTGCTGCGATATTGATTCTACATCATAGCAATCTACTGTAATACTAGTGCTAAAAGCCATAATAGCCCCTAGCACTTTGACTTTATCATTATATAGCCACCTAGTCTTTGATTTTATCATTAAACTTACCTTACCTTTAACTTTCTTGTTTTATGATTTTGTAATATTGTCTAAGATCTAGTTCTTTGGATTTGAGCTTTTTGATTGTGTAATTGTTCGAGCTCTTGTGTTGATAATGTATTGAAAGATAAGGAAGAGAGAAAAGAGATAATAGATAAATTTTAAGAAGAAAACTATAAATTAATTTTTCTAGAAACCTATATGTATAGTGTTATAGTCATTGATACCATAATAAGTATTCAACAATAAATGTATGATCATTCACAATTATGAGTAAATCATTTATGACATTGCTTAATCTCTCCGTAATTTTTGTTATTTATATATATATAATTTGTGTGTATGCATATGTGCTTACATACTATTATTAATTTAGGTGTAGTCAATAAAGTTTGGCAAAATAGTCAATAATTTTAACATTTAATTTTAAATTATCATAATTAATTAACCAACTTTGGGAACAAGAAGGCTTTTGATACTAGGTTATTGATATTTGAGTTCTAGCTTTTCCCAACACAAAAATGTAACATTTGCATGTCTTTGAAGCAGATTATAATCATATAATTGTCTTTGAAGTCAAGTTTTTTGTTTATTTTCCAAGCTAGATCTTGGTAGAGGTAAGTAGTGTATCTTTATTTCATCCCTTAATAATTTTATCAACCAGCACTCCTCAATTTAAATTAATAATATTATTATTAATTCCAATTTTAAAACATTTGTCCTTTGTATCATACCTTTTTTTATAAGTGATTGAAAGGTATGGAAAGAATAAGCATCATATTCAGATGTTTATGTGATGGAAATCCAAAAAGAACTACAAGATGCACCAGCTTGCAAATGTATCTTCCTTATTCAATATGTCCAAGATAATTCTAAGGCAAGTCAATGATCTTCTACTCTCTCTCTCTCTCTCTCTCTCTCTCTGTTAATTGGAGGTGGTAGAATAGGTGAGGCTAAATGGGCTGGCCCATCGTACCTTATTGGCTTGGCCAATAAGAGTTATTCGTAATGGATATATTTTTAACCCCCCCTCAAATCTCGACTATAAGTACCATTTAGTTGCAACTATTTTTTCACAATTTTCTTTGCATTCTCTCTAATTCCACACTTTTCTTTTGGCATTTTAATCTATTTTTCTACTTCATTTATCATCCTCAATGTTGGATAATTTATAAATTAAAGAAATAAAGATTATTTGTATTAAGGTCAATAATGATGTCCCTTAGTTAGCAATTGTTGGTACTCCAAATTTACATTGTATATCAATTCTCCAGGCCAATAGTAAGTATGAAAATCACAATATGTTCCCCCAAAAAAAACAAAAGAATACCAATAATGCCATGCAAGATTGTGATGAACAATTCAACAAGAGTAGAAAGAAATCTAATGAAAAATGTGAAATTTTATAAATTATATGTTTTAGAAAAAAAATCTTAGGTGCCAATGATGTAAATAGAATTTAATATATTTCGACAAATAATAAAAAATGTGCTGCTAAATATCTTGGCAGAAGTGAATAGACACAAAACACTCTTAAGCTCAATATGCTTATTAGGTAGTACATTTTCATATTATCTCATGATATTAATAGGTATAGAATCTATTACTAGTTTAATTTTTTTTCTTGTTTTCTATGAATTTCTAAAATTTTGATAAGTCTAATTTTTATTAAGGAATGTATTCAAAGAGTTTTTATCCGTGATTTAAAAATATTACCAGAAATATAACTAGAACTGATGGATCACTTATTACAATAAATTGCACCACATTAATTTCTTCTTTGAACTCAAATAATTTTACATTACACTAACCTCTAATATATAAGTCACTAGGTTCAACTATTCAAGATATGAAATATTGAATATTCTATTATATTTTGATAGTTTTTAATAATGTTTATGAGTAGATTAGAGTAATAATTAAAACAATTCACTAAATTAGATTTTTAATATATTATGATAAATAGTAGTGAAATCATTATATTTTTAGAGGTAATTAATAACGTATTGATAGTGATCCTCACTGGTATTAAAAGTCAACCATTTTCAAATATCACAACTTTATCTTTATTAAAGCATAATATTTCTAGGTCTAAAGCTACGTCCATTCTATAGCTTCGTCACTGTTGGGCTACAAAGAATTATAGAGGGGTGTGCTTGAGTTATGACCATTTTAAGAGCCGTGACTTTTTTCTCTCAAGAAAATGCAAAATTACAACCATCACCCAACCCCATGACTTTGTCATAGGTGATAAAGGCAAAAGTTACAGCCACTTCTCAGAGCACCATGAATTTTGCTATTCAAAGAAAATGCACAAGTCATTACCACTTTCTAGTGTTGCAACTCTATGATATAGAAGACAAAGATAGAAGCTGTATCCATCATTCAACATCATGACTTTTTGAGTACAAAAAATTTAGCAAGTATTCTAGAGCGATGGTCACTTCTAAGCACCACGAGTTTGAACTCAAGAGACAAAAGGCCAAAATTATGATATCATTCCAAAACCATAACTTTCTACTTGAAAATTACCAAAATTCATGAAGTATAAAAAATCGAGAGAGAGAAAAAAAGGTAGCAACTTCTTCTTCACCTTGAGACAAGCATAGTAATAATCCTATGAGTAATTTTAAAACTTTCAAGGAGATGTATAAGCAAGTAAGAGATGCAAGACTAAAGCTATATATAGAGGTGGGGGTATGACTTTCAAACCCCTCATCTCTATGGTAGATTTTGGGGATTTAATTAAAATTTCATAGGATTAAAGTTTTGAATCATAGATCCTCATGAGGGTTGTTATTGAGAATCTGAAATACATGAGATTTCATCTCTTATGCATATCATAGAGTCACACACATATACAATATGAAGAAAATGATAACCATTCTGATCATAATATGTGAGATAAATCTATAAGTCAAAATCTAAATTATAGGTATATTATTCATTCTGAGTATAGTGCTCATGATGTCAAAATTTATGTACACTTTTACATGTCAATCTGTTGTGCATATCTTAGAAATTCTAACTCTCAAGTTATGTGGGCATTTTATAGAATATTCTCCTAAGGATTTTACCTTTTTTGTGAGAATCACATCATCACTATGGAGGATTGTGATAAGTAATCCACATGACATTTATGAGTAGCGGTGAATCATGAGCGGGTGAGAGCCATTTGAGTTATTCTCACTCATATGTTCCCATCAGTAAAATTTGAGGAAAGACATTAATTGTACGAGTATGAAACTTATAAAGTAGAAAGTGCAAATATTTTTAAAAACACATCAATTCAAAGTCTCTAAGATATATGTTGCCAAAGATATAAAGAAATTGTCAAGTACAATTGATGAATTGCCTAAAAGTTATGGACTTGTGAATGATACTCGAGTAGAAATGATTTGTTGTTTCAGTAGTAAAATATCAAAGAGATGGCTATGAGGGGACTATCATTAAAATGGGCTTAATAGTGATAGCTACCTTGTATGTCATTTAAATAGAGGGTCATTCTGACAATAAATCAACTTCCATTTTATATCCAAACTCAACATAAATCAAACTATTTAAATATGTATTGTATGGATAAAAATGAACAACCCCTAAGTTCTAAGAATATGACTCAATCAAATCTTAAATTATCTTTTCTAGTAGAATAGTGTTGTCTCACTCTTGGTTGACCAAAATTTAGATATAATCCATATGGGATTGATATCTAGATAAAAATCTTTTCTACTTTTATGACTTATATATTTGTGAACTTTTGTTGTTGAGAGATACTTGCCAATAAGCTTTTGAGGCGCTATCTAACTAATAAAATTACATAGCATAACAAAGTCATAATACTAACCAAATATATATTAGTATAGTTTTATATTATATAGATTCATAATTGATATTACAAAAAAAATTATTAGTTTTAGACTTATTGATAAGCTCATAATGCTTCAAATATTAATAATAATATTTTTATATTTTGAGTAAAGTCAAACTTTAACAATCACATTATCTGAATACCTAGATAATACTTGTATGAATAATAAGACAAAGGGAAACCTCAAACAAGAATAGACTTAATGTATGAAGTATAGATTTTTACTATTAACATTCTTCTATGCATCATATCATCAACCTCATCATGATGAAAAATATGAAATTAGTGAGTGATTATTTCTAATATTCATAATGCTCTTCTTTGTAAAAATAATTAAAAATCTCAAAATTTTAGAAATAAAACAATGATAAGATGATACTTAACTTATTTAATACTGAAAGATATAGTATGACATACAAATATTATTCGAATCTTCTAAAATATAAAAATTAAGTGTGTTTTATGAGTTTTGCATTGGTTTATTGATGAAGAATGATTTATTTCTAAAAAACTTTTACAATACTACTATATCATCATCTAATTATTACTATCCTGCTTATCAATTAATTGTATTCAATTAATACTTTTTTCTTAATTATTGATAGAACATAAGAATAATGTTTTTGAATTGATATTGGAGAAAAATAAAAAAAAAAATTATCGAATATTAAGATTATAATAATATGCCTTCCCTATATCTTCTTGTTATTTTAAATCATAATATTTAATTAAGTAGCTTTTTTAATTATCTTAATCATATTTGTGAACATAGAAATATTTTGCATCAATGTATTTTTTAACTTATACAAACACTAAAAATAAGTTAGTAGAGTTGTATAATTTATATCACATCAAGTTCACAAAACAAATGTTTTACTCTAATCAAACTAGTGCATCCGATGCCTCTTGACTAAGAAAATAAAAAGTTGAGTTTTTTTGCTCCTCCAACAATGAATGAATCATAAATTTCATTTGGTTTCAATTTCAATATCAATCATTCACCATTTGAATTCTCATAGTGCTTAAAAATAAATTTTGTATTGTTGGGCTCTAACACAAATATCAAAAATTTTAAAATCTTAGACTAGTAGAGGTTGCGTTCAGCAAATTTTGTAGTACATTCTCATTTTTCATGTGATATATTAACCTTTCGTATTTCAATTTCTTTTAAATTAATATTTAGTACAATTGAAATGATCATTAAAAATAATTTTATTAATATCAAAGGTGATCGAGGTAGTTTTAGTTACATGACTAAGAGCATTTTCAACTCACTTTCTATTTCTTCACTTTTAGCTATTTAGCTAGCCAAACACAAAAAATTATCTCCAACCCACTCTCTATTTCCTAGTTTACTCAAATGGCTCAACAAATGTAGAAAGTCATTTGAGCTCTATAAATTTTCTTTCTCCATTTTCTCTCTCTCTCTCTCTCTATATTTGACTTATTTAAAATTATTAGAAGTTAGGTATAAAATAGATAGTTTGGTTGGAGTGTATTTTAAAAACTTGCTAGATAAATTAGTGAATTTAATATTTAAATATATTTTAAGCAGCTATTTTATTAAGTTTGGTAGTGGTTGGAGATGCTCTAAGAAATTAAGAATGTGATGATAAAAGAATACAAAACATAGTACAAAATGAAGAGTTTAGCTCAATATTTAAAGGAGATTGTGATAGATTATGACTTTGATGATATTAATATTTAAACTTTTTTTTTTTGAATTTTGATATTAATTTATAAATATCAATTAAGAATAAAAATTATATTTATTTCTTACTTATGTTTTACTTTTATCCCAGTAAATATTGCTAAATAAAACTTTATATAAGATAATAAAAACTAGATTTTAAATTTTCAATTTTATTTTTTATCTTATATAAATATATAATCAATATTAATTTTTCAAAAATATTTATGATTTAGATTTAGGGGTCATAAGTTGAATGTTGGATATGCTCTTCAAAATGTATGCCAGATTACTCTATCATGCAATTGGAATGTGAATTCTAAAATAATATTGAATTCCCTAATAATATTTTCTTGATGTGAATTTTGTAGTACCACTTAGGTTGAAATTATATGTTGGACCATTATGTCAAGACAAATGTCATTTATTCTCAAGACTTTCAAGCAAATGTGCAAGGAATATGCTAGAAATTCCTCAACGAACATTATATGACAAGTGGTATTTACCGCCATGATATATCATTATGTTTGTGTTCAAACATAATAATGAGTGCATTTCACCCTCCCTTCCCCCCTCTCATCCAGTATATTGAATGTGTATAGGTAATTGTGTTCCATGCTAAGAGGCACAACTCTTTACACATCATTGGAGAACAACGAAAAATAGGTAGGTAAAGAGGGAGGAGAGAGAGAGGGAGGGAAGGAAAGAGGTAGAGAGAGAAAGAGAGGGGGAGAGATAAAGGAAGAGATGAGGGAGATGCAGAGTGGGGAGGGGAAGCTAAAGATAGAGAGACCTAGATAAAGAGATATAGAAGAGGGGGGAGATAGACAGAGAAAGGATAAAAAGAATAAAATAGAGAATGAGAGAGAGATGGAGACATGAAGAAAAGAGTGAGGGGGGGGGGGGGAGATGGAGAAATGAAGAGTGATATAGAGAAATGAAGAATAGTAAGATAAAGATATGAAGAAAAAGAGTGAGATAGAGAGGGGAGAGAGACACGTAGAAAGAGAAAAGGAAAGGGAAAAAGAGAGATAGAGAGAGGCAGGGAGGGAGGGGAGAAATAAAGAGGGTGGGAAAATAGAGAGGGAAAGGGAAATGGAAAAGAAAATAAGAAAGAGAGAAGGGGGGAGAGGGAGCGGGGGATAAGAGAAGAGAAAAGAGAAGAAAAAATAGAGAATGAGAGAGAGATGGAGACATGAAGAAAAGAGTGAGGGAGGGAGGGAGTGAGGGAGAGAGAGAGATTGAGAAATGAAGAGTGAGATAGAGAAATGAAGAAGAGTGAGATAGAGAAATGAAGAAGAGTGAGATAGAGAAATGAAGAAGAGTGAGATAGAGATATGAAGAAAAAGAGTAAGATAGTGAGGGGAGAGACACACATAGAAAGAGAAAAGGAAAGAAAAAGAGAGAGGTAGAGAGAGGTAGAGAGGGAGGGGGAGAAAGAGTGAGGATGGGAAAAGAGAGAGAAATAATAAGAAAGGGAAAGATAATAACAAAGAGAAAGAGAGTGGGAAAGAGATAGAGAGGGGAAATAAGAGATAGAGAGGGGAAATAAGAGATTGAGAGAGGCAGAAAGGAAGGAAGAAGAGAGACAAAAAGAGCAGGAAATAAAAGAGATATAGGCAGGAGGGGGAGGAAGAGAGATAAAGAGAGAGAAGAGAACAAAGAGAGGGGGAGAGGAAATAAGAGAGAGAGAGGGGGGGAAGTACATAAGAGAGAAAGAAAGCGAGGGGGAAGGAAATAAGAGAGAAAGAGGGGGAAGGAAATAAGAGACAGAAAGAGAGGGGGAATGAAATAAGAAAGAAAGAAAGAGGGGGAAGGAAATAAGAGAGAGAAAGAGAGGGGGAAGGAAATAAGGAGGGAAAGAAATGAGGGAAGGAAATAAGAGAGGGTGGGAGGGAGAGGGAGAGATGAGGAGAGGGAGAGAGGGAAGGAAATAAAAGAGAGGAGAGAGGGAGAGAGGGAGAGTGAAAGAGACAGAGAGAGACATATGAGAGAGAGCAAGGGAAGGAAATAAGAGGGAAGAGGGGGAGAGAGAGGGAGATGAGAGAGAGCAAGGGAAGGAAATAAGAGGGAAGAGGGGGAGAGAGAGGGAGATGAGAGAGAGGAAGGTAATGAAATAAGAGGGAAGAGGGGGAGAGAGAGGGATATGAGAGAGAGGGAGGGGAGGAAATAAGAGAGGGAAGAGGGGGAGAGAGGGAGATGAGAGAGAGGGAGGGGAGGAAATAAGAGAGGAGAGAGGGGGAGAGAGAGAGAGATGGGAGAGAGGGGGATATGAGAGAGAGGGAGGGGAGGAAATAAGAGAGGGAAGAGGGGGAGAGAGGGAGATGAGAGAGAGGGAGGGGAGGAAATAAGAGAGGAGAGAGGGGGAGAGAGAGAGAGATGGGAGAGAGGGGGAGAGAGAGAGAGAGAGAGAGAGAGACATAGAAAGAGAAATGAAATGAGAGATAGAGAGAGTGTGAGTGTGTGTGTCTGTGTGAGGTGACTAGGAGAGGAAAGAGAGGGTAAACAGATTAATTTTTTTTAAAAAAAAAAAGATATTTTAGATGATGTATTAATATTAGACCCATGAATTCAATTCTTCAAATTTTATTACCCTTTTAACTAATTTTCTACAATTTATTTCCTTAATACTAATTATTTACTATTCCAGCACCATAACATATAATTCTGCCTAAAAGAAGTAGCTTATGAAGACCCACACACACTGTAAACAAAATATAATATTTGATCTTGACACATGCCATTGAGTGTGGCATGCCAGGCCTGGCCCTGCCCACCCACTTAAACACGCCGAGCAACTAGTGGCAAGCCCAATCAAGCAGGTTCATACGTTTTAATGTCATAGCCAAACATATACTGCAAATTATGAGTTGACAACACACGTCTTTAGCAAGACAACTACTAGCATATACACTAAACACCAACTATATGGTAGTCCAATTGGCAAATGGGAAAAGACCACCCAACCCTCAGGCCGGTTGCCTTTTCCAAACACCTACTCGTACCTGCTCCAACAACAGGCCCAAAGGCCCATTTATGCATGGCTAATAGATAATAGGAAGTAAAAAATTGCGATCATGAATAATACAGATCAAAAAAAAAACATATAAACAAACAAGCCTATAAAACAGATCAAAATGTCAAGGGCCTTTAGGCCTTTGGGCCTTTGATATATATATATCCATGGGCCTTTGACATATGTGATGATGGCCCACATGGAGGTGGCCATTGGGGGCAAGCTAAGGCCCAAAGTGGCCCATGTAAATTTCTTTGAAACATTAAAATCAAATTGAAACTAACGAGCCGATAAAACAGATTTTTTTTTTATAAAAAAAAAGCAAGGAAAAGTTGTGCAAATGTGTACTACTAGTTCACAACAGAAGTAATTTATTTAATGCTGGTAAAACATCAGTCGTCGTTCAAATGCTATACAAAATGTCAAAAAAACAGATGGTGCCTTCGGGCATGGATCAACCACCACCCAGAGGCTACATCAAAATCATACATCTGACACAAGTTGGCACCAATGGCTAACCCAAACCCCTCCCCCGACAGTAATAGCTGCTTTAGGCTGCAGTTTCATCAGGTGTTGAGAGAGAGAGAGAGAGAGAGCGAGCGAACAAGAGAGAGAGAGAGAGAGATAGAGTCATCAAAATTTCTGTGACCGAGAGGTTGAGGACAACCACCTAAAGCTGTTGGGTATCTTATCAAAGCGTCTCGCAACCACCCAGCAAAACACAACGGGTGACTCAAGAGACTGTTCTTCCATAACAAATTGATGCAATATACAAATTCTTCGCCCATTTTTCCTGAAATTTTGTCACCCGTTAGACCTCCGACTACAAATTGTAAGAAAATACACACACATACGCACATACAAAAACACCCAAACAAGCATGCACATTTATAAACATACTCCACAATGTAAATTATAAGCATTTAAAAAAATATAATTCAAAAATCAAAATCTTATTGAATCAATAAAACAATTTGCCTCAACATTTACAAAATTATTCTATCAAAAATAAATAATGAAATAATACACACACACACACATGTATATATAGAGAGAGATATATAATATGTTTATAGAGATAGAGAGAGCGAGCGAGCGAACGAGAGTATGTTTATAGAGAGAGAAAGAGTATGGTTAAAAAAGATATAATTCAAAAATCAAAATCCATATATATAGAGAGAGAGAGAGAGTCTAGAGAGAGTGTGTGTGTGTGTGTGTGTGTGTGTCTAGAGAGAGTGTGTGTGTGTCTAGAGAGAGAGAGATTGTGGGATGATATATAATAAGTATATTCATCCAAGAACAGTGTACATAAGATACAAGACTCATGAGTCACATACCTCTAATTTTAAAGAATAGTATGTATATATTTCAATATACAAATAGAATTGAAGTAGGGCAATCTATGAAATACAAATAAAGAAAATAAATAAAAAATTTTCAGTTTTTTTTTTTAATTAATTTTTTAAGTTAAATGTCAAACATGGCAGCAACATGAATCATTAGACTGTCGTGAGTACCTTGACGTGGGTGCTGGGGAAGGCGGAAGTTCGAAGAGTCTCTTGGGTTTCATCGGTGGGTTTCCTTCTCGGAATGCTGAGAATGAAAGCAGCCTGGTCCCACGTTGCTGCCGTTGCCGTGATACGGTACCCAAAATCCCAACGCCGGTGTATTCCTTCGCTAGGATAAAGAAAATCCAACTCCACGACCTGAGATTGAAAAGAAAGACTTAGCCGGGGAGGGGTACCCACAAAAAGGAGCTGCCAATGCACAGAATATCCACGGAGGTCGAGACCTGGTGCGTAAATCCCGCACCACGGGACATAACAACTCCCCATCTGCTTCCCGATGTGGCCATCGATGTTACGTGGAAGCCCTCCTTCCACTTCTTGTTTATCCATTTAAAAGGAAATGAATCACTAACTTTATAAGATTGCTGCAAATATGGAGTCCCTGAATAGTAATTACCCATTTCAGTGAAAAAAATTCTAAGTGTTCCAAGGCAACACGCACACACACACACACACATAGAACTCACCCTTGGACATGACAACGACGGAGCTTCCATTGGTAGCTCCAGCTATAGCAGTGATATAGTAATTTTTTTCCCAATGCTCCATGATCCATTCCTTCGCACAGCAAGAAAAAGGAGAAAAAGAAAGACAGATCAAGGGCAATATGGTAATATACAAAAAATAAAAACAAATAAAAAATAGCATAAATAGATTTTGAAGAGATTGGAACATGATCGAGCCTGGTGGTGGAAATGACAGACCTTGTGAAGAAAATATGGCGAGAGCTCGTGGATTTGTGTGGAATAGCCAGTACTGGCATCCATGACAAGGGCCCACAAATTCTGACACGAAGCAATACTGGTAATGAACAAGCCATCCTGGTTCCCCTTTTCTATGTGCTGGGTAAGCCTGGAGTCTGCTACATTATAGTGATACCTACAACAAGAGCTGCTCAACTTGAGTCGTATGAACATGATTTCCCCCTATACCTTGAGAGGAGGAAACAAAGAGCAACATGACCCTAAAAAGTAAGGATTACAGACACACACACACACAGAGAGAGAGAGAGAGAGACAGAGATAAGAGAGAGATGAAGCGAGAAAGAGAGAGAGATGAAGCGAGAAAGAGAGAGAGATGAGAGAGAGATGAGAGAGAGATGAGAGAGAGATGAGAGAGAGAGGGGGGTAAGAAGGGGGAAGAGAGAGAGAGAGAGAGAGAGAGAGAGACAGACAAATAGATAGATAAATAGAGATAGAGTGAGAAAAAAATTGAGAGAGAGAGAGAGATATGATACCTCTGCTTCATGGGTTTGCGAGCATTGTACACACTAATCCATTGTGTTGCGGGCATGCCCATGCGCACCTTCTTCTTTGGTGGTTCATCTTCTTCATCTTCCATAATCAAACGGCCCCGTTTATGACCCACTTGACAGATAAGCTTTGCAAGATACAAAGCACAATTTAGATATCAAAATCAAACTTCTGATCCACCCGTCTCACTAGATCACAGGTGTGGTTTGAAAAGGCGCGAGACATACCAAGACACAACAATCTCCTATAGCTAAGGCAGAATCAGAAAGCATAGCGCACGGCATGCGCCTGAGTAGAGTAAAATACATCCTAAAATACATATCAATTTTATAAAATATAATTCAAAATCTAATTCAATCAATAAAAAATTTAACATTCCAAATATATAAAATAAATATTCAATAAAAAAATAAAATAATTTTTATCAATAAATAATTCAAATTTTCAAAAACAAAAGTATTTAAAAATATAAACACATATATTGACTAGCAACGTACTATAACCATTTAACCACCCAATCAGGGTGACCCTTCAGGCTCAAAATTTCAAGGCATTGCTTGAAACACTTATAATACCCATGAGTAGGAATTAACAATGTCCATCAATGATAGCTACACTTCTATAACTAGGGCATCAAATTAATGGACCATATAATTTGGTGTGTGTGTGTGTGTGTGTGTGTGTGTGCACATATATTTGATAGTAATTAGTTAAGAGCATTTAAAAACAATTGAGTGGCAGTTCCAAAATAAAACTTGTATATAAATTAAACATTTTTTATTTAAAAAAAAAAAACTATCTAAATTAACATCACAACATGAATCCAAGCTCGTTTGATTTAGAAAGGTTAAAATGTAGCATAAAATGGACAAGCAATTGATAAAGAAAGAGAAGGAAAACAGTATGATTCAACCATCAAGCACATATACCTTCTGAGCACCATCGGTGATCAATGGTCTGATCTCGGGATTTGGCCCAACAACGCCATCAAACAAAGAAATGCATTTTGCATAGTTGGGTTCCTCGTCAAACTTTAAGTTCACAACGTATTCGATGAATTGCCTGAACGAGAGAGGGCAAAAACAACAAAGTGCTTCAGCAGAAGTGCCCATCTTCTTCTTGCAAACCAGAAACCCCTTGTTCTCTCCCTGAGAACGCATCACAAAAAAAAAAAAAAGGTAAGAACTTGGCAAGTAGAAATGCCCATCGGGACTGGCATTGAGAGAGGATAAACCTGGTATCCCTGCCAAGGCAAACGGCCACGGAGAAGGAAAATAAGTGTGTAAGCAAGGGATTCCAAATCATCTCTCCTGCTTCCAGTTCTCCCTAAGTGTGCATGCACGCTAGCATAGCGCACTGTTCCTCTGTTTGAGAGAGATGCAGGGGAGGGTCAGTAAAATGCCGATGGAGGAGACTCTGAGCAAGAAAAGAAGATATGGCTACGCAATTAAGATCAAACCTGAAAACATCAGGCCTCTGATCATAGTCAACATGGAGGCCAGACGATGAATCACGCCACTTTGTGGCTGACATTGCAAGGAAAATAAATGTAGTGCAAGAAAGATGAGCATATCAAGACGGAAAGAATTTTAGAACAAAAAAATTGGGGACCAGAGTAATTGCCAAATCACCTAAACCAAGATCAACGAGAAACAACTTTTTCTCATCGGACGACCCAGGAGGCCCAAGAAGAAAATTTTCAGGCTTTACATCTCCATGGACATAACTAGAGCAAAAAAGGCAGTTAGTTTGAGAAAGGAGAACTGAAAATGTTCATCAATCAATAATCAATCGAGCATTTCTCTAAGCAGATGCGCAACATCATCTAATTCAACTCTCAGTCTCAGATTTCATAACAAATATATATATATATATATATATAAAATAAAAAAAAAATTATTCGCAATGCATAAAACCCTCACTTAACATATAATCTAGGAAAGGTTGATATTATAACAGTCTTACCACTGAAATTCAAAGAAACTATGTCTGACAAGTCACGAATCCAAGAGCTATTATTCTTGAACGAAAATACTTATCATCACACTAAAGTATGATAATTATATATATATATATATAATCTATGTTGCACGGACACGGATACGGACACGGAGATACGACACGGCAGGATACGAGGACACGGCAAATTCTAAAAAACTAGGATACGGATACAACTAGGATACGTCATGATAAAAAAAATAAAATTAAAAATAAAAATTATTAATTATAAATATTAAGTATTTTAAAATAATTTAAAATACTGTATTTTAAAATAATTTAAAATTTTATATTTTAAAATAATGTAAAAAAAAATTAAACCCTCTAACACCCCCACGCCCTCCCCTCCCCCCCCCCTCCCCCCCACCACCCTCCCTTTACAGTTTTGATTTTCGAACTTTCCCCCCTCCCGATATAGATTCCAAAACCCCCTCTTCCCTTTATAGAATTAGGTTACCTTAGGTATTGTCGGCGCCTCGGCGGGGTGCTCCTCCCCTCTCCGTTTGACGCAATGATAATTGATAACTATTTCTCGCAATCGGCTTGTCGGCAACTCACTGTCGGCGGTGTGCTCCTCAATTTGTTGGAGATGTAGGAGTAATAGTTAATATATAGTGTATTTCCGACGCGTTAGAATTGTAAAAATGCGTCAGTTGGTAAATGACGCGTCTATAGGTAAACGACGCGTATGTTGTTAACGATGACTGTTTCCGAACAACGCGTCGGATATGTCTCTAATGCGTATCCGATACGCCACGTGGCGTATCGGACACGTGTCCGACCCGTGTCGCCATGTCCATGTGTCGGACACGTGGACACGGCGACACGGGTCAGACACGGCGATACGACAGTTCCTAGGAGTATCCGTGCAACATAGTATATAATAAAACATATTTATATTAAACTTGGATGAATTAAAAATTTCTCTAAATTAAATTAGAAAAATTATGATTTAGGGATAACTAAAGAAATTAATATACATATTAAAAATTAAGATGAATGATATATATTTTTAATAATGACAATAATACCCTTAGCTAAAAATCAAAGAGAAAAAAAAATTCAAAGCTGAAGAACCATGGGACACTATCTTCATTCCTATGCCAGTCCAGTGGACCTCAATACTAGTGTCTTCTTCACCAAGGACCATCACCACCATTATGAATTGCCCTCAACCTTCTCTCCACGGTCCTATTAATATCTCAGCACAACAATGAATGTTGCCATTATCTCTCAAATCGAGCCGATTGATGACGCGGGTTCAATGCGCCGTTGCCACTGCAAGTCATTGCCATGGCCACGCCACCATTCTAGCCTGCCCAAATCATCATAGCTACCACCAAGTACAATGACTTATGATCCTGATGGAGAGGCATGCAAGGTTGTGGAAAAATCAATTGGTTTAGAAAGAAAGTTTATTTTGAAAATATGGATGGATGAGGAGAGGAAATTCAATTATGGAAAAATGTGGGCATAGAGCATATTTAGAAGATAGGATGTGGAGGATTAAGAGGGGAATTGGATAAGCTACCAATTGTTCCAATATTGATTTTGATGCAAGCAAATGCTTCCCATTGCCCAAAGATTAGAATATTCAAATTCTAAGTTTTATGACATGAATTTCATTTAGACTTGTTGAAGGTAAAATGTATTAGAAGTATTGACTCAAATGTGCAAAATTTAGCACTAAGAAAATTCAAATATTAACTAATAGTATCAGTCAGTTGAGTGTTTTGATCTTTGAGTTTTTAGTTAACCTTTGATGAAACCTGAAAAGAAAACTAATGTGGAAGAGAAATAAAAAAGAATTTTTGTTTTTTGAAGCAATTATTATAATGATATTTTTGTCATTTTAAATTGTCTTTCTTATTAAATACGCATCTTTGATTGCGTAAATAATAAATATTATCGCTAGACTCTAACTACACCTAAATGATAATTTCACCATTTAAATATAAGTGTCATTCCAATTATTGTATTCATACTTAAATAAAAAATTTCTTTAGATTAAATCCTCCACTTGAGTTCCAGTTCATTTAATTCATATAAGTTCTATGGTACTCATACAAATATATGAATGAAATGAAAGGATACAAATTTTATAGCATTCAATTACAGTCAATTGTATGAACTGAAAAGGATAAACCTTTAAAAAGTTTTAAAATTAAACCTTTGAAAAGCTTAGTTAAGATAAAAAATCTCTAGAATTTTATATAAAAAATTTTATACTTTACATTACTAGTTATATATAATTATTTTATGATGTGTTGTATCATGTGTTTTATGATAAATTATTGCATTTGTTTCTTTAAATTGAAAAAAAAAATAAAATATCATACTTACAAATAACAAATTTAAAGAAAAAAAATATCAAATAAGATTTGAACATGTAAAAATAAATCATATGAAGGTTTAATAAAAAAATATTCAAATTTGCAAATTCATAAAAAATAGACCACTCAAAACTTCATGAAAATTTAAATTTATGCAAGCTAAATTTATACACGCATTTATATCAAGAATTATATTATATTTTATATATATATATATATATATATATATTGGAGAACTAAAATTCATATGGATTATGCTAATTATATAAGAAACATTATTTGAACGTGATGATAATATTTTAATGTTCATTTAGTTAGTGATATTTATCCACATTTTATGGATCCATATGCAAAAATCAATTTCTAACTAGCTTCTTGAGTTGATCTCGAAGACAAAATAGCTCTAAAACACTACCATGGTGCAAATTACAGCAACAAAAACAACAAATTACAGTGAGGAAGGATAAAGCATTAGACAAATCAAGAATCACCTCACCCTTTACAGTGCATTTTCTCCAATATAGATATAGATTCAATGGCAATGCAAGCAACCATTTCAGTGGACATTCTGTCATTGACAACAATGCATGATTCAAACAAATTAATTTCAATAAAAATATTCAAGAACCAACAACAATATAACAAGGAAACGAACTTACGTGTGTGAGTTATTATTCCACACATCCCACAAACTTGGTCCAAGCATATCCATGACCTGTAAGCAAGAAATTTTTAACAAAAAAAAAAGTCATAAAAATAAGGATAAATCATCTTCGGCTATTAAGAGAAAATACAAAAGCAGAACTAGAAAACACAAAAATACTATGCAACATACCATTACATAATAATCACCCTGCATACCCTTGTAGTGTACACGAGGAAGACCATGACCAGAATTACCAAGAGCACTATGCAAGTGATGAGAGTCGATTAAGATGTATGAATACAAAAGAAGGTATCATTTTCCCTACGAGTATACGATACCGATAGGCACACACTAACCTGTAAACTTGCCATTCGTATGGAGGTCCATTGTTGCACCCTTTACTACTCCTATGCTCAAACTTGAGGGCCACCTAAAAGAGTTTCTTCATTTTAAAAACATCACATAGGAATAGGAAAACAATAAGTAAAACAAACCATAGATGCAGCTTCATACCACTGGACCACCATTTCTATCATTCATATTCACAGTATTAGCACGCCGGCCAATATATACTTGACCAAATCCTCCCTTACCCAACTTCCTTTCCACTCTGAACACAGGAGAACCTCCAACTTGAACCTGTGTTTTTGGAGCAAACATAATAATGAAAACAACGAATCAATGGCATTTGGGTAATGATCTAGCTCACTTCATGTTTGATGAACTTAAAAACTATGAAAAACTTACCTATCTAACTCCAAAAGAAAGATCTCGGAAACAAGAACAGTTGCACAAAATTTTACAGTATTGTGCTTAACCAAGGCTGCTAATAGAAAACAATTTCTTTTCCTCGTTTGAAAACCAGACAATGAAACAAATAAATGGCATGCAGACAAAACCCAAGTTGAATTTGATTCAATTTGATTATCAGAAGCTCAATTTGATTCAAAACCAAAAAGAAAAAGAAAAAGAAAAAAAAAACAAAAAAAAAAAGTTCCCAGATCATGGATCTTTGGGTAGGAGTGAGAAAGTACACGCTTAGGTATAGAATCACCTCTTCCAGACAAAACCCAAGTTGGACAAGCATTATTTTTGTCAACAAAAAACAACTTCATCAACATGGATGGATAAAATAACATGTCGATGACTCTACAAAAGCATGCAGATTAGTAGATTCAACAGACCTTCTCTGGGATGGGATCGGTGCTTCCTTCATCTTCACCTGTATGAGCTTTCACATTATTACTCCGCCACCCACAATCGTAATCATCCATCTGCTTCTCTCGAATTTCCTCTTTCTCAACTCCACCCCCAACTCCAATCCGATCTTCTAACCACCTTTCTTCCTCGTTTGCCGCAACAGATGAAGGAACCAAAACTACGTTATCCAGGACACCGTTCTGATCCTTGACGTTGTCGAATATATTTGTGCCAATCGGAGCTGCCGCTGCTGCTGCTGCACACCTTCTCCGTGTTCGCGTTGCAATGGCTTCACCCTCGTCAACCAGATTCTCTTGCTGTATTGATGCACGCAAGCCCGTGCGTACTCCACTACGCAGCACAGGCATCTTTCATCCTACTATCATAATTTTTGATTGAACATAGATCTTCAGTTTAGGAAAAACACAAAAGAAGTAGACCCAAAACAGTCAGTCTTCTCCTCACAGGTTCCCACTGGATCAAGTCACGGATTTTGAGAACCCGTCTAAAATACCAAACGGAAAAGGAAATCAAATGAACATAACATATTTTATCATTGCAGATGAATACCTAAGCCTGGCAATGAGTAAGCGATAAATGCAGCAAGATCTCCAAACGCCAACGAAGAACTGGAGAAGGAAAGCGGTGAAGCTGTAATTTCTAGTCTGTCGCAAGCTTTCACTTTCTTTTTCAGAAAATAGATATTACCATTTACTGTGGAAAACTAAATGCCAGTTTTTTTTTTTTTTTAACCAACACCATAAACAAAAAACAAAAACCAAGGGGATGTCCCCCCAATGACAGTCAACTGAGCTAGACAACTAAAGTTGGGTTTTGCATGCACTCCAAATATGATGTAGAATGTACGACGGACTACTAGAAATATTGGCTGGATAGGTAGGTGTTTTGTTTATTTGCACAACATCTAAGAGAGTTCTTGCCAACCTATGGAGATTACAAGTTTGAATTTTAATCCTAAGTTGGTAGTGTCATTCACCTTGAATTTACTTGAGGATTAAAATTTTATCTAAAATGATATTAATTGACACAGCATCCCTATACTTGGCCTCTATACTAGATACAATAATAATTATATGTCTCTTACTTTTTTGTGACTCGATATTACATTTAACTTTTATATGAATCATAGTATTCAACAAGTTGTAATGATCATATTTTTTAGGAAATATCACACCCATATGACTTCACATATATGAGTATGCGGAGAGCAACCTTTATATGTATTTAACAAGAAAAATCTAGGAAATATCCAAATACACTGATAATATAAAATATATCTAGTATGATGAGTATTAAATAGTTAAATTTTCATATACTTCATAATATATGTCATATAGTTAGCTTAAGAATTAGTAGAGACATTAGGATCTAAGATTCACACATATATCAATCAATTAATCAGTAGCAACATATCTTAAAAGATCAAACTTCATCAAAATCTCCAAAGTAAATATATGAGGGGATATAATCATTCCTCTATTAGGACAACTAATCTTTAGCTGATAACATCAAAAATAGTGTGCAACGAGCCTGCATAACCAAAAACTAAACAAATCAAAAAAAATCATCCAAATCAATCTCTAGGTAATAGTTTTGATCTGAATAATGATTTCAACAATCCAAAAACTAAGTATAATCTCTTTTCTATTTGGGCATGAAAACTAGTTAGTTGATCAACAAAATCTTTTCATTAAGATCTCTTTGAAAAAATATATTTTTCATGTTCAACAATAAAACTTACCAATAGTGAGTAATAGTAAGAAAAAACATTTTTTTTTGACATGGGTCATTTGGGTCATTAGAGAAGTATCAAAATAGTCAACACTATTTAACATGACTTGTATCATATTTTGATTTGAATAAGATTTTTTGATCTGAATAAGATTTTTTGACTTGTATCATATCAAAATGGTTGACTCTATTTCTCAACCATTTGGGATATTAGAGAAATAAAATTTTTTTGATCTAGATAAGATTTGTATCATATCTAATACTTCAAGTCTACTTTTTTATCGTATCAATCTTATCATCAAGATCACTCTTCGTAGTAAACATCTAATTGTAACCAACAAATTTTCAAGAAGGGCTAGGGTACAAGCTCATAAGTCCTACTAGAGTGAATAACATCCATTTTATTTGGCATGACTTGTCACCATCATATATGAAATAGTACCTCAAACAAAGATTTGACATTCTGAAAAAGTTAATAAAATAAAAAAGCAAAGAAGAATGAGTGTCATGAGCATAAAAAAAGTACCTTAGAAAATGGTTGAGAAATATAACGTCTCCACTTCTTTCAATGAGAAATTGGATGATTGAAATCATAAGAGTCTCTATAGATACGCATCTGATATACTCATTCCCAAAAGATTCTAGAAAGTGACACATGAAATCAATTATTTATACACCAAATTTCTTTAATTCCATAAGATAAAATTGAGTGGCATTTTATGTATGTTAGATATGTTCCCCAATCTTTGGCATATATCATATCATTATATCGTCTTTTAATAGTCTCAAAACTATGATGGCAAAAAAATATAGATTGCAATACTTTTTGAGCAATTTTGTTATCTTCAAAATAACTTTCATATTGTGATGAATAATATTTAGGAATAATTATTATTTGTTCCACTTTGGGTACACATCTCTAAATCATTTGATCAATAAATCTCCTAAATGGAAGCAGGTCATCCCATATGTAGTTTCTCACATCATGCAATATTTTTTTTCTTTTGGTACATAATGAAAAGAGGATAAAGCATCACATGTTAAATAATTAGCAAAGTCAAACGTACAAGGGTAGTTGCGCTTTCACAATCAAAATGTGTTTATCTGAAAAACTCTAAAATTTCAGCTTCTACTACTATTTTATCCTTGGATTCCAATTGTGACAAATGATTGACAATCATATTTGCATTTTTCTTCTTGTCTCACATTTCAAAATTAATTTTTTGGAGGAGTATCCACCTTGGTTTTGATTACTTTTTCATCATCAAGTAACATATAGATGCATGGTCAATAAATCACCACTTTCGTTCCAAATATGTGTGGTGAGAATTGTCATATGAGAAAACTCTAGCTAGCATTTCCTTTTTTGTTATTGTACAATTCACTTGGGCTTCTTTTAAATTTTGAATAGCATATAAATTTGTCCTAATAATTTTGTTATGTTCCTATCACAACACAATTCCCATGACATATGTGCTTACATCTCACATGATAAATGATGGATCTTCCCATTATGGTGTTATCAAGATTGAGCTTTTGATTAACTTTCTTTATTACTCTTGAAAGTCATAATGCGCTCTAATTCAAAATCAATGTCATATCTTTCTCCAATAGATTACATAATAATTTTGTTTTCTTGAAAAAGTTACTAATAAATCACTAAAAAAATTATATGTGCCCAATAAAACTCATTACCCCTTGATTATCATGGGGTGTGAAAATGTTTTGATTATCAATTCCTTTTTATTATCTACCTCCAATCCTCTAGCTACTACTGCACATCTTAGCATAATTTTTTTGTGGACCATGAAGTGACATTTCTCCTTATTGAGAATAAAATTATTCTCTTTGCATTGTTTCAATACAACCTATAGGTTATATAAACATCCTTTGAAAGAATTCGTATATACAAAAATATCATCCATAAATAGTTTCATAATTTCTTCATTCAAGCCCCCAAAAAAATAGCATTCATACACCTTTAAAATATTTCCAGTATATGTAAAGACAAAATAACATCCTCCTAAATACATAAGTCATGCTGGGCAAGTAAAAGTCTTTTTTTCCTTGATCTACCAAATCAATTAAAATATAATTATATCTCAAATAATCATCTTTGAAGTGATAAAAGGAACGGAAAGAAATTATATAGAATATTTGATCTGTGAATGGAAGTGGATAGTGATCCTATCACATCCCTTGTACATTTATAATAATCCACACATAGTCACCATCTAGTAGTTGCACATGTCAAAATCTTTTCTTCAATCATGGTCTATCTTCTTTCACTCATCTTTTATTCGGCACAAGATGAATTTGACTCACTCATAGACTATTAAAAATGGCATAAATGATACATACCTTTAACTATTTAATAATCTCACCTTTCACCAAATTTTCATGATTGGATTCATCCTCCTTTAGTGCTCGATTGTCTTCTTTACATCCTCCTCTATTAAAATATTATGGATACATATAGATAGATTGATTCATTTGGTATCATTTATTGACCAAGTAATATTATCATCATATTTTTGAATGAGCTTCACCATGGTATTGCCTATGTCATCCATCAATGATGCTGAAATTATGATTGGATTCATCTTATTTTTCTTCAGAAAAGCATATAAAAGATGGTCTGACAACACTTATAGGATCAGTCCATCTAGAGGCATCCACTCTTCTAGGTGCTCTTTCTCTAGCATTATGACTTGGACAAAGTCATGACACTCTCACACCTAGCATCTTCTATGAGAGTCACAATGCTAACAATGGCGTGATTGTTTTCTCTAGGGTCATAGTGTTAGCACTGGCCATGACTTTCTTATTTGGAGTCATGGTGTTTTTATGAGCCACAATATCAAGCTTCTCCTTATTCGATCCTAAGGTTGTGCTCTTTTTGACACCATGAGAATAGTCATAGTGTCTCTTGGCTCTGTCTTGTAATTGTCAAATTCTTCATTTACCTAGGGTGAGATTCATATAAATTCTTTGAAATCATTAATTCATTTTATTTCTATCATACTAAAGTTAGTATCTTTATGCATCGTATCAAGTTGGTGTATCCGTTCTTTTTTCCTTTCATGTCCACTTCTAGTCTCATATAATAAGTATGTAGCGATTTCTTCAATGATGAGCTATTAGTCGCATATGAACTATCAAACAAGATCTTTTGATTGCTCCCATATCTCATATCTCTATAACTTATAAATTATGGTAATAAAATTAATATGTGTTACCATTAGGTATGAAATACAAGTCCCTATGGAGAAAATAAGTACTTTATCATCTTAAAAATTTGACACGCATATGGTCCTATGCATAATCTAGGTCCAATGGTGTTAACTTATTCCCAGAGTTTTGCTCAAGGATAGTAGATAAAAAAAGACAAAAAAGACAATAAGATACACCACGATAATAAGTTAAACACAATACACTCAATATAAATCAAATCATAATTTACAAGATATTATTTTTGAAACTACATGTATGCATGAGTTGTACGCAGTATTAGATCAATCCTGTAATTAATCCTAGAAATCTTTTTAGTCGACCAATCTTATATATAAATATAAAAACAATTTATTTTTTATAATTTAGGACCTAATTTTCAGGATGTAATTGTATCTATATATTATCACTATTTTAGAGAAGAACAACTAGAAGTATCAAATGAGTCGTGTCATGCTAGCACATCTCATTTTAGGGTGGCCTAGTTAGGCTATTGTGTTGTGTCATGCCCGACATGGCACATTTGATTATTTACCTAGCTCAATATGACATAGCCAACACAATTCTATGCATATTCATGCATAGTGTGAGAGGTCATCTTGGGTTGTGTCGGATCATGTCATTTTTCTCGGCATTATCACACAAATACAAGAATAAGTACCATTCACTAATTATTGGTTATACTTTAAAGTCATGAAATTAATCTAATTATAGTTCATTTATATACACACATTTCATCTAATATCACTCAAATATACAAGAATGCTCAATATTTTATATATCAAACAAACTCTCACACTAAAATTATTGTTCATCTTCGTGTAATAAACTTTCTCCTCAATAAAATATCTCAAACATCATTAAAAGCAAATCTATCATAATTATTTACAGCCCCACAATATAAATATAAATAAAAAATTAACTCGATAAGTCAGGGGAGGTCAACAATATAATTTCTATTCATAATTAAACTCCTTAAAAAGAAAATCTGATCTAAAATGCACAAATGGTAGTATAGAAATGGATGGTCTCTCCAAATCTCCCTTCTAATTAGCTACTAAATCTAATATCTTTCCCAAAATATCACACAACGTATGCTATCTTTGTCCAACAAAGTTTATACACCCTCAAATGAAAAATGAACTAATTGCATATTATATTTATTTATTTCATCCTTTTTTTTTCCACAATTTTCTTCCAATCCATTGTGATGGCCTTGTATAATTTCTCAAATTATTCAGCATTGTCTATCAATTTGATTTCCACTTATATCACCTCCTCTTCCAAAGGTTTACATATCTTGTCTTCAAACTTCTTTTGAATCATGATACATAATATTTTTTGTTTGACATACATTTCCCACATGATATCTCATTTTCAAGCTTTCTCAACTAGTGTTGTAAATTTGAATTGAATCTCATTTTGTAGGTATTCATTAGTTTCATAGGCATCATGTTGTATATTTTCCAAAACATGAAAAATATCATCCAACATACCTTTTTATTCAACTAGGGAATGCTTCCTGGGAGATTCATCTTCTTCTCATCTTTCACCCATTTTTTTCATGTCATGTATGTTGAATTTGATGAAGGAATATCCTTATTCACAAATTTCTACTAGTTTTTTTTTCCTACCAAGAATCAGCTTCTTTCCTCTTCTATCTCCTTTGCATCTCACTTTAATTCTCAATAATGTTAGGAGGGATGTCATCAAACACATCTCATCAATCACTTCATTCATTAGGATTCCTTTGGCTAGACATTATAAAATAGTTAGTGAAGGGTGAATAATTTTGCCAAAAAATTTACCCTCAAAAAAACTAAGAATTGACTTCTTAATAATCTTTCTAATTTTAAAAATATAACTAGCTAAAATACCATACAAAAAGATTGCACTTTTTAGAATGATCAATGAGACATGGAGTATCAGCAAAAGGAATGAGTAATTAAAATACAACAAAATTTTACTCACATCATCAAGTATCTATATATGCTCTTTGATGTTAGTCTTCATTTGTCCTTCTCATTTATCAACAAGCTAGAAATTGGTGGAAAATCATGTTGCCTACAAATAGATTTGAATTCCATGTTATTTTTGGCTCCTTAAAATCTAACCAACTCATTTATTATACTTCTATCAAAGTAGACCTAAATATCTATAATATAGCATATATCATCTTTCTAATCCTCCAAATTAGGAAAGAATTCTCTAGTAATGGAAGCATTGTCATGTTCTCTATGTGTGAAAAATAACAATCAATTCATCTTCTTTATGATGTTCCCAAAAGATGAGATGGATTCATTGAACCCTTTTTCTATAATAAAACTTTTTCTTGGCCAGAACTAAATTAATCCATCGCTACCCACTTTCTGTAACAAAAATCACCATGGTGCCATAGCTTTGGGTTGAATTTTCATGGCACTAGGTCTATGTCGCTTCCCTCTTTTCTTGTGCTTCATTTCTCCAACTATTTTGTTCGAGGATCTTCTCCCTTTCATAGTCAAATTAATGAAATTAAAGGATTTATAGTTGGTTATTTCGTGGAATCGAGAGAAAAAAAGATGATATTTAAGGATTTCTAAGGTTAGCTATTTATAGTTGTTGTATATAGTTTGTTATGATAAACTATTTTATATAACCAGAATATTTTCTATTTCAATATTTTTAATATTAGTGCAGAAAAAATAATATTGAGAGATTGAGAATGTAGCAATAGCACAATAATGGGGTCTTGCTGCTTGGTCAGTGGGCTTAAAAAAATTTTGGAGTACAACCCGGTCCATCCAAGTGATCCGACCTGCTTCATTATTGAATACCAAGAAACTATTAATATAAATATTATTTTTTTGTTGCTGCCATTTTTTCTATGGAATTGTTCATTTTCTTCTCTCTTCTTTACGAAATTTTCTTCTCGATTGATGCTCACAAACTATAAGAATATTTTTGTTTATAATCTATAAACTCATAGGTATTTTTCTGGTGAATATAGCTAGTCGTGTTGAATGACTAGTGAACCACATGATTTTTGTATTTCTTCGGTGGTTATATATATATATATATATATTATTGTTGTTGTAGATATATCGGTTGTCATTTTTTTCTACTTCTAAATCTGTAAAATTACAAATATTGGAAGCAAAATTACCCAACGAAATTCATTACTTGATTAATAAAAGAAATGGTTGTGTTGGTTTCTTTTTCTTTCATTGTTTAAAAAGATAAGGTAGCATATCAAATTGTTTCATAAAATTCATGGCACTAAATCACAACCATGGCTTTTCTATTTGCTTTTAAAATGATAATTTTATTTATGTAGCACCAAATCATTGCACCAAGCATGGCCATGGCTTTGTCCTTAAGCTTTTGATAGTATTTTCTTTCCTGTAACACCTAAATTGTGATCTTGAAAATTGGTTGTAGATTTATCATTAAGCTTTTGATAAGCATTTTTTATTTGTAACTTCAAAGTCATTATGTTGAGAAATTATCATGGGTTTGGGCTTAAAGAGTCAAAATCACAATTGGTTTATATTGTGATTCTTTTGTGTGGAAGTTTTAAAGTGTAGCTATATAAATATAATGCATATTTTATAGTAAAAACAACTTCATCATGCAAAAAAAATTATTTAGTTACCTCCCAAGTAGTGCTATATTTAACATCTATAGCTAGATTATCAAAACTTTATTTTCTCTGTCAAAAATATATATCCAAGCAAACTTTTCCATATAATATTTGATCTTCTTCCTTCTTCTACTTTCAATATCAATTTTTGATGCTTGATATATAATCATTTTGATGACATCATCTACAAATATAGTTGGGATAAACAACATTTTTTTTCCTCAACCCTTTCCATGACATTGTAAAATGTCATGTTAAGTTCAAATTTTTATTATTGGTTTGTCTATTCAACTTCCTTTGTATCCACCACAGAAATTTAATATTTGTCCATTCTTCTTATATAATCAAGGCTGCAACATCTATTTCTTCTTCCTAGTTCTCAACCTTGATTATCTTCGTATTAGCTACTAAAACTTCTATTATAACTTTTTCATCACTCTCCGACTTCATAAACTTACTCTATATTAGCTATTAAAACTTCTAATATATCACTTTCTTTGAACATACCCAATTTAGTATCTTTAACCCTCTTCTCCAATCATCTCAACAACTCGTCCAATCATTTGAACTTCTTTAATAATTTAGTAAGCATATCTTCGTATGAAGCTGTGGGGTTGAATTAGGATTATTAAATGTGGTCCTTTCATGGCTCATAGATTTCAAATCTCTATATTTCATTTATGGCTAATAATATAGTTAATTTAGGTTGCCATGCAGTGTGCAATAGAAGTCACTGCTTAGTGAATAATAGTCATCATCATATTAATAGTATGAGTTACTATCTTAGAACATGTGTTCATCACTCTTATCATGCAAGACTTAAATAATTTCAAAGATGATTTGAAAAAGAAAAGAAAGAGTGTCAAAGAGTAGTGATCATCCAAGGGCATAAATGCTATATCCAATTAGGAGGACAATATTAGGCAGAGAGTGAGATAAAAGATTGGGAACCAGATTTGAAACATAAATCCTAATGTTGATTGTCCTTGGGGATACCTAATTCAATGAGAAGATTCTCTGATCTCCTTGTTTTTATTCCTCTATAATGTCAGACTAGTTAGGAATCTATGATTTATTTATATAATTATGTATGATAGTTGTGGTTTTATAATGAATACTTATGGTTTGTTATACATTGAATGTTGATGTATATGAATATTTATTAGAGCATCAATTTTGGGTTTTATAGACTAATGGATTAATATATGTTGGTTATAGTAGATGGTGATAGACAAGCCATGGAACACACACATGAAGTCAGCATTGATAAAAAGTTACATCTCTCTTACTCTTCCTCATGTGATAAGTCCAAATGTGAAAAACATAGGTAAATATATAGTTAATAGATGTGAGTATGGTACTTATATATTACTTATGAAGTCAAAATCACATATATTTTTATGACAATGTTATTGTAAATCATATAGATGGACTAGCCCAAGAATGACATGAGGGTTATTTAGAATGTCTAGCTTAGGATTTTACTAATTTTCGGAGTCATGTGTTGGTTATAGTAGGTTGTGACGTGGGATATAAACAAGTGAATATTAATAGACATAAAGTGATAGCAATGTGATCATTTTCCTTTTATATTGACTTCCATAGGTATAATTACTATGGTAATATATGTTAATTGATGTGATAAGTACTAATCAAGCCATAAGCATAAATATGAATATGACCTCATCATTATATGTCATTTATAATCGTTGAGACCAAAGAATAAAAATGCATAATCAAAATAATTATAAAGATTAGTTGGTATATTGACTAAAAGATGCAGAATAGTGGGATGGCCGATGGATAGGTGGATGTGGAGATTTAGGATACGTGACAAGAATACCAAAGGCACAATCACAAGAGGATCATCAATGATGGTGATAGCCTATGGATGACAACCTCTTGAATGCTAATAAGGCATGATCAATCTTACATTCTCCTACCCTTCATCCAACAAAATGGTATAACATTACAACAACATTAGAAAAAAATATTATCATACACAAGGACGTAAACAAATCTTAGAGTCTAAGTATTTATCAGAGACTCAAACATATTTTCTCAACTTGAGCAGTTAGTCAATTTAGTATTACTTGATCAAAATATTATAATAATCTATATACAATTATTATCTAGACTTACATTCACTATATTACTTGTATGACCTATATACTTGCAGAATTTTATTGGACGTAAATAAACATCCGATGAGCTTATATGTGCTAAGAATATCAAAAATTTGGCATCATGATAAAGTCGCATTAGTGTCATCTCCACTCATATGCTTCCTTAGTAATTTTTCTATTTTGGAATTTACTTTTGAAGTATTCTACTTGATCACAATAATAATACCTCAACATAGACTTAGCATTGAAATTTTCCATGAAAGAATACTTTCTTCCTTCCCTCAATATATCTTTGGCAGTGATCCTATTTCTACTCTCATTTTCTTACGAAATGAAAACACCCTTAAAAGTATAATTTTTCTTTCATCTCACTACCTTGTTTACCAAACTATCAGCAACTATAGCCTTAGTTAAGAAGTGATCTAAAGAGTAATACTATTACGATCTCATATTCCAAAATCATCTACATATATGTCAAATAGTTAATTTTTTAAAAACCTAATAATATTATTGTCACATAAAATCTTTTTTGTAATCTTATATATTTTATAAACAATAATCATAAAGTTCATATATTTTTTAATTTTGTTTATTTTTTGAATTATTATTTTTAAAAATCTAAAAGCATAAATATTTTTAGTGTGTATGTATAATGTATATTTTGATTGTTTTGCAATATTTTTAGATCAAATACACATTACATAATAGTTCATAATATAACCTTTTTATTATTTTATATGTATACATTGCTATTTTTCATTCTAATGACATGCCTATGCCTGTGTAAAACACATATACATGCATTAGCATCAACAATGTTGATCTTGCTTATATGTGTAGGGGTGTTTCGTAGATAGTTAATCTAGATAGGATCTCATGCATGTGTGTGTGTGTGTGTGTTAAAGTATAACATCTATCTTTCTACTTGTATTATCATAAAATCTTTGCTTATTTTTTTGTAGAATAATATTGGGTACACAAAAAAAAATCGAATGCATCAACACTTGTTTTTTTGTTATATAATGATTAATAAATGAAATGGGATATAGAAAATTTATTAGGAAAATTCACATATTTAAATATCTTTTGGAGTGTTGACATGTTTTTAACATTTTGATGAATTGTTGCATTGATAATCAATTGAACATGAGTTGTCAAAATTATGATATTGTTAATCGTGTATCATTCTTAATGTTATTCAAAATTTTTGTTATTTGTTTGAATTTTTTGTGGTATTTATTAAGTTGCACTTCTACTTTTAGGTTGCCTTAAGTATGATCATTTCAGAACTAATTAATTTTTTGTTATCTTATTTCATTAATCCATTTTTTTGAAAAATAGAAATTTAAAGTTATGTAGATGCAATGTTAGAGGATGTGGTTTCTAGGAATCAAAGAAAAAAAATGCTCAGGAAGCATTTGAGCGGAGGTTTGAATTTGCTAAATTTCAGCTTGGTCACCAAAAAAAGGCACAAATTGCCTTTTCGAGAAAGATAATAATGAACATAATGGGTTAAAGTTAAACTCTGCTACGATAGTTTCTTCTGTGTATTAAGATGTAATTCCATTACATTAACTCCTCCTTTGGAAGTTCCCCACAAAAAAGGTTTTGTTTTTGAAGTTGGGTATTATTTTTTCGTAGTTACCCATAGGCAAATGATTTGTTTGACAACAAAATCATTTTTTTTTACAAAAATATGATATTCTAAATTATTTTAATCATGTTTGATTTTTATTCTTTTTGTCAAAAAATGAAAAAACTAATAGAAAAAGTATGCTATAATAGAAATAAAATAGAAATGAAATGTACTTTATAATCTAAACATCAAATTCTAGCTTGTAAATAATAAATATATCAAATTGATTATTCTCATCATAAAAGTAAATACTTAAGAAAGTAAAGAAATATTTGCACCCCAATGTATCACCTCGCTCAAAAATATGTTTGCATTTTGATATAATATAAGAAAATTAGATGTAATTATGATTGCATCTTATATTTTCTTCCATAGATATAAATAATATGCTTGTATGTTGTTGGGATTTTTTTATTATGTAATTTCTTTGATGTATTTTAATTGGAGCACTCGGCTTATGAGTTAAACTGATATTTTTATCTATTATATAATAATATTTGATATATGAATTTTGAAATATGTATTATTATATAATTTTTTATCACGGTGAATTTATTATTTTTTATTTCATTTTGATATTAGAGTGAGGTTTTGTTGAAATACAAAAAATAGGGTGTGTTTGTGCACCATATGTTCCTATTCATTCCATGTTTCCTAAGTATATCACTTTGCTACTGTCTTATCTCGTCACAACATGTTAACTCTTGTTGTCATATGCTAACAAAAAGGATTACTACCATGTGAATCCTTTTTGTTGCATCTATGCCTATTTCTTGTTGTCTTGGAATAACTATTAGTTTTATGGTTTTAGATTACTAAAAACCTTGCTAAATATTGATTTTATGCAAACCATGCTAAATTATATTTCATTGAAAACTCCATGTCACAATTTTGCAAACCTTAATGTCATAATATTGTTAGCTATTGTATTCTACTCTACTGTGAGTTCGGTTTTATTTTATAATAATCTGGAATACATCATACTAAAGAAAAATATTACACATTCACATCATAAAAACCTACAATAAGATATTTAGGAAAACCTTAAAGAACATAATGGGACAAGACATTCCATTCTTTGACAACGTTAAAAACCACATTTAAGGTTTCATTTTGCTGAGTTAGCGTAGAAAGTGTACCTCAAATCAAACACTCATGCATTAAGATAAGCGATGAAAAGTTAGGGTATAAAGCATACCTAAAATCGATAAGAAATTCATGACTATGACTAAAGGAAATCACTTGCTCTACTATTAGGTTTCATTTTGAATATATCAGAGTCGAGAAAGAGAGAGACTGATGGAGAAAGTTAGAGTTGTCTCTAACTATTAAGTTTATTAAGTTTTAAATTTCCATTAATGTTTACATTTTAATATACAAGAAATATATATAAAACATAAAAACTATCTTTTTTTATTTACTTAATAAATTCTTTTCAATAAGTTAATGTGTGTGTAGCAAGGCACACATGAAAAATAAACACCTTTCAATTTTTAATTATCAAATTATTTAAACAATAAATATATAAATAATTTCAAAAAATAGATGTTTGGCCTTCCAAATAGAAAAACAAATCAAATAGCTACAAAATTTGCAAACTTAATATAGCTAGGTACACGTGAAAAGATTATTGGTCTTTAAGCCATTTTTCTAAAAATTATATATACTCTTCATGTTAAAAAATATATAAATATATATATTATATATTATAAATTTTTAAGAATTCATATTAATTTTTATGAAAATAATATGAAATAATATTAAAGGCACAAAATTTCATATTATTTGATATAATTTATAATTTATACAATTTTAAAAATTACTTAAAGTGAAATGATTATTAAGAAAAAGTTATATTTATTAAATTTAATAAAGATGAAATATTAAAAGCTAATAGTATAAATCTTACTCAATTATTTAATTCTTATAAATTTCAGTAGGGACAAAAATCTCTGTATTTATCTTTAAATATCAATTTATTTTCTTTTAAATTTTATGAAAAATTAAATTTTTTTTTATCATTCAATATTTTCATATTTTTTAGTAAATTATTTTTTTTTAGTTTTTTATAATCATACAACTATTTTTTATACTTAAAATAATATAAATATTTACTAGTATTTTCATTAATTCAGATATTTTTGTAACTATATATTTATTTAATTATAAAATGAATTAATTTATCTTTTTATTAGTAAAAATTTTAATGCATGTTCATTTATTTTTTAAAATATCTTTAAAAATTATTATAATTATAAAATTAATTATTTAATGTTTTTAAATACAAAATATTAAATTTATTAACTAAAAATTCTAGAAATTTTTTTTGTATAATTTTTAAAAAATTTTATAATCATAAAACTAGTTATTGAAGTCTTTATTAATATACTTTTTTTTGTATTTATATATTTTTAAATTATTTATATATAATAACCTATTTTTATAATTATACAAGGAGAATGTGTCTTTCAAGGATCACTTATATATAGACCATGACATACCTTTAATATACAAAATTAAATAAAATATTAAAACAAATAATATATTAAAAAAAATAAATCATTACAGATTAGCAACGAAAATTATTTCCAGCTCAAATACCTAGGGAAAAATCTCTAGCTAAATGCATATATTTTGTAAAAAAATAAAATTTAAGGAATAATTACTTGTAATTAAATATAAAATAGTAAAAAAAATTTCAGATATTTATTTTGCGATAGATTTTATCTCGTTCTAATTAGCTAGGGAAAATCCATCACTTAATCCATTACTAAAATTCTTCACTTTTTTTTATCCTTCATAAATTTTTAATTCAGTGTAAAGTTAAAAATTCCTTGCTATTTCCTAGCTAATTTCTCACTAATTAGCTAGGAATTTTTCCCTTGCTAATTTGCTAGGGATTTTTCCCAAGCTAAATTTCCCTATCTAAACAGACATTTTCTTGAAATGTGATATGGTGTTTGTCACTTTTCTCAAGTTATGATCACTCAATTATTTTGAGCATTTTTCCAATAATTTGTGACAAGACTAATTATTATTTTCAACAATTGAAGCACTAACAAAAGTTAAATATGTACTAACAAAAGATATTCAAATTCAGTGAATATATGCAATAATTGGACTTAATTAATTAATAATGCTTAAATTAGCTCTTGGAGGTATAGTCAATCTTATTCCCTTCAAAATACCCTAAACAATCTTAAATTTTGTTAATTGGATATAATTAACTAGGCATATCTTTATAGATATAATCTACAATTTTAGGTTTAATTGGAACTTGATGAATTATCCCATTTAGTGTATTTTAAATTGTCTTGCTCTTGTCCTTGTAAAGGGTCCAATATGTAGAACCATGGATTTGGAATATTTTAGACTTGGTTGAGTTTTAAGAAAGTATATCACTGGGTGTGTATGTACTTTTGGCTTTAATATCATTATACTCGTGAAAATTAATATATGTCTTCCTATGAATCTAATATATAGAAGTTATCAAATATGAATGACTTGTAGGGCTACCACCATCATACTAGTCTCTCCCACTTTACTTGAAAATAAATTTTTCTAGTAAGTACGTAATTAATTGGTCTTAAACTTACCTAAACATTTCATACTCATAATGATTAAACTTACCTAAACATAACTCCAGGTCTTCACACATGAGTTTATCTTATGTGTTAATATAGAAAGGTTATCACTTCCTTCTTATTGTATCACATGAGTGTGTCTTGTGACTTACTTGTTATGGTCCACCATAGTCAACATGCATAAACCTACATATTAGTGAAAACCCTAATTTTTGATTTTAATTTATATCCATATCAATCAACATCTATAAATTACATAAATATTAATATAAACTCATAAAACCATTAATTTATTACAACACAAGTATATTCATCAATCATATATCTTAATTTAGCTAGATGAGGAGGAACTCACCCAAGATGTGTTGAGAGACATATTATGGATTGGAGGGTTCTCAATGAGTGGTCAAGTGAAAATCTAAGTATAAAATTTTAATCCTAATCGAAGATTACTAGTGTTTGTCTTGGATTCAAATTAAATGCAAGGTCAAAATTGTATCACCTACTATTCATGGTATGTGAGGTTCAATTTTTCCCCTTTGTTTTGCATCTTTTTATTTCTTCCAAGTGTTGCTTTTATACTTTATGAATGTATATGATATTTTAAGCTCAAAGTCAAGACACAAGTTTCATGTTATGACTTACATATCTCTTTAAATCTTTTATACAGTATTGAAGTCTTGAAAATAATGAATGTCTATGTTCAAGTAACTTTTTATTAGAGCATGATATTGTGGTGCTGTGAATGATCATGATTAATGTATTTACTATTTATAACATAAATTCATTGTACTAGAATTGGTCATGGCTTTGGTCTTGGCTTTTTGAGCAGAGTGATATTATGTTGAGATTACAATGGCTCAAGCAAAGTTGTGATGCTGAATAAGACTATGGCTTTGGTATTTTCTCTATTGAGCACATAGAAAATACTTTCTAAAATAAAAATTCATGTTGGAAAATAATGTCATGACTAAAAATACTTGATATTTTGATTTTGTATTGAAACAGTTGTGACTAATAAAATTGTCATGACTATTTATACGTGTAGAGTACTTGGCTATCACAATAAAAAAATAATATCATTTCCAATTATATATTTTAGAGATACAGTAGTTGCAACTCTAATAAAATGTTATGACCATAATAATTATGTTATATGGTGAAATATTTATGTCAACTTGATGATAGAATCATGACATACAAATATTATAATGACTAATTTTATAGAGTTACGACCAAGAAATGATGTGATAACTATTCAATAATAATGTGGAGGGTGTACCTAATTCATTACATGAAAATTATCATGACTCTCCTTCATATGTTTCATTTTAAGCCTTTGTTCCACCATATCAATCAATTTGACCCAAAATTACTATGATTTCACTAATAGTTATTAAATTCCCTCAAAATGAACATTTAGTAAAAATTTTTTCATAAATACCAAAATAAGTGTAAAAATCACAAAAGAAAATTATGTATATTGACCCCAAAAAATTGGTATGGTGGAGTATCAAACATTAGGTAAGAACCCAATCTTAGCAGTATGAGTAGAGCATTTGGAAAATATACCTTGGGTCACATATCATGCATCTTTGAAAATTGAATCGTATCCTCGAGGTTAGGCAATCTTTCCTGAGGTAGAATTTTATGACTTTTATTCTCATGGTAATTATAATTAAATATACTTTTTACCATGATCGAATAATCTAGATTTTATTCTTTTTAACTTAAAAATTTTTATAAAGCTCCTAAAATAAAAATTTTATTATATTATATTATACTTACTTTTTTGAACTTATAACCATGCTTAAGGCTTTCACATAGCTATTCCACTGTGTCAAAAAACATTTTTTCACATAATATAAAATATTTAATTTCTATTTTTCTTCTAAATACATAATTTTTCCACCATTGTCAAAATACAATAAAAGTTTATTTTAAAATAATGCTCAAATAGTAGTATATGCCATATGCACACACATATACCTTAATGACATATATACATAGAAATAGGATATATGTGGGGTGTGTGAATAATATATGTATGCCATATATGTATTTTTTTTATACAAGTTATATGCAACTATGCCCATGTAAGAACATATAAATACAAAAAGTAAGTCATTTGTAAGCATATATGTGCAAAGCATTTATAAATAGCACATATTAAGGAACACACACTTGTATATCTATAGTACATACATATATGCCTTTTTCATTTTGGTGTGCACATTTGATGTATATGGAGTATGTATATGGGTATATTCTCTATTATGTGCCTTATATACACCATATGCATATTATTACATACATCATATATGTCATATTATATATATATATACACACATATACACGTATTTATATGTCATTTGACACATATACTCACATTTTACATATATATGATGTATAAATGTCCATGCATACAATGACCATGTTGAATATGGGTGTGAATATAGCATTAAATTCTACAAATATTTACAAAAATATATAGATGAGCTTGTATATACATGTAAACAACATATATATGTATGCATATAATGGATGTCATAAAACACACATCAAATATGTTATTATTGCACATGCATATACAATGAGTATGCTATATATAGA